>CM042882.1:18964194-19564194 GCA_023653495.1 Melastoma candidum
TTAGGTTTGGATCTACCTTAACAAAAGCGGGGCCAATGTTAAACCCTGCCAGAAAAACAGTATTGTCATCACCAACAATAATTGAACGACCCGAGATCCAGCGATTACCAATGACCATAAAATTCAGCGGGGAGCATGCTAAGAAAATCACCACGAGGAAGTGACAAAGGGGGTCAATCGTATCTTGTTGATACTAATAAAGAGAACAGAGGTTATCGCTAAAGCTGCTAGTAGAAAACCAGAAAAAACTAGTTATAGTAACCATGAAGCGGCTAAATTAAAGAACATTTAAATATACTCTTTTTTCTACAGTTAAACATTTCCCTAAGTTTGAAGATAAGACTATAAGTGAAAAACAATTAGAACGAAAAGGAACAAGTTCAATTGTTAGTTGTTAATGCACGAATCAGTCATTACACTATTTACATAAGACTAAGGGAACTACAGTCAAGAAAAAAAAAAAAGAGTATCAACGGATAGAGAGCTCTTGTTATTTCTCTATGAATTGACATTGTCCTAAACAATGACCTAGGAATGGAACTCAGGTAGGCTGACTAACTCTTCACACATGTAAATGATCCTGGATAGCAAAAGGATTGATTTTTGTCCTAAATATTGGCGCTTTCAATATAATAGATCATGAGAATCACAGCGAATACTTCAGCAAGCAACAAATACTCCAGTAGTACTCATCCAAAAAAAAAAAAAACAATGCAAAATGCTAAACTGAAGGATTGGAGACAGCCACCTAACGGAGTGCCTGAGAAGCAGATAATAAAGGACAAGATAAACCTGCTAGAGCAACGTTAGCAATCCGCTCACAAGTCTTCATCTTTATAACAGGAAAGATCACTCCCCCGGTTTAAAATTAGCAACAATAAGTTATTTGCACTGGTACAGTAATAACTTCAAAGACGCCCTTTCGAGAACAGGAGACCTGTATCAAGCCAAGAAGAAGCAGTCACTCTTTGTATCCAAAATGCGAAAAGAAACCAAACTAAACACTATCACCAACATTCTCGAAGAACCCTACAGTCTCAAACCCCCTGAAAAGGGAAGGGCAGAAAAGAAAAAAAGAAACCAAACAAGAATCAGTTTTCCCCCTCTACCAAGAACCCTAATAAAAGATCCTAAATCAACACCACCACAACAAAACGGGTGACACAATTCCCCTGAAAAAAAAAACCCAACCGAAAAATCAGCGCTTCCCGAAATCCTGACAGATTCAATTCCCCTGAAAGGAAATGGGGGAAAAAAAGAACCAACCAAGGATCCAATTCCACCTCTTGGATCACCAAAACCCTAATCCCCAATCATAAATCAAGATCACAGCAATAAAAAGGAAAGGACCCTGAAGTCGACCACGTAGCAAACAAGAAAGCAAACAGATTTGCATCCGAAAAAGTCCAATGCAACGAGAGACGCCAACCGACTAATCCAAAAACCCTCTTCCAACACCTTTCTTCTCTCAAGAACCCGACCCGAATCCCCCAAATCCAAAAATAAACGCCGCCAGAATGAACAACCAAGAAATTCGATTCAAAAGAATGCCTTGACGAGAAGGGTGACAGAACAGAGATCTCCCCTCCCACAACCGATCTCCGGCGGCCCCGTCGATCGGGAATCACGAGTGCTGGGGGCGGCGGAGATAGAGAGAGAGAGAAGGACGAAAAGTCTGTTGGGTCAAACAGATGAGGTCTCGCCTTCTGTCCGTCTGAAAAGCTATTGACGTTAGAGCTAGACGTCGAGGACTTCCTCCCACCGTCGCAGCCAATGGGTGAGGCTTTGTCTACTACAGGGATTGGACCGTCGCGGTTGGTTATGCGTGAAGGCAGCCTATGAGTTTGGAACCGTGGGCCACGTACCTTATCCAATGGGAATTCGCCACGTCACGGTAGGGAAAAATATCTATCGGCCTTCGCACTTTTGGGCCGGGCCGGGCCGAAATATTACCTGTGTCGGTAAGTAAGAACAATTTCAGTTAGGAATTCCTAAAAGGTGGACAGATATATTAAGGTTTAGTTTTATTAGGATTAGGACTGTCGTCGCACCTTATAAAATAAGTTTCAAACTTACTAGTAGTAGAAATTGTGTGTCGGGTATGTTGGATCTTTGTTTCGGGTGGGGCATTCTTATTCGGAATCTTCGTCCGACGAGACGAATTTGACCATAATACCATGTAGAAATTATATACTGGGATTCTCTTCATCTAAAAACTAACAATTAATTAAATGATCCAAACCCTATATATGCTTAATCCAAGTCTTTATTTATCAAAGTCTGTGACTATTTCCCACCACCTTCGCTGTACTAGATCGGCTGGTCAAGCGTGCCGTTTTTTTATTAATAAAAAAAAAGGAAGGGTCACGATCGGTTTGATCACCGTCCACCCGGATAAATGTCAAATAATAAGTTGTCCAGCTAATTTATATTTTCCGATTGATCAATTCAATTAGGAAACTAAAATTTTATCGCCCGAATTGGGTGAAGAGATTCATCACTATTTATTTTTAAATAAGGGGAAAGGGCGGTGATATTCATTAACATTTTTCCCTTTTTTTTCCTTCTTTACTTATCGACGGTCAAAGCCGACGCGGTTGACCGAAATGTGTCTTATCCAATCAATACAATACAAAAAGAACGAACACAGAGCAGAGGAGGCACCCTCCTTAAATTTTGTACAATTTTAATAATTGGAAAGTCGTGCCAAATCCATTGACCGAAACTCCTTTTCTTCCATTTGTTTATATTTATATGTGTGTGTGTAATTATGATATGATAATTTTGTCCAATTCCAACTCCTGTCCTCTTTGCATATCAAAATAAGAAAACGAGGAAAAGATTCCCCTCTTGCTGTTTGTTCCGACATATCAGAGGGGGAAAAGGTGATTTTTTTGTTTTTGTTTTTGGTCCGAGAGATCGAATGGGGAATGCGCCGTCCTGCCCATGCGTCAACCTCAACTACTACGACCGTCGAAACCCTAACGGCTTGAACGCCAAGCTCATCTTCTGGGAAGGAACCACGAGGCTGCTATCCGGGAAACACGTCGCGGGTGAGATCATGTTCGAGCACCCCGACTTGCTGGTGTATCACGCCGACTCCTTCTACATCGGCCGACCCGTCCCTTCTCTCGATATCAATGAGCAGCTCCTACTTGGCCGGACCTACCTCGCGCTCCCCGTCGACTGCTTCAGCACGGGCTCCGTGCTCACGGCCTCGTCCATCGCGTCCCTCGGCTCAGGGAGCCCCAGAAGGTCCCCGCCGATGAAATTCGGGGAGGGGTCGTTGGGACCGTTCGAGTACGTTAAGGGAGACGACGGGAGGGCCTCGATTAGGGTCTTGCCCGAGTTCATAGTGAGGTTGGTGTGTAAAGGGAAGGGGGTCGAGTGCGGCCTGGATGACGGGACGTCGGGCAGGCAAGGGACGGACCTAGGGTTGGTGTGCAGCACGCCGGAGCTGCAGAAATGTTACGAGGAGCTGGTCGGGTCGAGGGACCATGTGTGGTCCCCTAAGTTGGAGACCATTAGTGAGCATAGCAACGATAACAAGGTCAGGCGCTCGCCTTGTGGGTTTATTAGCTTTGAAAGGAAGCAACAAGACTGAGCAGTTTGATACAATTCTTAGTCTGTAATGCTTTTCTTTTTATTACATCTGTGTTTTGGGGCGTTAAAGGGCTAGATTTTTCTTTCTTTTACGGTGAATAATTGTGTGTCATAAATAAATGTACAGAATAATTTGAATCGCCTTGGGTAAATATGACCAACGTTATTAATTATTGAGAGAAGATAATTTTGCATTATAAACAAGCTGTGCTCTACCGAACGGACTCTCAGCTAAAAGCCTAATTCAAAATCGAGCTCCGGCTTTATAAAAATAAATTAACTTGAAATCGAGTCAAATTATTTCAGTTTTATCGATTCCGAGCTCGAGCCTAAGACCTCCAGGTTGTCACGTCGAAAACGTATTCATAGCGCAAGTGTACGCAATCGTACAAGTAATAGAGTGTAAGTAAAATATCGTTCCAACAAGGACTGATCTGAACTTCAACCAATTATTAAAATATGTCAAATCTCTATTATTCAATCACGCTAACTGAATATTTAATTAAGAAAAATGAGAGTTCTAACGAATTAAAGTTCAAGACGAGAAAATACCTAGGATAACGAATTCACCCGACGATTAATCGCAAGTCGTATCTAAATCAACACACTTAAAATGATTTGGTTGATAATCTGGAATTCGGTTATCTCCTTACGCCCCTCCCGAGGTCATAAGAACGTACATCTCTGTAAATAGTAACCACTCTATTCATAGGTAGATTAACAATCGAGAGTCCATTAAGAATCAATTCCAATTCGATTACCTAGGACGATTGGGTATATTCTTATCTCGCTCGTTAATAATTCTATCTTCCGACTAAGTTTAACCCAAGTTATTCATGTTCTCGTGCTTATTATAGGATTCCCCTTCCGTGTTTACCTAAATTCACTAATCAATTTTATTGGTGATCAGGCAATAAGAAAGCGTAAAGCACAAATAGGAATAATCAACATAAATCATCCAAGAGTGTCAAAGAGATAAACCATTGACTAATTGTCAAGATTCATCTTAACCCGAGGCGAAGAAAATTAGTTCATAACGAAAGTAAACGAAAACATCAATTCAATCTTAAACATAAAAAACGACATAAAGAAAAACTAAAAGAAATCCGACAAAGTCTCCGTCGACAGCTCCTTGTCACCCGAAGCCTCCTAGGTCGACTCCCCCCTCAAAGGGATAGAAAGAGTATTTATATATGTCCTAGAAATAACCCGAGAGGATCTTGAGCATCTTGGAAATAAAATATTATCTCCAGCGTCGGTGTAGCTACACCAAATTCTCGTGCAGCTGCACAAAGTTTCTGCGCATATTCGTATGACTTCCTTGCGTCTCGTGCAGCTGCACAAAGTCTCTGTCCACTGTCCGCCCCTTCGCTGCAGCTGCACTGAACTCCGTTACAGCTGCACCAAGTGTTCGATTCCAACTTCTTCATGGCTCCTCTTTTCGAGTTTCACTCCTCTTCCTCTCATTTTAACTACCAACATAAACAAAGTATACAGAAGTGAAGAAACGTTAAAGCAGCCAAAATACCTAATAATTAAATAAATAAAATGCCAAAAACTAATCAAAATCAAGTCTAAAACATGATCCCTTAACTCCATTTTCATATAGCTATCACTGATCAGCTTCGAGTTTGAATCTAATAGTATCTGGACTCGCCTCGACTTATCTACACGTCTCATTGTTGCTACGTCTGAACAAAGAAGAAAAAGAAGAAGATCCGAAATGCGTGTTTCGTGTGTGGCGAGGAAAAAATGTATGGCTGTAATATTCTGAATGGGGACTATTCCTTGTAATTATAGATTAAAATCACAAGACAAATGGAGAAATGGTCAGTCGTCTACTTGTTACTAATAGACCTAAAATAAAAAATAAAAATAATCAAGGATCGAAATGTCAAAGCCAGCCACACCATTTCCGTTCTCGTAAATCCACTTGCTATGTTTAACGTAAAATGTTTTCCAAAGATGTAAAGTCAACAATAGAAAAGAGGAATTGCTACCAGACTTCCGAAAATCGAACGAAAGCTTACTAAAAGGACAGACAATTTATATTTCTTTCGTATTTATTTCAAAGTTTTTCACTACCGTGGCAGGACCACGGAAGATGAATCCGGACGTCGACGTAATAAGCGATCGACTTTACCGGGTCAAGTCGTCCCCTTCCATATAATATATGGTCGACAGCCCCCCCATCGTGATCGTCAGGCTATGGTTTTGTTCTCTAAAGTCTTCGTCCACGCCCGCTATAAACACGTGATCAAAATGTTGCGGAGAATTGTGTCCCCGCCACGTAATGCGGGAATATACATATCATAATATCATTACAGAGTGATAATTTTATTCGGTGACGACCGGAAAGAGGCAGGCGTCTATGGGCCGGGCGCATTAGAATGTCGACCTTAGAAAGGCTTGAAGGCCGGGCTCATTATTAGCCCCCCTTGCTCACGAAAGACACGACGGACAAATTTCAACTGACTAAAATAATTACGATAAAAAAAAAACCACCAAAGGAAATGTAGCAAAGCCCTCATTTCGTAGCCCCCGCTAGAAATAGATAATAGCATGACGCAATGCTCCCGTCGTTCGAACATTGCAGCCTTTTGATTTAACACTAATTTAATAGCTTAATCATAATTTAAGACTAATGAAGAACAAAACGCTTCGAAAAGCTTAGGAAAACGACGTCGCATCGATGGGGGGAGTGGTGGGGGGGGGGGGGAGGGGGGAGGATGGCTTTGGTCGATCGCACGAGGGGCATAAAAGAAAAAGAGAGAGAATTAATCCAAACTTTTTATTATTTAAAACACGGAAGGTAATGATAGTAAAAATGGGATTAAAACTGTGTGATGATGGATGATGCGGAGAGTTCGAGTCCGACGTTTAGTTTAATCAAATCAAGACATGTTCTTGTTTGTGGGGTGTGGCACCGACCTGGATAAGATCGGGGCCGAACTTTGGAGTGTTTTTTTTTTTTATATTACAGGGTTGGTTGGTCGGGCTAGGGTTCCGAGGAAAGAGACGAGACCACATATATATTTAATTTTACATAACTTAATAATGGAAATTTGTGGGAATATCACCCCATGGCATTCGTCGAGAAGTGGCGATCCAGAGCATAATATTAAAGACGGGAAGATAGGAGGAGGAGGAGGAGGAGGAGGAGGAGAAGAACAAAATCATTTAAAAAAAAAATGGTACGGATTCAGAGAAAGGAAAAGGGCAATCATCTCATCTTGTTTATTATTATTATTTTGTATTTTGCAGGGCTCGAGGCCTCCTTTTTCAGACATTAATAATAGTAGTAATAATAATCAAATCACCTCCCTTTGTTCAAACCGTCCACCCCCCTGGGTAAGCAAAACATTTCGATCCCATAAAACATAACGTTAGGCACGCATATTAACTTGTTCAAACTATTTTGAATACTTAAAAAAAAAATGTAGTAAAACGCTGCCCGCAGCATGCAACCCTGTGGTTTCTTCCATTGTCTTTCGTCCTTTGGAAGTGTGTAAATAATTCCAATTTTTTTTTTAAAGAAAAAGCATTTTGCATTGGGAAGAAAAGCTAAAACCTACGACCCCTTTAGTCCTAAGTTGCCTACGACGTACCAGTCATACAACTACAACTACATGTAGGGCCTATGTCCTGAGCCTATTCGAAAAGAGGGGGGAGATGTAGACGTAGGGGGCAGAGAAGGGTTTCAATTACTATAAACAATAAACGACCTGCCTAACCTAGACGCTAGCCTACATCTTTGCTGGACCACATTATCAAAATTTACATCTCTTCGTCTCCACTTCTCCCTCGTCTTTTTTCCTTTCATAATTTTTCAAGTGTTTGTTCTCGGTTAAACCCGCGAAAGTAGTAGTTATCCAAGAACCCAGAAACTGTGTCTGTCCGTCTGGACGATATCATAAAACTTCATACCCGATGGGGAAGAGAGGGACTTCTCTCAGCCACACGATGGTTTTTTTTTAGTTCTTTTTAAATTGAAACGAAACACTATCGGAAAGATAGATAATGCATAAGGGGAACCTCTCCTTTTTCGTGTTAATTAGTTCGACTGCTTTGCTGGGGAATAGAATTTAGACAGAACCCTATCTGTTTAAAGTTTTCCCATGTTTTTTGTTTTGGTCTGGCTGCTTTTCGTAGGGTTAAGGTCACGAATCTAATGCCCTAAAGGTCTCAAAGTTGATTTTTGACTCTAGGGTTCTCTCGAGGGGTCACGATCGGGAGAGGGGGGGGGGGGGTGCTTTGTTAAAAAGAAAATTAAATATCACGCAAGAGAGAAGAGACCGAACTAATGCATGGAAAGGTTTCGACTTTTTACCATCATTAGGCAGACCCCAGAATTTGAAAAAACATTTACGTACATGGGTCGGGGATGAATTATTCATTTCATTTAGAGATAACTACGTTTGAAGAAAAAGTGGGGGAGTTAGATCGATGAAGGGAATGTTGCCAGCTATTTTTTCTTTTAAAAAATAAGTCTCGTCATGTCCATCACCTCCAAAGAGCAGTCTCCTCCTCCTCCTCCTCCTCCTACTTTTTATCTTGCGACTTCATCACGGGTGGAGCAGTTCTTAATCATCCCCCCCACCCCCGCCCCAGCCCGTTGACTATCGAACAGTGAAACAACACAAAGCACGTTTCACTTGGCAAAGGTCGTGGTCATGTAATAAATACTATTTTACAGTCTTTTGTTAGTTTTCTTTTCTTACTATTCTTTTAACCCGTTTCGTAATGATATTCTCGTTTTACGATTCCTCCTCCTCCCCCTCTTTGCTTTCTTTTGCCTCGCCCTCACGATGTTGCGTTTGTGGGAGGAATTATTGCCCCTTTGTTCTGGTCCCATCTTTATATATATATGTATATATATAGAAATTTTCTGAAAATATTTAATGGCCAACAACGTACCGTTAATATCGGAAATGTAATAATCGTCCCTCGCTCCATCATCATTGAACGATCGGCCCCCCATCATTCCAACAAGATTTTTACAGTGATTTTTCTTTACAGGAAATTCCCAATGTATTTTCATATTTGGGGGATTGGAAATTTTTACAGAAAACATTTTTGACATCTTCAATCGTGTCATGAGATGGGAGTGGATGAGACGATGGAATAGATAGGAGGAGGAAGAGGAGGAGAAGGGGGGCCACCCGAAAGCCGGAAAAGACTTCCTCCGCAATTTAAGGCACGGGGGAGGGGGGCTGTCATTTCTCCCCACCGCACCCAACCTCGCCATTTGTTCTTTCCTCCCTCTCGAGCACCGTGTCTGTTTTCTCCTCCCTCCCTCCTCATCAATAATATATATATATGTCGTGACTCGAAAGTTTGTATTTTATGTCATGTCCAGAGTTTACGTTATGGAGAGGATTTACCTCTCCTACATATCTCAACGTGATTTCATTAAAACATCGTAAGCCGACTTCCTATTAATGGACAACATTAGTCAACCGGGGAAGAAAAAATGGGGTAACTTGGGGTGGAGTCGGCTTCCAAAGGTGGTCCGAATCCGTCCCGACTAAATTATGATTCGTTATTTGTTGTTAATATTAAAATTGGTGAGGGAAAAAACAGTGGAGGGGAATCAAAGTAAGGTAAAGGCGGAGGGTGAAAGGAAAGGAAAGGAGACATGGAGGCGGAGGAGAGAAAAAAAAAACAGAGACTAAAATTAAAACTGGTTAATTCCTTTAAAAATTAAAAAGAAAAATTGACATTAATATATTGACTTTCCCTTTTTTTTTATGGATTCTGAACTTTGCTTCATATCTACTTCTTATTCTCCTTTTTTTTTTTTTTAATTTCTGATTGACAAGTAATTTCCCCTTTTTGGCTACAACAGAAAGCGGCGCTGCCCCCTGCTCTGATCTTTTACTTTACCCTGTCTTCCCAAACACTTCCTACCCCCATTCCCTGATTTTGCTTTTTATTTTCTTCTTTAAATACATCAACCGATAAAGAACATTATAAAGTTAAATATCATTTTGTTCAAATTTGTTAGTGTTTCTTCTTCTTTTTTGGGGGTTTTTCAGGCGTCTTTCGTCAAGGCAAAGGAAAAAGGAGATGATTTCAAGGTTCTTAGTCAGACAATCACCACCCAAGATGTTATATATATATATATATATACACACACTAAATAAGGAGGTATGAAAGATCTGAAGATGTTTTTATGAAGACTTTAAAAAAGAGGAGAAAAGAACGTGCTAAATTCAATTCGCATGAATAAGGGGGGAAAGTAATAATCTGAGTATGATAGCACATGACTAGGAGAGAGATACCAATTTTCTTGCAAAATCATGGTGTAAGGAAATAAACAAAAATATATAATAAACCAATGGTTGGGGTTGGGTGTGTGGTTTATTGGAGAGAGATAGAGAGAGAGAGAGAGAGAGAGAGAGACATGAAAGAAAAGAAGAGAGAGATTTCAGACAGACAAAACTCACAGGAAGAGTAGAACTTTTTTGGGAGAGGAGAGGGGATTGGAATGAATGAACTCCCCCCCAAAACCAAACCCCAACCCCACCACCACTTGAATCCCAATCCCTCCCCAGGCTTCCCACCCCCCACCCCACACACACACACACACACACAGAGACAACGAATCCCAAGTCCTGGACTTTGGAAGAGAGAATCCAATCCTAGTCAGGAGGGTCTTTGGCAGCCTTGAAGGACGATGATGGCTGCTGTGTTTGTGAACACAAACTAGACACTCTGCAGATACCTACAGAAGCTTCTCCTCCTCCTTTCACCTTCCCCACCCCCCACCCACCTTCTTCTGCGGTTTCCTCGGTCTCCAGCCAACTACATCGACAACCACAACAACTACACCAGGGACAAGAAATCCAAAGACAAACTAGGTGTGTGTGAAATAAAGGTAAAAAAGGACAAAGGGTTTCCCATTCTGTCACCTGTTCCTCCTCTCCTCCTCCTATCATTTAATTTTCTCTCGTCTGTTTGTTTGTTTTCCTTCTTGCATAGATGTGTTGCCCTGCCTGCAGTCCATTTTTCTCTGCATTAAAACCACCCCCTTTCAGCGAAAGAAAACAACCACCATCGTCCCCAACCACAGCACCAGCAAATCAAGAAAAAAAAAAGAAAAAAAAAGAAGTGGGAAGCTAAATAGGCAGGTAAGAAGGGCTCCCGTAGACTTCTGTTGTCTGTAAGAGGCGTAGCAGCAGACTCCATTCCCCTCCCAATGACCAAACCAACACATTGCAAGAAGCTTTTTGACAATAACCCACAAATTCTGCTGTCACGACACCCCAGAAAGCCAATTCCCCCTTCCGTAAACTTCCTCTTCTTCTTTTCTAGATCGGATCAGAAGAACCCCAGATCGTCAGTGTTTCAGAATTCCCCAGTTTCTTCTTCTTCTTCTTCTACTCTTTTTTTTTTCCTTAACGTGAAAGGTATTTTCTTCCCAAAAACCAACTCACTGTGCTTGGCGTGGGTGTGTTTTGAGCTGGATTTCAATTCAACAAGGGAGAAGGCGAAGTGGGTAACTTGTATAAAAGGGACAAAGGAGCTATAGCCGACAGGAATAGCTAGCAGTAAAAGAGAAGCTATAATATTTAATTTCCTTGCATCTTCTACCGATGATTCAATTAATTCTACATACCCGGAGGAAAAACAAAACAAGGAAAAGTGAGGCCTCAGAAGAGAATAGACGAAAAAATCAAACAGGAAAAATCAAGGAGACCCACCAATCCATTAGCCTGCTTTATTGATTATTGCATCTGTTGTTGTTGTTCTTACAGGGGCTCTGATTATTGGATTGTTTGATGTGGGATTCGTGTTGGGGATTTGTGGGGAGATTATTTTTTGGTATGTTTTACTGAACTGCTTCTGTTGTTTTTGGGTTTTATGTTCGTAAGAAACAACAGTTGTGGCTTCGTCTACCCGGAGGCTGCTCTCGGACACCGGCGCCTTCGCTGACTGGGCTGCGGCCGCGGCGTCTTCCTCTGCTGTCTCCTCTTCTTCTGCTGCCGACCTCTCCCTCGGGTTCAATGCTGCCGCTGCTTCCCGCCCCACCCCCTCCGCGCTCAATTATGGACACCCTTTTGCGACGGATTCCGTTGCTAATCCCTCAGGCGGTGGAAACCCCAACCTCGCGATGCTCGGCTTACGGGATGTGTTTGTCGTTGCCCCGACCTCGTTCCATCACCATCTACACCACCACTCATCCGAGCCTGTCCACCCCGCCAACCCGCCTGCTCACCTCTCCAATCCGGCCACTGCGCTTGGTGTTGGGGTTGGAGTTAACGTTATCCCGCTGCTCACGGCCACTCCGTGCCTAGCTTCCCAGTCCGGCACCGGAATGCCGGATGAAAGTGAGAACTCTATTTATAATGCGAGCGGGAGCCGGAATCGGTGGAGTGGTGTTGGGGGCGGAGGGGGCGGAAGTGGCGGAATTAAGCTGTGGCAGAACCCTCACCACCTCCCCCAACAGCCGCAGGCGCCGAGCCAGCTGCCTCAAGCTCCCCATAATTTTTCCCACAGTTACCTTAAGAAACCCTCAGCCGTGACATCAACCGCCTTGCTTGATGCTAATGAACACTTGGGCTCAGCTGGCTTGGTAAGGATCGGTGGGTCTGGGGAGTCAGGTACCGGGGCGGTCGTGACAGCAGGTATGAGTAACAGCAGCGGCGGCACTGCCACATGTCAGGATTGTGGTAACCAGGCCAAGAAAGATTGCATTTATAGGAGGTGCCGGACTTGTTGCAAGAGTCGGGGCTTTGATTGTGCCACTCATGTAAAGAGTACGTGGGTGCCTGCTGCCAGGAGGAGGGAGCGGCAGATCATGGCCGCAACGGCTGCTGTTGGTGGTGGCACCACTGTGCGGTCCTCCGGTTCTACTTCTGGTGCCAAGAAACCTAGGCTCATCCCTTCTCAGACGACCACAACCTCGCATACTTCGACTTCGAATACAACCCCACCCCGGAGCTTCGACACAAGCTCAAGCCGGCAAGGTTCGATAGTCTCGATTCTAAGTCCGGGTCTGTACGACCGGCATCAGTCGCGATGACGCCGTTCTCTCTCAAATTGTATTAGGGTTTTCCTTATGTTTCAACGCCGAACTTTCCCTGCAGATGCTAGCTTTAGGGAGACAATGCCGGGACAAGTCTGCGTCCCGGCAGTCTTCAAGTGCGTGAAGGTGACAGCAGTGGAGGACGGCGAGGACGAGTACGCATACCAGGCAGTGGTGAAGATCGGTGGCCACGTCTTCAAAGGCTTCCTTTACGACCAGGGCTCGGATGGCCGGGAAGGCTTCCCTAATCTATCCGAGCTCCACTTAGGTGGTGGGAGCAGCAGTGGCGGCGGCGGCGGGGGACGGAACAACAATGGCACATCATCATCGTCGCCGAACTTGCTTGTTCCGACAGACCCGTACGCCGCCGCATCCGGCGGGGAGTTGCTAGGGATTGGTGGAGGTTCGGGATACGGTAACCCGCTAAATTGAGTCACACGATACACGCTAAAGGGCACAAGCGAGGGATAATTTTTGCAGTGTTTATTTTGGTCTTCAATGTATTAACTCTCTATCATTTAATCCCTAATTCCCTATCTCAATATGTGCCATGTCACTTATAATTAATCTTTAATGCGTAATTAGGCGACGTTGAAAATGCGGAGGCATGGCCATGCATGTGCGGGCCATGACTTTTAGCCTTCCCCGTTCAATTATTCACTCGCCCTCCTCCAAAGTCTATTTGCATGGTCCTCCTAATTGGACGTATAAATTGTTCGGACACAAAGTCGTTGTAATAAACAATAATAAAACTATCAGTGAAGTCTTTTGTAATCGGCCGCTTGTCCCCCTCCAAATTCCTCTTCCCCCTTTTATCTTTATCATTGTTATTTATTGCTTCGCACATGTTTCTCTTCTTTATTTCTCTTTGTATTATATATGATTGTCTCCCACTCGGATTATTAACTACTTTATCTTCTTTTCCGTCGTACGTGGCCTTTTCTTTTATTTTTTTTTTCCTTAGTGATAAAGAAATTATTCTTGTTCATTGAATTCTGTCCGAATCGGGGGACGGAAAGCTAAAATTAAGGTTCATGGACTGTCCTAATTCGAATAAATTGTTAATTTTATACACGCACACACCTTTCTCACGTCGGGATGTCGCCGGCCCGGCCCAATTTATTTGAACTGGATCGGACCATGTGGAGGCCCGAATTATTGCAGGCCCATAAAGCGGCGTGTCTCCCGCCCTTTGGTTCGGTCTTTTCGAAATCCTCTTTTCCGTTGCACCCGTACGTTATCCCTCTCCCTCTCTAACTTCCTCTCCCTAGATGACGGCCGCCGCCGGGGAGACCGTCCATCAGCCGGTGTGCGGTGATACGGTGGATCCGCTGTCGAGGTATTCCGTCATCTCTCTCAGTCCCAGGACCCTCGGCATCCTCCGGGATTCTCCCCGGCCCTACGACCTTGGCCGCGAACGCGACTCCCTACACAACCACCTCACCTCCGCGGTACCACTTGATCGCCCTCTTTCTCGCCCTTTCTCCGTCAGTTGGTTTCGTGTTTGAGCATTCTCGTTGTTTGTTCACGTTGCCGCGGGGTTGTATTGTCCCGATTTAGCCAATGCGGGTTTTACTTAGGGTTTTCGTCTTGTGCGGCCGTTACTTTAAGTGTTGTAGTGGGTATCGAATTGTATAATTGACTCGAATTTTATAAGGCGCAGATCATTTCGCTGATTCCTTGTGATATGATGTCATCTCAGGCATCGAGGACCCTGCTTGTCGAACAAGCTCGGGATATTTTGGAAAAGAAGTCAGAGATACTGAATGATGATGATATTGGGAAACGGAAGAGGAGGCCGGGTTTGCCTTCTCATCTCAGGGCTCAAAGACCCCGGTTTTCTCTTAAGCCTGATTTCACCTGGTAACAAACGGTTGCTTGATGATTGGGTGTTCTAGAATGTAGGTCCCCGCTGTTCTTCTTTTCTTTGACTTGCACTTGTTCTATTCGCATGTCAGTCAGTCTGCAGTGGATTTGTTAGCTAACTTGGAGTTCAACGTTGACAAGTATGAAGACCCAGATGAATTTTTCAATGCATATGAAAAGTTTGAGAGTAAGTTTTCGCATCCACAAAATTCGCATCGATGCCCTTGGTGGGATTGCCTTGACTTTAAATTAACCGTTAGTTGATAATTGTCGAAAGCCACGAAGAGGGAGTTAGAGAAACTAGCCGGAGTTGCATCGGATCCAAATCAGCAAAGCATCGCTGGAAATGGACGCCCCCGTCGTCCCGGACTTTCCAGGTCTGGTCATTTGCACTCACTGTCTCTTGTGCGGTCTATGGAAGGAGCCGTGCCAGTTACGTGGTACTTTATGCTAACTGATCTACTTGATGTCTCTTTCTGTTAGGGGCCGGGTCAGTTACGATGATCTTTTTAAGAACATTACTGTGTCTCCTCAAAAAACGTGCCAGAATGATGTGATGAGCATGAGCACGGAATCACCATCATCTGCTTTACAGTCTGAAGGGGTGGAGTCGGGCAAACTCGTGGAATTGGCAGGTGAATGGGTTTTCTCATTTTGTTATGCATATTATCTTTCTTAGTGGCTTCAACTTCTGAATTTCACATCTCATTTCCTGATGAAAGGCCAATATTGTGGCACTTGTAGTATGTAAAGGAGCAGAAAACAAAGGCTGTGGACCTTCAGATGATGTGTTTTCTAGCATCTTTGAAGATTTAGATGTAGATGGAGCCGATGTCGTCAATGTCTTGCAAGAGCATTTGCAGATCAAAACTTTTGATGTCAAGTGCTTGCACTTCCCGGAGATGCATGAGTTACAGCACAATGAGGTCAAGACTCCACGTTCTGACTCCTCGAAGCCTAGACTGGCATACGTGCAGAATATATTGAATAGTGTGCACAATAAGTCGCCTTCAAAGCATGGAGGAGTTGTCAGGAGTCAGCTGTCACCAACACCTCCGAGAAGTCCATTTAACGTAATGAATTCGCCGACTTTGGCTGAAGTTAGCTCGTCGATTGGCCCAGTGTCTCCTAAAAATCTTGAAGAACCAGTAAAGGAAATCTCCCAATCTAGTATGCGCTCAGCAACTAAATCTCCAAATGCCAAGAGAGGATATTATTCGGGTTTTGCTGCAAAGTCTCTGTTGCAATTACCTGAAGAAGTTGGAGATCCATTACGCGATATACCTCAAACAGAAAATTGCGGCAAAAAAGCTAGCGATATTTCTGGAAAAGAGAACTACAATTATTATGGTGGGGAAGAATGTGATGTAAATATTGACTCGAGTTTGAAGAATATGGAAAAGTTTGATGACATTGTGTGTCTGGCTGAAAACAACACTTCGGGCAGTTGCTCGAGGAAGGAAGTTGCTAATGCTGGCTTAAGAGAGAAGAGTGTGGAAGTTGGAGACGATACGGACACTGATCCTGCTGTGAGAGGTGCTGTCAGTAGCTCAAATATAGAAGAATCTGATGTTAACGTGATGGACATGGACACTGAAAGTCCTACTCAGAGACTGAGTAAAGAAGCTGGAAAGCCAATTCAAAACCCTGCTGCTAATAGTAGTCACCCGGCCACGGTTGGGTGGTTTTTTTTTTTTTGATAAGTACGGTTGGGTGTTTTGATGCCAAGGAAGCGGTTATTTCGAAAAATTTGCCTGTATGAACTCTGTATGAGTTTGTGGGATGGCATGCCATATGCTCGCGTGACTGCAGTTCTTATTTTCTTGCGTTTTATACTCTGCCCTTCCTATTTCCATCACTTTTTTCCAGCTTCATGACAAGTTATGATCTGGAGAATCTATATGCTTGTCCCTTGTATTGTAGGATAAAGGAAAGAAGATGAAATCATTGACCAAGGGAAGGAAAGGAAAGCAGCACAGTGGTAGAAAGCGAACAGCCGATTCCAGGAGGCAAGTCTCTGCAGGTGCTTCCATATTCATTGTTGTTCCATCTTTGAGGATTTCGAGGATTTCATTGGGGAATTTTGAGGCCCGCCCTGTTTCGTTATAGTTAGGGCACGACACATAATTTCAATGCACATTTATCGATTTTGTTATAAAATTGAGGTAATAGAAGCATGTAGCTGAGGTATGTTGGTTCTACTTATGCCAACTAGGTGAAGTTGTTTTGGTCTCCCATTCATTTTGAAAAATTTGTGAGATGATTCAACATCTGCATACATTTTATGTTGGCGTTACCTTCCTTTTTTCATTGCGTGCTTTGCTTTGACAGCCAACCAAAATCCGAGCTTTCCTGGAAACACTGCTCGTGGAAAATGTCCTCTAAATTCTGATGACCATAATGAGGTGACGATAATACAAACACTTGTCTTCTAATTATTGTGGAAGTGACACCTGTCAATTGGTATTACGGTCATCCTTTAGGATTTAAAGGCATTTTATGCAATCTGGTCAGTCCAGACAGACGATGCTAGGAACCTATTTCCTAAGAATGTAATGCAGGGTTTTTTTTGGCATGGTTGAGCATTTTCATCTATTCTTTAATGATTCTTCATTATTGTGCATTTCTATTGCTGGTGGATTATGCAGGTGCTTTCCGAGGAACCATTAGCTGATCGAAAAGACGGGGATCGTCCACGCAAGGTTCGTCGGCGGAAAGAATTAAACAGGAGGCAAAGCCTTGCAGGTAATATTGTTATATTTTTCATCCTATACAACGGGTAAAATTATGTGATGTAGATCTTAGCTTGGCTTGCTCCTTGCTCTTTCTAGCTGCCGGTACATCGTGGAGCGGCGGTGTGAGAAGAAGCACTAGAATCAAATCCAGGCCATTGGAGTATTGGAGAGGAGAGAGATTCTTATACGGCCGGATACATCAGAGTAAGTATCCTCCAGAGGGACTCCTAGGCATTTTAATTGCAGACAACTTGGATATCCAAGTGAAAGTCAGCCAAGGGAAATCTTACTTAAAGTTTGTTCCTGTGGGCATACCTGTGCTCGAACTTCTGTCCTGATCAGTGTGCTTTCTTCTGCAGCACTTGCAACGGTGATCGGCATAAAATACGAATCTCCTGGAGAAGTCGATGGTAAATCCACGTTCAGAGTGAAGTCCTTTGTCTCAGATCAGTACAAAGATCTGGTTGAACTAGTAGCGTTGCACTGATATGAAAAGCTGCTTTTTGATCGATCTCGCTCGTACACGTCGTCATCTCCATCCTTCTCTTTCTGAAAAGGATGTGTAAAACTTCAACAGTGTACCTAGTTGTTGTGGTCTTGTCTGGTCCTGTCCCATGTATCTGAGCACTATGTATATCTATTCGGAACATCCCGATAAAAACTATTCAAAGTTGTTGCTATTAGGAATCGAACTCAAGACCTTTCGTAATTTATGAAATTACTTAACCAACTCAGCTAGAAGGGCGAGTTTAAAACCCGTCCTTTATTTACTTATTAAAATCCGTCCCTCGAAACACTCTTTTTTTTTAAGCGTTGAAGGGGCGTGTTTTACACGAAGGACGGGTTTTCAAATCTCGCCCTATTTATTATTTGGAATGCACGTTTTCAAAACGCGTCCCCTCGACGGAATTCGAGTAATTTTAGAAAATTCGACCGTTTTTCGCAAATTTTTTAAGAAATTAACGGTACATTCGTACAAACCTCATCCAGCCACTCGTAACTCTCTACTCTGCATGGACACCGTGCAGTTTCTCTCTTTTTACTTTCTTTAACTCAACCCATCACCAATTCTAGATGATTCTTAGCATTGCCGAGTTCAAATCAAGATTCATACTTTCTAACCGAGGAGCTTTACTTACTTCCATTCCTTTTTTTTTTTCGGTCTTTGTCGGCTGACCAACCACTTCTTTTGTCTGTCCGAACCCAATGCCGCCCGCACCCACACACGTGTCTCCCTCCGGACAAGGCTAAAGTGATTTTAGTGAGTACGAAATAACACCCGGCTACTTTTCTTTTACGAAACAGTAGCTTCTTACTGTTTTATATACAAAGATGGGCCGGGCTTCGTACACTATTGCCGCCTATCCAACTTTTTACGAACCCAGAAATGTAGCGCACTGTTTCGTAGTCGCTGAATCACGTGTCAGTGAAACTTTAGCCTTGTCCGCCTCCCTCCCTCTCACGATGGTCAGCTATGGAAGTCGTTCGAATTAACAAGACCGCCATTAATGGCGATTTTTTTTTTTTTGTTTCTTCCAAAAACCAAAAGAACATGTTGAGGGGAAAACCAACCCTTCAGATTTTTAAACCGTACATCGATCGAACCACAAGGACCCAAAAAAACCAAAGTAAAGTGATAAGCAGACAGGACAAAGGAACGGAGGGAACCGATCATTGGAACAGATCTTGTTGATCACCCCTGTTTCCTCTGAGGCGGCTTATCCTTAGGTGGAGCTCGGGAGGAGGAGTCGGTGGCCGCGGATTCCGCCCCTGCCTTGGGCAGTCCATCAGCTGGCTTTGAAGTTGCAGAGGGATCGGTGGTGGCGAGTAGGGAAGCATCGGGGAAGTCGAGGAGGTCGTGGTCGGCAGCAGCGGAGAAGAGTTGGTCGGGAGGCGGGAGGAGTTGGGAGGGTTGGCGTCTGTGCCGTGACATCGCTTCTTAAGATGTCTGAAGCTCCTTTTGTTTTCGGACAAGAGAGAGTTTTAGCTTTATGTTGTGCGTGTTCTTCTTTTAAAGAGAAACGAGGGATAGAAGGGTGTTAAGTTGTCTAAACCTTAACAAAAACGTCCTGTTCCTGCTGCTACAAATTTCAACAGATACGTTGGGCACTAATTTAATTAATCTTGTTATTGAATTGAATGCACATGCGTATGAACCAAATCCCGAATGATGATTGCCTCTTTCTTATCGATGTCGTAAAAATAAATAATGTAAGCATTCCATTCGATGAACCCATTTTGGGGGGGGAATCGTTCTTTGAATTGAACATCTCGAGGTATTTTTTTAAGAAAATTAGATTAAAATATATCATTTTTTTTCCTATCTTGTCGTCATTATCCAATTCTCATTTTTTATTTGGGAAAAAAGATTTTGTGTCCCAAAATTTACGGGATACCCCCTTCTAATTTATTCATTATTGTCGCTTGAAAAGCTAAAAAAAATATTCATAATTCTTTTAGGAAAAAAGAATTGATTGGAGTGGTGTGGGGTAAGATTATTTAATGACCATATAAAATTTTTTAAAATTTGTTTATTTATTGCTTATTTTATCCACACAACACACGTGCCCTTTTTAATTTTCCCGCCCGGATCTCTCTGCCTCATGGGAAAAATAAAATTAATTAATTAATTGAAAAAGGAGCCAACATCTTATCAGCCCATGGATAGTGGTCTTTGGGCCTCCTTATTAGCCCAGAATGGGCCCAGTGAAGAGGCGAGCCCACTGAAAACTGGGCTACTTGAGCCCAAACAACGTGCGGTCGGCAACAAAGCCGGTTTCACGTTTTTACTCGTTCCTTTCCTGATTTTCTGTTCAGGTTTCTGCTGCGGTGGAGACGGACAAAGCCTTTGGCTGGGTACCTGAAATCCAAGCTGTTGACATGGTAAATAATTTTGGATCTGGGCTTAGAGCCCAGGAATCATCACACTGCCTAAGAACGAAGTCGCCCAGGCCGACTCATGACAAAGTCGACTGGGTTAACTCAGAACGAACTCGCCCAGGCCGACTCATGACAACGTCGACTGGGCTAACTCATAACGATGTCGCCCAGGTCGACTCATAGTGAAGTCGACTGGGTTAACTCATGACGAAGTCGACTGGGCTAACTCATAACGATGTCGCCCAGGTCGACTCATAGTGAAGTCGACTGGGTTAACTCATGACGAAGTCGACTGGGTTAACTCATGACAAAGTCACCCAGGTCGACTCATGACGAGGTCGGTTGGGTTAACTCATGATGAAGTCGACCCACAATGGAGTTACTAAAGACGACTCATGTATAGAGTCGACTAGTTCAACTCACCACTAAGATATGACTACCAATAGGACCCAATAGTAGCTAGGTCTACTCATAGGGTCAAGTCGACCTTATCCTGAACAAAGGCAACTACAGCAGTCAAAGCCCGTACAAACAAAGCAAGTCGACGAGATGGGAATAAATTTATTTATTTCTAAAATCACGATTGTTAAGAATCGTAACCGATTCTAATTTTCAGGAACGTGATCCCGTATCTCATGGGAAGTTGTTGGGACACTCCCACGATACTAAAATCACGATCTATGACACGATCTGTAACAAGATCCACTCGTTACGTGTTAGACACGTACAAGCTCTCTATAAATAGCAATGGAGTTTCCAAAGACAAGGGACGAATACACACAGCCAAAAACTCTGAAGTCTATTCGTCAAAACTTAGGATTTAGGTACCTTGACCCGGTTTATAGGTCAACTCCCCTTCCACCGGCAGAGTGAGCTCATAGGGCCTTTGCCGTCAAATCCCGCCAGCGACACCACCGACGGAGTGAGCTCGTAGGGCCTTTGCCGTCAAATCCCGCCAGCGACACCACCGACGGAGTGAGCTCGTAGGGCCTTCGTCACAGTTTCCCGCCAGCGACCACCACCGACGGAGCGAGCTTCCAAGGCCTTCGTCACAAGTTCTCCGCCGTCACAGATTCCCACATCGTTGTCACCCCTTGCACTTTTTTTCATTTTTGATGGCTGTAAGCCCTTTTTCTTAACTCGTTAAGATTGTAAGACTTGCATTTTATTTTAATAAAAATTGTGCATCTTCTTACTGGCGACCACAATTCAACTCCTGTGAGTCCTTTGCCAAATATTTCCGACGTGATCCGTTCTATAGGCGAACACAAGCGAACGAGTATAAGCCAAAGGCTCTTCCGCAACTTGTCGACTAGTTTTCCTCGTCTGTCTAACGATTCTCGTTGCCGTTTACATTTTGTGGGTTCAAGGTACGCTTACGCTGTTGAATCGGCGTTGCACGGCGTAAAGCATGTTCTCTGGAAGGACTTCATGCTGCAGGTTACAAATACTTCCAACCTTTTATGAATTGTGATCTCTTCAGCATCATGCGTAGCCCATGTTAGACGCCATCCTAATGCGGCGGCCTCCGTATTTTTAGCCACCTTTGGACTTGGAAGTTAGTGACAAGTTCGTAATCCATTACACTTATGGCTGCGACTATAAAATGAAGGTAAAAGATGTAAGATGGTCGTTGCTTCCCCAAACCGACTGTATGGCTTGCTACTTGCTCGACGGCCCTAAAGCTTGCCTAGTTCGTTCTGTGTAACAGGGTGAGCTAACATATGGGAAGATTGGAGAATGGCGGTTCGACAAGAGATCATGTCTCGACAGTCCTCCGCCTCAGAATCTCTCCCATGAGATCTGATCTTCCGGCTTGGGGGTTGTTATTCTGCAGGTTCGGCTCGTGAAAATGGTGAATGAAGCTACTGCTAATATTCCTGGCTGGGATGCTATAAACAACACCTAAAGTCACGACTCGCGCAATCATCCTTCCTTTTGCGAGCCGCGATACTCTAGTCGACAAGCAAAAACATTATTCAATCTTGAAATCAATGTAAAAAAAAAAACTATTTTTCTTTTGTTTTTTTACACAGCAGTTGTTCATTCAAGGCTTTGTTGGTCTTGTGGTGAGTGAAGGCCTCATCTTCACGATCTGTTCGCCGTCAACACCCATCTTCTTTGCAAAAAGCCCTGCCTCCAAGAAGCCCTTCACAGCGTCTTCCATGTACTGCTTACCGTCCCTCACCGTCATGTCCTTTCCGAACGTCTCGGAGAAACTTGTCAGGGTATCATCACCCTTTAGTACCGCTGCGAGCTGCAACATCTCCCGCTGGAACTCACTGAGCTTGGCGTCTTCGTTGGCCTCCGTCTGCCTTATCTTGACCGGGTCCGGAAGCGTCACTGTTCTCGTCACAGAAAAAGAATGCAAGTGAGACAGGGGAATATACACAGCCGTTGGCTTGGATTGAGACAAAATGTCTCAAACCTGGGCAATCTGTTCTCGGTTCTGTTCTTCCTTCGAAGATGCCTTCGAATGTGCCAGCCCACGCATCTCTCTTCGTGAGGAAAGGCGAGCTGAGGTTGAAGAGCTTTTTGACGGTCGCAGGGATGGACGAGTGCTCAAACTCCGAGTTTGGATATGGCGACCCATTCGGTCCGTGAACAACTGCATCGTTACACGGCAAACTCGAATTCTTATCCGACTGTACAAATTTAATCCTTAGAAGCAGGCAGATTGGAGAAACGATCTTACCCGTGCCCTTGTTGATCCATGGCGACACCATAATAGTTGGCACCCTCACGCCCAAACGATCAAACTTAAACAAGAATGGCTCGGGACCCACGATATCGTCTGGGCTAGGGATCCCCCTAACGGGAGTCGGAACGTGATCGTAGAACCCACCGTGCTCGTCGTACGTAATCACCAAGAGCATCTCGTTCCACTGAGGGCTCGCCCTCAGGGTCTCGTAAACTTCCTTCACGAACATCTGCCCCTGGTAAACGTCGTGCGAGGGATGGTCGTCGTTCGCAGGGAAGAGCTTACTGTCCGTGTATCGCTGCTCCACCACAGTGTAATTCGGGAGCTTCCCATTCTTGGCATCATTCTTGAAGCTCAAATCGTATGGATGGAATTTCCCAATGTACTTGATTTTACGCAGGTTGCGGTAGAACAACGTCGCAGGGATGTTTTGGAAATATATGCCGAACGAGAGGCCCTCGTCGTCGATGTTCTCGAAAATCGTCCTCTGAGGGTAGCCCTTGATGAGCAGGGAAGGGATGTTGCTGGTCGCACCTGCGGACGTCCCGGAGTGGACGTAGAGACGGTTCGGCTGCGTTGAGGACGGGACCGACGCGAACCACCTACGACCAAACCAAACCCCAAATCAATCCCAATTCACCGGGAAACTTAAGATCATGTGCCATTAATTATTTACATGTGCCATTTAATTACCCCCCACAAAAAATTATATCTTACTTAAAAAATTTAAATGACATAATTAAAAAAAATAATGATAACTAAGAAGAAGAAGAAGATTGATGAACACGAAGGAGATGATGAAATGATGACGATATCAATGAATGTTGATTTCTGTCCTAGTTTCATGTGTGTTCCTTACCTGTCAAAGACTGCGAATTCGGAGACAAGAGCCTTGTAGACGGCGATCTTATCAGGGACGAACCCGTTCATCACGCTATCCGTCATGTTCGCCACCCCCATCGAGTTCGCCTGCTGTACGAACCCGTCCATCGGGGCGGGGTCGGCAGACGTGTCCGCGGACCCGAATATCTGCTCCCTTATCGCCTGGAAGGAGTGTCCGGGGTCCGGGTCGACGTAATGAGCAGAGTCCTTGAAGTAAACCAGAGGGGACGAGGGGTCGGACGCGTTGACGTGGTTCGACTCGGTACCGTCCACTCCGTTGATCTCCGGGTTCAGGCGTTTCATCCAGCCGAGCATATGGTCAAAGGACCTGTTCTCCATGACGAGGACGACGACGGTCTTGATAGGGGAAGGGCAAGCGGGGGACAGGTCGAGGATGAGGAGGAAGGCGACGAGGAGGGCGGCGGCGGTCCTCATGGCGGGGGCGGGGGAGGAGGAGGAGGAGGGGTTTGATGGTGATTCTTGCGTCTGTTGAGGCCGGTGGCTATTTTTATAGCAAAAAAGGAGTAAAATTTTATTTTTCTTTTATCGGCGTGTTTGTGTATTGTAAAAAAAAAATGCATTTAGTTATTTGGTTTATTCACATTTGTTGTGTCGGTTTTAATCATTTATTGGGTAATAATTATTAACTGTCAATTTGAATTCATATGCCATAAAAACCATATCTAGATTCCATTGCTGTTATTTGGGATTAGCAACAAATTACAATGAATTTAGATGGAATAAGTGAAAAAGGGAGGAGGAGGAGGAAATGAAGAATTAAATAGATTTGTTTCCCTTCGAATCCAAATGAACAGAGAGAGGCGGCGGTGAGTGACTCGGTGTTCTGATCCTCTTGCTAATTTTTTAGTGTCCAATTGCCATTAAAAAACAAAAAAAAAAACAAATGGTGGGAGAGGGAATGGTGACGTGGCGAGATCCCATCCCGCCACCTGTCCGAAAGGCTTGACTTCTTCTTCTTAAGTATCCGCTCAAGTACTTGTGAAAAGGAGATGGGAGCTGACTTCTGTGTGTGTTTCAGAAGATCCGTTAAAACTGCACTCAAACCCCCCCCCCCCCCCAAAATAATTAAAAAAAAAACTCCATATTAAAAATATTTCGGCCGAGTATTTTCACACATCGGGGGTAGATCCAATCCATATGAGTGGTCAGGTCAGATCAGGTCAGGCCAAGTACCTCTTCGTCCCCGTTACGTAACATTATTTCGTGGTGTGTGTATTTTCTCTAATTAAAACCTGACCAAATGGTTTGATCGGGATGAGCGTGTTAAAGAATTTTTATCTAAGTGTTTATGTAATTGGGAGGAATCCTTCTTTAAGGACGACTCGGCGTTTGTCCACGTCACCTTTCACATCTACACATTCACAGCGTCATTACGTTAAAATTTTCCACCAATTCAAAAGAGCACGTAAGCTTTATTTGAACATGTAGTAGTAACTAATGACTCCATCTTCTCTTCACCCCCTCGGCCGATCGTACATCGGGGAAGTCCTCTCGCTTCTCTGAGCAGCTACTTTCTTATGATATTTATTCGAAAGTAATTGTTAATGTAGCGATTTCATTTTATATTATCTTAGTCGATAATTCAAGTAGCGACTTTCTTCATGAAATAAATTCGCTACTTAAAGTGACGACTTAAGGGCCGCAGTGAACGAATTCTTCATAATTTTTTTAAAAAAAGCAATGGCACGGACATACGTTCTTTTACGGTGGGTGACTAAATACCCATTCTAAAATGTTAACTTATATATTGAATAATTTTTCCTTAGTCTAGTTGAACCGGGACGAGCGGGACCGTGTCTGAGTCTCCATGATCTCTTCTTCGTCGGAATCGGTGGCCTACGCACTTGATAGAGTAAGAAGCATTACATAATTGAGGGAACCCATTTTTTATTGCTTGGGTTTTCAGTGCTTTCCTGACTGAGGCTGCGATCTGATCTGTGGTAGATGTTAGATTTTCCTGGAAGCTTCTTTCTTTACGTTTGATTATGAACGGAGAGGGCATGTAAAAGTTCTGCTCACCTAATGGACGAATTCACTGCTGCTGTTGCGTTTATTAGTTTGATTCGTCTTGGAAAGTCACGGTTATTGGTGTTAAACTATATAATGTATAATTAAGCATCACATAATACCTTAAGCTTTTAGGTCAAACGGTAAGGTTTCTAGAGTTGGAAGGCATTTGGATTATTAGATTTTGAGTATGTTGTATCCAGCGTGTTACAGTAGCGGTACGATTGTCTGGTTACAGATATCAGCTTGCAAAGCGGAGGACGCCTTCCCGTTGCAATTGAAGCCACCGCTGCAATATCTGTCGCTCAGCAGAAGGACCCTTTTCTAAGATATCTCCTACTCAATCTAAAACGGATGTGTTTATCTACGTCTCCTAATGTCCGACATGATCGAAGGACTTTGCTCTTTTAATCTGCTCTATTTCGTTCCCGGGATGGCTCATTGTAGAGTATGTCTTCCTCAATGTTTTCAGCCTGATGCAGGAACGACAAACCTCCTGAAGTAATTCTGTGATTCAGAAGGAATGGTGTCATTGTTTGCAATGTCAATTCAAAGGTATGCAAAATCAGTAATTCCTCCGGCCAATGCTGCAGAAGCCATAGATATTCCATGGATGTTAATAGATATTCGTCATGGTATTTAATCTCCGCGAGTTCTAATGTATTTACAGAAAGATCAGAAAGTGTTGAATTCCTTAAAAAGTCTTGTCCGATGATGATCAGCGTACCTAACGTGACATGCTTTTATACAGAGCATACCTTTTCCTTTTTGGTGCCAATTTGTGTCGTTTAACGCATCTCGCAAGCTCTATCTGTAACTAGGATTAACAAACACCGTTTACAGGCTTCTAATTGCCAAGAGTAAATTAGGCTGGCCACTAGAAATTTTTGTGCTCGTTTTGATATCTTGGATCTTCTTTTCAGATTTCAAAAAAGGTTTTGATAAGATCAGTGAAGTTCTTAGGCATGCTGTGGTGTTCTTACTCCTTGGAAGTTGCATCGGTCTTGTTGGTGTCGTTTCTGAAGGAAGATATTCGGCATGATCACCGGATGCTTGAACCCAGTTGGAAGTATTTGACAGAGGAGTTATCAAAGAAGAAACCGCAGTTGCCGATAACGCTTCTTAATGCAGTTATCCATATGATAGAAGCTCAAGATGTCAATCGGCTTACCTGTAGTTTTCTCCTAGTTGTTGCTCGTTCAGACAAACAACTCACGAACACGACAATGGAGGTCGCGAAGCTTCTGAATGTTGAAAGGGTAGCGAACAAGCCACGCAAACTCCTCCTGCCAGCTTTTAGACAATGCAGAAGTCGATCCTATTCTATGGACCTCGGCCAAGTAAAAAAAAAAAAAAAGAAAGATACGTGCAACTCGCATCTAAGAAGGTTGAGGCTGTTCGAAACAGTTCCCTCGGAAGAAAACGGGACGAAGATGTTGGAGGGTCGCGAGCTCATGTCTGATAGGGATATTGCCACTCAGCGGACTTCCTCTCACAACCTCTTCACAATCCTCAACACGGACGCTGCGGACCTCCGGTCTAGACAGGAGAGAGAAAACTGACCGGGATGAGGAGGATGATCAGTCGGGGGAATCCAGGGACGAAATGTGAAGAACAAGATAACAAAGAATCTGGGCTGAATGAAGAACAGAAGAAGAAGCAACAGAAGAAGAAGGAGGAGGAGGAGGAGGAGGAGGAGAGAGGAGGAGGAGGAGGAGGAGGAGGAGAGAACGGAGAGGGACAGTAATTACACGAACACTTCTCCAATCTCGAAGCAGCCAGGCCCTTTCATGTCATCTGGGTCGCTCCTGGATTGGGCTATATTCTTAAAGCCCTTGTTGACATTCCAACAAAATGTCAGGACGAGAACTGGGAGGTGGGCGGCTGCGGCGGCGGTTGTCTGATGATGATGGATGGGTCAGCGGAAGAGAGTTGGTTGGACCTGTTCGATAATGATCAGTGCATCATCATCATCTGTAAAATATTTTTATCAAAATTGAAAAAACATTTTAAGGTGTACCGGTTTATTATTATTATTATGATTATTCAAAACTCCAAACAGCCAGACAATTCCCACGTGCACAGTCAGACACGTGAGAGAGTGGTCGCTCGTAATATCAGAATTTTTCCTTACTTGAAAAGGACAGCGTAACCGTTGCCTCATTTTAAACAAAAACTCGGTGGTTGTCCGTCTTATTTGAAAATTCCACATACTATACTCTTCCAAAATAAAATAAAAGTAAAAGAAATAAAAAAAAAAACTCCTGCGCGTTTCAGTTAGCAAACTTGTGCACGGAACCGGAGCAGCAGCACACCCATCCATCACAACCCACTGATGATTGATTGATCGGGTGACGTATATAAAAGCATGACAAATGATTTCGCGCATTTTCACCCAACCGACCCCGCTTGTTCGTTGATTCCTCCTTCTGTGCTGTCTCGGGGATGTCGTCGACCTCCGTCCGGCCCATGCATGGCGGCTGCCCAATGCCAGGCCCCTGCCGCTTGGCCTGCGAATCGTCGTCGCAATCGGCCCCGATGATCGTGCGGATCCGGCTCAATCGTTGGCCGGTTCCTTTGGAGTTCGGGCTTGCTGCCGGGGGAGTGGGGAGACGGGCGGTGGCGTGGCGGGGCCTGCATGCGGTTGGGGAGAGTGAGCTGGTGTGTAGCGGAGGAGGAAGAGGAGGAGGAGAGGAAAGGGAAGGGGGTGGAGTCGATGAGGGGGAGATGAAGAGGTGGGGGTTGGAGAAGAGGAAGGTGGAGGTGGCGGTCGCGGCGGTGGCGACGGTGGTGTTGGGGGTGGGGAATCGGGTGTTGAACAAGCTGGCACTCGTTCCTCTCAAGCAGTACCCTTTCTTCCTTGCTCAGGTCGCCACTGTTGGGTAAACAAAAGCTTTAGACCTTATTAATCCAAAGATTTAATCTCTGAGTCCATCTTTGTTAGTTGACATCTTCACCCATTGTTTACTTCTGTCCTCGCGTTTTGGTTTCTTTAGATCTTGCTTGGCCGGTTGAGTGATTGATTTTTGCTTGCTGCATTCCTGTTTCCTTTATTTAATTTTTTTTAATGTTAATGGCGGTGGTTGACTTGTCTCTTCTGGGAATATGAGTAGGAACCGGGATTGGCCTTTCAAATGTGGCATCCTTGTCTTGACTCTTTTGCTTGCTTCAAAACGGAGGATAACATTTCTGTGCCGATATTCTGATAAGAGGATTGCTCCTTGTTTTGCCATTCCTTGATTAGATATCTTGTTGGAAAATTGTTGGCTTTGGGAGAAATGACAGTTCCGTGGATTCCAATTATGTGGTTTTGATTCTGTGAACAAATAGGGGGGAAGATGTCAAGGTGAAAACTTGTGTAGGAAAGCTTCGTGGGTTCTTTAACTTTTGGCATGGTCCAATGAACAGGAAAGGAGACATCAATTTTGGGAAAAAGAGTTTGTGGACCACACGCATGTTGTTTTTCCTCCTCTCTTTGATTTGGGCGCTTTCTTTTGGGTCAACGGGTCAATTCATTTCCCTGGAAATAATTGTACAATGTTGTGGCGAGACGTCAAAGCCCGTGGATGCTGACCCTGCTCGACTCGAACCTTCCCATGGTCCCTTGTAGTTCAATACTGTGCCCAACACACTATCATTCTGGACCAGCTTGAAGTTGAATGTTTCATTTTGCTGATGTTTATGCTGTCATTTTTTAGTTAGGCCGGTTTCAAATTCTTATCAGTCCCAGGGAGTGCGCGTTTATGTTTTTTTTTTCATCGTCCTTTTCTTTCTCCGCTGATGATCGATCCCAGTTTGATCTGCAGTGACGACTAATTGGCATTTGTTATTTATCTCAGATATATTGTGGTGTACTTTTCGATATTGTATGTACGATATCATGCCGGCATTGTGACCGATGAGATGCTTTCGATGCCCAAGGGTCCCTATATAGCAACCGGACTATTGGAGGCATTGGCTGCAGCAACTGGAATGGCCGCCGGAGGTGAAATCTCCTTCATTGGAGTTACTTATCCCAAATACTTTTCAAAGAGTTGGATAACTTGGAAATGCTGAGCCTTTTGCCCTTTTATTGTTTTGCATCAGCCATCCTCTCTGGGGCATCAATACCTATACTATCTCAGGTAAAAAGATCTCTCTGATTTCTTCATCCCAAGTACATATATTATTGATGTCATAAATGTGTTTGTTCTATTCTCTTCTGTGAAGATGTTGATTGTTGACCCCTGAGGCCATGGTAGTTGACAAGTCAATAGAATGTGATAGAGGATTTGATTAATCAAAGATGAAATTCTTTGTATCGCAACTTCCTTCGGGCTTGAGACTATGTTAATAGCTTTTCTCTTGTTATTATCTGGCAGACTTTTCTTATATGGCAAATTCTCCTATCCATAATTTTTCTTGGAAGGAGGTATAGAGTTAATCAGTTGATCGGCTGCTTTCTGGTTGCGGTTGGTGTAGTCATAACCGTGTGGAGGTATATTTACCAGTCCTTTTCTGTTTCGTCACCCTGGATTCCTGCAAAACTCTTGGCAAATTTACTTATTGTGGTCAGTTACTTCAATCTACAGCGGTTCTGGTGCGGGCCATTCGTTGAGGGATGCTGGGTTGTTTTGGAGCCTCATGATGATAGCTTCGTTCCTGCTTCAAGCGGCTGTTACAGTGCTAAAAGTTAGTGTCGATTTTAATCCTCCTAGAACATTCTTTTAAGGCCTTCGCAAGCAATTTTAGCTTACTGATGTTTCTATTCTCTTCCCTTTTCCTTTCAGGAAATCATCTTCTTGGATTTTTCTCGGAAAAAGGTGCCGTGATTGGATGATTCTCTGGCTGCAAATTATTCCCCTATTTTCAGGGAACTTGAAGTGATGTGATTACGGTCTCTGTGCAGGGCAGTTCGGTTGATCTGTTTGTCGTCAATTCTTATGGATCTGCTTTCCAGGTGAGGAGCATGTCCTAAATGGTTGGTAACAGAGATTTATGTTCAATATCATCTCTCACGGTCTTACTTTCATTCCTCTTGTCGTAGGCTTTATTCATAAGCCTCATGCTTCCATTCTTGTCAAAAATGTGGGGCGTTCCTTTCTCTCAGCTGCCGACTTACATCAGAGACGGCACGGCCTGTTTCTTGAACATCGGTTCTTTATCGAGTGGTCAGCACTATATTCCATATACAATGTGAACACACCTCAATTATAGGCAGATTGATTTTACTATTTTCTGATATTATGGCTCTCAGGATGCGAAGGTGCGCCGTTGTTGCCACTGCTCTTTATTGTGGTAAACATGGGCTTTAACATAGCTTTGCTACATCTGCTGAAGATCTCTTCTGCCGTGGTCTCCTGTCTCGCCTCCACGTTTTCGGGTAAGTAACGACCCTTCTATATTCAACTGAGGACGAAACAAACCAACGAAAGCTTACTGATCCCGACCGACGATCTGTGCCTGACAGTTATTCTGTTTCCTGACTGTTACATCTGCAGTTCCCATATCCGTCTACATCTTCACGCTACCCTTACCGTACCTGGGCGTCGCTTCCTCCCTACCACCGGGGTTTGTTGCAGGGGCAATTGTTCTCTTAATTGGATTGCTTGTGTATGCCTACTGTCCTTCGTCAGGGTCTACCAAACCTCAATTATCTTCTGGTGGCTAGAGGATGACGACGGCAACTAATGTACATTGCCGGTGTCGGCCGAGGCCACCAGATGCCAGAGAAGAGCGGTAATCATTTCCGTCTGCTAATCTGCAGACTGAAAGGAGGTCATCGGCATGTAAAGAAACATTTTTCCTCCAACTAGTTAGGAGTTTAATCAATCTTTCACATGAAAGGAAAATAAAAACCCTCAACTCATGTAATAAAAGTCTGGAAACTCTGATTAATCGGCAGACCCTGTGGTCGGACCGCATTTGATTGCTAGAGAACGGAGCCCAAATGTTGAGAGCTTCGCATCTCCCTCACATCTCTTCTTGTCCATCTCCACAACTCCGTCCTCCTCCTGGCCGAACACCTCTCCCCCTCCTATCCCCGACAAGCGCCTGCCGAAGGGAAGATGCGACCACATGCAGCCTGATGAACTTTCACTTTTATGCAGGGATGAATCGGTTCTTCAAGACACAGCCTGATGAATGTTCCACGCCAGATTCAGTGATGCAACTTTCCCTGAAGGAGCTCTCAGCTCGTTGATGTTAGAGAACCTGATGAAGTGTATGCTCTCTTGTACTTACAGTAAATCGATTATCGTATTTAAACGATCTCTAGTAGCGGAGTATATAGGTAGGCCATATCTTGACAACCTAAACGGCAGGACCAAAGTAACTACTAAGCTCAACCCGGACAAGGACGGACACTCATGTCAGGTAAGCCAAAGCCCTTTTTCCCGTAGTGAATTCAAACCGCACGAAGTGATCTTACTCCCCATTACATTCTGGGAACCTGCCACGCACTTCTCTCTCTTAAACTGCGGATGGTTGCAGACACGGGGAACATTTCTCTGCTCATTCCTTCGCGATTCAAATCTATTCCCTCCATGAGAGTTAGTGTCGACTAACATAACATGGGACAAAACCCAAGACGATGGATGTGTTTTGCAATAAAATCTGCATGCTTACGCCGACGTCGATCCAACCGTTCCTACCTACCGAGACATGCAGCCCGGCCAAGGTTTTGTTCTCCCAGTATGTTTCACTTTCCCTTCCATGGGAGTAGCATTCGGTACTTTCAAGGTCGATGGTATGAACCATTTCATTCAATAGAATCAAAAGCCAGAGAATATTCAGTAGAGAAGGAAAAGAAATTGTTCTTGCATCAATGTAAGAAACTGTTAAAAAAGAATGGATAAGGCCTTGGTGGGTGTTCTTGCCTTGTCCTAGGAAACCTGTTGGAAAAGCCGTTATTTCATGATTTTTACCAACCCCCACCCCCACTCCCTCATGTTAAGAGAACCAAAAAACCGTTACCTTTCCCCCGAAATGATCTCCAAACCTTTCCCTCCCCTCCCCCTTCAAACAAAACAACCAACGTTGTTGCTGCCCTTTTTTCCTTTTCGATTATTTTTCTTCATGTCTATCTCTTACTTTTAATTGTACTCAAATAAAACCCAGAATGTCCTAAAATTAAACAAAATCTTCTTACAACAAACACACACACAGACGAACGCACACACTTCATAAAACGACCAGAATATCATTCCAATCCTGTCTTGTAACACCCCCCCCCCTCTTGCCTTCTTCTTCATCCCAACCCTTCCCCTGTTTTTGCCCACCTCCTCTCCTATACATTCCCTTTTTTTTTTTGCATTTTCTCTTCTTACATGTTCCTAAGTTTCGCCATTCCCCCCCACCACCACCCCCTCATTTTCCCCCCACCCCAACACCACCCTCCATCTTCATCCCTTCCTCTGCGGCTACCCCCACCCCATCCCCTCCTCTGACCCTTTCCTCTAGATCATAGTTTGCGTACATGGGTAATTTATGTTGCTGCGGCGGCGGCGGCACTGATCCGGGAACCGACGAGGCCACGTCGGGACAAGCGGCCGATAATAACCCTTCCTCTGCCCCTGGCAACCCTGACCCGTCAAACCAGAGCGCAACCCAAGCTCCGAAAACCCCGCCTCGATCGCCTTCCCCTGCCAAGCCCTCTAAGCCCAGCCCTATCGGGCCGGTGCTCGGCCGTCCCATGGAGGACGTCAAGTCGATATACTCGATGGGGAAGGAGTTGGGTAGGGGGCAGTTTGGGGTCACGCACCTCTGCACGCATAAGGCATCAGGGCAGCAGTTTGCTTGCAAGACGATCGCCAAGAGGAAGCTCGTCAACAAGGAGGACATCGAGGATGTCCGGAGAGAGGTCCAGATCATGCACCATCTGACGGGTCAACCTAATATCGTCGAGCTCATGGGCGCCTACGAGGATAAGCATTCTGTGCACCTGGTCATGGAATTGTGTGCCGGAGGGGAACTTTTCGACAGGATCATATCGAAGGGGCATTACACTGAGCGGGCTGCCGCGTCGCTGCTGAGGACGATCGTTCAGATCGTGCACACCTGCCATTCCATGGGTGTTATCCACAGGGATCTCAAGCCCGAGAATTTCCTCCTGCTCAGCAAGGATGAGAATGCACCTCTCAAAGCCACTGATTTCGGACTATCGGTCTTCTTCAAGCAAGGTCCGCTAAATGGCCACATGATCGTTTCGTCTCTCTCTGCCCGGTTTCGATCTTAGAAACCATCTCTAACGATAATATGCTCCCTCAACATGCTTTCGTCAGGGGACGTGTTTAAGGACATCGTTGGCAGTGCATACTACATTGCACCGGAAGTGTTAAAGAGGAGATATGGACCCGAGGCCGATATCTGGAGCATAGGAGTCATGCTGTATATCCTTCTCTCGGGAGTTCCTCCATTCTGGGCAGGTTAATCTCGAATCATCCACGGCATAGTCATCTAACCGTGATTCATCGATGATGGAATTTGAATATTTTCTCATTTTGTTGGCAGAATCTGAACATGGGATCTTCAATGCGATTTTACGTGGCCATGTCGATTTCTCCAGTGATCCTTGGCCTGCTATTTCACCGGGAGCAAAGGACCTCGTCAAGAAGATGTTGAACTCAGATCCCAAGCAGCGGCTGACGGCTTTCCAAGTCCTGAGTAAGTACATTTCTATGGATCATTATGATGGAAAATTCCCATTTCTCGAACACACAACCAATGTCTGATCATCCCCCTGCGGTTTTTTCATGATCAGATCATCCATGGATCAAGGAGGATGGAGAAGCACCAGACACGCCACTCGACAACGCCGTTCTCAACCGGCTCAAGCAATTCCGAGCAATGAACCAATTTAAGAAAGCAGCTCTCAGGGTAAAAACCTCTTCCTCTTGGCCACTCTGTTCGTTCCATCATATTATGTCATCGTCGAACTTAAATTTTCCTTCATCAAGGTCATCGCGGGCTGTCTATCTGAGGAAGAGATTAGGGGATTGAAGGAGATGTTCAAAGGAATGGATACCGACAACAGTGGAACGATAACGCTTGAGGAGCTCAAACAAGGGCTTTCCAAGCAAGGGACAAAGCTGTCTGAGATGGAAGTCAAGCAGTTGATGGAAGCAGTAAGTTTCGAGATGTTGACCACAGGAGCGCATAACCATAAATAATCTTATTATTTCTCACATTCTTTTTATAAATTTAGGCCGATGCTGATGGAAACGGGACGATAGATTACGACGAGTTCATAACAGCAACGATGCACATGAATCGTATGGACAGAGAGGAGCATCTATACACCGCATTCCAGTTCTTCGATAAGGACAATAGCGGGTATATTTTTGCTCGATAGATGGTTAGTAGTTTGGTGAGCTTCGGGACGTGATCATCCATCCGTTTAATATCCAGGTACATCACGACAGAGGAGTTGGAGCAAGCTCTTCAGGAATTCGGGATGCACGATGGGCGGGACATGGAGGAAATCCTATCCGAAGTCGATTCCGACCACGTAGGATCACAGAAAACGCTACGCCACCTTCACAAAACCCAGTCGATCTGTCGTTAACTGATGCCTTCTTTCACGAATTCTGCAGGACGGTAGGATAAACTACGATGAATTCGTTGCGATGATGAGGAAAGGGAATCCAGATCAAGGGAATCCAAAGAAGAGGAGGGACGTGTTCGTGTGATTCGAGGACGTCTACGGTCAGTTCCTCGTCGTTATGTCGTCAGTCGTCGTGGTCGATAGGATGGTGGTTGTAAGGGGGGGTCTGTCATATAACTGGGGCATGCGAGGATACATCTTCTCTTTGTTTCTTCTTGTACATACGTATACGGTGTGTCTTTCTTAAGGTGGGGGGAAGTCACCAGCAGCATTTAGTTTCTTTTGTTTAGAGATAGGAAAAAAGCCGCAGGTAAAAAAAAAAAGTACAAAAATATTCGATAATATCATAAACTATGTACTAAATTTCTGTTTTGTCAAAATCTTTTTTTACAATACGATATTATCACTATCTTTAGGGTTGTAATTTTTTGTGGCCAATCTTGAATTTTATTGTGAGAAAATCAAATAAGGCCTTAATATTGTCTAACATTTTTCCTATAGTAGTCGAGTTCCAACCTCTCATTGCATCGTTATGCAATCCACCTCGTAGTAGTAACTCCACAATAGAGCCATCATTCGGCCTTTATAGATTTTACAGATTTTTAACAGCATCAATAACTACAGTCCAACTTCGACTTCCAACTTACTTAATTTAACCATTAAAATTCTATAATAAAAAACACACCAAATGTTTCAAAATTATTACCCATTTTTTTTAATTTTTTAGTCAATAATTGAAATATATATATTAAGGTTGTTTGGTTTTCTCGTGGTAAAATCTAAGATTGGCCAAAATTAATATAGAAATAAAAGTTAGTGACAAAATCATATAACAATATAAGTATTTGACAAAACAAAAAGTTTCGTAATAATTTTTAATATTATCGCATATTTTGTAAAAAAAGGGCAGATTAAACTTTGTAAAACTGATTTTTATTCACTGGGAATATGAAGGGATTTGGATTGAGTTTGTTCTTGATGATATTCATCTGTTGATTTGTGGTGTTAGCAGTTAAGGTTACCAATTTCACCAATTCCATGGCTTTGGGCTTAGGAATGATCCCGGGCCTAACTTTAAATTGGCCGAAGTTATACCGTCGAAGCCCAAATAAGGCCCAATCACAAATACTTCCCGGCCCAAATCATGGAGACCCATTAAACGGCCAACGGCCCGTTAAGCTAACCCGGTAGAGCAAGGAGGTCGTGCCATCTACAAGAATCAGAAGCCTAAAAATTCCAGGACATAAACTCAACGATAAACCAAAGGCCCAGTACATATGCCCAAGACATCATCAACTGGTATCAATAATATTCGAAATCCGAACATACATAGCCCCATCTATAGATGCACACAGACCAGTTTCACAAGTCAAATGGGCAGAAAGCAACCAAGCAACATCATCAGAAAACATGGCCAAACCACAGCTTCCATTATTCATGGGAAGTATCAACCCCATGCGTCCAAGTGCGCAACACTTTCTTCCCAAATCAACTGTACATAAATAAGTAATATTTCAGATTTACTTCTCCAGTCACCACCGGAATACGCACGCACAGAAGAACGATTTAGCAGGAACGAGGTAGCAAGCTAAAAGGCTTAAGCTTTCCCCTTGCCATACCTTCCTTTTCCTTCGTCTCATAGCCGAGAAGGATATAATATCCGGTTAGGAAGTCGCCCACTCGAAGTAAGGGCAGACGGCGCCACGTGATGTGGTCCAGTTACCGCAGCCGAAGAAGAAGCTCCCATGCTTCGTGCCCGGCTTTCTCACCATCCGCTTGCTGCTCTTTACCCCGCAGAAACAGTACATCTGATGCGCCCCAGGAGGGTCACTTTGAACGGGATGAAAATCGATGCAAGGCATCATGGGATCGTTGAAGTTGAGGTTGGGACCGTCTGTGGATGGGAATGGGAGAGAGCTGGTGATTTTGAGTTTGAACCCATCGTGCATGAGATGGACGACTAATCGGGCTGTGTTTCTGGCATCATCTAGGCCACAGTGGGCTCGGCCCTCCCAGATCAGGCCAGCCAACTTCACGGCTTCCTTTAGGTTGCACCGGACAGAGCCAAACGCCTCATAGAATGGGACCTTGAGGTTGATCCATCTGACAACAATTGCACAGGAGACTGATCAATAATTTCCTCCTGGACGCAGCCAAACTGTGCAAAACCGCCATCAGACAACTGTTCATGATATTTATTAACAAAGATGAAGATCAAAGAGGCATCTAGCCACTTCGGATCCGATCGATTCACACTGTTATATACCAAGAATGTAGAAACTATAAGATGTCATCTAGAGAATCATGCCTGTTGAAATATAGAGGCTTCTTTATCTTCTTGAATCGACACTCCGACTCCAACACAACTCTGCAGTCCCAGTTCGACCATGTTACGATGGCGAATTTTGTTTGCTTTATCCCTTTCTCTTCAAGCCATTTATCGTGCATGTGTAAAGCCTCGCTGAGAGGAACTCCTTTGTCAACCTGAGAAAACACCCTTTGGTAAGAGACACCAATGATCAATCTCAACCTTGCACTAACGATATCATTTGTTGTGATGGTTCAAATTGGTAGCAAAAGGTTCAGCTTTCACATGACTATCTAAAATCATTCCATGGCAGAAACTACAGAAACTAAGTAAAAGAAACTTTCCATATCTATTGAGTTGTCTTAACAAATTTGTGTCTCGTATTCAAGACAAAAGAATGAAAATAACTAGAAACAACTAGGAAGAGGTGACCTTCTGCAACCTATCTTACATGGGTATGCGATAGCTAGGATGGATATTAATCACTCAATTAGAAATGCTAGCCTCCTCTGGATCCTTCGAGATTTAGAAAAGATGGCAATGACTCCTCTTTATTGCTGAAAAGTGAAATAAAGAAAAACTAAGTCTGTATCTCGATCAGATGGAAAAGATTGCTAAGGAAAATAAAATTTCATTAAATGATTATACTTGTATGAAACTAAACAAAAAGAGCTAGTGTAAACCATTAAGCAATTATTTAGGAACCTTCTAAGTTAAATGAACCACCTAACTAGACTTTACAAAGCTTCAAGTGTCCCCTTACACAAACACATAAGATAAAGGACCATCCTATTGTCAAAATATCAGTTCGCCATTACATTCCACGTTTCCATTATCACTGAAGCAAATGGGGCTAGAGTAACAATAAAGCTCACAACTCTTGGTTATCCGCAATGATCGGCAAACAAGCCATAAAAGCCCTCTATATCGCATTTACAGCCACTAATTCACATAGAAAGCATAACTTATGATGCAACTCAACAGAAAAAAATGGCTCCACAAAGAACCTCCCGGACGTTACAATGACATCTGAGAACTTACCGATGATCACAGCAATCGAAAAAGGAGAAAATTCAAACAAAAAATAACTCGTGAAAGGGAGTAAGCAATCAAATTTTGAAATGCTGAGGTTGCATTATTAGCTGAAAACGTTCATTCTCAAAAAAAAAAAAAAAAAAATCACTGCCATACCTGAATTTGTTCAATGCCGGTAAGCTCTTTGCAGAAATCACTGAGCTGCTGATTATAAGTGGGTCTCACATAAATCTGAAAACAATCTTCCAATTCACCTGTCATGCCATTAACCAGTACTGATGGGAACTCAATAATTTCTTGTGGATGAGGCTTCTTATCTTTGTCACATGTGGCCTCAAAATCTATTACCACAAAATACTGAAACTCTTGTGACTCTGGTTGATAGCCTTGGGTGGAGGGAAAAAATTGCATTTGATAATCAATGTAGGAACCATATTTATTGAAGGAGTGATAATGAGGTTCAACCGCACTGGAGTAGTCCTGAGTGTTCAGGAATTCGGGACAAAACCCTGTCCACATCTCTGATTCTTGTCCATTCACATGACTTTTACATTCCTGGGTAGGAACTAAAGTGGGTGAATGGGCAAACTCCCTGATGTCTAAATTGGCACCTCTAGCTCTAGAATAGGTGTTTGGCTTATCCTTTCCCCAAAGAAATCCATAAGCATCGCTTCTGTTGTGCTGCAGATTCCCAAGGGGAACCGTATTCTGAAGGCATCCAGTAGATGCCTCAAGATACTTTTGCATCGGCTCTGCCACAAAAGGGCTCAATCAAACAAAACAAAGTGAAAATTTTCATGTCCACTAAAGCCTAGAGAACATGAAACACCATAACTTGTAAAGAAAGAGGAAGAACAAAAATGTTTTTGTATAAGCCCAAGCATCTTATAATATAGGAGCTTGAAACATGAAAAGTTAATTATCGAAAGGCATGACCACCAACAAAGCCGTACAGTGCATCCATCCCTCATCCACACAAAAAAAAGGTGCCCGAGTTTCCAGTCATCTATATGGCTGCCTAAACAATCTTTCAATCGACCTTCAAACTCCATTCCATGCATACCATAAAGCTATACCTAGGGAATCTGAAGGATCATGTTATTAACCCTAAAACAGAGTTCTTGAATGTGAAAGCCACGAAAAAGACCCGACTTCCATAAAAAGCACTTGAACCCTGGTCCTGGTACATCGAACAAACCAACTCCCGAGTTGCCCGTCATCAATAGGGTTTGCCTAAATCATGAAATTTCGACAAAGAATCCTAACAACACGAAACTCGCGAATCAATACAAACCCACAACCAAATCGCCCATCGAATTCCAAAACAACACAAGAAACAACCGAAATCCATCCCATCGCAAACCAATCCTAGACCAACGCCGGAGACCCAGTAAACAAAAAACCTAGAACAACTAAAAGGAAGAACCTTTATTCTCCAGTGCCATCAGGACGTCCCTCAATTCCCCGGCGCATCACATCGCCCTCGAACCTGAACTCAAGAAACAGACCCAGAAAAAAGATAACGCAAAAAAAGAAAGAAAAATCAGTCGTGTAAATTACCGCAGTCAATGCACAATAATTGAGGAACCAACGCAACATTTAGGTGGACGTGGGAAGAATTCGGGGGTAGAGATTTTTCTTACATGATGCGGGTTGGGATTGACGAGGAGGAGAGAACAACAACAACAATGAAAAACAAAAAGAAAAAGAAGACTTTGTCGGGAAGGAGGCAAAAAAACAAATGCGCGCTTCTTTCGGTTTCAGAACCTTCGGAGAGATTCCTAATTAGTCCCTAAACTTTGGAATTACTTACAAATTAGTCATTTTATATGGGCCGGACTAAGCCCAGTTTCAAGACCAATTGCTATCGGGCCTAAATCAGGCCCGCATAGAACAAATCTGGAGAAAGATATACGACGTCGTGTAGGGGAGCGCTGCAAATTTATCGCCAGAGTATAAGACACGGACTTGTAAAAACGATGCATAATTTAATAAAACCGTAATGATTATCAACACTATCTAAAAACACCACCTCCCCTAGCCCAAGATCGCACCTAGGAAAACTCGTTAAGGTTTTGTTTTTGTCGTAAAATGTCAGAACTGAAAAAATAAAAAATTAAAAGAGTGTTGCCCCGAACATAACACCACATGATACAAACAGCAAGCAAACAAAACAAGAAGTCCCAAGGCAAATTCAATTAGATTTAAAGGAAAACGAGAAACAAAGACACACTACTATCTACTGTTACACAGTACATCCAAGTTGGTTTTGTGTGTGGAGATAAGGCCAAAATGGAAAAAAGGAAAAGAAAAAGACAATGATCTTACCATCCCATCAAACCCACAAAAAAAAAGCTCACATCTAGCACAAGAACCAATGCAAATGCAGCATCACATTTTTAAGCATTCAATGTCATGATATATTTTCTTCAGTTCAAGCCTCACTCAAGGTTTTGCTAACTTGGGTTTGTCTTTATTTTGGCACATGGGTGGGTGAGGGGCGCATGCATCATGGCCTTCACTCTTACTATTTTAAACCCCAAAAACCCAACACACAAAGCTTTTCCAAGCTCAGAATGAAGGTGGTGGTGGTGGGATAAGAAAATTTCATCACATGGAAACTGAGCAGTGAAAAGGAGGTCAGCAGCAAATAGACTAGGAATTCATTCGTCCTGTAATGTGAAAAAGGAATCTTACTTGTTAACACCACACGGGTATCAAAACCCACCTTTTGTCAGCACCCTTTCTGGAACAAAGGCAAAGAACCACACGGGAAAGAAAAAGGATTTTTTTTTAAAAAAGTGAGAGCAGGACTTACTGGGGATAGATTCATAATGGAAGGCACACACCAGTTCTTTTACTTACCCCCTCTTCCTCTTCCTTCTTCCCCCTCAACCCCACCTTTTGTCCTTATTTTATTGGCAACTTCGAGAAGTGAAACCCTCCAACCCCACCACCATCCACCCTTTCTCCTCACTGCACCATTGACACATATCCAGACTCAGGAAAAAAAGAAATCGATCCTTCCTCCTCGCCTTTTGCAGAGACCCGTCTTCTTCTCCTTCTTCTTCTTCTTCTTCTCCAACTTTTCTTTTTAAAAGAAATAACAATGACTGAACAAAAAATGGTTAAATTATAAAATGGAGAAAAATTTTGAAGTTCAATATTATAAAATATTCATATCTCCCTGCACATAATGGAACAAACTTTCCCAGGCACAAATCTTCTAGTCATGGGCTTACCTTGGAATTTGCACCGGCTAAAAAGTTATTAAAGAAAAACAATAATAATATTTGATGTGGGTACAGGAATGTTCCTGCCTTGGATGTGGCTACAAATTAAAAGGAAAAAAAGGGTTAGAAAAGTTGTAATAATGGTATCGGTAGTATTATTATAAGGTGCAATCACAGTTAAAATCACCTAGCTGAAAGTATATTCTAAAGGGCTATTAGACATAGAGCTTTGAATAAGAGAAAAGGGGGATATACAGAAACGAGTGACAACCACCCCAAAAACATGTGCTTTCTCTGAACAAAGCAATCGCTCTCTTCTTCGGCATGAAACCAATTAAATATTTCACTGTAGGTCCTAATCTAGAATTTTTACTGTTCTTAACTGGAAAGGAGGGGGCAACCATATCAAAATTACAGTCAAATGGGACTCATTGATTGGTCAAGGACCTATGCAAATGACAAAGTTCATGTGAGCGTTCGAGAAACCAGTCCAGTTACAGTCCAGTCCAATCCCAGTCCATGTTTTTGGAAGAGACTGGAAGACAGACAGATTCTTAAAGTGGGAAAAATTCTAGAAGAAGAAGACGAGGTAAAATATGTTGGGTAGCTGGTAAGACCTCTGCCCAGATCTAATTCAGGGAAGTGGGAAAGGGTGGACCAAATTGTGTCTGAGCAGATTCAATTTCAAAAAAATGTCCTTGCAGATACACAAAACAAAACAAGAATCGATGTATAGAGTAGCAATGGTTATGTGGGCATGGCGTGGCTAGCTTCCAAGGTTTTATGATGTCTTTTCTGAGGTGGGACAAACAGGTAGAGACGGGACTGAATATCTTTTTGAACGAGTATGTTCTGGTGCATGGATTGGAATCTTTTAAGATGAGATCAGTGGTCGTCTTATGTGTTTGACTAGTAATGAAAACAAACAAAAAAATATTTTACCTGTAGTAATGTTGCTGAACCCCTTGAACAGAACCAGCCCTGTAAACACAGAAACAGAAACAGAAAATCAGAAATTATGAAATGTTGTCCATGGTTGCTGCATTGGTGGTGTGCTATGGTGTCTAGTTGAAAGTTCATCAACATGCAAATGGGAAACTGTTTTAAAGAAAAAGAGAAACAAAGAAAAATTGCCGTCATGAAAACGAAGATTTTACCTTATTTTACATTATACTTAGAGATCAGAGCCAAAAGATGCCTCACATATTTAATCCACCATCATTTCCAGTTCCCGAAGAGGAACATTCAAGTAAGTAATGAGCTGTTTCATGGGAAATGTTTATTTTACTTTTATGTTTTCAAAATTTTGATCCTAGGGAAGACCAACATTACCCCCCCTGACACGTTCATATGCTTCTCAAAGTTTGGAAAATACTCAGATGGCTAAATATTTAAGAAAACCCCGAGGGCCAGACAGACCAGAGAGACAGACAGCAAAAATAAATGAAGCCTTTTGGAAAAACAACAGACATTCATCAGCATCAGTTTACCATAAAATATAAGTCAAGAAGAAGGGTACCATGCATCATCATCATCATCATCAGTAGAGAACCTTCAGCTTCAACTCCAAGACTTCAAAAGAAGGGTCTCACCACATCACATCATAAATATCCATTTCCCACCCTCCTTTGAGCCCTTTCATAGCTTCTGCTTTGGGTGACAAGTACCCAGTTTTCACAAATCCCAGATGGAGTACAGGGTTGGGATGGAAAGAGATCATCACAGTGAGGAGGATCAGATGGTTTTCTCAATGGAATCATCATCCCCATCTCAGAAATCAGTCCCAGCACCATTCCTCACGAAGACCTATCAGCTAGTGGATGACCCAAGGACAGACAAGATTGTGTCCTGGGGCGAGGATGACACCACTTTTGTTGTCTGGAGGCCTCCTGAGTTTGCCAGAGACTTACTCCCGAACTACTTTAAGCACAACAACTTTTCCAGCTTTGTTAGGCAGCTCAACACCTATGTAAGCCACTCCCTCCCACTCTCATTCTCTTTATCTGATTCATCAATCTACCCTTCCCAGCAGTCGAAACATGATTATGGTTAGGGGAAATCCCTCATTCAATGAGCAAGATCTCGTCTTTCTGATGAATTAAAGCGAATATCACGTTCCCGGTTCCTAATTTGTTTGTTTTTTTTCTGCACAACTATCGAACATCTCTAGGGCTTTAAGAAGATTGTTGCAGACAGATGGGAGTTTGCAAACGAGTACTTCCGGCGAGGGGAGAGACACCTCCTGTCTGAGATCCACCGTCGTAAAGCTCCGCATCACTATCAGAACCACGGGTTTGTCCATGAGCAGCTGCCGCTACCGCTACCCGCCACCGCCACCCACCCTTCCCTCACTACGGCCTTTTCCACCCTGTGGATGAAAACATTCCCTGGATGGATCCGAGCCCAATGTATCCGCCGAAACCTAGTGGCGACAATAACGCATGAACACCCCGAACAACATCCTGAACACGCTGGCCGAGGACAACCAGAGGCTTCGGACGAAGAATCTAGCGCTAATGTCGGAACTTGCTCACATGAAGAGCCTGTACAACGACATCATCTACTTCATCCAGAACCACGTCAAACTGCCCCCGCCTCCGCACCACTACCAGCAGCAACAATACCCGATGACGAGCGGCGACTACATGACCGACTGCGTGCCGAAGCTAGTGGAGCTGGACTCATCCTCGAACGAGGATTCGAACGGGAGCAGCGGCGTAGGATGCTTGTTCAAGACGACAGGGGGAAGGAAGGGGAAGGAGAGCGGTCGGCCAAGGGGAGGAATGGGCGGCGGAGGGTTCAAGTTGTTCGGGGGTATCGCTTAGCGGGAAGAAGAGGCTGCACCCCGAGGAGAAGATCGAGCTCGAGTTCTCCCGGCGGGAAGAATCCGAGTTCGAATAATCTCGCTAGCCTAATCTCTCTAACTGCTTTCAAAGTTAAAAACTTTGTTGATCATCTTAGTTAGGCATTGGCCAGAGGAATAATCGATGTCACCCCTCGACTTACGTTCCACGAAGCTGGCTTGCTTGCACGCAAGTTACCGGTCCACGACGGTCGGGATCGGCATCCGAACTAGTCGTCCGAGCCCCCGGAAAATGTCCTTGTCCGTAAACGTCGAATGGAAATTTGAAGCGACGATCGAGTTGGCCGACTCCCGGATTTTGCCTTTTACCTCCATCACCTCTCGGCCCATTGTCTTGCTAACTCTTCGACTATCTCGTGGCCCAATAACTATATTGGGCTCTTAATTTACCAATCACGGTCAGAATCGGCCCAACTTAATATTGGGCTTAAAAAGCCTTTCTGGATTGAAAGTGTGCATACATTATTTAAAGAAACGACTAGTTTTACAAAACCTAGGAAGTCTCTGTACGTGGAAACATATATAATTGTTAGACATTATTGCTTTTTCAAGTTGCAAAAAACTTGGGAACCCGTGCCCAACTTCTCAATAACCGCACATGAAAAAAATTATAGTAATAATAACAACACATACCCAAATAATTTTACAAGGGTATTAGCAAAAAATCATGAATGATTAAGAGGAAAGAAAAGAGTATGCCAATCATTGGTTTCCCTTTGCCTCAAAAAACATGACAAGAAGTCCACAAAAGTTTGCACACGTCCTTCCTCCTCCTTTTTGATGTCATTTTAACGTGTGTAAATCTTTGATGTTTAGGAGCAACGTCGGCCGATTGATCAATCCCGGCGGCTCAGGACATGATCATATTTTTTTGGTGGGGGGGTGAGATTTGCAATGAAAAGTGACGTCTGGTTGGAGAGCAACCACACCACAACCTCAATCTCAACCTCATCCCTTTCCACCCATACGTGAAAGCTACCTCACATCCTTCTCAAAAATAACAAAAACATGAATGAATGAATGAACTCCCCCCACGGAAAAAATAATCATCATGTGGGCAACGATCCTTGAATTGAATATATGGAGGAGAAATTATTGGGAACAAAACAAAGACATCGTGAGACCCGCATCTGTCTGTGTATCCGCGTATTTTGTAAGGAAAAGTATATTTAGTAGGTTATGGTAAAAACCCAACATTAGGACATGGGATGGGATGTGATGTAAGAAAAAGCAAAGTTGGATTATCCAATCCAATCCAACCATTCCTCATCCTTCCATGTGATCCCATCCGTCCCCCCTCCCCCATCTTCTCTCCCTGTATTCTGGGGGGGTGTCGCTGGATTCACGCTTTCCCCCTTGTCTGTTTTTTAGAACAGGACACATTTGTCGGAAACAATCCAGGGATGAACAAAGGACACTCAAATAATTAATGAAAATGTAAAAAGTTCCTTTTTTTAACAGTAACCCATTTGATCTTCTCCCTTCTTCTTCTTCTTGGGTTGTTCATCTGGGTGCTGCAGCTGATTCTGCATCTACCCACAAGTGTGCTTTTTGTTGTTTCAATCTTCCCTTTCATCCTCCTCCTGCAAAGGCCAAGGAGGATCCAAGGGAGGATCTCAGAAAAAAGCGCAGTTGGAAAAAGATTCCTCCTTCATTTGATGCCAGCCATTGTTCCTGGAGTTTTCCACGACCCCATTGGTGGTGAGTCCTTCCTTTCAAAAGCATGTATTGTAATTCGAGAATATGTTCTTTATGGGTGGTTGGTATAAGAAATATTTGTTCTCAATTTTTATCATTTTAGAGATTTGGTGGGTCTGCTTGCTGATATTATGCTGCTTTAATTTTTTTTTTTTTTAATTTTTTTTTTCCTTCAATAGTTTGTTGGAATACTCGAGTGTCTCAGGCGACCTTGATTGATTGGAGGACAGCAAACCGATTTCCTGCTTGATCACCTCTCCTTCTTACAAGAGAAACAGCTGGGGCTGGCTGTTTGTCTGTTTCTCTGTTTTGGGTTTGGTTCCCTCTATTTAGGAATGAATTTTTATCTGTCTTGTTATCCATAGGAGGATAGGAGAGAATTTCTTACTTGCAAGCAAGATAAAGGGGCACAAAAAAAAGGTTCTCAAATTCCCCTTTGATTGGTTCAGGCAAAAAGTTCTTTGACCTGTTGAAGAGGTAGTAGTAGTAGTAGTAGTTAGAAGGTGGTAGGAAAGAAGAGAATTTACTATTACAAGAGTGGAATGGTGGATAGGAAGGTTGAAGGAAAGAGCAAGGTGTGAAGGGGAAGAAAATCAATTTCCCTTTTTTCTTCTTATTCTTGATTATGATTTAAGACTTTCAAACAAAGGGGAGAGGCCCCCCCACTTTGTAGGTTGCTTATTTATCTATTTTTATATATTTGTTTTTTAGTTTGGTGGCCTTCAATAAACCCAAAGGAAAACATCCTTCCTTATCTTCTTCCACCCCCCACGTTCCTTGGTGTTAATGTTATGTGATGTTGTGATATTCCACTGTAACTGGCTTCCATCCTCAATCTTGTTTATTAGCCCACCATTTGCTTTGCTTTTTCCCTTTCCCATCCTCCCATCACAATTCAACTCCAACCCCTGCCAAACTTTGGATTTGACCCCCCTCAGAAAATTTTAGCCATCCTCTTATCTCCCTTTTTCTCTGCATGTGAAGTAGTTTCTGAAATCTGTAGTTCTTCTTCTTCTTTCTTTGTTTGTTGTTTTCTCTTTTTCCCCATATCTCATGCTGCTTTACTTCTTCATCAGCTGCCTCTCCTTCCTCATCTTTTTAAGGTCCCTCCTTCCACTCAAAACACTCCCTCCATGGGCTGCCTGTGAGGTGCCACTGCTGTCAAACCCCTGGAGCTTCCGGGAGTTGTTGTTATCCCCAGTTCCATTAGCAGATTCATGAGTAGGCCCAGCTGCTGTAGTAGTTGTAACACGTCCCAGGTTGTTCCCAGTAGTGCCGCGATGATGTGCATGAGGAAGATGAGGACTGCATCCATTAGAGTAGAGACTGTGAGGGAACAGACCACCCAGGAGGAGGCATCGGTTCTGGACCTCCCAGAATTGGCTCTTGAATGCATCCTCGAGCGGCTCCCGCCCACCGGGCTTTTTAACATGGCCGGCGTGTGCCGCTCGCTTCGTGAGAGGTGCTCCGGGATTTCCTTTGGGAGAGGCACATGAGGAGGAAATGGGGCGGTTTGATTGGCGAGTCTGCTCGCAAGGAGTGGAAGCTGTATGTTTCCTCCAGGAAGGAGTTGTCTAACATGGAACAGGGAAGCAGAAGTGCTTGTTGAGGGCATTGTCTGATTTCTGGCCTGTATCCTGGGTAAGGTCGAGGTTTGTTCATCAAGACGTACAGCAGAAGAGTTATCTTCCTTCCGATTCGATCATGTCGTGGTATCTCGCTCTTGAGTCTGGAAAGTTCTGGTTCCCGGCTCAAGTATATAACCGCGAGGTACTGCTTCATCCTTAAGCAGCCTGTCTCGCATCTTAACATTATCTTAGTCTATCTTTTTTTTTGTCGCAGAATGGACATGTTGGATTTATGTTATCATGCTATGATGCGGAACTTTGCTACGATTCAAAGACCGACACCTTCCAAGCCAGGTGATTAAATGATTTAACAATGTTATATCATTCCAAAGGATTGTTGTAATACAAGTCACTCTCTAACAGGACTTGTAATGATCTTTTGCAGGTATCCTCCTCATGGAAGGAGGGCTGCAGCAATTGAAAGCGGGTAACTTGGGACAGGATAAGGCTCCGGCTGTTAATACTCCTCCCCATGATCTTCATATCACCAATTGTCTGCAGGACTTGAGACCTGGTGATAGCATTGAGATTCAGTGGAGGCGAAACAAAGGTTTCCCTTATGGTATGTGTGCATCTTTTTGCTTTTGAACATTCTTTTTCTCCACGTTTCCTTTCTCTATTCTTTAGGACGGATTTTTATTTTCACTTATTAAACGATTATAGCATGGATGGCTTTTCCGAGCATTAATAATAGTGGACATGACCTTCAAATTTCTCCTATGTGGTTGACAAGTCATAATCTCTTGAGTGGAATGACAGCTATCCTGTTTTTGCTGCAAAAAAGGCTTAGTAGTTGATTCAAGGATGACCTCTTCAAGTTGTGCAATCTTCTCTATTTAGTCAGTCATTTAGAGCACGTAAAAGGAAAGAAACGACATAAGCTTTCGTGTTAGGCCTGTAATTCTGTATAGTTTAGGTTGAAATCTTGATTTGTCACCTAAAAGGTAGCTTAGAAAGTAAGGATTGGTTTATGGATGCTCGAATGATCAGATCCTTCTGTGGTCTGATGCAATATGATCTGGGTGTTTGTTTCAGGTTGGTGGTATGGAGTGGTTGGTCACTTGGAATCATGTGATGGAAACACCAGCTTTTGCTGTTGTAAGAGCAGCGGTAAGTCATCGACTTGATTTACTTTTTAACTGATCATGGAATAAATTCGAGCTAGGAAACTAATCCAATACCCAGTTGAGTCTTTTAATAATCATAGCCAAAAGAGAGAGCATCTTATCTTTTAGCAGACTGATGATTCCCTGATAGAGCTGACTACCATGGTCATGAGCTTGTGAGGACCATCATGTTCCTCTGCTGTTAACATCCTCGAAAAAGTCAGATTCGATCTAGTGAAACCCAAAAAGTATGAACGCATGTTGTGTGTTTGGATGGACATCTCCTTTTGGGATTCAGTCCCCCTCTCCCATCTTTTTTCCTTGATGCCCATACCTCTCATTTTGTTCTTGCATGTATGTATGCTAGAACTAAAACTACCTCTCTGTGTGGTACTGTGTGATTTTGATTGGTCCCCTCGGCTGACAGATGCTGTCAAGATGTCGCCATTTTTGTCGACAATGCGATAATCGTATCTCGGTGGACCATTTCGTGGCCAACCATATTTTTGTGTGGCTTTTCCACTCATAATATAAGTTTGGTGTCTCGTTTCAAGCCCTTTATTCAATTCTCTAGCCCTATTCTTATGTTCCCATCCAACAACTTCTTGTGTACTGATTGTTTATTTTTTAATTAAATCACTGGTAATGATTTTTTTAGCTTTTTAATGATGATGGTTTGGTCCCCATTTCTTTTCTCCCTAAATGCAACATCAACAACAGACATTGTCATTGATTGGTGTCTCTACTTAAAAACAAATGAGAATGACCTTGGGGGAGAGGGGGACCAATTTTCCATTATTGTAACAAGAACTAACTTTTTAGGCAAATACATGTTGTTGGTGGTGGCAGACACTGTGGTTCTGGAGTTCGATCAGTACGCGCAAGGGTCACGTTGGAGATACACGACAATTGACAGGAAGAATCACCGGGAGGAAGGCAACGAGGCAGATGGTTTCTACGGTGGGATTCGGAAGCTTAGGACCGAGAAGGAGATCTCGATTTGGAAGCAGCTCTGGCCACTGATGTCCTGGAGTAAAAATGGATCCTAGGACAGCTCTTGACAGTTTTCTGAAGAAGCAGCAGCAGATCATTTATATATGCTTTTCTTTCTGGGGGAGAAATTCTTTGGGTGGTTAAATTCATATTGTCAGGAATTGATATTGGAATATTTTTCCTAGTATTTTTTCCTCTTATGAATACTAGACTGAGGAAAGGTGTGTACAAAATAGGAAGGAGTATTTGGAATCAGCAGGAAACATGTTCTTGGACATGATTGTTCACAACATACTACAATGAAAATCTTTTTCTTCTTTGTTGCATACTTAGAACAAGAACATTGCCATGAAATTTCACCCAGAATATCAAACACCATACGTCTCCATGAAGCCGATGTTTCTCCGTCATCTTCTTTTCCTGGGTTTCATGCCTCCTAGATGAAACTTTGGATGTATTTGTGGCCGAAGACACGACGAGGAGCCAAAGGAGGTAAATGAGAATAACCTCTTTATTCCTTGCTTCTTGCTAATATATGCATTAACAGGGTTCCGCTTGTAGTCGGTTTTGACATCTCTGTCCGGAGTCTGCAGGGCTTGGTTCGGGTTAGAAGTTGTTTTACCTGTGTCGCTCGACTTGAAGGCCTGTGAACAGATGAAGAGAGTCGAATGAAATGAACTCGATCGAAACGGTAACAGAATCTTCATTGGATTAGTAGAGACCAAAATTACCCAGAACGGTGACAGAGACTGAGCGCGTCTGTGACTTCTAACTTGAGTCCTACCTCTATCCTCTTCCCTGACTTTCTCCAAAGCTACAGCGAAAGGATCGAAGTCATCGTTCCAGAATTTCCTCCGCTGAAAGTAGCAATCTACTGGCTGGATTCGGTGATGCAGGAGGGGAAGCATCGGGGCTAGGATTCCAACTCCTGTTCCCAAAGTGAAGTCGAGGCGGAGGTCTCAAGGGCATAACCTTGCCATCACGGAACAGCTCGTCTGCAAATGCCATAGTTGAAAGAGATTTTGCCTCTTACCCTCTGTTTTTCACGTATAGCCTGGTGTGATTCCTGGCTCAGAGACGACTCCTCATCGGGGACACTGGTCCAGCTAATCTGGAATTCAAAATCATGATCATATTCAGATGGTGCAGGGCATGTCCTTGCAGACCAAAGATCGCGAGCAGGACCCAGGACTTCTGGGCATGGACTAGTTGTGGGCACATGGTAGAATGGTTCACGCATTCTTAGTTACATCAGGAGTTCCTGGCTGCAGGTGCGGCAGAGGACAGAGTACAGGTAAATTCGTGCGAGCATGATTATCGACTAAAAATGATTGCTAAAAAGAATGGAAGAGCTGAATCTGATGTATACCTCGACGTTTGGAAGTGGAAGGCGAAGAAGATGCCTCGGCTTCCTCAAGTTATATTCGAGAGCTGAAGACAAATCTAAGTAATAAAGAACTAGGGATCGTATCTTTTGTTACCTGCCATGAAGTTAGGAGTGAAAACATTACATAAGACAGACAGACCGAACTATCGTCCTCTAATGTTCGGACATATTGTAGCGACTGCAATCTCTAGCATCAAACTTCATCGAGAAGCAGAATTGACTCATGAAAATTACCTTGCATCGACGGACCACTGGTGGATCAGATCGGTATCCAGCATATTATGAAATTTAGCCTGTCAAGTGAGCTTGTGTTCTACTTTCTTTGCGCGCCACTCCTATGGAAAAGCAAACAGGACGCGACTGAATGATCGAGACACGGATACTTCGACATGGGAAACCTGATTGAAGACGCAAGTGGTTTCTAGGCATGCCCTGCATTGGAGGGTATATTAATGAGGAGGAACCATCACGAAAAAGTCTAGTTGATCACACCGCAATCTAAGACCCGGTAGCTTCACCCACAGCCTTTTCTATTCATGTGAGTTTATCTACCTTTTTTGCTTTGATAATAGAGCAACAACTGGAGAGCTGGGAGCTGCAAGTCTAAAACTCTTGGGTGATTGCAGTCCAATGCTGAGCCAGAACATGCGAGACAGATTAATACAGACCAGATATCAGATACTCCTCGCCCAAGCTTAGTCGCAACTTGGTCGGTTGGGCTCGCCATGATTGCTTTAAGCGGGGCCTATCGACAGCCCAAACCTCGGGCTCCACCATCATCTCCATTCGCAGCCCTTCTCTGACTCACCTGGATATTCTATTGTTTCACTCCTCTTTCAGTGACAATCAAAGAGTAAATGTAAGAATTAGCCTCAACCGGAACAGACTGCAGAAAAAAAAAGAAAGATAAAATGCAGGAAATCCCCATTATGCCGGACATCCAGATATACTTAATCTTCATGGAGGATCGATTCATGGGCTCTTTTATGGTTTCAAGCGTAAGAAAAAACGATGAACATGAGAAGTAAAACACGATGAGGACGAGTCCTAGGATCACCAGACCGGGGGCTCAGGAAGTTCAGATTGTTGCTTGGTTAGTTTCAAAGCGCCCCTGTATATCCATCTCAATTTTGCACAGGTAAGTCAGGATGTTATCTGATCTTCGACATGCCATGCACAGTTGATAAAACCACTTGTCTCTGGCACGCAGGATCACAGGGTGTTCTGGATGAGAGAAATGTCGGATAGTGCTCGGCAACTGCTCAATGCAAGAGTTGTGTAGCTTAAAAGATCGACAGTGTGTACAGAAATAGCTTGGGCATGTCAAAACTTTCTCCATGATGAACAAACTTCTTCTTCTCCATCATCGCCTGCACGCTTCCATTTACCAAAGTTGGTGGATGCTCGTGTAAGAATAAGTTATCTGCTCCTGTCCTAAAAACTCGTACTTTTTAGTGGGCTTGATAGCACACTCTGGACTCAGTAGCAGGTGATGCACGAGTAGTGCCCTTTGTCATGCCACTGTCGCAGTCACAACAAGTGTAGTGCTCTCTCATTTGTATGAGCAGAGGATGAGATGGATGAAAAGGATGCCGGTGATCCTTTGGGGGAATTCGAGCAGTTTCTGTGGATGCTGTAGGTTTTGCATTCATGCAGCAGTACATCAGATCCAGGACTGGTTCCTTGCACACATTGCACCTGATTTTGTTAATCTCATCAACGCTTAATGCCCAAAGAACTAAAGGATGCTCGTGGCTGAAAATGTTGAAATCTCCATCACGAGAATTTTCTCTTCGATTGTCTATGCAACAATAATGTTCTCGTGGCATCATATATTCGGGGTTGATGCATAGTTTTCATGGCTTGGGGATGGAAAGTGACATGTAACAAATCAGTCTTTGTGGTCATCGCCAACGGCGTCTTAGTTGTGTAGGTTGCGATCAATGTTGTTGCTGGCTTAGGAGTCTGGTTTGTCTCAAATGCCTCAAAGAGAAAGCACGCAGTTTAATAGCCCGAAATGTGTTGACAATGTGAAGAAACCGAAAGAGCAGTCATGCCGTTTCCATTCACGCCGTGCTTGTTCTCAATCTTTATCTTCTTTGGACTTAAGCCATCGAAATTCTCGATCCCGTAGAAGACGGTAAAGGCAAAGTAAGGCAAATGACAGGGTCCGGCATCCTCGAATCAGTTCTGTACGCACACCGTCGAACAAAGCAGTTTCCATAAGTCGACAGATCAGAGAGCAAAGTCATAGGATTTATTGAAACCCAGAATAGTACATCCATTAGAAAGAGAGAGTACATAGATAGGGAACGCCATGGCTTCAGGACAATGCCAATGGACAAGACGGCAACATGGTCTAGTTATCTTGGATCTCCCAGTCCGGCAGAACTAAAAGGGGCTTTCTCAGATGAGATGCTTGGTCTGTTTCAGGGCACACCCAGGATCCATCTCCACCTTGCACATGCTACATCGGTAAGTCAGGATGTTATCTGTCCTGCCGCACTTCACGCACGGCCGATCGAACCGCTGATCTTTTGCTCGAAGCATCATGGGGTGCTCCGGGTGAGACGGATGGGATATCGCCCTTGGCAACGAATCCATACAAGACACGTGCAGATTGAAAGCCCAACAAATGTTGCACGAGTAGAAGCTCTCATCAGGGGAGCACCTCTTCTCGCAGGCGAGGCACTTCTCCTCCACCTCTTCCGTTCCGCCAACGAGGTCGCTCCCACATGGGTAAGAGGATGCTTGTGCAAGATGTGCGGATCTTCCCTTCCCCGACAAATTCGTACTTGGACGTGGGGTTCAGGGCACACTCCGGGTTCAGTGTGAAGTTACAGCTCCAGCAACAGTAAAGAACCTTGTCGTGCTTCTTCCCGCATCCGCAGCAAGCATAGGACGGGCCATTAAACACGACGGGGAGGGAGTGAAGAGGGTGAAAGGGGTGATGATCGACCTTCTGGGGAAGCTCTGCGCAGGCCTTGTGGAGGTGGTAGTTTTCACAGGTCTTGCAGCTGTACATGAGATCCAAGGCGTGCTTGTTGCAGCGTAGCACCTTGTCGCTTGGAACTCGCTGATGGTCACCGTCTGGAGAACGAGAGGGTGCTCGTGGCTGAAATGCTGGATCTCCATCGCCTACGCAAATCTCTCTTTCTTTCTACCTCGTTGGATTGCCACTGAGAAAGAAAAGGGCATACAAATACAAGAGGTAAAACTTGCTGATTAAGCTTAAAGGGAAACGTGTCGTGCAAGGTCTCCTCTTTTTGGCCTTTAACATTGAAGTCTTCGTCAATTGTCACAATCATGTAATGGAGAAAACATTGTTGTCAGTATACAATCAAAAGTCTCCGTCAACTTTCGCTATGGTACGATCGAACGAGTCTTGTTCCTTAAAAATTCAGATGACGCGTTAAAAAAAATAATTCACGAATTAATTCACCTCAGAATTAAAGTCGGTATTTTTAAGGTCCGACTTAGATTTTGAGGAATGAAAGGCCTTACAAAGGCCGACTTCTTTCATTCAGCGTCCAGACTTCGTTTGATAAAATTTTTTCTAAGTGTGGTGAAGTCGGCCTTTGTAAAGCCGACTTGGGTGGGTTAGTTCGTCAATTTGAAAACTTAATGCGTCATTTAACGAAATATTTCGCCAAATGACGTCATTAAGTAACAAAACTCATGAGTCGAACGAGTAACATTCAATGGATCTGAGCATGAGCCTTGAGAACTGCATTCCGTTCCGCTGCTACAAATAAAAGATCATCCCTTTGATGTAAAGAGCATATGCCATGGAGAAGACAGATCTTCAATGAGAAGAACTACTAGCAGACTACAGAATTGTGAGGAAATTCAAAAGCAAACACTTCGAATGAGATCTCGATGATCACAGCATCAGCTGATTCATGGGATCGGGTTGACATTTGACTACCTAGTGAGACGGAAGTCCCCAACAAGGCTAAGATGGGATTTGAAAAACTAATACGAAGCCGCTGTGCGATGGCAGATGCTCCATGTATGTCGAAATAACCAGCCCCTGATCCTTTTTGCTCTTGTATACCCAAATTTCATCTTCGAACGGAGATCTTTACCCGATAAAGTGGCTCGTATTAAACTGCCTCGTCGTCCAGAAAAACAGCACATGTCAAGGCAAGCTCCACACAGTTTTATGATCCAGATGCACGGTACGGTGTATTTGCTTTCTATGGCTACCATCTTTTATTGGCAGGGAGATATTCAATACATTCACTCTGTCATCCAACAGGCACTCGAAACTTGTCCTGCGGATGGATGATACGTGCATCAAGCATGGATCCAGAATGATCCAAAAAAACAAATCAGCTTGCAGGGTGAAATAACAAAACCACGAGTGACCTGGGCATTCTCAACAATTTGCTATGACTGATGACAGAACACTGCGGAGCAGGACGAATCAGCGTCAAGGAACCACAATTTCAGTTCTTCAAGCCGCTTCCGGATCGAATCAACACCGTATGCTTAGACCAATATAGGACCTTATCTTGGGTAGATCCAGTGGCAGCGTAATCAATGTTCATACTAAGCTTTTCATCGTCAATCTTTTTTTATCCTCGCAGCCCGAGATTCCAGTAAACTGGTTACTATTCCCACAATGTTGACGTGATCGCCTTTGCCAGAATTCTTGTCCAGCAAAGATCTCGTCGTTGCTTCAGCCTCGTCGGCGAAACTCCCTGTCCACGCTCTTCTAACTGTTGAGGAGCTTCTTAGAAGAAACCCACTCAAGCTTTTAAGAATATACAAGTCAAACGTAGTATCTCTCGGTGTTGAGAAAATATCCAGATTGGGGACCAGTACGTTTCCATCCAATAGCCAGGCATCATACCTAGCGTCTACACACTTCCTGAGCACATACACTTTGGCCATGATACCCTTCATCAACTCCAGAGATGAACCCCGATACCTCCTCAATTTATCAGTCATTACACTGCTGAGAAATCGGTCTGTGTCGATAACAGGATGCCCCCTTCTGGCCAGATCAAACAGCAGGTCAGATCCGGGACCCATAAGTATGTAGTTGCGTATGTCTAGTCTCTCAAAGTTGCAGAGCATGTTCCTTACAATGACATCAGAAACCCAAAAAGGCTGACAAGCAGAACGGTTTTCCTTCTTTTGAACAGAACCAAGAACAGTAGCAAGGTCATCAAAGTTCCTTACAACTCTATCAGGAAGGACCTCTCCAAAACAAAAATCATACCACTTCAAATTCCTCAAGGGCGGACGTCAAAAAGATTAAAGTCGAGATTAGATTTATCCAGTAGTTGAGAATCTGGGCCAGCTGATTTACCATAGTTCACACCAGCATCTCTGTGAGAGACAACTAGCGACCTCTCCAGCAGAAAGTTGGTATATATGTTGAAAGTAACCACGAGTCTGGATAAACTTGATGAACCAAGGGGTCCATATTTTCTCTCCCATCCTTTTATACCACCCAGTTGTCACCTGCAACAAGCTTACTCAGGCAAATACACGATTCGGACAATCAATAGTTTCAACAGAAGAAAGGGCAAGAGAGATCCACTATACCATTCCATCAAGCATTGGCTTGATGTCCCTGGCCCTTGTGATCATCATACCATCCCTGAATTCCTTCCAGTGCCTTGGAAAAGAATCTGCCCCAAGTACAACTAATTGATACAGGAAAACATGAGTTCCGCCATCCAGAACGATTTTGTTTCCGTGCTTCCCTGCAGAGAACAACCATCCGCACCGCATGCAAAATCGAATAAAATCTCCCCGATAAATCCGAAAGCTGCAATCTAAGCAACTACTGAAATCTGCTAGCTAAGCAAAATGATATCGAAAATGCATCTGCATTCTTCAACCAATGGAAACAATAAGCAGAAATCATATCTACCTGGAACTACCTCGGCCGCTGCAGCGTGACGCCATAAATCCAAGGACTTCGATTCTCTCATCATAATAATACCTCCCAATTACCTCCCTAACGAACCTATAATACAACGGGGAGACCTCCAAGTCATCTTCAACGATGAAAGCGAACTCATCCCCTATCATCATTCGGCCACCAAGCCTCCAACCCTGAGCTGACCTTCAAACCCACGTTCGTCGTCCTATAATGGACGACCTTCTCCCCGAACCTCCAACGGAACTTGTCCACAAACTCCAATATCTCATTCGAGGCATTGAGATCATGGCTGGGAGAATCGGAAGGTAGACGGAAGTGGTCTAGGTAGATGTGCAGGTGGACGATGTCGGAGAGGTAGTCGGCGGCAGAGAGGGAACGGAGGCAGCGGGATAGTGAAGGGAGGCGGTTGTAGGCGAGGACCTTAACGATCAGGGTGAAGTTGCGGGGGGATGGGGCGGAGGTCTGCAGAGACTTTAGGATTGAGATCAGGGTCGAGGCGAGTGGAGAGAGGGAGAAGAAGAGGAGGATGGAGAGAGAGGACAGGAGGAAGGATGAGAAAAGGGAAGGACTGCTTCATCGTCTTCGGAAGCCACGGCATTGCTGATCGGCGGCGGTTGATTCGTTAGGGTTTTTCGGCGCGGTGGTTTGGAGCTCCGGAGGGAAGGCGGGGGTGGGAGGGGGGAGGGGGGCGCGAGGAAGACGATCACGTGGCGGTGTCACGTGACCTTTTAGCTTACTAATTCATGAATAGTTCGAGTGCAAGCTTCCTCTTTTATCCCAACTCCTTTTTTTTTCCGAAGAAAGGCGGTCAAACGAAATTCGCTCCCTTGTCGGTCTCAGCATCGGGATCCCCGCCCGAGTGACGTCATCCTCACTGGCCTTCATTCTCCTTTTGTCCCGATTGGCCTCTTCCTCCGGCGCCGCAGCCTTCTTGCGTTTTCCTGAGTATACTTTCTGTCTCCGGAACGGAACGGGTTGTCTGACTTCCCTGTGAGTGACGTCGTCCTCTTTGGTCCTGCATTTCCTTGCTCCATACCTGCTTGCGTTTAGCTATTTCTTTGTTCTTTAATGCTCGCGTGTATCGAGTTAGGGTCCCGGGTTCCCGTAGGCAGGCCTTGTTGTTCGTGGAATGGGAGGCTCCGGACAGTCGGTTGAGATTAGCTGTTTGTTGTCTTTATAGTCAATTTCGGCTACTGTCCAGTTGCTACGGTGGTCCAGTCAAGTTAAGATTCTGGCCTTTTGGAGGTTTAGTTTTGCTCATGATTCTTTCAATTTTTTTTAATTAATCTTACGGATTTTGGAACAGTTGACTGACCTGACCTGAGTGGGGGATTGTCTGAGTTGATGTCGCGGGTATGACAAAGGTTAGCCGTGAGTTCGTTGATGGCATGCAGAAGCAGAATTTTGCCAGTGTCGGCTGGACGTGATGTTCACATCCAGCAGGTTTCCTAGTCATAAGATCGGAGCTAACAATCAGATCATGGAATACAAGGACGATCCCAAGGATGCTGTCCATGAAGGACGTCGTGGCGACAGAGACAGCTATCCTTCTGGAACAACAAAAGCGGCTGTCAGTACGTGACCTCGCCAGCAAGTTCGAGAAAGGGGCAGCTGCTGCAAAGCTGTCTGAAGAGGTACTGATTTTTGTTTATTTTTTATGCTTCATGAAGATTACTCCAATTGACTCGTGCCTTTTGGGGGCGTCACAGCTTCTTTAAGATGGTTCGTTTAATCTATATCGTGAGCATGATTCTAGGCATTGTTGGGTGGCAGTTCAGGCAAGGGTTAGAGTGGCGGTTTCATTGGAGAAGCATGTTATTTTGAAGAAGCTTAGAGATGCACTTGAAGCCTTGAAAGGACATGTTGTTGGTCGGAACAAGGATGATGTAGAAGAAGCAATATCTATGGTTAGATGACAATCTTGTTGCTTTTCTTATTTGCTAGTAAAAAGTTGACATTGGTGTTCATCCTGACTATTTAATGGTTTATCTAGGTCGGTTATAAATTATCTGAAGCATGTTCATGAGTCATCAAAATGCAAGAGCCTAATCACTTTTTCATTCAGGTGGAGGCTTTTGGCTGTTAAATTAACTCAAAGGGAAGGAGAATTGATTCAGGAGAAAGCTGAAGTTAATAGACTGGCCACTTTATGTTGTTATTCTAGGTGGTAATCATTCAATGTGTGGTGTGGACCATTCGTCGGAATCTATTCATGTCCTTCATGTGGGAAGAATGAGGATTAAGCTCACCAAGGGAAAGACGACACTAGCCAAAGAATATTATTCCTGCTCTATGCAGGTAGGCCATCTTATGAAATGCTGGTTTGCACCATGCATGGTACTATCACAGTGTGTTCAGAGTAAATTAGATAAACAACTGTCCATTTCACATGATTTCCAGATATGTGGGGTCAGAGGAAGAGGTAACACAGCGCCTCGGGCGCTGTTTTGGCAAGTCAAGAACGGGATTTCATACGTTCTAGCTTTCGAGTCCGAGAGAGAGAGGAATGTGTGGCAATTATGCTGATATTTGCTTATGACTGTAATGTAAGTTCCTTATCTTTACTGTTAGTTAAGGGCTCAGACCTCGTCCCACAACCATCAAATATCTTTCTCAGTCACAAAGAGTGATCCTCTCATCCCCAACCATTCTTCTCCAGATTACTCTTGCGGGGCCGGACGACAAAATCCCGTCCTCCCAGTAGATTGGCTGGTGCCTTCTCCACTACTTTATGTAGTTACGTCCTGGTATAATATATCTATGTTAGTATTCGGCTGAGGTTCGCCCCTATCAGAGTAAGGAATTCTGGCTAAATATGCTGATTTCCCAGCAGCAGAAGGCATCCCTTTTTTTTATTTATATGCCTCCTACCAATTGTAATTGCGGATTGCTGGGTTAGTTATTGCATTTTGAAGATGTTGGTAGAATTGAGTGATTCCCATCTGGTTTGAAACTCTACATGTTTGGTCCCACCAAAGTTTGGTTCTTTTCTTATTATGTTTATGAAATTATGTGTTTTGAAGATGTTGGTGAATTTACTTCAGTGCCCTTGGGCTGACCCCTTTGCCCCCTATTTTCATTGTCGTTTTACCACGGCCAAGCTAAAGGCTTCGACAGTCGCAGGGGTTTTCTCCGCCGCCTTCCACGAACGTGCTGTTAACCGGCTTCCTTTCTCCGGAAATTTCCAGCTATTGCTTTTGATTCTACAGGGTTCGTAATTAGGTCTTATAGGCGGAGTCGTTGGTTTGGTTTGGTGTAATCGGCGAGCTTGATTATGTCTTTTGTTAGGGAAGGCGATTATGATTTTAGTCAACCGATCTTATCTTAAGCTTCAACCTGTTAGCCGCTGCAGGGATTGACCTACTGCCGTTAGATGGCCGGCGAGGATAGAAACCTTATTGAGATCCTGGAAGAAGGTGTCCCGGTCGACCTGGCCAAGTACATTGGCTACGTTGCTTCTCCAAGGCGGGGGCAATCGCGACCTTCTCCGGGACGGAACGCGGGACACGGTTCGAAGGGAAAACTGTGCTGGAGCTAAGGTACGAAGCATACGTCCCGATGGCCGTACGTTGCCTCGAATCCGCCTGCAAATCGGCTCGGTCCACCTGGAGCCTCGGGTCGATCGCGGTGGCGCACAGGCTAGGTCCCGTGCCGGTTGGTGAGACGAGCGTGTTCGTGGCGGTGTCGTCCGTTCACCGCGTGGATGCCCTGGACGCATGCAAGTTCCTGATAGACGAGATAAAGGCGTCGGTTCCCATATGGAAGAAGGAGGTGTACACAGACGGCGAAGTATGGAAGGAGAACAAGGAATTCCTGGAGAGGATGCCGGTCATCGGGGAAGGCGGTCGATCGGAGAACAAGGCGTTTTCATCAGAGGTACACAAGAGGAGTAGCTGCTGCTGCGGTGGTAAGGTCAGGGTAGATCAAGAAGAGGAGGATTTGGGACTGTGAGGTGACGTTGAGAGAATTAGAAAAAAAGGAAGTACTTTTCGACCTCAGGCCACTGTACAGAATTCGACTTAGTGAAACAATTCTCGACTTCGGGTCGTTATGAGCGGCCAGGAGTTTCAAATTCAAAACTTGAGCATCTGTCTAAAGTTCTCAAATCAATTTTACCAGAGTTCAAATCACGATCCCATGACGTTCAATTGCTCATCTGTGGAAGACAGTTATTACTGTTCATGGTATAAAATCAACATTTTTAGACCCAAAATTAGGTGTTAACAGCCACCACCACTTGGAGTTCAGATATCAGATGGTGCGTTGAGAGCACTGCAAAGGCCGCAGTCGGCAGAATCAGGATCAACGATAACCAGACCAGGTTCGCCCGAATCCCGCAGTCCTTGAATCCCCAGATGCTCGAGAAGACCGAGTCTGTGTTGATGAAAAACAAGGTCGTGATCAACGGGGTGAAGAAAAGATGGATTTGGTAGATCACACTCGTCTACTAAGGAAGTATACTCCTGAGATTCATGCATTCTAAACAATCTTCGGCTTAGATGTATAACATAAGGAAAACGGATGAATGGCAACTGAATAATGCATCCAAATGGATCTCCGAGACCAAAGCGCATCATTTGCTTCCTTGTCTCACGGATCATGCGTTCCCTTTGGATTCCTCCTTCACGTCTTGCTTGCTTCTGCTAGTGGTAAGCTTCGTCAGAGCTTATTCTTGTCCTCGGTGTTTCGTCAGGTAAGACAGTTGTTAACATCGCCATATGCCCTGTCTCCTGTCAGTATCATCTCTATAGACTACAGTCACGATATTGCAGCCTTTCCTCTTGCGTTTTTGCATAGGCATCGATATGCTCAGGCAACCAAAAGTCTTCCCGAATTCCATAAATTACAGATACATATTGTGATTCCCCCGAAAAAAGTAAACTTTATCTCAGCTAATGGAACTAATGGGAACAACTGTTTTAGCTTCTGCACTGCTTATTCGGAGCCTCGAACCCATTCACTAGATTTACAGCCTTATCAACATTCCGTGCCAAATCAGCAGCAGCGCCAATGTAAGAATGCGGAGTCAACCTTAAAAGGTTAGCTTTTGCATTGGCGGGTATTTCTAAGCCTTCAATGAACTTTCGTATGCTCTCTTGAGAAACAGCTCTTCCTCGGGTCAATTCCTTCAGCTTTTCATAAGGCTCAGGGACCCCGTATCTTCGCATTACCTGTCCATAAAAAAGCGGCTGGGTGAAGAAATATATCGCAGCAGGTGATAAGTGATGAGATACACAGTAATAGACACATGCCGTCTGTATGGGCTCCGCAAGCACCTCCCACGAGGTATTCAAGTCTTCCATCAGGCGTGCCTCGTTTATCTGGTATCAAATCCCACAAATGTATAGGAAACCAGGTCAATCTACAAGCAATAATTCAATGCTTGAAAAACCGCATCTAATTCATGCATGTCAGCTTAATGGGAAAGCACACAGATATGTATGTTAACCATATAAAAGATTACCTGGAGTTTTGCAATCCCCTGCAAAGCACTTTTGTATGCAAGGAGAGAATGGCCCAGTCCCTCACCCATGTTCCGCAGAACGGTGGAGTCTGTTAAGTCACGCTGGATTCAACATAAAAGAGTACAGATCAATATGATTGGAAGAACGGTCAGGGAACTCCCGAAGCCCCTCCTCCCAATAAACATCCAAAACATTATTTCCTTTTGTAAAACCATCTCAAAATAATTGAATTGCAGCAAAAGTTATCTTAGAAAACAGAAACAATAAATATGTAGAATGTAGGCCAGTAACCAGACAGCACAATGTCTTAAATTTATCGACTTTTGGATTTACCTGCCACCGTGATATAGGTAACTTATTGCTCAAATGAGAAAGACCTCCATTGGCTTTACCCAAATTCCCTTCACTGTTTTCGAAATCAATTGGATTCACTTTGTGAGGCATGGTTGATGACCCAATTTCACCGGCCCTTTGTAATCTATTCAAAATATTGAACAAAAGCATTAGACATTTTGGTTTACATGGATGAAAATTAATAAAAGAAACAAATGCTGATTGATAATCTTCTGGACATCACCTGCTTGAAGTAACCCAAAGAAATGTATCCCCAAATATCTCTATCAAAGTCAATAAGAATATTGTTAAACTGAACGAGTGAATGGAAGAGCTTTGCCATATAATCATGAGTTTCAATCTGCACATATGAACAGAAAAGCAGGCATTAGTGCTCCAAAAGAATAAATCATCATACAGATCAACATCAGGATGGTAAACCGTTGGTCAATCTTCTTAGTTAGGGCTATAACCAAACGCAACCAATCAGTAACTACTAGGGAAAGGCTTAATAGATATTTAATTTTGACACAAGCTGTGGCAAATCGATTCTCGGAAATCATTTAGGGTCAAGTCCTGACTATGCTAATAAAGTATCGAGTCCAAACAAACAACAATTAAAAGATTATATAGCCAACCTGGGTGACATAGGGATTGAAACTCAATCCCAGAGACTGCACAAATTCTTCAGCTACGCATGGCCAGTTGATTTCAGGATATGCCGATAAATGAGCGTTGTAGTTCCCCACAGCCCCAGCAAACTTTCCCATGATTTTCACATGAGATATTTCTTGGGCTTCTCTGTTTAGCCGAACAGCAAACACTGCCATTTCCTTCCCCAAGGTAGTTGGAGAAGCTGGCTACAGAATCAAAGCAAACAGCCATAAGTTAAGAGCATCAATACAAAACTCAACATAAAGGCTAGATACTGATTGTCAGAAAAAGGAAAACTACTTCACAAATTCTTATCATATTCTTAATGGTTCATATAAATTTTCTTCTCCCATAATAATCATTCATCGTCATAGTTACCTGACCATGGGTACGAGAAAGCATTGGAACGTGGGCATTGTCCTTAGCCATGGTGCAAATTGCCCTAATCAATTTATCCATTACAGGAAACATGACTTTATTCATTGACTCTTTCAAAATCAACCCATGAGCCAGGTTGTTGATGTCCTCAGAAGTGCAAGCAAAATGGAAGAATTCAAGAACCTGCATAGAGATCAAAACGTGCAATAAAGGAAGAAGATCAAACATACTATCTCCATGAAACAATCTAAGAACTTAATAAGTGCCGACTGAAATGGACTACCAACCAGAACAATCTCCGGATGTGACTGACATTTCTGCTTCAAGAAGTACTCGACTGCCTTGACATCATGATTTGTCACCTTCTCGATTTTCTTGACTTCAAGAGCATCATCCAATGAGAAACCATCTATAAGTCCTTGAAGAAAGGATTTAGCTTTCTCGCTGAAGGTGGGAACCTCCGTCACTTCTGGAATTTCGGAAAGCTTCAGCAACCATTTTATCTGACAAACGAACCAACTTAAGCATTCCTTCATTCAATTTCAAAGGACAAAAATTTTCCAAGCAGCCAATCGGCTGTGGCGACTGAAATTCATCAACCTACAACCAAGACAACACCATGGTAGAAGGAGTTCATCTACCTCGACAAGAACCCGGAAATAGATGAGCCCGTATTCGCTCATGTAAGGCGCGAGGTCCTTGACTTTTCCCCAGTAACGACCATCCAGGGGCGATAATGCGGTCAAGCTCGACAACTCAAACACACCCGAATTATCGCCAGGCATATCCCTTGCCTATTCAAAACAAGTCAAGCCACGCACCGGTAAGTCCCCCAACCCAGCCTCTTCGTTTCCCATCATCAATCCGACGAATCCACCCCAACCCAAATCAGTACAAGTAACCAGAACCCGTGAAAACAAAACCCCACCTTGTCGACTGAAAAGCTGCGGTCCTTCAGAGTGGCCTTAAAGGTGAGACCTTTGGTCGAAAACGAGGTTGTTGGGGAATGAAACAGACGGTTCGATGGGAACAGGGGATTGCCCGAGCTCCAGCGAGGCGCTCCCGTAGCGGAGTAGGGGTTGATTCCGAATACCCCGGCAGCAGCAGAAGAAGAAGAAGAAGAAGCGAAAGAAGCGGCGCAATCCATCTCCAGGCAGCAGGACACAGAGCTTCGAATTCCTCCTTCCGTTGGACGACGGTGTTGGCGGTCTTTTCCCTCTTTATATACGTTTTGTCATTCATGAACCCTAATTTTGATTTTTAATTAATTTTGTCCGTTTCCTTTCAATACCTTTTTAAGATCTTTCCCTTTCTTTCCTTTTTAAGATATTTCCCCCATTTTTCATCCAATTCTCATTGTAGTTCATATAAGTAACGAGTGCTCGCTTAATTATAAAAAAAATATTAGTAAAGTATGATGGATGTTTACTCATTGGAGGATATTAAAGTCTATTTCTTAATTAGGGATTCCTGTTTTTCTCTTTTTGGGTAGCGAAGCGAGTAACTGATAAGATTTAGAAAAACAGAACACTTATCTTAACCCGGAAGAATAGAATCGTACGTCTGTCATCGTGTCCGAAAACATCTTTCTTCCCTTATAAAAAGAGCTCGTGAAACCTTCGGCATCCGGACAAGGCTTGATCTTTCATCCACCCCAGAGAAGATCACTGGAGAGAGAAGGAGATGGCAAAAGTCGGAGGGATAAGCCAAGTCAAAGGGAATGACAACAGCCTCGAGGTCGACGGCCTCGCCCGATACGCCGTCGACGAGCACAACAAGAAGGAGGTTCGTTGAGATCTTTGTTTTTTTTTTATTCCCCTGACTGTTCGTCTATGGATGGATATTCTGTCGGCTGTTTCTTCGTGGCTGAGTTTTCTGGTCTTGATTGGATCCATCGAAGTTGATGATTGATGTGATGATCTGTTGGATGGTTTGACAGAACTCGATGCTGGAGTTCGTGAAGGTTTTGAACACGAAACAGCAGGTGGTCGCGGGAACCATTTACTACATCACGCTCGAGGCAACTGACGGCGGCATCAAGAAGGCTTACGAGGCCAAAGTCTGGGTTAAGCCGTGGCAGAACTTCAAGGAAGTGCAGGAGTTTAAGCCCCTCACTGCAGAGGGTTGCGCCTAGAATTCCTGGTACGTGTTGTTCATGGATATACTACGGATTGGACGCAAACATGGTGTTATGTATGATTAGGCTCGACATGTAGTCTGTTGTCTGGTTCTACCGCTATCCCTTTCCCCCTGATGACATTGTATCGTTAAGCTCAAAGATTTGCGCCCCTTCTGACAAGAAACTTTTGGTTTTTCGACGATGCAGGGATATGGAGAAGTATAACGTGTATAAGCTCTTCTGTTAAACCGCATAATAATGACTCCACCCTGGAGCTGCTGCTGGCCTTGTTTGATGGTGTTCTTCTGTAACAAGGTTAACTGTATACTCCTTCGGAATCAAATGTACAATGTTTTTATCAATAACTTATCCTCTTCCTCATCGATAACAATTCCTCGCCATCCCCTGAAACAAACACTTTTCAGCGTAAAGCTGCGAGGAGTAAGCATTGGATTGAATCGACGTTAAGCAACCATCCTTTGCTGAGCGTGCACTACCCAAAGTCTAAAAGCCAACTAAAACTCCAGCCTAAGATATTTGCTAAGATTAGGTTTTCTTATTTCTTTTTCCTTAGCTGTTCCGTGCATCTAATTCAAGATCTCCAGTCCATGTCAGAAGAAGAGAGGAAAGTAGCTAACCTTCCTCATCGTTATCATCTTTGTTATCTTCTCCCATGCTGTTGAAATAGTCAAGCAGAATGTCGATACCCCTCTTTTTCACTGCAGAGATTGACCAGCTGGGATAATCTTCATGCTCCTTCTCTGAGCCATCCGAATTCATGGAAAAACAATCTGTGCTCCCAGCAACCATTGGCTCCCATTCACCATTCTCATCCAAACCGACATTTCAATTACGATGGGGCAAGTTTCGGACTTAATGGTCAGAGCAACACATTTTCCTTGGATTCGGACTGATGTTCCCTAATATCTGCCCTTTCTGTGGGTATTCACTATCCTCCGCACAAAGGTCCGGATCATCTTCAAACTTCCCATTCTGCTTGAGCATATATCCATCAGAGCCTTGAGCACCTCCTCAGCCACACCCTTGACTTCTACCCTTGCCTTTTCCTCTCATAGTGATGTCAGCATGAATAATCTCAATCTGAAAGAAGGAACATTGGCCAACTCGAGCTAAGCAGACATTCTCCTATCATATGCGGGGAATAACTTACCCATCGGCTTCTCTTTGATTCATTATCACCTTGATTTTCTCCATCTTCAATCACTTTCCTGGTAAGAAATGGTGTGCTTGTTGATAGCCAGTCACTAACCAGTGAAGAAAGAACGAGGCTCTAACAGACCTCTCGGGAGCCACCTGATCCACGCCAGCAGTATCGGCCTCACCCAAGTCAGGAACTTTGCTAACGATTTCTCTAAGAAAGTCGAACGCGTTAAATGTCTGAACACAATGTTTCCTGTCCATATGAGGAAACATAAAAATGAAATAAATGCAATCCTTAAAATCTCCCTAAAATATCTAAAATGGTTCCACAAGCCTCTTGTAGAGAAGGCTACTTACAAGTGAAGCGAATTAACTGTCTGCGCTCCCTTGTTCAGAGTAATCTCATATGTCTCATTACAGAGGTCTTGCATTATAGTTCCAGTACCTTGGCTGATCCATGAGGAGATGCAAATATTAGATCGTAAAAGACCGCCATCGGTAATTACCAATAATCATCGTGATGTCCACCAACCAGACTGGAGAAAAAGTCCATCCATGTGACCGTCCTGCAATTTACTTTCAAGGAACTGAAAGAGCAAAACTACTCACAAACAAGAAGTGGCACAGCCATTGCACTCTTCCCAATAACTTCATCATCTTGCATAATCTTCTTAATCCGACCCTACAACAGCAAAGAAACAAACCCTAGGATCATAAAAAAACCCGAGTTTAAACCCTAATCGACCGAATAAAGAAGAAGCGACCGGGCCTCATCTACGCAGAATCACACACAAAACCAAGACGCACAAAATAAACTAACAACAACTCCTGCACATGCGCCGAAACACGTACCTCCGGGACGCGAATGTCGAGCTTCTTCTTCATCCTTGAACCACGAAAAACTCCCTCCCGCCGAGACTCCAACCAACAAGTCCAAACCCTCCAAGAACCGACGACGTCCGGGGAAGGAAACTGACCGTTCGCTTCCTTGGCGGCGTCGCGGGCGGGTTAAGGGGAGGCGGACCCGAAAAAATTAGAGGGAAAGAAGAAGAAGATGGAGGAAAAAAAAGGTGCGAAAAATAGTTTAAAATTCGACCCGATCCACGTCGGCCAGAAGTTGACCGCCACGTCATCGTGACACGTCACCGTTTTAAAGGAGTTCAACTTTTTTCTTAACAATGTAGAAATAATAATTTTTAACATTATTTTCCTTTCACTACCACCACCACCACCACCATATCCGAGATCTACACACATTTATGGACATCCGGCATGTCGTGATGCGGATACTTCTCTTGTAAAAGGAAATGAATAAACGTTATGGAAGAAAAATATTACGAGAATGTATTCTTTAAGAAGGGTTGGGGTGTGGGGGGTGTCTGAACGTGTGTGTAGAGAGAGGAGTGCGTGGGAGCCTCGTAATTCCTATCCCCTTACCAAAAAAGAAGCCCCCCACCCTAGAAACCGTCTTCTCTCTCTCTCTCTCTCTCCTCCCCCCCCCCCCCCCCCTCTCTCTTCCCCTTTATTGCATCTCCCTCGTTCTTCCTCATCCTTCCTCCACCTCCGAAATCCCTAGCAATCGATCATCAGCCATCGTTCTCCCTCCTCGACGTCGTCACCTCTCCCCGCTCAGGTCGAGCTCCCCCCCTTCCCCAATCCAATCTCCGCTCGTCCTCGTTTTGTCCTTTCCCGCGACGCTGTCCCCGTCCGCTTCCCGTTTTGTTCGTTTCCCCGTGCGGCTTTTGTAGGGTTTCGCTTGCTGTTTCTTTCGTAGGGCCTTCCTCTCGGCGTGTCTTGATTTGATCGGCTGAATCCTCGCGCTGCTGACGCTTTGATCGGGAGGATTTCGTCTTTGTTTCAGCGATGATGTTCTTTGTTTGTGTTGTGCCCGTGCGTGTTTTAGGTTTGGCGGTGTTCTTAGGGTTTGCCAAGGCATGCCTGAGGTGGATTGCTCGCGATTGTAGCGAATGTCAGTTAGCTGCGGGTTTCTGTGGTGATGAACTCGAAAGATTCTTGCTTCCCGCATGGGCTTTCGTTTTGTTTGACATTTTTGCACAGTTTTTGGAAACCGGTTAGTTTTATTATCCGAGCTCCCAGCTTGTGTCGGGTTTTGGCCGACAACTTGAAGCTCGGGGCTTATGTTTGGATGATGTTGTTGGCTTGCATGCGTTATTGTTGTCGAACTGCTTAACGACTGAGAATCTTACATTGATAACGTCCGAGGCGGATTCTTCCTGAAATGACGTGTAAGTGTCGAGATACTGTAACGGCTAGTTCTGTTTGACATTTCTTCTCTGTATGATTGGTTGGGCATTTCTGAAACAAAGAAAACGACAAAAGCGTTAAATACATTTTGGAATCGAAGAGTAATGTATAATTAGTAGCAACTGTTGCTAGGGTTGCCGCCATTATTGATTTTCTGTGTCTAGCTCTTGTGTTTTCCTCGTATGTGATTCAATTTGCTATAACCTTTTGCTTTGAAGAGAAGACCTTTTCGACATGTGTTTTTATCATTCTACTGGACATGCAACATTAGTTTAAAGCTAAGAAGTGGATGACTTCAGTTTCTCAGAATTTGCTTTCCTTGAAGGTTGATCTTTTTTATTTCCTTATAGATGTTTTGTCCATTGGTTGCACATGTTACCGGTTTGAGTTGATTTTGTTGAATATTTGCCTCAAGCTGTTTTGGAATTATTTTTCGTTAAATATTAATCCACTGACTACATAGTATTTGTATCGTGTAATACTAGGATCTCTGGTCTTTTCTTTGTAGGTGCTTGCTATCTTCCATAGCATGTTATGGCTTTGTACGCAACTCATGAGTCCTGCAAGTTACATGCATGACCTAATGACGAATAGATTGCATATATCCTTCGTAGCTTTCCCTTCTGCTTTATAAGTAATTGATTGTTTGCATTCTTCTGTTGTAGGATCTCGTATATATGAACAAGATGTCGCCCGTGTCCAAGTCCAAGTCCAAGGATAAAAGGTCTGGCAAAGAACCTCAGAAGGTTGTTTTGAAGCCATCAGTGCCTGCTGCTGTCGGAACCGGCGTCTCTGCTAGTGCATACAATCCGCTCCTGGGAACATTCCATACTCTTGAGTCGGTAGTGCCTAACCTATCTTCTCCCCTTAATGGAACCGGACGTTTTAGGACCATGGATGAGGGTGATGAGCAGCATAGTGGCTCACTTGGGGCATTGGTCGAATGTGATAATGCATCCAATAACGGTAGCTGGTCTGGCGATTCTGAAGATCAGAAAGAGAGAGGCTCTAGTCTGTCTGGCCGACAAGACTCAGCACCAGTAATCGACACTGACAAGCGGGAAAAGATCCGCCAGAAGAATGAGAAGAAGCACCAACGTCAAAAGGAAAAACGAGCTCAAGACTTGCAAGAGCGTTGTAGGAGCTACCTCATGTCAAGGAAGCTGGAACTACTCGCACAGCAGCTTGTTGGGATGGGATTTTCCCATGAACGAGCTACCATGGCTCTTATCCTGAACGAAGGTAGGGTGGAGGAATCGATAATATGGCTCCTTGAAGGCAGTGAAGACAATGCTGGCAGCTATAAGGAACGAGATAGGTGTAACTTGAAGATCAACATATCCAATGAGCTTTCTCAGATTGTGTTGATGGAATCGAAGTATAGTTGCTCAAAGCAGGAGGTGGAGAGAGCTGTGGTCTCCTGTGAGGGTGATCTTGACAAGGCCGCGGATATACTGAGAATGCAGAAGCAGGAATCCTCCCTAAATCCAAGGCGGGTAGAAACGGAAGATACTCTGAATCGTAACGCGGCAAGTTATATTCCAGCAAGACAGCAATTAAGGCTTGGCCCATCTCCGTCTTCTGTACAAAGAAGAGATGATAAAGATTCTAACCACACCAAGGTATCTGCAAACCCGAATGGACATTGGGAGGCGGGGATTAAGAGTTCGCAGCATGCAAGGAGATTCCAGTCAAAGATGGAGCGGGCTACAAAACCTCAACAATCTATGGCTCACTCCGAGAAGCAGTGGGCTAGTAGTGCTGGAGGTAATTCATCCATCTCATACTCCTCGGCGCCGCCTATTCCAACTGCTGTGTCCAAAAGAGAGCCCCTCTTTGTTGCTGTTGGGGGCGAAATAAAGCCGCTTCCTCTGGGATCTGCAAGGGAGCCTGTTACTGTCATGCAGAGGCCACAACCCGCCAACCAGAAGCTGTCTTCTACTCCCCCTGTTGGCTGCGGTTGGCATCCCGCAAACAGCCAGTTGGACATTATTAAATCCAGTGGGCTATCGGCTCAGCTTCCTCCTCCTAGCATCAGGAACACCACTCCCAGGGGCATCGCTTCGGGTTCCTTGCATAGCCAATTGAACTACCAGCCGCAGATGGGTCCTGTAATTACTCCTGTGGATTCTTCGGGTGCTAGCCGAACAATGGGCTTCTCTCACCAGCAGTTTATGCCCAGCGATGGCGTCGTCGGAGACATAACCGAAACCGGTCAAGGTAACCCCTCGTGGCAGAGGACGGGGGCATACCCTACGCTCGCGGCGGCTTCCTCCCTTGGTTATTTTTCTGGGATAGGATCATCGAGCCCTTTCGGTTGTACGAATCCGGTCAACTGGACAGATGGTGGGAATGTGCTCAAACTAAATTACACCGACATTGACTGGAGCCTGGAGACCACATCCCCGAGAAGGGAAAGCCTGATGTTGGGGCTATCTTCCATGATGAGGAACAAGGCAACAATGCACGACCCTGGATTGTTGGAAGGGTCCTCATCCATGTATGGTGCCTCGGGTCCATTCTCCGCCAGGGGTAGCGGGTTACCTTTCACAGGGTTCCGACAGGAGGCACCATCATCATCCTCCTCCTCATTGGAGCCACCCAGGTCTGATGCTAGGGAATGGACTTCCCCGTTCGAGGGGAGGGATCTGTTTAGTTTGCCCAGACAGTTTGTGACTTCTCCTTCTCTGTAGAGTGGTTGAGTTGGGTTTTACTTGAGAGAAGGGGGAGTGGGAAGGGGAAGGGAGGGGAGGGGGTTTCTTCTTTCTTTCTTTCTTTCCTTTTTCTAGTTTTCCTTTTTTACTGGGTCCAAACAATAAAAGGAAAAGGGCAACAAAAATGAGAGACATCTGTGGGGTTGGCCGGTGGGGGGGTTTGATTTATGCATCCTCGCATATGAGTGATCCCGACTCGCTGGTTGAACTGAAATCATTTGCAATGCAGTGTGCTGCTCCCCCCCACATGCCAGGGTGAACATTAAACCTATTAAAAAGAAACCGTTTTAACTGAATAAAGGAATTTGACCTGTTACCGCCTCAGCAGGTCAACTCCAACAGCCGATAAGTCTGGACTTTGTATATTTGGGAGACTACTCGCATCCAATGTCCCCGACTATGCCCTGTCTGATTACCAAATGAAACCTCGAGTTCATAATCAAACTGATATGGCCCTCGACTTAAAACTACAACAAGATCATTGCGATACACCGCAAAACCAGTTCAACGTCTTCTGACGGTTCAGCTCTGCTATAACCAAAATTGAGCATGCGATACGTAATATCAATGATACTGCGAACACTGGCAAAACAACTAGATCATAACACCAAAATGTCGGAATGCCTCAACAGGAGTAACACGGGGATGGATTGCCTCAGATCTTGTTGAAGGCAACGATGTCGCAACTCTGGATGTACTCATTCGCTGGCTCAACCAGAAGGTGGTCCTCGATCAGAGCATCCACAGACACGAGGTCGTCAACGATTGCGAGCATGATCTGCAGCTTCTTAATCCCATAGCCCACCGGAACCAATTTTGCTTCAAGGATAGAGGTTAAACAAGGAGACAAAAGCGCTCCTCGTCAGTTAAAAAACAATAGCAATTAAGGAGAAGTCTTCGATCTTATATCTGACAGAGATACTTACAAGCACCCCACAATAGGCCGGGCATCTCGACGCTTCGGACAGCTTCCTCCAGCTTCTTCATGTCCGTCTCATCATCCCAGGGCTTTACATCCATCAAAACAGACGATTTCCCACCTAAAATATTGAGAATGCATTTTAGATAATCCAATAATTTCCCGAATGCTCTAGGGGAAATCCTGTCCTAAAACCAATAACATTAAGCACCTCGTCTCAAATGGTTCCAGACGAAAGCAGGACACAATCGTCCGTCATGTGAAATAATACCATCTTAAATCAAAATATAAACTTAAACCAGTAGAAGGAAAGTGAAAGTAAACTCACTTTCCTTCTTCTTGGTGGATGCCTTTTTAGCCGCCTCCCTCTCCTCAGCAGCCTTCTTCTCCTCCTCCGTCTCTTCACCGAAGAGATCAATGTCATCGTCGTCTTCGTTGGCCGCAGCAGCCTTCAATGATGTGAAAGAAGAAATGTAGGTCAACTAAACCAGAAAAAGCACACAAGACTCTTGACAGAGGAATACAAAGAGCATTATGACAAATCAGTTACACAAGAACTGAGAATAATTCACAAGACACATTCCTAATGCACTTCTCATTAACGTCCTGAATCAGATCGTTCCAACCCACAAAATCACTTATGCGCATCACAATCAAGTGTAGACCTAATTAGGCATAGGCAAACAAACAATCTAATTTACCTCAGGCTTTCCAGCCGAAACGACCTCGGCCAGGGGAGCTCCTACACCACCAATACGAACCCCAGCAGCTTTCCCAGGAAAACTGGAAACACCAAAAACAACCCCACAATCAACCTCGGCAATTCCTCCAATTGCCACAATCAACAACACCCCCAAAAAAACAACACCAAAGTCAGAAGAGTATCCGTGGTTACCGACCTCGCCGCGAGATGCGAGGAGACGCGCTCGTGCCACTTGCTGGCATTGGGGAAATCCCCGCCGGGACAGCTCGGGACGGCGGCGTACACCTTCACATCGTCCTTAGTGAGGGTCTCACTGCAATTAACAACAAAAAGAAATCATCAAAATCGATACCCAACACCCCCAACAACAACAACAACAACAACAAATAAACAAATCGAACCCAGAAAGAAAAACGCATCCTTCTATACCCAGAGATGTAGGATTTTCCGGAGAGGTGCTCCTCGAGGGACTTGAGGCCGGATTCAGTGTGGAGATCGGAGAAGGCGACAGCCATTTGACGACGACGAGGGGCGATAAGTCGGCGGAGGGGCTGCCGGGGCGAATGAAAGGGGTCAGACGAACTGTCGGCGACGCGGCGAAAGTTAGGGCAGAAAGTACGAGGTTGTAATAGAGAAATGGGAAAAAATAAGACCGGAAAAAATGACACTGAAGTATTATTATGTGATAAGAACAAGTAAATTAGGTGAAACCGAATTTTAGTCCAGTATTTAATGTTTTACATGGCTAACCCAAGAGACACCACCCCCCTCCCCCCAATTAAACACATAATTCACATTTAATCAATTAATTTTGACCCTAAAAAATGGATGAGTTCTAGTGAGAGAGAGATGATGATAGGGAAGAAAAAGAGATGCTGAAATTGTGGGGGTGTGTAAAATCTCTCAAAATCCGATTTTTTAGTTTCCTGCCTTAAATTCTCCTTTAATAATAATAATAATAATAATATAAGAAAAAAAATAACACTGAGAATTGATTATTTTAGCCTAATCAACTTACCATAATTAACAGATTTTGCAGTTATGATATTATTCATTCCATTCCCCCCTCCCTTGTTCTTCTTTCCACACCAATCTTTCCTTTACTCCTTTTTTTTTTTCTTTTGGATTTCCTCCTTCAGTTCGCCCCCCGAGTTTCGACGAGTTGGGTATCCTCCTCGAGCTTTTCTTGTTCCTTTGGCCTTGTCCCAATGGACGACGGCGATGATCACCTGCCCGATAGGAAGGGACCCGAGGAGGATGGATACGAGTCCGCTACTGGCCGAGAGGACAAGAAAGATCCCCTCTTGATCAAGCTTAAGATCCCCAAGGCTGGTGGTCCGCAGTCTCGGCGAGATGGGTCCCCGGAGGTGAAGGACGCGGTCGTCAGGACGTGCGAGTTTTGCGGCAAGGAGTTTATGAACGGCAAGGCGCTGGGAGGTCACGTCAGGATACATAATCAAGAAGGGAAGTTCAAAGGTGTTGGGCCTAGCTCGAAGAAGCTGAAGAGGAAGGTTGACGAGCTCGGCGTCGGGAATGAATTCGGATCTCTTGGGAAGGAGGATGATGACGTGTCAGGGGAGCGATCGGGGAGGTGGTGGTGGGATGTTGTACGGTTGTTGTATATGCGATAGGAAGTTCCCGACGAACAAGTCCTTGTGCGGGCACATGAGGTTTCATCCCTGAGAGAGGTTGGAAGGGAGTTCTTCCACCGAAGATGCCTGAAGCTGGAGAGGATGGGCACGAAGACGGAGATGTTCGGTCGAGCTCCGAGGGGTGCATGGTGGACCTCTTGAAGGACTTGGGAAGCTGGTCCAAGACTGAGAAACGTGGCCGAATCAGTTTAGCCGAGGTTGAACCCGGGGCTGCTTTTGGGTTGATGAAGTTGGCGCACGCTATATCCAACGATCTGAGTTCGACAGATGCTAGGGAAGGGGGCGATGAGGTCCCCGCGTCGAGGGAAGAGGAGGGTGAAGGCTTCAGGATCCCAAATGAAGTCGAGGATCCGAGCAAGATCAAGATCGAAAAGAAGGCCAAGGGACAGATTCCAGTTCGAGTGCATCACATGCCATAAAACATTCCCGTCATTCCAAGCACTAGGTGGCCATCGATCCATCCACAACAAAGATCGAGGGATCGGCACTCATCCCTCGAAGACCTCACCATACCCTGATAGTAAGAAAGGACCCGGGACCGCCGTCAAGAAAGAGAAGGACTCTCACTGTCATTGCCGAGGTGGGAATAACGAAGACGACGGCAGGTGCGGAACCTGCTGCAAGAAGTTTCCAACAGGTCAAGCAGGATCGGAATCTCCGGCGGATGAAGCGAGCTCAACCTGCCCAAGGGTAGTATTACCGATCGATCTGAACGAGGTACCGAGGATAGACGAGGACTGACTGGGAGGACATCCGACTCTGGAAGTAAGTCATTCGTGCTCGTTACTGCATAAAAGGTGGTGGTGGAGCTTCATTCCCTCATTACAAGAGCCATTAAAGCTCGACGTTGGGGGCCAAGTCAGGTCATTCGATCGATGAGTCTAGGCCTAAGTTACTATCATCGCCTTATGCTGCGCCGGCCGATGCTCCGGTCGAGGGCAGATTCCGCGGATGCTGAGCTGATCTTAAGCTTTAGGACATGAACCTCCCAGTATGGAGTTAGAGATGGTAACTTTTTATTTCTTTTTTCCCATTTCTTCCCTCTGCATTTTACTCTTCCCGTTAATTCTTATTAATTGCGGGGAAGATTTTCTGTTTGGGAGTTTTTGTGATTAGCTAAGATTTAGAGGTAAGCCAATCCAAATTTAGTTAAGATCTGTTCCTAATCCAAACATGCCATTCTTAATTCCAAATCCCTCCTTTTGCATTGACTAAATTCTCTTGAAAACCCGGCCCGGCCTGATCTTGTGATTCGCTTTGTGGGCTTCCCTCCCTGCGGACCCCTTTTAACGAGATTGCGGCCTACAGCCGCCGACGAAGACGACGGGCTCGGCCTAAGCGCGCCGTCCGTCACTCCAGAGAGAGAACCCATGAACCCTATCCTCCCCATAGATAATGCTCGCTGTCAGAAATGCGGCCCGGACGAGGTTGTCGTGGTTGTCTTTCCCTTCCCTGAACCACTCCCTCTCGACGGCGGCCGCCCCCGTCATCGCCACTGATGGTGGGACCCTAGACTCCGACTCCCTGTTCAGTTCCTCCCGGGATTACTTCAATTCCTGCAAGAACTCCCTCTCCGATCGCATCTTCGACGCCCTGAGCTCCACGCGGCACGACCTCGACCGGTTACTTTAATTTAGGGACGCCTTTTGTGATTATACATTAGTATTATTGACTGTGTGAAGATATGATGTGTAATAGCTTTTTGGACTTCTTCCACCTAAGAAAAAGAAAGGGGCATTGAGATATATTATGAAGTGCATTCCCACAATTAATCAGGTAATAACCACAAATTACCAACACTAATCTTACAAGACGATGCCGATATGTACATCTACAGTAACGGCGGCGTCGTGAGTAATCTACAAGTACCAACTTTTTGAATCTACAATTCCAACAGCATTAGAAGTGTCCGATCTTCTGACATGGTCTGCGAAGCAGCTTCAACAATCTGCAAGAGTGAAAGAAAAAATATGACAGCAAACATACATGTTTGATTTGGGATGAGGATATGCAATGCAAAAGCAGAACCTGGAAGCCGGTTTTCTGGTACAGTTTTCTAGCAGCAATGTTGTCTGAGCTGACATGAACAAATAACTGCTTCATTCCTGAATCATTATCAGGAAAAGGCATGAAGATCACTTAGAGTAGTATGGCAGCAGTCTGGGATGTTAAATCAGATTGGATTTTAGTAAGGTCTTACCAGCCAAGTTAGCAACGTCTGTGGCAAGATAAATCATATTTGACGCAACTCCTTGGCATCGCATGAACTTCGACACGCAGACGTTGGCAATGTAAGCATACTTATGTGCATCAAAGGGTTCCCTACGGGCAAACACCGCAGAAATCCTTCTGGCTTCCTAGAATTAGGGGTGAGGTCTTGAATCAGAGTCTGTTTCACTTGCAAAAACAGAAAGCTCCTCAGGAGAGCAAATTCCAGATGAAATAGCATTCAATACCCCAGGGTACGTTTCGCCTTGCAGGTATTGCCGGATGCTAAGATCTAAGGTTCCAACGACGCTGCTCAGAACAGTTCTTCTGATATTTTTGTCTTCCATCTTGACCTGATGATGACAAACTATATGATTATGAGTGACCCTCCAAATAGATGGAGCCGACAGTAAAGAAATAAACTTAAGGGGGAAAGACATAACATACAGTGACAAAACAGAAACACTTGAGGTAATTCCCATCCCGCCCAAGGCATCTTCTTCTCAAAGCATAAAACTCCTGAATCATAAGCACAATACCTTATGATCCACAGATACGGGAAAAGAACACGGAAAAGCTGAATGCATCATGTATACTTGATTTGTGAAAGCATTTTAGCTCACCTGTTCTGCATAATTCCTCTTATAGTTATCAACATGCCTGGTGGACAAATACCGATCTCAATAACTAGGCTACCTTCTTAAATCACATAAAAGTCTCAACCAGCGCAATTATTTTGCAAAATGATTTAACTATGATATCTGACTAACCTTGTATATGAAGCAGACTCCAGATAAGCTTCAGCTCGAAGCCATGCCGCTGTCTACAGAAGATCCACAAAAGCCAAACAACCCACATTACTAGACCTCAAACAGATCGAGACCAATGGGCAAAACATCCTCCGAATATGAGAACAAAAGGCCCAACCCAGTATTCTTCGTCTAAAATAGCTTCCCGGGCAACAAATCGCCCGAAAGTTCCGCTTCAATAATCCACTACACTCTTCGTCCTTCAACTGCAACCGATTGAACGACAACTGGGGCACTCTGTTTGAGACGTCATTCTTCGAAACCGAAACAGTGGGATGCTCTATACAATCTCCTCCTGTAACACCACAATTAGAATCACAGTGCGTCTCGAGACCCCTCCCCCGAGTAACCGAGCCAGGAAATGTCTCCCTGCAGTACATGCCGCCACGAATAACATATACGATAACGATCAATAAAGATCAGGACTTTGAGACAGTTCCCGCACAAATCAATCGCCCCACGCCTGTGAACAAGAAATCGAGTATCCCCAAAAAAGTAATTCAACCGGTCAACCCAACAAATGAATCTAACAAGGAACACAGCCATCAGGAAGAACCAATAAGATTAGACCAACCCAAAATATGAGCGGGCAACGAAACGCTTCTTCCTGAAAGGAAGACAACGTCGCCTACGGAACTGATGAGGGAAGGCTCGAAACTCGGGCGACAAGGTAGCAAAGGAAGAGCCTTTAACCAAACCCATATCTCATGGTGGGGAAGAAAAACCTCGATGTTAGAGTAAATGGGGTTTCATCGTCGAGGTGATCCCACGAAGCAAATGATCTGCCAAAAACTCCTTCCGACAGGCAACCTCTGAACCGAAACTTGGAGGAGTTCGATCAAACTGGAAGGGAAGAACGAAAGCAATCACGGGAACGATGTGGACACGTGTCGGGCCTCTGTAATTTCTTCCCTTTCTGGATAAAAAATTAATTAATTTTCATTTGTTATTATTGATCGGGATAGAGTAAAACCGTATGACGCAGAGCTCGGAAATGACTGGGGATCGTAGATCCGTCCCTACAATCTGCTACTGCTTATAAACAGCAGCAGAAGGAGAAGATGATGGGTGGTTCTTCATCAGGCGAAGGAACGACTCCGGCCTGACGCTGGCCCCTCCCTTCAGGAACTGCGAGTACCAATGCGCGGATCGTTTCGGGTATCTGGTCAGTTCTGGGTCGTCCAAGTCCACGTAGTAGAGCCCGAACCCGGTCTTGAATCCGCTTAGAATCTCAAACACGTCCAGGAAGGACCAGACGAAGTAGCCCCTCACGTCTGACCCGTTCCTGAAATAACCCGGCAACTCGATCGTGAATCCAAAGTCTTGCGCACCTCGCGGGGTTAGGTAGGGTTGACAGGAAAGTGTCGTGTACCTTATGCCGTCGAGGAGGCTGCCGATGTAGCTTTGTAATAACTGCACCCTTGGCCAGTCTTCGAGGGTCGCATTCCTCGGAGAACTCATTCCTGGTATGAAACAGACACGCCACGCATGAGCTGCCTCGTCTTTCGAGCGCTCCGAACATTGATATACGCTGCAGAAAGAGAGGGGTTGGGGAGAGGTAATATGCACCGTTTTCATGGATGTAAATGGGAGGATTTCCATAGTTTTGCTTCACGTACTCTAGCAGCAGCTGCAGTGCCCAGGGATCAAGGGGATACTGGACAAAAACAATCCGTTTATCGACAGTCTCTTGTGACGTCACTTCATCAGAAGAAGGCGGTATAGTAATCAGAGCAGCGTTACCTCGTTCTCAGATGAGAATGCACCTCGAACACCTCTGGACCAATCTATTGAGGTCGACATATTCCCCCGCGTAACTACGGTAGTTCAGTTTAGTCGCTGAGGTGATTAGTCAAGATCAACAGGACATCATTTGCGATTAGTTCTCAGGTCAGGTACCTACATTTCATTTCCACAGCTGAGTCCATCATGTAATCCTGCACATCCATCTCGAGGCTTCCCGGACTGTCCTTGATGTATGTCACAGCATAAAAGTTAAGCCCTATAAACTCTGCTGATCCCTTGACCAATTTCGACTCCCTAGCCGAAAACAGTTGGGATTCTCGACCCAGCATTCTTCTTCATAACGGCAGGATAGTCCCCAAAAGTGAGAGGACTTAAATACCTACAAAAGCAGCACAAATTCGTCGAAAAGGCTTACCTTGGAGGAAGATAAGACAGTTTCAAGTTTCCATATTACCACCCAAGATAAAAATCGTTGGCCCTTTGTGTTGCGACAGCATCCTCGCTGCTGCTTGTGAAAGGTACAAACGAGAACCCGAACAAGTTAATCCCAATTTGACCCTTCTGTGTTTTCTGTGGCAAAAGGAACAAGATTGCATCATCAAAGAGTTTCTGTGCCGACGAACCAAAGGGGGGAGAAGAGAAAGGAACCTGGTATTTGGCCTTGTATAGTCTCGCCGCTTCAGCATGGGCTAATAACATGATGTGCGTAGCTGTATATGGCTCCGTCGAAGAGTTTCCCTTCGAGCAGTTAAATATTAAGTTGAGAGAGCAGTGCTGAGGCGGCAACATTCCAATATCGTAGGCTCCCATTGAGAAAATGTTCGCCTCGTTGAAGGTTGTCCAGTGTTTGACTCTGTCACCGAACATCATGAAGCACACGTCCGCAAACGCCGCGAAGTCCTTCCTAGAAAAAAAAACGTGCATCCCGATATGGAACAATCATTTACATAAGCGGGAGAAAAGGAAAGCAGAAGTATGACTAAGGGGGTGGATTTTGACATACACGACTTTCCGACTTAACCATCCTCCATACTCATCCTCGAGCAGCTGCGGAAGATCGAAATGATGCAGGGTCACATGCGGCTGAATCCCTGAAAGCAACATTCAAACCATCAGCAAATGTTAAACTACTAACGCTTCACCTTGTTGAGCCCGTAGGCCGCAGAATTCATGAGTTAAGACCTTTGGCAGTAAGTTCGTCGATGAGATGGTTATAATACTGCAGACCCTTTGGATTCACAGGTCCTCTTCCACCTAACGAACAAAAAAACTTACTAAGTGCTGTCGTCAAAGAGTACTGAGAACAAGAGATTAACTTGACGGCTGCGCTACCTGGAATGAGCCTCGACCATGAGATGGAAAACCGGTACGCTTCGAGGCCTGTATCCACCATTAACTGGACATCATCCTGATAAGCACACATTTCTCATCTATTTAAGGTCCATCACGACAAAGTTAACTAACTACTCGTGAAAAGAAGCCGATCAAAAAATCATGGACTAAAAGGCACCTTATACTTGTGATACTGATCACACGCGACATCTCCGGTAGCTCCATCGGTCACCCCTAAAAGCATCTCCGAGATGAAAATTCGGCACAAATGACAGCATTTTGAAGCAGAACTGACAGTAAAGGTGCGGAATTTTCCCTAATCCCGATTCGCCTTCGATCAATCTCCATGCCCGAGGCCGAACTCGAAGTTCTAAAACGAACACTACTGAAATAAAAAGAGATAGGAGGAGATTGAACTTACCCGAGTACGAGAAAGTGTCGAAAATACTGGGGCTTCTCCCATCCTGATTAGCTGCTCCTTCAACCTTAACGAAGAAACAAACTCATCCATAAAGTTGACTTAACAGAGGCAGTCACAGATCAATCTCCCCAGAAGAAGTATGACCTGATAAGCAGATGTGCCGGCACCAAACACAAACCCAGTTGGGAAATCGTTCCTGCTGTACTCCCCATCCCCACGAGCCCCAGCTGCTGCCATGCCAACCATCACAACAAGCAAGAAGACATGGAATCTCCTCCTCCCCATCATCACCATCATCATAATCGTCGTCCTTCTTTCCCAGCCGCTGCTTCCTTCAAACTTGTATGGAAATGAATGATCCGGTGCCTCATCGGAGGCTAAGTTAAGACAAGAGACTAGTTATGACTTCGTAGGACCAAAGCAAAACCCTTGGCTTGACACGTGGGTCGTTCCCATTGGCGGGTTTCCAATGACGTTGGCTAAACCTGAGCCACTCCCCCAACCCCGTCTCTGTCTGCTCGCTTGGTCACGAAAAATGACATGCCCCTTGTCTGATGCAGATAAATCGTCCTGCATGATTTGGGACTGTCCTGATTGCCGCTGATTCTTCTGGGGACTGACTTCCCACCCACATCCCCCATGTATTGAGCATCGCCATCGCGTAAGAATTTTTCTACGCCCCACCTTAAATTTTATGATTCTCGATTAAAAAGGTGTTGTAATAACATTGGAAGGCCTGGCCTTTGATTTGGATATGGTTTTTTTAATCAGGTGGTTTGATTAAGGTAGACGGCAAGGGCTCTTTGTCCGCAATATCAAGCCGTCGGAGGCAGAGTGGCCGACAAGTCCTCCCTTCAAGGAGTTCGAGTACCACCTAGCCGATAACTTCGGGTATCTCGTCAGTTCAGGGTCATCGTGTAATGGGTCGCCAAGTATGGCTCGGTCGATGAGTTACCTCTCGAGCAGTTTACCAGAACACGAAAAGAACATCGTATTGGCGACGAAAACCCGAGATCATAGCCCACCCAGGAGAATATGTTCGCCACATTGATGATCGTCCAATACTTAACCCGGTCCCCGAGTATCTTGAACCATACTTCTGGGTATGCTGCAAAGTGCTCACTGAACCAACAGATATCAGCAAGATAGGACCATCACCTTTTGTTACACGATTCAAAAGGACAAAGAAGACGAAAAATTGATGTACACGACCCTTCGACTGGTCCACCCTCCGTACTCGTCTTCGAGCACTTGCGGGAGATCGAAATGGTGCAGCATGACATGAGGCTGTATCCCTGCAGCAAACACAGACTTTTGAGATCGAGATTTGAGATCGAGAATCAGTCCGCATCTAAGCCCATATCCACCATTAACAGAACATCTTCCTACATACCAAGTGCCAGAACGACAAAGGAATCGTTAGTCATCGCAAGGTGGCACAGGGAAGAACGCCTTTCACAGTTTGCCCACCTTATACTTATGATACTGATCTCAGGCGAAGTTAACAGTGTCTCCACCAGTGATTACTACACTAAACGCTTTTATCAAGTCGAAACTGGGAGTACCACTACATCTCTCGAGCTCAAACACCGGGTAATGAGCTCAAATAACGATTACCTATCTTGGCATAAGTATCGAAGATGCTGGGCCTCCTCCCATATTGGTTCCCCGCTCCTTCGACATAGAATCAAGATTACGAATCAGGATCATGGGGAATATGGTACGAATTCCTCCATCAAAAGCTTCCCCAATCGGACAGGTTCCTGTCTCGCGAACCTGACAAGCTGACGTGGAGGCGCTGAACACGTATCCATGGAGGAAGTCGTGCCTGCCATAGCCGTTCCCGTCCGAGGGACTTGCGACAATAACGAAAGCCACTAACAACTCAAAGTCGACCCTCGTATCCGTGAGAAGCTCTCGTCTCGTTGCTTCGGCAATGAAGAAAGCGCCAAGTAAGACCAGGCGGGTCGGACCATAAAATTTATCATCGGAATGTCCACGTGAGTTTGTCTGGACTCAGTCCACGTATTCCCGAATCAAATCGGCCTTGCAATCTTCATTCATTGCTTTCTGATTGAATTTACTCAGACAGAAGGAAAGGAGATATTACTCTGTGATTATTCTATACGGGTTGAAGACTTGATTATACTGATGACAATGACACGGATTGCGATTTCGAATCCTCTGAGATCACGACCACGGCATCCCGACCGTCCAAGTCGATGCTTCCTCCCTTGAGGAACCTTGAGTACCAGCGCGCCGACAGCTTTGGTTGTCTCCGCAGCTCCGGGTCATCCAGGTCCACGTAGTACAAGCCGTAGGCCGACTCGTAGCCGTCCGTCGGCTCTAACACGTCCATCAATGACCACGTGAAGTAGCCCCTCGTGTTTGATCTGTTCCTGTAAAGATGCATCAGGGAATCGACTGGTTGTGGTCATGACAGCGGCATTGGACTGGCGGTTTGGAGTTCGATGTATTGGAAGCAAAATGTGGGACCTTATGCTATCGAGCAGACCGCCGATGTATCCGCGTAGCAACTCCACCCTCGACCAGTCCTCCAGTGACGAGTTCCTCACCGACCGCTGACCTAAAAGGCATGGTACAGAACAAAGACTTGTTTACTCGATCTCGATGAGTCGAGAGTGTGGCATAGAAGGGTGGAGACCGTTTTCATGGATGAAGATGGGAGGATTTCCATAATCTTGCTTGATGAATTCCAGCAGCAGTTGCAGACCCCATGGCGTCACCGGGAACTGCGTGAAATGCAAACACAATGAATCATTGTTTCCCGTGAAATGCCATCTTTTTATTCGGAAAGAAATCTCCGCTCACAACCTCGTAGAACGATGAGGTCTCAAGGCCTCGTCCTGCTGATGACATATTTCTATGCAACCCTACAAAACAACGGAGGCTGTCATTTAGACTGAAAGAGGTCTGCAAGTACCAGGCTATTAGAGAGGAAAAGGATTATACCTTTGATAGCGACACCAGAATCGGCAAGGAGGTCCCTTGGTGACGTATTTAGGCTCCCGGGATCGTCCTCGACATACATCACGCTGTAATAGTTCAGCCCGATGAAATCCAGTGACCCCTTGAGAAGTCTCGATTCGAGTGTGGTGAACGTGGGGATTCTTAAACCCGCGTTCTTCTTCATTATGGCGGGGTAGTCTCCATAAGTCAGGGGATCCAGGTACCTGCATGATCAAAGCGATTGCCGACACCTGAGATGAGCCATCGAAGCAGCTTAGGAATTTCGGTGACTTACCAACCAAAGTGAAACTCCTTAGCCCTCTGTACTGCTGCGATATCTTCCGTGCTGTTGCTGGAAGGTGCAAACGAGTAACCAAAGAGGTTGATCCCTATCAACCCCTTCTGCTTTTCCTGCACAGAAACTCGGCTTGTAAGCCATGAAATTCTCATTACGTGAGTGAGCCATGTCACCGGACCAGAACCTTGTACTTGCTGTTGTAGAGTCTAGCAGCCGAAGCATGAGCTAGTAAGATGTTGTGAGTCGCGAGGTATGGCTCAGTCGATGAATTGCCTCTGGAGCATTTGCGAAAGGATGAGGAGGAACATCTCTGTGGTGGCAATAACCCAATATCGTAGCCTGTCAGGACGAATATGTTGGCCTCGTTAAAAGTCGTCCAGTATTTAACTCTGTCTCCGAACATCCTGAAGCACACGTCTGCATATGCTGTGAAGTCTTCCCTGTGTAAACAACCTTTCGTATGATACAACGACCAACAACAACAATAGAGAATGATAAGCTAACTTCAAATGAATCGAACAGTCTCAGCTTACACGACTCGACGACTTACGAATCCTCCATATTCATCTTCAAGTGCCTGTGGCAGATCAATATGAACTAGCGTCACATGAGGCTGTATCCCTGCATTTAGCAGACAAAATCTGTAAATAAGGTCAATCCATGACAGGAAAAGCTGTCCGTATTTTGGAAGATGACCACCTTTGGCAGTTAGTTCGTCAATGAGGTTGTTGTAGTACTGCAAACCCTTTGGATTCAGGGGCCCTCTTCCGCCTAAGATCAAAGAATCGACAGGCTTGGTACAAGAATATCTCCTCATAGGTCGAAGAAAGCAGTCCTTCGATTCAAACATACCAGGGATAAGCCTCGACCACGATATGGAGAATCTGTATGCATCCAAACCAGTGTCCACCATCAACTGAACATCCTCCTGCAGGGCGATTATTACCGTTATTCCAGGAGCCCAAAATGAGGACATCATAAAACCGTGAACGGATACCTTGTACTTGTGATACTGATTGCACGCGACATCACCGTCACCTCCACCCATGGCGCCTGGATGAATGTTCGACGAGACAGATTAGCAAGCAACGATATAACAAACACGGAGTCCACGGGGAGAAAGTTACCGGATTTTGCAGAGGTGTCGAAGATGCTGGGAGTCCTCCCGTCCTCGCTGGCTGCACCTTCAACCTTAAAATGATCCAAACCAATCAAGATCTAACTTCCATCATCCATTAATCCAGAAAGAAACACCATCAACATCGAATCTCATCTACGTGCAGACCTGATAAGCCGATGTGGCTGCGCCAAAGACGAATCCCTGAGGGAAGTCATGCCTTCTGTAGTCATCAGCACCATTCACAGACACAACTGCAGGACTGACAGTAAATAACAACAGCAGCAGATAGAGTTTCATGTCAAAGTTCAACATCTTCTTCGTCTGCGGATGACTTTCCTGTCCCTAACTTTTCTATCAGAAACGCGTGTCTGAAATTTCTTTTGGGGGAATCCATTACAGCCGGCCATCTGCGACTCTTTTTGAAGTGCTTGTCTCTAGCTGATGTCGACTGTTTCCAGAACAAGGCGGCAGATGCTCACCATTCTACCCAAATAACATTTAATTACATCCCAAAAAACCAAAAGGCAAGACGACTCTGCTGTCATGATGGCGAGTTGTTGTCTGTCACTGAAATTGGTTATTCTCGGACGCCTCCTGGCCTCATCTAAATGATCAGCAGGAGCCACCAGACAGACTCACGAGGCCATCCCACTTTTCTGGAACATAGGCTTCGATGCATATGATTGGCAACAACAGAATGGATTTTTATTACAAAGAATGGCTGCAATTTGCTTCAATGAAATAATTTGTTCTACCAGTAAAGCACCGGGCTCAGGAGAGAAGAGGGATCCCTGTTACATATGGGATTCCAACAATCCCTTTCCACATTACTTGAGAGAACTTGTCTTAACATTACTCTGAAAATTAGGAAGAGGGTCTAGGCACCTTCTTAGATGCTTTTAACTTCTCTAGGGTGGAAACGACTTCGGTCATGGGAGGACGGTTTTTGGGGTCCGAATGGAGGCATCTCAGGGCGAGAGCTGCAGCACCTTTGGCTTCCTTGTTGGAGTAGCGACCACACAGCTTCGTGTCCATGATTCGTAATACCCGTCTGTTATCGACCAGGAAAGGTTTTGCCCACTCAACCAAGGTTTCTTCCACAAATCCGTTGGTCTCGTCCTCCAAGGCAGGTCTTCCTGTGAGGAGCTCTAGTAGGACGACTCCGTAGCCATACACGTCGCTTTTAGAGGTCAAACGTCCTGCCAAAAGATGACTAAATCTTCCCGTCGTCTGCTGATTTGGACTTTATGCGGAAAAAAGAAACAGATGGCATAAACTAACCGGTGGCGACATATTCTGGAGCAGCGTAACCTCGAGTTCCGATCACTCGGGTAGAAACATGGGTTTTATCCCCTGTAGGTCCGTCTCGTGCTAACCCAAAATCTGAAAGCTTCGCATTGAAATCCTACATGCATGTTAAGCTTGAATCAGGAAATATTTTACAAAAGACGATAACAAAAACTAAGCAAGACCATGCATACCGAGTCGAGTAGGATGTTTGCTGCCTTAAGATCGCGATATATGACATTGGCGTCTAGACTATGCAAAAAGGACAGTCCGCGGGCAACTCCGATGGCGATGTTCATTCGCGTAGGCCAATCTAGTGGTTCAACACCTTCTGCAGAACCAAAGGCAAACCCAGTTTAGTGTCTGCTATTCTTTTCACGGGACGAAAAGTAACATGTTTTGGCGAATAAAACTGACTCCGGAATAGGTGGTTCTCCAAGCTTCCTTTTGGTAAGAACTCATAAACCAGAAGCCTATTTTCTGCCTCCGAGCAGTATCCGATAAGCTCCACGAGGTTTTCATGGTGAAGCTGCCCCAGATGGTTTACCTCAGCCTGCAAAAGTAAGGAAGTCAGATAGATCCTTCAGATTTCAAGAAGATTCAAAACTAGGCCATTGCCAAACAGATGATTGAGAATTCGCAAAACATACAAGCCATTCCTTGTGTCCTTGAAAGCTTTCTTTCTTTAATCTTTTAATGGCCACAACCATCCCGGATCCTGGTCTCGCCGGTGCTAAAGTGTTCTTGTCGATCCAACCCTTGAAGACGTAACCAAAACCGCCCTCTCCTATCATACTGTCTGATCGGAAATTTTTTGTGGCGCTCTTTAGATCACTGAGCGTATAAGACTTCAGGTTGTTGGAGAATGAAGTGGCAACGTTGGATTTAGGGAGCACTTCTGGGTTCTTTGAAGAAGCATGATTGCCAGTGCAAGTCAAGTCTGGCCTAGACATGGTAGATGACTGCCCACGACCTGAAAAATAATACGAAAAAGCCCATAATTGTTCATGCTCAACATGTGCTGGTTAGCAATCAGTTCAAACCAAATGAGTCTTCAAAATCTTTTTACATCGTATTCGTAATCGGGTCGTAAATCCATGTAGCCATTGTTTTGTGCTTGTCACTAACATTCCATGAAACTTTTAACGCCTCCTCCATACATACAACTACTCACGTTGTATTGCGCACTACAGCAAAGTTTCTGGACAGACACAACGTTCATGCAGAAACGGAAAAGTAAGTGTGGGTTCTGCAGACATGAAGTATGTGCCCATGACCTATCCCGAAACCGGAAGTGATCATCTAAAGCAATCATAAACCACAGACAACGTACGACCAGATTTTTCAAAGAAAGCAGTAGAAATCCATGTATTGCTCTTACTAACAGTAGAACTATAGGCCAAACGAATGATGGAATCAGTATGATCATTACTAAACCTGAAAAGAGCCTAACACCCAAGTGATTGAAATCGGCTTAGCAGAACAAATCATCAAAGCAGGTAGATGAAAAGGAAATAAAGGAAAATCAAGGATATCGATAGTAATAGTCACATGAAAATAAAAGAGAAGGGAAGAGAAGCGAAGAGTTGCTCACCAGAAAGCATGTCGGATGAAGCATGGGCACATTTAGCAGGTTGTCCCAAGCAATTTCCCATGAAGAAGCTACAATTCACAGCACACCACCCTTTTATTTTCTGTTTAAAACCGAGAAACCCAGACAGCAAACTCCAATCTTTTGATATGAGGAGAATATAAGGTTTCGCCCTCAAGGGACTCTGGGTTCAGATAAGCAGAAGAAGAACAGGGAAGTCAAACGAGAGGGAAATCTTCTCCAGAGATGGGAACTGCAGAAATTCCAGCGACAATAAAAGTCTTCACACAATGGTCCCCACAACAAAAGATAAATAAATAAAATAAAGGTAAGCCAAAGACTAGGCCAACTAAAACCACCAGCTGCTGACTGATCTCGAATTGACTTTCTGCCTGTCACTAGCATTAGCAGCCAGTGAACGCAGCAGCCCCTCCCTTCAAACATGGGATGTTGAATTTTCCACATGGGACTTCATCAAATCAATGACGATGCCTTGGGATAATCCTGGAAACTTCCCAAGGAAGGCAGAAAAGTCTTGGGCCACTTTCCTTTAAATGACATCATTAATGTTCGGCATCTTCACCCGTTTGACCATGCTGCTGATCGGAATCCTCTCTTTCACACTTCCTCCTCTTTGCAGAAGTAAAGAAAGCTAAGAAAAGTAACTAAAAAAGTTTTTACATTTTCAATTGGAGTCGCACGTGTCATGAATGCAAAATATTAAAACAGATCATCAATGCCAAGTACATCGAGCATAAGCTGTCAAAATTCCTAAGCCATAACTGCACCGAAAAGGATCAGAACCCGAGGCATTGAAGTAAACATATATGACTGTTTCAAAGGTACATGACTCCGAATCTATTGGTAATTGATCTCAAAACTCAGAATCAATAACCGTCATCTCAGATCTGCTAAAGCCAGAAGAAAAAATAACAGTAATTTGCCACGTCAAACTCATATAATTTACATAGGCGACTCTTTCCTCTTATGTGAAGAACACAATGACAAATAGAATGATGAATAGGACAAGCAGGAACAATATCATCACGAACTGGGTCTTTGCACTAGCCTTCTTCATGAATTGCCACCTTCTTCTGCAATTTCAGTGAGGAAGAGCTTATTGATAATTCATCATGGATATCTAGTCTTATCGCAGATTTGTGGTTCTGTTACCACGAACAGACAATCACCTGAACAAAATCGAGACGATTTGTTGTGCCGTCCATTTCTGAGCCCAGATCTCCAATGATCTTGTCCTGAAAAATGATGGTACCTTAATTAGCATTCCCTCTATACCAGGAGACTTAGCTGAGCGATTACTTTTAAGTCTACTGCTAAGAGATTACGCCAAAAGCACAAATAGGTTGTCAATATGGAAATCATTTCGTTTCGTGCTAAAGTACATGTATGTAGACTTCTAACCTGAGCAAGGAGCTCGTCGCGAATATTCAGTCCAATTCCTCCGCCTATCTTCACGCTGGCACTGAGTTCATCCAACTCTTCATTCTGTTTTCTGCAAGAACAGATAGTTCACGAGTTTGACTGTTATGGTAGCTCTTCCAAGTAAACTTTAAAGAGAACTTTACTAACTTACATTTGAATTTACAGATTCAGAACTGACACATCAAAGAACTAGAAGAAAACTGCACGCATACTAAGGAAAATAGATATTTTATTTTTCTTGTGAAATATATCCAATTTCCAAAAGATCTGACTCTGATGTTAATATCCCCAATTATTGGCAGATGGAAACAAACACCAGTAAAAAAACAGAGAAGATTACTTTATGAGAAGCATTTGCCGATCGGACACCGAAGTTATAAAATCGTCATTATCTTCAGAACTATAGTGGTTATTTGTTTGGCTGATCAGAATCCGGAATTCGTAGTAGTTCCCATCGCATGCCATTTGCGCTGGTTGTGCTGGTAACATTGATCTCCGTCCCAGAATTAAACGTTTTCTTCACAGCTCCCACCTGAACAATAGTTCAAACTTCTTCTGAATAGGTTAAAATATCTAAAACACCCTGTCGACACTCATCTATCTAAAATATCTCCCACCGCTCAATCTTTTTAGGGACAAAATCAAGAAAAGAATTCAACAGGAAATCCCACCAAAATTTAAATGATGTGTGGACACGGGTGAAATACCTGAGATCAAGCAGTAGAAGTTCACTTTCATCGATGCCATATAAAGCAGGATCTCTGGCAGCAACAGCAACTATCTTGTCCAATTCATCCACCTTCAATGAAAAAAGCATGTCGTGATGCTATCGAGAAGATATTGCATGAGTAGAAGGACAAAAAGCACCTGCCACTTGATGCTCTTGCAATTAGAAAAGAGCTCCTTCGTTAGATGCACTCACTCTCCATTATCAGACGGAATTCTCTCCCAGTGGCGTAAGGTGTTCTGCAACTTATCTATCTAAAATACAAGGTCCAAAGAGGTCAGAAAGGTGCAACCCCGAAGCAACAGTTCCAACTGAGTCTGCTCCAGTAGATTAAGAAAAACAGTAACATGGCAATAAACAGCACCTTGCAGACTGTTGGGTTTAGAATACTATTAAACTACACTAGAGGGACACAGGCGTGGATAAAATGCAGCTGAACTTGCAGAGTCCTGAACCTCTTCTTTCACTAAGTAAAAAGGATCTTGAGCTGAAGACATTTGCAGAGAGGCCCCCAAACGTGTCCATCTCCTATTTGCAGTTAAAACAAGACATTGGTCATCAGGGGCTCGTTCTATCGATCAGTAGCAATTTCGCATTTTGGAATTACAACTAAAAATGAAAAGAGACTGTTTTTATGCCATAACCATATATGAACAAGAAGATTACTATGACCGACTATAACTATGATCATTCAACATAACTCCATTAAACAAGTGCTATCACAACTAGAGTTGATATTCAAGCATCTGCTAGCGTGACTACATCAAACCGTCTAGGATGGTGAAAGCATCTAGGTAGACCGAAATGTTTGCGTCAAAGAATAAGCTTAAAGCACCACAACATCGCCAGATCAGAACACAAACTACAGGCCAGAACAAAACTACAATAAACTAAGCTCAGCCCCCGGCCCAACCCACAAGAACTCGTAGGGTTTCAACTAAACCCCTTTTCGCATCATAAATCCCAAAGAGCTCTCACATCAACAACCGGGAATAGAACCCCGAATAATCACCAAAATCTTGAAGCTTTCCTCATCTGAACAGAAACCAACCCCAAGAAATAAAAGGAAACCCACAAATTCCGAATCCCGCTAGACGCGGCGCGCATCGAGATCTAACCACAAGAAGCTGGAGCCAAACCGATCCATCAATTCACAGAAACTCAGAATCCCCGAAAGGAATGCCAATCTACCATTGATGCAGGAATTAAGGATGATATGTGACGGTACCTTGGGAACAAGCCAGGAAGCAACTGTGCCGATTTAAGGCTGGCCCATCTGGAGGGAGGAGGCTCGATCAAGAGGCCAGAAGGGAGACGGGTTAGATATAAGGGGGTGTGCGTGTTTCTGTTAGGGAATAAGGAAAAGAATGATAGAAGAGTGAGGGTGTGTGTGGAGAGGTGGCGAACGTGGTAGAACTCATCGGAGTGTGGTGGAGCGCGGCTGTTGTCTGAGGAGATTCAACGGTGTTTGTTATGTTCCTGGTTTCCCCGCATCACACGGCGGAATCCTCGCGAAGGTGGATGGCAGCAAGAAGCGGCGGTACAGGGGGTGAGAATTGGAGGGGGGTGGCGAAACTTCCAGTGGGAGTTGGGTGTGGGAAACCGGAGAACCGCGATGGGAGGAGATCGATCTTGCGCGCGGAAATCGCTGGCGGGGGGTCGGAAGACAAACGGGAAAAGAAAAGTGGGAAGGACAGTTCCCTACCTTATGACGTCATCATCCTTTTTTTTTTTCCTTCTTTTAAGAACGACACTTTCTTTCTCCATGTGTTTATCAATATTGGGCCCGAGCCCATTTTAACTACCAAACGCTTAGCATTTACTTAGCCCAAAAACAAATCACCTAAACCCAAAATCATGTTGGGCTCACTGTTAAGGCCCAATATCATTATAGGCCCTGTACCCCAGCGATCACTTGGGCCCATGCTTGAAACAAAAAGAAAACGCATAGCAACAAACCTTTTTTTAATTTTATGAATTTGGTATGGGAAACTTCTTGTTTATAAATTAAATAGACTCGACCTTCCTATGATTTTTCGTCCTTACAATCAAATCAAAAGGCCCGGAAGGAAAACTAAAGAAACCGTACAGTACAGGCAGACCCCACTTGGAGCAATTTCTCCATTTCTTTAAATAAAAATGTTATTACAATTTTTTTTTTTTAGTGGGTGACAATAATATGATATCCCCCCCCAGGTCTGTACTTGGGTTTCTTTTTAGGGACAGTCTAGAGAGAATTTTAATTTTTTTTTTTTTGGGTCCTCTGTTCGATTTTGGAATAATGAATGAAAACGAGAGTCTCAAGGGATAATCACAATCTCTTAATCAAGACACCCACGTGGATCGGACCAACCAATAATTTGGCTTCTTTTAATAACAATTTCCCCCATCGAGTTGGATAGAGATCGCGATTTATAAATAAAAAAGGTTAGCTTATCAATCACTTGGAGGATCGTGTTGTTAAAAAAAAAACAACAACATCAACAGTAAATGGAAAGTCAACAGTACTTGATATGCCATTACATGATCAAATCAGATCAAATGGTTTGTTTAGTTCATCGATTGGGGGCACGAATCCAAAAACAATCTTGGTGACCTTACGTTTTCGACATTTTGTCTGGGACACCCTATTTTTATGAATATTATTTGACGATTTTTAGAAAATTATTTCGTGAAATACGTTATTTCGATACACGACTGCCCGACGTGCCAACAGATATGGGGTGGGTTAGGGAGGGGGGAGTGGTGTGCAGTTGATCCAACTAGAACTTTTAATTTGTTCATTTATTTCGATTCTCTGTTCTTCTTACGGGTCGTGTCTAAAGGTGCGCCCATGAAATGAGGCATGGTCCCATTTTACACATTTATTGTTGTGTACAATGATTTTCTAGAATTTCCTTTAACAATAAAAGAAGAAAAAACAGCACATAGTGGCCAGACCCCCAGGCCCAGCTCTAAACCCCTCCATTACCAAACTGTCCAACGTTTTCTCCAAGCGCAAACCAAAAAGAGAAACAGGAAAAACAAAATAACATCCCTGAAAAAAAGTTTTTTTTTTTTTTAATCCAATCATTGTGACCTTTTTCTATACCATTTCTTCACCCACCACCAAACATTTTAGTCCTTTTCCTTCCCAACCATACGTCGTGTTGACATTTCTCACTTCCCTGACTTAACCCAAAACTTTATATCTCCCCATTAGATTTATTTATTTTATTTTATTTTTCTTAACCTTTTTCAACGAAACGTTTTTCACGCCCCCTCCTCGACTGAAACCCCTCCCTTATCCAACTCCGACTCCCTGGGACCAAGCTGAACCAACATCATCCTCGTAGTTGGTCTGATTCCGACCAAACCCACCTCTTGGATCGCCTTTTTCACTTTTCCCGCGGTAAAGTTTCGATTTTTCGCATGTGGGTTTTTTTTTTGGGGGGGGGGGGAAGATGCTGGTGATGTTTGTTGTTGATTTTGCTGTCGTAGTCGCCTGCTTCTGTGGACCGCCTTCCCCTCGCATGTGGTGAATTTGTTATGGAGGAGGGATGACGATTATGTTCTTCTCTTCGTGGTCCAATGCCTTAATGTCTATCTAACTATCAAACTCCAGCCATAATTCCTTCGGTTACTCGGTTCCTTGTTTTTCTTTTTATTTTGAACCGCGTCCTTTCTCGGAAACCAACATGACATGCCACCGTTTCAACCGGTTGTCCTGATGATAATTTCGGCTCTCTGATCCCTTTCTTTCTTCTTCTTCTTCTCCCTCCCCTCCTGGAAAATTCCCACTTGGCTTCGTCTTAGGGAGGGTGTGAGAGGGTTTATCCTCTTCTTCCAAATCGCTCCCCTCCCTCCTTTTTCTTCCTTCGTGGACTAGCTTGGTTTTTTTTTCCTTTCAGAGGGTTTGAGGGTTTTGGGTTTTCTCGGGGCGTTGCTTCTTCCTGCGATCTTGTTCATTCTGGGTTTTTTTCGTCTTGCTTCTGGAGAAGGTGTGTAAAAAAAGGTGGGTTTTGGAAACCCCTTCTGAATTATCTTTCCTGGGATCTTTGCCTTGGTCATGGGTACAGGGGGTTTCAGGTTCAGAGTTAAACGATAGGAGTGATGCTGCTCAATGAATGCCCGGTCGAGAGGGGAAGAAGGGGTTGGGGGGGGGGGGGGTTGCCATTTGTTTATTACAGAAGATAAAATAAGGGAGGAAACAATAAAAGATTGCTTTTTTCTTTCCCTAGTTTTTAAAAGTTGTTTGGTGTCTCCAAAGGGGTCTCATAAATGTAGTAGCTTTTTCGCAATAGATCTTTATTGTGTTTCAGTTCTCCGGCTTTCTGGGTGGGGTTAGCGGTAAAACAAAGAATCCCTGGATTTGAAATGCAGTCGGTGTAATGTAGCATAGTATCTGCGCTGTGTTTGCACTCTGTATTTAGCTAAACCTGGTAATGTTGCAAGCTGGAGGCATAATCCGATTTCATTACCCCTGTAAATGAGTTTGCCCCAGACTTCATGAATTCACTTTGCACTCAGGAGTTGAACCATCTATGCCCGTAGTTTCGTGTTGTTCCTGAGGTTTCATTACCTCTGTATTAAGTTTGTCCCATACTTCATGAATTCGCTTTGGACTCAGGAGTTGAACCATTTATTCCAGTTGCTTCGTGTTGTTCCTGAGGTTTACTGCCTTGCCTCTTCCGTTTCTGGTGATACCCCAATCATCAGTTTAGACATGTTTTCTGGAACATGTGGACGATACATTTTTTCCTTGGCTCGGTGCCTATCAGATGGCGATACTATGGTTCTGATTTTGCATCAATAGAAGCAATGGTTGTCGTACTGTGATAGGATGATTCCATGTTGTGTCAACAAAAGGGGCTGATCAATAAGATTTGATTTGCTAACTTTTGTTTCAATGAGGTATTCCCTGACATACGAATTTTAAGTGTTGTAGGAACTGTGTCAGTCAGCATCTACTGTTAGGTGCCTGAGTACTCTAGCCTGAGTTGATTATGAATCAATCTAAAATTAAGCGTCGCGTGGGGAAATATGAAGTGGGGAGGACAATTGGTGAAGGAACTTTTGCGAAAGTGAAGTTTGCTAGGAACTCCGAGACTGGGGAGCCGGTCGCCCTCAAGATCCTGGACAAGGAAAAGGTTCTGAAGCACAAGATGGCTGAACAGGTATTGTTTCATCGTCCTTTAAAGATAAGTAAGCAGGGGAATTAATTCATTATACCTTCTGTTTGATGTTATGAGCATTTCTCTTTTTGTTTCTTTGGTTTAAGTTTTCTCAATGAATGAGACAATTGTATCCTTCTACTACTGCACAGATCAAACGGGAAATAGAAACAATGAAGTTAATAAAGCATCCGAACTTTGTCCGATTGTACGAGGTAAGAGCTGTTGTTGTGGTTATGGCATGTTTGGTTCAGTAGTCACAGCGTGTCTCGACTAGGGAATCAGTCCCTTGTTTAGCACAGGCTCGGGTGTTCTTATTCTTACTTATTTTGGCTTCTTACAAATCAGGTTATAGGCAGCAAGACGAAAATATTTCTTGTAATGGAGTTTGTAACGGGAGGAGAGCTTTTCGACAAAATTGTAAGTGTCGTTGGCATATTCTTGATGACACTCTTTTCTACAGTACCGTGGGCCTTCCCATTGTTTTCTTTCCCGCGGTTTTTAGGTAAATCATGGAAGGATGAGAGAAGACGAAGCTCGAAGATACTTCCAGCAACTTATAAATGCTGTTGACTATTGCCATAGCAGGGGAGTGTACCATAGAGACCTCAAGGTACACAATTATACTGCATTAGATAATGCCAGCACTTTGTGATCTATGCAGCAGCATGACAGGAAACTCACTATTAGGTGCTCCATTTTCCATTACCTTCTTGCAGCCGGAAAATTTGTTGTTGGATGCCACAGGAAATCTTAAAGTATCCGACTTTGGTCTAAGTGCCTTGTCCCAGCAAGTCAGGGTATTACGCTCCATTCTTTCCTTATATATCTCTCTCTCTCATCTGAATCACCACCATGAAGATATGCATGTGTGATGACTGGTGTTATTACACAGAAATCAAAGTCGTGCTGGACGCTGGATCTGTGTTTTCTACAACTGCATTCACTCTGCTTACATCCATGTCTCTGACAAACCATTCTGTTTAACTCGTCTATTTCCAATACTTACTCTTTTTACTTGTCCACAGGACGATGGCCTCTTTCACACTACATGTGGGACCCCAAATTATGTTGCACCCGAGGTCCATTTGTTGCTTCTGCATTTTATATTTTCATGGATGCTGTGTTCCCTTTTCAAATTTCACTGAATTGATTTTGTTTCATTGCTACTGAGACTTCCTCGACCCTCTTGGCGTTTAGGTCCTTAACGACAGGGGATATGACGGGGCAACTGCAGATTTGTGGTCGTGTGGAGTGATATTGTTCGTCCTGCTTGCAGGTTACTTGCCTTTCGATGATTCTAATCTTATGAACCTCTATAAAAAAGTGAGCATTTGTGGTGTTTTTCTCTAATTTCTTTTGTTGGATACAACTTTCTCATACATAAATAATCGAATCTATTTGCTTTAACTTGCACTCCTTGTTTTGCAGATATCAGCTGCTGAATTCGTGTGCCCTCCTTGGCTTTCGTTTGACGCCATGAAATTGATAACCCGTATATTAGATCCGAATACCATGACTGTGAGTCACATGGAATCACATCATATTGATTTGCAATATGAAGTTACACTTCTTCTTGCAATTATATATAACGAATCGATCCTCATGTTTGAAATTGCTGCTCCAGCGAATCACGATCCCTGAGATCCTGGAAGATCCATGGTTTAAAAAAGGTTACAAGCCCCCCGTCTTTGATGAGAAAGAAGATGCAAATCTCGATGATGTGGAAGCTGTTTTCAAGGATTCAGAAGTGAGTTGAATATTTTAACTACCCCTATGGGACTTCCATTATGCCGAACTTACTATTGTTCGGAATACAATCTTAATGTTTTTCGTTTCTGTCTTCAGGAGCATCACGTCACAGAGAAGAAAGAGGAGCAAGTAGAGGACAAACCAACAGCTATGAACGCTTTTGAATTGATATCTATGTCAAAAGGGCTAAACCTTGAGAACTTGTTTGATGCTGAGCAGGTGTTTGTCATTGAGATTTGTTGGCTTCCCTAACAATGATATATGTTTTCTCCTCATCATCGCTAAGGATGATTTAAAGACGCCAGATTGGCCTACTATTTCTGCAGTGTTTTAAGAGAGAAACCAGGTTTACATCGAAATGTCCGGCTAACGAGATTATTAGTAAGATCGAGCAGGCTGTAAAGCCTCTTGGTTTTGATGTCCACAAGAAGAACTACAAGGTTTGTAACTCCATGTAAAACTTTTAGCGAGTCGAAATTTCTGTGTTTCTCATGATCAATCTTACATAGATTGCTGGATGTATTGTTTGGTCAATCAGATGAGGCTTGAAAACGTGAAAGCGGGAAGAAAAGGAAACTTGAATGTTGCCACCGAGGTATGCAAATCTGAAGAACAAAGTGATGTTTTTCTTGTTGAAGGTTTCGAAGGGAGTCTTTCTTGTTTGGCAAATTGATTCTTCTCTTGTCCTTTGTGTCTGATTGTGTTCTCGTGCTTTTGTAGATTTTTCAAGTCGCACCATCGGTACATATGGTAGAGGTGCGAAAAGCTAAAGGAGACACACTCGAGTTCCATAAGGTGATCCTCTTCTGCTCCTTTATTCATTTATCAGTAATCACGTTCAAGATTTCTTATCCATGAGCGGCTTGGTGCTACTGCAGTTCTACAAGAACCTTTCAACATCCCTGGAGGACGTCGTTTGGAAGACCGAAGAAGACATGCAAGAGCCCTCCAAGTAGGAAAATTGCAGCACGGTCCCCAGACAACGTCTAGCATCTCCATAACGTTTGTTTTTGCCGAAACATAGTGCAGAAATCTCTTTATATCTCCATCCTTAATTCATCTGGGCCAGTTCCTCCTTTCCTTCTCTCTCATTTCCATGGCTCGTCTGAATCAGAATGCTTTAGGCACCGATTATTTGTGGTGGCGATGATGATGGTGTGGTGCCTGTTGTTGTATAGCTTGCGTGTAGTAATAAACCGCGACCCTCTGGTCATATCCAATGGAATTATCAAATTCAACGTCCATGCTATCATGTGTTGCCTGACTTATGCCTCTTCTCTCGCAACTTTACGCTACGGTCTACCGGTGTATGTAGCATGTTAGCTCAGAGTCGATTGTCGGGTCGAGCTATGTGAGCTGCAACTTGACGGGTGGTTTAGACTACCAAGAAGTTGATGAGTCTTGACTGGTAGCTGGAGATAACAATGCTCACCAGCAGTTAGATGAGGAATTCTTCCATCACAAGTCATACCAAATTCAATTCCAGCAAGGACATGGGGAGTATGGTGCCGGAGGTAATTCAGGATACGGACATGGACGATGGATAGGCCAAGGCAGAGATCCAGTTTTGCTTAAAAAGAAAATCTCAGTAATTAAAAGTTTGTCTTACTGTCAAAAAACAGATGTTTCTTTGTTTCCTCCTCCTTTCTATTGACCTTCCTCGGATCGCGAGCCTGAGGAAAAGTAGCAGCCACGCACTGCTGCAAGATCGGCTGCAGAAGTTTGAAAAGCCGTTGGCGTCTCCTCTGCAACTCGAACCAGAGCTCCTCTCTTCTTCAGGCACGTAAGGATATGCTGTTTGCTTGACTCGAAGCAGTTTTCTTCCTTCCCTTGGAGTCTTGTAATGCTGCTGTCGACGCGGCTATAGCCATGGTAACGTTATGTGGCGGTACTAGTTAGGTTCCCGATTGATGGGATGGTTAGTAAGGCGGAGTTGTCAATTCCAGGGAGAGTAAAGATTTCGTTGTTTGTGTCGGTTTTCTCGCAGAATTTCTTGCTTGGAGCTTTCAAACCGCCCTGCATCGTCTCAATAGTGTTCCCCGATGGAAGGGCACGGAAGCAGGTGACTTATCGAGATTCGCAACTTGTTTTGGGGAATTAGGCTTTTGAGTGGGTGATTGCAGTGATATTCAGAGGATCTTTATTTAGGTCCCTCTCAAGAAGGACAATGGCCAGACAATCATGGTTCCGCTCTTCGAGAGTCATGAAAGCATTGTCGGAGAGGTAGTCGCTCATTTTGTCAGCACTTTTGAGATGTAAGCAGCGAGTTTGCCTGTTAATTTTGATGTTTCCAGGTTGTCGTCGAGCCTCTCCAAGGAAAGAAAGTGGAACACAACGGTGTGAAAATCGAACTCCTGGGCCAGATAGGTATGCATTAATTTCAAGCAATTTGGTTGACGCGAAACATCTTAGCAGTACATAAGCAGTGCTTGTGGTTGAGAACTTACAGGCCTTTCCTGCAAAACGAATCTTCTGACGAGGGATCGTTCTTGTATGTTCTCGCAGAAATGTATTTCGACAAGGGCAACTTCTATGACTTCACTTCCCTCGGTGAGTTGCTCAATTCTTTGGAACTGCTGATGGATATCGTTACCAGTCGTTGTGTATGACACTTGGTTTTTCATAACCACCCAGTACGCGAACTCGACATACCAGGAGAATTATACGAAAGGAAGTCGTATCCATTCGACTTTTCCACCGTTGAGATGCCTTACGAGACTTATAACGGGATAAATGTTCGGCTCAGGTATGCATACTATGTCCTTAAGAGCACCCTGAGACGAGGAGACCTGCTTGTCTGCAATACAACTACACTGCACTGACTTTAAACACTCTGCAGATATATCTTGAGAGTGACGATTGGCAGAAACATGATGAATGGTATTGTGCACTCGCAGGATTTTGTGGTAACTTTTTCTTGTTTCATTCTGTTCCCGGGAAACAAATAATCACTTGTCGGGCCTTGTTGAAGATTTCCTCATCTTGCAGGTTCGGAATTATACTCCTCTTCCCTCTATCAACAACAGCATCAAGGTAGGACATATCCTACTTTTACACGACAACCTTGTTCTATGTTGTGGTTTAACGCAAGCTGATGAAGTTTCTTCTCTTAGATGGAAGTCGGCATCGAAGACTGCCTGCACATTGAGTTTGAATACAGCAAAAGCAAGTAAGACGGAAAATGAACTGCTATGAACCCGAGACACGCTTATTACCATCTTTCTTAATAGCGTTCCTGTTTGACTCTGATTCCTTTCCAGGTATCATCTGAAGGATGTCATAATCGGGAAAATATATTTCCTTCTTGTAAGAATCAAGATAAAGAACATGGAGCTCGAGATTAGGCGTAGGGAGTCGACCGGATCAGGGTCCAACACCTACGTTGAGACCGAGACCCTGGCGAAGTTCGAGCTGATGGATGGTCCTCCTGTCAGAGGTAAAAATGGAAAACTGCCCCTCCATGTCCGAAAGTCTATCTGGGTGCCCAGGCTAGATTTCTACTGTCTTGCTTCTGCAGGGGAATCGATACCAGTGAGGCTATTCCTGAGCCCGTATGAACTCACGCCGACCTATCGAAACATCAACAACAAGTTCAGCGTGAAGTATTACTTGAACCTGGTGCTGGTCGACGATGACGATCGGCGCTACTTCAAGCAGCAGGAATTCACGGTGTACCGGCTTCTGGAGTCTTCGTGACCACTTTCCAAATCCACACACTTCTTTTTTCAACTTCAGAGCTTCTTTAACAAGCAAAAGAAACTAGTGGTCGATTGACATTAGTGGAGATTCATTCTTTAGGACAACAACAAATAAGATATTGCAGAACGTTAATGATCTCTAAAGTTCAGGTTACTCATGCAGTTGGCCTCGATGATGCCGTGTATCGCGATATTCTCGCGGAAGGATGGTTTAGCTCGCGAGTAACATATCGACTATGCCGACAGCACGACTGCGCCAGCGTCGGGATGCGGCGAAAACGACCATACGGGGTGGAAAGAAATGGTCTCTTAGTCCTTTGCGAACGATTCATAGTTTTCAAAAATCAATTAATAATAATAATAATAATAAATTGCGACTTAAAAATAATTTCATCTTTTTATTTATTTATTTATTAACTATCTGTCTTTTAGCTTTAATTGGTTTCTGCTTTCCTCTCGGAAACGAACTCGCTGACGGATCGACGAGGAGGAGTTGCGATGGCGGATCAGCTGACGGACGATCAGATCTCCGAGTTCAAGGAAGCCTTCAGCCTGTTCGACAAGGACGGCGATGGTCTCCCTCCCTCTCCTCGATCCCGTCCCCCCAACCCTTCCAGATCTGTTTATTTTCTTTTCTTTATCGGAATATCCGTCCCTGCGAAGGATTCGCTCGATTCGTATGCTGTTTCTGGTGGTTGATATGTGTAATCTCCCAGCTGTTAACGCAGAAATTGAGCGGGCTTCGTTTTCGGAATCCTCTTCCGTGCGATTTGTCATTTTTTTGGCCTTTTCCATGTGATCGGTGCCGAGCGTGTTAGGTTTTTTTTACCTTTTGTTCTTGGGAGAATAAATGGAGTGATCTGATTCGCGTTATGGGAGACGTGTTATCTCTGAAATGGTAGGTAGGAAGGGTGTAGGGAGAGCCAATTGATTATCTGAAAACTGGAATTGGAAAGTGAGGTGCATGTTTTCAGCTGACAAAGAATGAACTGATTTAGAATATACTGGAGTCTTACTCGTTTTTGTTGTTAGAGTTTGATTTGGATGAGATTAGTTTCACCTAAGATTGTAGTTTCTCGTTTTCTGGTTCCTTCGAACGCTGATTTCGGCCGGGTTTGTTTTCTGTTCACATCTTTTGTTCTCGTGCTTATGGCTTTCTGGTGATGGATACTAATAAAAGAAAATGGAATGATAGTGATCTTACATCATTAAGATGATGTATCTGCTTTTCATGAAATTAGTTGGCCACCACCCTTCCATCAAATATATCCTGAACATGTGTTTGTTTCCTCACCTCTAATTGAGAAATTGTTAGCCATGTTAGGACTCAGTTACTCTCGTGCGGGCATTTACTTCTGCCTTTAGTTATATGGTCGCATGAGGAATTGAGAATTCATGAAATGGTTTCCCTTTGCACTGTTTCCTTATTGTGTCGCTGTGCCGTGCTAACTTCCTTATCAAACCCAGGTTGCATCACTACTAAGGAGCTCGGGACTGTGATGAGGTCTCTGGGACAGAACCCAACTGAGGCAGAGCTTCAGGACATGATCAACGAGGTCGACGCCGATGGCAACGGCACCATCGACTTCCCAGAGTTCCTCAATCTGATGGCCCGCAAGATGAAGGATACCGACTCCGAGGAGGAGCTGAAGGAAGCATTCCGAGTCTTCGACAAGGACCAGAACGGCTTCATATCCGCTGCCGAGCTGCGTCACGTGATGACGAACCTCGGGGAGAAGCTGACGGATGAGGAGGTGGACGAGATGATCCGTGAGGCTGATGTGGATGGCGATGGCCAGATCAACTACGAGGAGTTTGTCAAGGTCATGATGGCCAAGTGAGAGGAGCCTGCGGTCTAGTGTTTCTTGAGCTCTCTTTCGACTCATATAAAGCTATCCTTTTCTATCTTTAATCTTGAAAGCAATGGGGGTAATGGGTTTGGGAACAAGGGGGTGAGGTAGGATGAGATTTTGGTTTTCATGTGTAGGATTGATTGAGTCATTGGCCTTTTTTCTGGGGGTTGGTCTCATCTTTTGTTGCTGGGGTTGGCTCTCTGTTGCTTGCTTCGCTTGTTTCCTTTTGTTTTACGAACATCTTGTCTGCTCTGTATCGGCAAGTGTGTGCTAGCTACTCTCTGGTTTCTGATTTTGGTTGTTCTAAATCCTGGCATCTTGGCTTTACTCTCGACTATGATCCGTTGTTGGAATCCCACTGATCCATTCCCTTTCTCTAATTTGTTCGAAGGGAGTTGGTCAGACAACTCTTGCAATGTAAATAACCCAGCTCGGCCTTCTTAAATGTAAGATCCTTCTATGCCGGAGGAGGGAGGATGACCTGCCGAAAGAGCCTAGATGATAAGGAGAACAGAAGGCGCAGTAGGTGGGATGGAGGAGCGCTAGACCTTCAGACATGGATTCTTCTATGCCGGCAATGAGACGGGCAATCGCCGGTTAATGGCCGGTCAACGTGGAAGGGTAGCCGGTCAACGAAGAAAGCCCGACGGGAGTGTCCGGGCCAGTGAATGGGCCTGGATCTAGGCCTGGTTGATATATGGGCCTGATGGTGCGCAGTGCTGTTTCCCGCAGGCCGGTCTACGAGGACAGATGTTGTCTAAAGGAAAGAGGGACGACTGGGTAGCCGTCGGACGGGGAGACCGCGGTTGTCGGTGACGCATAGATCGTGGTGGGAGAGGACTTGCCGTCACAGTTAGAACTTAAGTCAAACTGCGAGGCAGGTGGATCGGGATTCAGGACGGGGACAGGGGTTCGCGGTGGCAGTCAGTCCATCGGCAATCCATTCCGTTGACCGGCTCGTCCTCCGGCCTTCTTCAAGTCTTCTCGGCAGATAATCTTGGAATTGGGGGGTGGTGGAGGTCTACGTCGGTGTAGTGAACGGCTTCGGCAGCGGCTGCTCACAGGCTCATGCAATCGATCGGAAGTATATAAGTATGAATTTTAGCAAAAACTCGGAATGTCAATGAATGATCGAGAGGGCTACACTGCACCCTCACCCTCACCCTAACTTTGTTTACTCTGATGGTACAAATCTATATGTAAAAGTAGTATTCACAATTATCACAGCGGAAAGGAGCACAGTTTCGGGTTTTACCTCTTTACTGGTTTATAGAGCACCACGGTGACATACTTGGACTTGAACCTGTGGGTCAATCCCAAGGCTACCACGGACTGTGCGGACCTCCCTTTCTCTAAGAAGAGGTGATTAAGCACCACGTGCTGGGGCCTGGATGGCACCGCTTCCTCCGCATTGTTGGGGTTCAGGACAGTTAGGTGAAGCTGGGAGGGGGCTACTAATGGTTCCTTCGCCAAGTCTTCCTTGGCCCAAGGTACTTGGCTGTAACTAGACTGTGGTGATGGCGGGGCCTCGAATTCGGCTATGCTTTCTGGGTTCTCTGGCATGTATTCCTGAAAGGAAAGCATATGATTACGGAGAAGTCGACATTTGCAACAACGCCAGGGCAAAACCGAAGTTACGATCGGCAACCACATGAACTCACATGAATGTCGAGAAGATTGCAAATGCGACCCGATTCATCCGAGATATGAGGGAGCTCTGGTACATATCTATATTCTCCGTCTACGATAAATCTGTAGTGGTAGACCCCGGCAGGTAACACCAAGAGAATACAGCAATCTTTACTGGATCTCTGCATTCTTTTCCTGCAAGGAGACATGTTTATGTTCAGCGCATTCTTTCAGTCGCTTTCGTATCTTGCTATCCATAGAGAACGAAGAATAAAAGTGAAAAGGAAGGCAGCACGCATAACATACTTCGATTTCCAACTGTCCCAAGAACCTTCTACCAATACATTGTTGCCCCCACAGTTCCATGTAATGATGACCGGAATCCCATGCTCTGGGTGCTTGGGGTCATGGGAATCGCTTTGCCTAGTTAGACTGAGAGAGGCAGGGCAGTCACTCTTTCGCGAGGAAGAAGCTATTGGCATCTAAAAGATTAGCTAGACTAGTCAGTTTCGAAGAAAGTGGCTGCAAGCGAAACCTTCCAAAAGCAAAGAGACACAAGACAAAAAGAAGTGGTCCAAAAAAAAAAAACAACCAAATGATCCAGCCTCATTCTCGACTATGCGTGAAACAACATTGCACAGTCCACCACTGAATGACATCCTGTGTTTCACGCTGTAAAAGTAAGGAACCGTGTCCCAGCACGAACGAGGTTCGATCGTATACAAGTCGTCCCTCTGTCCATCAGTACAAGTCATTCCACAAGAACAACACAAATCTAAAACTTCGAGATTCAGTCTTATTTACATAGCGGCACGCAAGTATGCATATCACCTAAGAAGTGCATAAGATCATAGAAACAGAGCAACAGCTTATGCCCACATACATACAGACATTCACTCATGCAAAAAAATCACTCCAAAAATCCGAAAGAGACCACAGACATCGAACTGCTCGAGATGAAAAATCATAAACCGCCACGTCCTCCTCACCCGCGGAGGAATCAACACGGGAGGCCGAAGCCGCCCTGGGAAAACCTCCCCAGGGGTCTTGCCTCCAGCTCCGTAGGGTCTTGCCTCCAGCTCCGTAGCTCACCGGCGTGGCACCGCTCTCGCTAGGAGCAATAACTCCGTTCAGCCCAACAGAATCATCAACACCTCCAACTCGTCCGTCATCCAGCCCCGCTTCCCCCCTCCCGTTCACATTCCCCATCCCGAAACAAAACCAGATCAAAACGTCGCGGTGCTAGAAACTAAAGGCGAAACCTCGATCGCCTGTCTATCAATTCAGTGAATACGCACGCCGCCGGTAGATGATGAAAGGATTATCACCGGTTCAAGCGGGCGTCGTCGAGGTTAGTTGCGGGTGAAAAGGGGAGGAATCCGAGGGAGAAGGCGTCAGCCGGTGCGCACCGCCACGTGGGAGAAATTTGGGGGGGGGGGGAAGAAACAAAGGAGGGGAGAATTTTTTGAGATGCAACATCCCGTCCGTGCCACGTCAGCATGATAACACGGGTGGGTCCCACCAGTGGAGCTGTTTTGCTAGCTGGCAATCCTTTGTACTTTTTTTTTTAATTTTAATTTTATCTTTTGTGACTGACTAACGAGGTTTTGCTAGCGGATCAATTTTTTGCCAGCTCAGTTGGGATAACGATGTTTTAACCATCCCCATCGCCATTTATATAATTATATAAATACACGCGCCACGTGCATGATTGTTATAGTGTCGAGGATTAGGATGGTTTGGTGGAGACGATGTAGAAAATGAGACCATAATGTTTACATAAAACATTTTTTTACTCTTTTTTAACACGGCAACCACATTTCGAACTAACATCCGAAATTCATGTTCGTTCGTCAAATATTCTGGACATGTTTGCTAGTTAAAGATCTCCGGCAAGGTCCGATGAACACGTTGAAGACAACTATGTTACATGCGGGACCTTTAAGGATAAGTTGAGTGTGCGACAAGGAAATTACCGAGTCCACAAGGTCGAAGCAAAACCACCCGCATGAGGCTCTGTCCCTGGATCGGCTCTCTACTAATGGCCCTTGCGAGGGTTCAACTAGCTATAGTTATATACCTATACGATATGATGTCCTGTGTAAGAATATGTAACAGGCAGGAGACGAGAATGACCCGTGCTGCTTATCCATGGCGATTCGGGTGGTCAAAGGGAGGCCGAGCATGTTCTTCTAAGTCGATATTTCGTGCAGACATGGGATTCTTCTTCGCCCGGGAACTGCGCGTCGAATTCCTGCACAGCAGACGCAGCAAGGTTTCAGACGTAGGTTCATTTCTATCGACCAATTGGTTGGTGGTTGGATACGCCTCCAAAAATACAAATCCACTAGTTCTGTCCCTTCGAGACGGGAATGGTACTTCGAAAGGGCAACGGACATTAACAGATCCTGCGCAAAGTTCTTGTATAATCACATGTGATCCAGCGAGCTAGCTTAAAGGTTAGCAGGTAAGACAGACTACGAGCCTCTGATAACATCCCAACAGAAATAATCAAATGCTTGCTGCAACTCGGTTTTACTTCATGATGCTTTAGTGAGACTAGAGAATCCTAAACGAATGCTACAGCCCTTTCAGTTCGAAAACATGAGGTAGCCTTGTTCTATGTGATTCTATCACACAGTTAAGAGTTAAAGAAGGGAGCCCGTTTCAGGGATGGATCAAACCATGAAAACGACAAAGGATCGTGAGAGAGGAGTACCTTCTCTTTTTTCAGCTTCATATTTTCCTCCTCCAGTAGGGAAACCTTAGTCACTAGCTCGTTATGGTAAGCCTGCAATTGACATCGGATATTAGATACCAGTCGAGCCTACTCGAAGCACCAACAAAAATACATATACTTTAGAAACCTCACCTGTTTTCTAGCTCGGGAACGTGCGGCCGACTCTCTATTCTTGATCTTTCTCTTCAACCTCCTTTCAAGTGATCTATTATGCACATCCTGATCTTCTCGTTTTCGCTGATAAGATGACGAAGGAGGCAGATTTTCAGCCGAAGAAGTGGCCACCAGGCCAGCTCTTGGCATTTGTGATGCAACAGTTTCGGATCCCTGGGATGAACTGAGAGACGTATCAGTAAACAGCCTGGCTTTGGCCGAGAAATCTTCCGAGGGAAGTTCTTCTAGCGTCTGCTCCCTGGCGTGCAGTATCGCCTCGGTCCCGCTCCTCCTTCTCTTTCCTAGCTGAATCTCCCTCCAGACCTCGTCCGACGTCCTTCCGCTCAGTGCCCCAGCCAACCTTAAACTGGTCTGGCGGTCCAGAGGAGAAGTCGGAATGCCACTGCGGTCACCCCCATTTCCATTCACCATCCCCTCCTTCCCCTGGCTCCTTTCAGCAGCATATACGTGTTTGAGAAACTGGTCGAGTTTCATGCTACCTAGAGGCTTCCCTGAGGACCCCAGCTGACTCATTTCCTCGAGTGTGAAGTTGTATCAGGATCCCGGCCGTGTCGACGGAGACGTCCGCAAGTGCAGCTCCTGACGGCTAGTTTCGTAACTCATTGTCCGAATCCCCATTCAAGGGAACAAGATTTTCATTCAGTGTAACCCCACCTAACATCATCCACAAAACCCACCCCTCAGAACTGCCGGAGTCAACGACCAAAATCCCAATTCACAATTCCGACAATATGCCCGCCGAACACGATCTCATTCCAAAGATTGAACCTTTAGCAATACCAGATCTTCACTGGACGTTTCATGGCTATCCCAATAACAGCGAGATCATCCCACGCTGAATTTCCGCCGGTTAGAGAAGGGAACCGGTCGAAAAGCTAATATTTGGCAGAAAAACGACCCGAGCAGAGACCAAAGGCCCAACCTGAGGGAATGATCGAATGGGGAGGACGAGGAGAAAAGAGCAGGGGTGGCAATCGAGCGGTCGCCGCCGCACGCGAAGGATTGCAACGGGAGTCGAAGAGGGTCGTGTGTTTGTCTCGTGGGTGTTGTCGTCTAGTCAAAGCAAGGAAGCCACAAAGGAAACGAAGGGCAGAACAACCATCTGACCCGGACAAGACCGCCGTTGTCTTCGTCTTCGCCTACTCTGTGCGTGTGCCTGTGTCCGTGTCGTGGGCTTTCGGACAACGAACGACATCGGACCAAAGCCGTCTTATCCAGTTCAGAAAGAAAAGTTGGCTTCCAGAATGTCCGAACGAACTTCGAACAGCTGGCGGCTTCCCGTGTCCGCTCGAGTGCTCCTAAGCCCATGTCCTCTTACAAGGCCCAGCAAATGGCGGGATCCTCCTCCTCAAATCCAGCTCCAAAATATTCACGCCATCCGTTTCGTTTTCCCCGAAACCCATAACCCCATTGCCAATGCCTGAACCATATTCTATCGCCATGGCCAAGAAGCGAAAGCTCCGATCATCGGTGACCCAAGGGAGTGCCGCTCCCGAGCCGCTGTCTGTTGTGGAGCCCCTGAAGAGCCGCAGACGATGGCCGTGGAGGAACAGTCGCTACAGGCAATGAAAACGGAGGAAATTCGTGAAGAAACGCGTGGCGAAGAGCTGGCGATGGAAGAAGTGAAGCACGTGAAGGTGGAGGAGGTGGAGAGGAGGGATGATGCCGCGTTTTCGGCTGCGGATGCAGAGGTTTAGTCGGTCGCGATTCAGTCATGGGAAAATGGGGTCCGTGGTGAGGGCAATGAGGAACAGGAGAATTGTGAATGAACCGATCGAGAAGATTCTATAGCCTTTCACGATGGACTAGCTTTCCATGCTTCTGAAACAGGCTGCAGTGAGCCACAATGATGTGGCGGAGTCCATTAGGTCTCTTGCGGATGCAGACCCAGCCCATCGCAAGATATTCGTCCATGGTCTCGGGTGGGATGCCACTGCTGAGACTCTGACTTCCGTGTTCTCAAACTACGGTGAGATCGAGGAATGCAAGCATGTTACTGACCGTAAGTGGAATGAGGACAATCAAACAGCAAGAAACGTAGAAGGCAGACACCACAGCTTCATCTTCTTCTTCTTGCACTCACACATTTCCCAGAAAACAATCCCTTTTAAACTTCTATTTTCATTGATTGGATAATTACAACGCTGTTATGTTATATAAGGGGATTCTCTGTCCCGCTTTACATCCGTACTGACAACGCACTCACTCGTACATGCACACTCAGCCTCCTAACAAACCTTATCAGCAACAATAACAAACTTCCTTCTCTAAATCATTTCTAACACTATTTGGGCTGCCTAAAAGGATTGCAGGCCCACAGCTTTGTCCCCACATTCAGGTCCAGTTACTTCATTTGGTATCCGGCCTTCTTCTTCTTTGCTGTCATGACACTCCAATTCCATCGCAGACACAGCTTGGAGATCTTCTGTAAGCTGACACTGACCGTGCCACGGGCAAGTCAAAGGGGTCATGCTTTCATCCTGTTCAAGAACGGATGTCGGCTAGGAAGGTGCTGAAGGAGCCCCAGAAGAAGATTGGAAGCCGGACCACATCATGCCAGCTCGCATCAGAACAGGCGGTTCTTTCTCCTTACAGGTGAGGAATTTATACCGAAGCTTTTGAATAGGTATTGCGATGTCTTCCTGGGTAGCTATCGAGAGCTTTGCTCATGGAAGGAGTTGGATACTCTTGTTTAGATTATGGACGAGGGAGCCAATACCAGTCACGCACAGCGGCCGATATACCAAGTGACGCTCCCATCCACCCCCATGGCAGCAATGCTGCAACTGAACAGCCAGGCTGAAAACTCCCCTTCTCGAAAAGATAATGTTCAGGGCGGACAGGCGATGCCATGCTCGAAGGCTACTTCTTTGGCTCATGGCACACTTTGAATAGGGAGGGAACTCATCTCTTTTTTTTTCCCCTCTCCTCCAAAACAAAAACATTGTGACTGCAAAGGTTGGAAGGGTTGTGGAGTGGTTGCATCAGGGGGGGGGGAGATGTAATGGGCTTTTCCAGTGGGCCCCCTAAATCCTCAAAGCCCAATTAAGTTCATGGGGCCCAAAACCAACAATTCTTCTTTCTTAATGGAATTAAAAAAGAAGAAGAAGAAGAGAACCGTATTTATTTATTAATCATATTGTGGGTGGTGGGGGCAGCACAGTACAAATTATTATATACACCCACATATTTTAATGGTTTCCCCCTGGGGGCAGGATGCAGACATAAGTCTGTGTTTAGGCAGGAGGACACTCTTCACATGACAGCAATTTTAACATGCCCAACGCAACGCCCGTACACACCCCAATAACTATCAAACCCTGCAGGAAACATTTTATTGTGTTCCAATCTCAGCGGACATATGCTACATCTTAGATTCAATTCGACGAGCCTAACTTATTCGATCGTACGTGTCGTGGATGTAGTGTTTTACGAGAACCCAGAGAACAATGCAAGAACACTAGTTATAAAAGAAAAGATCTTTCGCTCGCACAATGCAAGCCCAAATTGGGGGGTTTCGTGTCATTTTGGGTGGTCCAAAGTGCAAATGCAATGAACCCGGATTGATCCCTTTTTTGAAATCCCGACATTAATATGTTCCTTTTAAGAAGGAACCAAATTAATTAATATTAAGTAGTGAAGAGGTCCAGATGAACCCCACCACTTAAATATTAAAAAAAAAAAAACCCAAAACTCCTGTTCACACACCACATGCAATCTTTTGTAATTCTCCGAGGAGGAGTGTGATTAGTTTAATTACATTGAGATTAGATCCCATTGTGGGTTATGTGTTCCCTTTTAAGGGCACAACCCCCATCTGTCTCCCCACTGCTAAGCCCCCCCCCCCCCCTCCCTCCCCCTCAATTAAAAAGCCTGTGAATGATCATGTGAATTGGCTTACCTTTTTTTAATTCACCAATGTACTCGAAACGACGTGCTGGTTGATATATTGGAGGGTAGTTGTTTGATCGCGAAGGAACTCGGCCGCGGCATCGGCGTATTACCATATCGACGCAGGGCACGAGCAAGGAAGGTGGATACATCAAAAGTGCCAGAGGCGAGCCACCCGTGAAGTCATTTTCCTTGCTTTTATAAATCTTCACCAGCTTTCTTAATGGACCACGGGAAAAGAGAACACTTAGTTGTTTTGCCTTTTCTTTTGGTTAGGAAAATACTATCGACATAATATATATATTATTAATAATACATGGGGCTAAGAAGAGAGGGTTCAGACAGAGAGAGAGAGAGGAACCTAAAATCTTGCCCAAAACTAATATTTTGTTTTACCTTAAAGAGAAGGATGCTCAAATTTTTCTAACACCCTGCCTAACAAAGACATGAACCAAAAGTTCTGAGGATGATTTTGATGAGGAGGTGGAGATTCTATGACTATGACTCTTCCCACCACAAACCCATCAACAGAAGCCAGCACAAGGAATAATAAGAGTTACTGGAACCACATGGGTGCTGCAGCATCTTGTTTGTGCTGTTGCTGCAATGTGTCCATGATCATCCCCGGCAGCACTAGCACGTCGTCCTTGTAGTCGAACGTCGATAGGTCGAACGAAGACCCGCCGGATACGAACTGGAGGTTGTTGCTGTCGTTGTTGACGTTGAGATTGGAGTTTGACTGGTAGTTGATCAACTGGTCGAACTGGGTGTCGTCCCGGGTGAACGGTTGGTGTCTCGAAGGAGGGATCCCGAGCTGGCATGGCTTGAACATTGGCCTTTCCATTGGGATCCCTTGGTTGCCAAAGTAACTGTTCTGCTGCTGGTGTTGGAGGTGAATCTGCTTATGAAGAGGCTGGTTGTTGGACTGGTTATCAAAGTCCGTCGTGGAGATGTTGCCAGTATTCATGCTCCTGTTCACCGGTGCAGCATTCGTGTCGTACATGGACAAGAGATTGGTGATGGCTTTCTGTCCCTCGTCTGGGATCCCTGTCAGGTCAATGGGCGCTGTCACCGATCCCATAGTCGGTGCGCGCGGCTTGGACTGGAGGAAATTATGAGGGAAAACCATGGGCTTCACCTCGTTGATATGAAAATTCATCGGTCCACCGAACTGCGGAGGGCGATGGCTCCTGTACGGACAGTTCAGCTGGTGATTGTCCCTAGATGTCCGATCGTTAAACCCGAGCCGGAGCTCGCTGTAAGGGCACTGGAGGAACTCGCATGTGTAGATCTTGTGATCCATTGTGGCCGTCAAGTTGAAGTCGCCAGTGGGTTTCCTCTTGCGAATCCCGTCAAAGCTAGTGACTGCATCGCCCTTATTGAGCAAGAAGCTCGACTGCCGAATTGGGAACTTCTCTCCCGGAATGGGAATTGCGAGATTCTCTGGCTTCATCTCCAGTACGTCAAAGTTCGGCTCATCTTCCGCCCTGTCGACGTCATACTCGGCACAATCATTCGTGACTAGAGATCCCATCCCTGCTCCAGCAGAGGGAGAGCAACAGTTTGGGTAAAGCTCCCGAGCCAGAGCCTCTTCCTGGTTGATTATCGCAAGCCAGGTCGCACTTTCCTTGGCAGTCATCTTGTCCTGCAAGCACTTGGACTGCCTTACAAGCTTCCGGATCTTCGTGATGTCGGGGGACATGTGCTTGATGACGGCTGTTAGGACACCAACCTTCCATGCCTTCTTCAGATCGTGTGGCTTCTTATAGGGTGGAGTACTACCTTGTTCCTTTGGCAAGCCCAGCTGTGGCCACCAGTCCTCGGTCCCCGTTGGCCACCAAGGCGGAGGGACACACTTGTCTAGCGGGAACTTCCTCTGAGGTGGTTCACAGTGCTGCATCAGCGCCGACAGCAACGACCCAAGGGTTGTGTCCTGAAGCTCCTGCAGGGTGTGTGGCGTCGGGCCTATCGGATTGCACCCATCATTCTTTCCCGGGATGGCGTTGTCCGCCTGGTATTTGGCTATGGCTGCCGGGCCATTCTTGTCAAACCGGACCTTGTCCTTCCACCACTCTCGAAGATTGTCTGACGCTCCAGTGACCGGCTTCCCTTTCTCAGGAATGATACCGTAAACAAATCCCTGGGCCTTACAAACCTCCATCATCTTCAGCATGTACTTGAGGATCCCGTCCTGCGCTCGGGACATCTTCTTTCTCCTCGCCTGCTCCTGGGACTGCCGCTGCTTTGCCAAGTCGGCCCCATCCCTGCTCTTGCCGTTCTGCTCCTTCAGCCTCTTCAGTCGCATCTTGTCCCTCCACATCCTCCTCTCCAGTTCATCCACATCAATGTCATCGTCAGAGTAATCATCCTCGGCCGCTACCTCAGATTCCGCCTGAGCAGCAGTGGCAATAGGCCCGTTCTCGCCAAGAGGACCGGTAAGGAAGTCGAGATCTCCGCAGATCCCAATATCGTCAAACATCATCATAACCCCAACTTTCCAACACTCAACAACAAGCCCGAAACCAACTCGATCAACACCGAAACGACACGAACAGCTTGGTTTCCAGATTTAGTACCTGAAAATCAATGGATTCAGATCAGGAATATGGAAACCTTTTAGACCCATTAAACCAAATAGCAAAAAGAAGAAAATTTTTCCTCAATCAAACTGCCAAAACCGATTACAACCGAGGGAAACATCATCTGACAGCACCAAATCAACAATTAAAAGTACAAAACACTGCACATCAATCCCAGTTAAGGAAATCAATAATGATTGGCAGTGAAACTAGGCATGGAAAGTGCAGAAACCCAGATCTTACCACAAACTGCTCAACCAACACATGTAATAAACCAAAAGATTCGACCTTTCGCCTTGAAATCACAAATTCAGACAAAAACAAACGAACCCCACAACAACAGAAGAACAGTAAGATAACCATGAGTTCCTTTTTACCTGCAGAAGGATATCAAGATCAAACCCCAAACCGAAATCCCAAACACAGATCTCAGCAAAAGGAAGATACCTTCAGCTCCACAAAATCCCCCCCTCCCCCAAACAAACAAGAGAAAAAAGGCTGCTTAAGAAAACAAGGAAGAAGATGAAGAAGTAAGAAAGAGAAAACCCAAAAAGTCAATCCCCTTTGCCCCTTCCTTTCCCACCGTCTCAATCCTCGAAAGAGGAAGAGAGATTGAAGTAAAAGAGAGAAAGGTAGAGAAAGGGGGTGGGGTGGGAGGGTGAAGTTTATTTTCTTACAGAGGGTGGAGGGAATTGGGAACAAGAGGGGGGGGATTCGGACAGTTGATTCTCCACTCTTCCCTTCTATATCTCCTGCCTCCCTCTTTTTCCTTTTGAGTTGGGTTCCCGTCGCAAAATAACAAACAGTACAGAATTGCACACGACTATTTATATATCTCGGACATATTTCTTTTGTCGTGAAATGGGACTGTAGAGAAACTGACAGGGAGTGGGGGTGGCCACTGGCCAAGACGTGTGAAATCAAGGAGGAGGGGGTTGCTGCTGCAGTAAATTTCAATCCTTATCCCCCTCCCCACAAATGGAATCGAGGCCTCGGCATTTAATTCTGTGTATGTGTGTACACGGGGTGCGTGTGCGATTCATGAAACGGTGTTTTGAGGGGATGAAGCAAAATGGGCAATCAATGTTTCTTAAGAGGGCTAGGGGTTTTATGCATTTAAGGCAGGGGGGATTATTGCGTCCGGACCGTGTCTTATGTTGTGCAAGTTGGAGGATAACATGTCGGATTATGGATCATGAAGTTGGTGGACTTCCTATGTTGCCAGTGTAAGCATATCTTTTGGGTCGGAACGACGGATCCGCGGCAGCATTCTCGCTGCGGAAGGGATTGGGGTACCGATTTCGGTGTATAGAGATGACGATAAGAATAGATCAAGGTGGGGAGGGGGGGGGGGGGAGTTCCTGTATGGGGTTTTGCCAAAATTCCATGAAATGGAGATCATTTAAGAACAGCCTCGCAATTTGAAAGTGGCCCAAAATGTTGGGATGAGGTCCCCAAGGAGGATTCCAAGTTGAGGGGGAAGGGAGGGAGGGTTAGGTTTGGGCGGAACTGTTTGGAGTTGATGCTTATCCTTTCAGTCGGTCAAACACTGTGTATGTGAATTGAGTGGAACAAAATAGAATATGGAAAAAGGACGCAGAAGAATATATGGTGGAGGATGAATTTGGCACATGCATTTGTTTGGGAGACAGTGACATTGGAACGTGCTGTCCACTGGGTTTGTTTGGATGAATCTTTTACTCCAGCCAGCCAGCCCTTCTTGTTTGACCCATTTTACGACATTAACCACAACTTGTTTTAGGTTTTGATAAGGCCCAAGTGATTGCTTAATCTCCTTCTTCCCCACTAATGATCATAGCCCAATTTGGATCTCACCTTATCTTAGGATGTACTGGTTCCACCTGCTAATTTTCAACTAGAGGGCCTTGGTATAGGATGTTGGGAATGCTGTGAACATTCAACTCGGCCCAAGAGATTTCTAAGAAAGCGAGAGGGAGACGAGGAGGATCATGACAAATCCAAAGACAAACAAAACACACCCATCTTATTTCCTGGATGTCTCCACTGAACTTGTCCTTGAAGCATTTCTTTTCTTTCCCTTTTTGACTCCCAGACTCATACACCAAAACCAATAATAATGGACTCTGTCATCATCAATCATCCAACTCAACTAAACTCAACTGGAATGTCGACTTACTTTTTGAATAAAAGAAGTGGGTGCTTTCCCCTGACTCAGAATCCACCAAAAGCATAAAGAAAAGAGAACAAGCAAGAACCTAAACATGGTCGAGGTTGACAAATTGAGTCCCAAAGCAAAAGGCTACCAGAGAAACTCTCTTTACTTGGTTCTTACCAATACAGCAATACATAGAGTCATGAGGGGACAAAGCAGACACACCTCCTTCAGAAGCAGGCACGGTAGTAAACCACAGATACTGGGACGACAAGGTTTATGCTAGGATTTACATAAAACAGTCGGTCGCTGGGACAATGACGCTTGTTTTTTTAATCCGCACTAAAGCGCTACAAACCTACTACTTTGGGAATTTTCAGAGCTGACTGACTTAAGTAAGTGTCTTCAGTGACAATTTGTGTCGTAGCTTGCGAGTCCAATGAGCTCTGGCCCTTCCAGTCGCGGGTTGTTCTCAAAGCTGAAATGTAAATCGAACAACTTTACCCTTATGCACAGCATTGGAATTGAGAAGATAAAAAGGAAACGAGAATTACTTATTCAACGGAAAATGCTCAAATGGTCCAGTTGTTGGAATTGTTCCACATAGGTCATTACTTGAAACATCCCTGATAAGCAACAAGAATACAGACCGATAAAATCAAATCAATGAACTTATTAATAGCTTCTCATCCAGAAAAAAATCAATTCAGAGAACCCAACAACACATTAACAGGAAGAAACATGAGTAATAAACGTACACGACTTTAAGGCTAGAAATGCTGGCTAGCTCCCTGGGGATCGGCCCAGTCAACTTGTTGTCACTGAGTCGCCTGCAAGAGTAGGAAAACATATTAAGTTTGAGGACTTCTATCCAACATGGGGAGCAAGAGGCTTGGGGACAGATCGCCAGTTCCATAAATTCTAATACTTTGTAGTGGATTTAAGATACATTTCAATGGCATTTCTGAATGCAATCAAAACCATGTGAATAGATGATTTGACAATTAAGCTTGCCTACAAAATGGCTCATCGTATCACCATTTGCAATCCAACTTGTCAATATATGTCGATTTTCACAACTTTAAGTTTCTAATAAATATCAGCCTAACCATCATTAGTTACGATGCTTAATGGATGCGCCGGTAATGAAGACTGACAGGGAAATCTTAGTCGAATCCGAAAAGGCTTATTAAAGCTTACTTTTGAAATTCAAAGTTTACTACTGTGTGATGACTTAACTTTGCTGAGAATCTTAAAAACCCAGGAAAAAGATGTACCGAACAATTAAAAAGGGAAGAGCATCTGGGAACTTACAGGAAGACCAAAGACTTGAGTTTCCCTAGAGAACGGGGGATAGTCCCGGTTAAGTTATTGTTATACAAGTCGAGGCTGATGAGACTCTTCAAGTTTCCGAGCTCAGAAGGAATAGTTCCCTGAATGTCGTTCTTGTAAAGCTCGCTGTCAAGACATGACACATGAGAGCAAAGTTCAAAAAGCAAAACCAGACCACTGCCCTGATACATATCCAACTACACCACACGACATGTTATCAAATGGACAGTGGAGAAAGAACATACAGATACTGAAGATGATCGAGCTTTCCCAGTTCGGGCACGAGATGTCCAGACAGGAAGGAGTTTCCCAAATCCCTGGGATAACATCCAATAAGATAAGAGAAAAAAAGCACAGGAATTACCGCCACATACTGCTCGCATTAATTCAACCGAATATTCCATCCATAGTACCTTCCTCTCACCAATCTAAAATCCCCCCAAAAACAAATCCTCAATTTCATCGAGGATTCCATAAAACCCAAGAATCAATCTTTTCCTACAACCTATTAACGACGACAATCACTCCAATCACCATCCCAAACACAAATCCCCTTCGGCCGGCTAATCCCATCCCAAACCCCAAAAAAAACCCAAAACACACCCAGGCGCACACACAAAGGCCGTTCCTTCCGAGAGGATCGGGCTAAAACTTACACGCGGGTGACGCGGTTGTCGGAGTTGCAGGTGACGTGGAACCAGGTGCAAGGGTTGACCAGTGTCGGATCCCAGCTCTGCAGCACGTTCTGGGGATCCGTGAGGCTCTTCCTGAGGGAGTAAAGGGCGTCCCCCTCGGAGTTCCCCTTAACAGCAGCCGGCAACGCCACCAACAGCACCAAAGCCGCAGCCAGTGCTCCAGTCGCCGCAGCAACACCCGCCATGACTCGGGATCAGCAGCTGCTCGCGCGGGTCGGGAAAGGAAAAGGTGAAGGTTTGGGGAGGGGAGGGGGGAAATACTAATAATAATGATAACAAAAGGCGGAGAGGAAGACTGGACCGGAGAGAGAGACAAAGACAAATGACGCGAAAGACTTGGCTGGAATTGGACTTGGAATATGAATAAATACAAATCCATCAAATCCATGACTTTTACTTGCGACATTCAAGTTCAACACAATTTTACGGAGTTTTGTACGGAAATACGGTTAGTTTTAAAAAAAATTTGCGAAATACGGTTCCAGTTTCGTAAAATACGGTTTTACCGTCGATAGGGCGCGTTTTCAAAACGCGCCCTCCGATTTACAAAGGGGACGCGTTTTGAAAACGCGCCCCTCGGCGTGCCCAAGCAAGGGGCGCGGTTTCAAAACGCGCCCCTATGCGAGATGAAGTGTGGAAGCGAAGATGCCATGAGGGCGCGGTTTCAAAACGCGCCCTCATGCCAGGGGCGGGTTTTGAAAACCCGCCCCTCCGACACTTAAACATAATGGGGCGTGGTTCAGGAAGGGGCGGGTTTTCAAAACCCGCCCCTTGTGTAAATGAAGGAGGGGCGGGTTTTCAAAACCCGCCCCTTGTGTAAATGAAGGAGGGGCGGGTTTTCAAAATCCGCCCCTTGTGTAAACTATGAAGGGGCGGGTTTTGAAAACCCGCCCCCCGTCCGACCTCAGAACGAAAGTAAGGAATTTTGTTCGAAACCCTGTTTGAACAACACATGGCATACACATACACCTCATTCAGTAGTTTGTAACCTCAAACGCAGTTCAGAATATGAAACGCAAAGTTTAGAATCTCATAATATCAATGCAAAGTTTACAGACTGATCAGTAAAGACCCCTACGCCTCGTCGATTTCCTCCTAACATAAGGCCTAACGACGGGATCTTCATGGATGATCGGCTGCTCCGAGGAATCATCAGGGTACAATTGTGTAATTTGTGAAGGTCCTTCTCCATGTTGTGAATGGTCGTACCTGAGAAACTTATGTTAGTGAAGTTACGAGAGTTTAAATCAATCGAGTATGAGAAGACTTACCCGAATTCTCTCGCTCCTTTAATCGGAGCTCCCGGTGTGGAACTGGATCCAGGCTCGAAGTACGGTGTTATGTAATCAGCCTGAATGTGGTCAATCTGAGAGATGAGCATCCCTTCTGGTACTTCACGGCCCTCCTCGTCAAATACAGGGTCCTCGTACGTCTGTGGCACCTGCTCATCCTCGTGATCTTCCTCCATGTGATCTTCTTCTGCCGGATGATCTTCGTCGTCGTCGACGTTCTGTCCACCTGCTGCTTGAATGAACTCGAATGCCGGTTGATCTTCCATTCCGCCGGTACGACCGTACAAACGTACCGGTGCATATTCCCGCATCATCTGCAAGGACTCCTCGGCAAGAGAAACGAGCTCGGGCTGGTCCGATCGAAGCTTGATCCTACGGAAGTTCTTCATCTACATTATATAACATCATATATGTTAAAGTTGACAATGGAATGAAGAATGTAATGAATGAACTCATACATTACTTACCATTGTACCAAGCATGGATCCTGTGTGGGATATGTACTGTCTGGTGTATTTAGCGTACCATTTGGAGTACCTGACTCCAGAATGAGAATCCCAGAACAGCGGCACAATGTACTGCATCCGATCTCCCCAGAGCTCCAGAAACGATCGATGGATCTCTACCCAGTTGTTCATCGTCTTGCCACGCAAATCCATCCGGTGGAGTGCCTTGCTGGTGTCGCAATCTGCGGGCACGATCTGGTGGTCACCAAACTGACGAATCACTCTATCAGGGTAATGCCACTCGACGATGTAGAAGCAGATGAGAGGGACTCTGGCACGCCAAGAAGCCTCTCCCGATCGGCAGTAATCAGGCAGCATAGCTATCAACTCCTCCGAATAAGGATGCCAAACAACCTGCATATAGAAATTTAAATACGTTAGGAAGGTTCGAATTACTAATACGAAAGAGTCAAATGAAATGACGTTTACCTGATCGGGACTCTGCCTATCAAAGGCCTCTCTGTAGGAGGACAGTACGTGCGTACTGACCGTGCGTACATCCTTTGCAACGGCCCAACGATAGCTCAGAGGCATATCCGCTACAAATGGGGTGCATAATCTGAGTGGCGCTATATGTGGGAATCTATCCCATGCCCAAATCTGTAGCAATATAAGTGGACCATCTATCTGCGATGCCTTGTGGTGAGCTGCTTTACACAAACTCCTGTACAGCCACGCAAGGCAAGCACTACCCCAACTATACTGCCCAGCCCGCTCAAAATCAGCCAGTAGAGGCAACCAGAAACAGTGAACTAGACTATCTGACTTCGTAGTGAATAGCATCCCTCCTATCAACTGCAAGATGTAAGCCCTCGTATACATCTGCACTACCTCCTCGGGGGCATCTACAGGGATCTCAGCAAAGTTTGCAGCAAGCCAGCTGAGTCTAATACGCCCAGACCTAATGTTGTCACCCATAGGTCTCCGGCCTAATAACTCTAAACAGAGTTCCTCATTAGATACGGAGGTATCAGCTATCACCGCATCACCATCTATGGGCAAACCTAGCTGAACTGCCACATCCTGAAGTGTGATAGTCATCTCACCGTGCGGCATGTGGAAAGTGTGTGTCTCTGGCCTCCAGCGTTCCGTCAACGCTGTGATGAGGGCCCAGTCCAAGGATATGAAAGGGAGCTTAGCTACTCCGTAAAATCCCGCCTGACGAAGGTACACATCCATCCTCGGATCACGAGCGACTCCCTTAAACGACTTCTCCACACGACGGCAAGTTAGAACTTTATTCTGTAAATAAAACACGAATTAGTAATCACGGGACGAAACGTTAAAAAAAGTGTAATAATTTAGAACTATACAAAACAGACGTACCACACTATAGCCAGCTTCCCATACCGCCGTCGAGCGATGCTCTCCTTGAGCATTAAGGACGTCCGTTTTTCTTGGCCCTGGACGCATTTTTCTGAAAGACAATATAACAATTGTTAATAACAAACACAATTAAAAAACTTTATATAACAAGAATATACACTTCTAACATTACGAAATCACTTACAAACATTCCTATTGGGACAACTACGTCGGTTGTGACCCTCCTTTCTGCATAACCCACAACTACTTTTCCGAGATTTCTCCTTGATATCCATTTCATTACGTAGACGTGATGACCTGGGGCGCCCTTTCGGTCTCACTCTTGTAGGGTCGGGATTGACTCTCGGAAAATGATATTCTGGCCAATCTTCTTTACAATCAAAAGAATGCCATTTCGCAGCATACAGAGCCTTCTGACACTCGAATGAGTAAAAACGACTGATGACAGCAGTATGATCTATATGCATGTGCGCGTAACATGCCAAAGCATGCGAACAAGGAATGCGATAGATTTGCCACTTCTTGCAACTGCATTTCATCGCTTGAAGAAATACATACTTCAGTCGATGTTTTCCTCTTGTTCTAACATCAAATCTACCCTCGATGCGATCGAGAAGAACCACCTCGTACCGTTTGCCTTTCTCTATACATTTGAAAAGACGATTTGTGCAAACACTTGTAAACCTTTCGCCAATTTTCAACGCATCATCCGCATCATCACGTCTAGCTATCCAATATGACACGCAGTTATACCATATTTTCCTAACAAGCGCTGATACAGGAAGATTTCTAGCGCCTCTGATAACAGCGTTGTAACTCTCGCTCAAATTTGTTGTCATCATACCATATCTATGGTACCCATCCCTACTCAAACACCACTGCTCTTCATTCATCTCTGCGAAAAACTCGCCAGCTTCTGGCATTGATTCAAACAAACTTCTCATCACACTCTTATACTTCACAACCATAGATTTCCTCGCTGCGGCTATCAACTTCCTTTTACAAACAACATTCTTATACCTCGTATTGAAATTGCTAGCCACATGTCTAAGACAAAATCGCCAATGTGCAAACGGCGGGGCCCATCCCACGTCCGGATCATTCACAGCGGCTTGAATTCCAGCATGTCTATCGGAAATCAAACAAATCCCTCCCGTTCTTTCACCAATGACATATCCCTTCAGACATCGCAGGAACCAACTCCATGAATCGTAGCTTTCCTCATCCACCAGTGCAAAAGCAAGCGGCACTATATGGTTCTCCCCATCCATAGAACATGCAATTAATAGTTTATGCTTATATTTACCATATAGAAATGTGCCATCTATGCTAACAACTGGCCGACAATGATTGAATGCCTGAATACACTGTCCGAACGCCCAAAACAGTCGTTGAAACTGCAATACTTCCACATCGCCGAGATGATACGTTGCACCCCAATCAACAATTGTTCCGGGGTTGGCAATTCTAATTGCATTCATAAGATGGGGCAACTCATTGTAAGATGCATCCCATTCTCCATATTCAACTTCAATCGCCTTCCTTTTTGCATCCCATACTCGTCTCCTAGTTACTTCATATCCAAATCTCTCCTTGATTACATTCCTTAAGAACGACACTTTCACATCAGGAGATTCTCTGACAAAAGTTCGAAAGTACGGAACCATGAAGTTGCAGTCAAGCCGATCATGATCTTGAGAAAGCACTGCATTTAAACATGTATGCGGCTCACCCATAATAGTTATTTCAAACTCATCGTCACACGCACGCCGAATCGCGCGTAATCTCCACTTGCAACCAGATCCTAACTCAGAACAGAACACCGACCACGTCGTCTTATCTGACTCAATAATTTCGTAGTTATAATGATTCTTGATATGAAACATATTCACCGCATGAATGACATGGTTCTTATGCTTGAACCGCATCCCTTTACGAAATTCAACCACAGCCTCCGGATCGTCCGTCACCGTAACATCCTCATCATCCTCCCAAATCACCTTCCCAGTATCGCCACTGTCTAGATAGAATGGTAGGGGTTTTTCCACCCGTTTCCTCCTAGAAGGACCTGCCTGATTAACCGCGTCATCATTCTCCAAATCAACACCATTGAACATTTCATCATCAGTTTCGGCGTCATCATCCGAATTCACTATTGAATCAACGATATGATTTTCATATCGCCGATATATAGATTCAACTCGAACTCCTTCATCGCCGAGATCACCTTCTAATTGTTCAAACGGATCATCCTCTTCAGAATTATCTTCATTGTAGTTACCACCATCATCAACATCCTCATTACGACCATCCTCCTCATTCCTCGCATTACCACCATATCCGCTACACCCTTCATTCACCTGTTCCAAACGATGGAAATTTCTACTAAATTCGAAATTTTCCATTCTTTCTTGCACGACATTTAACCCCTCATCCAGATTTACTCCTACGGGTTGCATGTTACTACCACGCTTACTTCCTGAATTTGGGGGCCTCCCTTCGTTGCAAGAATTCCCAGATACTGATATCACATAAACTTCTTGAATGCGGTCACCATTTGACATCGCAAATTCAAACAACAACCTAACATCCTCGTCATCACCGATCGGTACTAGCACAAAATTTATTCCAGAAGGACCATACGAAGGAACGGGGTATCTATGACAAATTTCCAGCCTACTTCCTTCGTTTAATCTCATTGCATTCACAATAACACTTTGAAATCTGACGTAATCAGCATCCACATCTAACTTGATCCGTTTAACTGGACCCCTACTATAACCTACTCCTTGACTACCGTGAACAACCTTCCCATTTCCATACAATAATAAATTAACTTGCGACATTACAACGTAAGGTAAAACTTACGTTAATTGCTTCTTCGAACTTAATTTTACCTACAAACAATTAAACAACGTAGAATTAATCTTCATTATACTAAATTTTATAATCCAATTATGACCTAACACTTACGAGCGTCGGAGGCGACGACCGCCGTCGGAGGCGAACGGCGTCGGAGGCGAGGAATGTGGACTCGGGGGCGTCGGAAGCCTAGGGGTCGGAGGTCGGGGGTCGGGGGGTCGGAGGTCGGGGGACGGCCGTCGAGGTTAGGGTTACGGTTAGGGAGGGTTTTCGGGAGGTCGGGGTCGCCGTTCGGGGTCGGGGAACGGCCGTCGGAGGTCGGGGGGAGGCAGCGGACGACGGGGCGACGCGATTTCAGGCTGTCGGGGCGTCGGAGCGGCAACGGAGGACGGAGGGGGGGCGGCCGTCGGAGGGTTCGGTGTTTAGGGTTTTCTGGGAGAGGGGGGCTGGCTGTCGCGACTCTTTTACGTCGGACGGGGGGCGGGTTTTCAAAACCCGCCCCTTCATAGTTTACACAAGGGGCGGGTTTTGAAAACCCGCCCCTCCTTCATTTACACAAGGGGCGGGTTTTGAAAACCCGCCCCTCCTTCACTTACACAAGGGGCGGGTTTTGAAAACCCGCCCCTTCCTGAACCACGCCCCATTATGTTTAAGTGTCGGAGGGGCGGGTTTTGAAAACCCGCCCCTGGCATGAGGGCGCGTTTTGAAACCGCGCCCTCATGGCATCTTCGCTTCCACACTTCATCTCGCATAGGGGCGCGTTTTGAAACCGCGCCCCTTGCTTGGGCACGCCGAGGGGCGCGTTTTCAAAACGCGTCCCCTTTGTAAATCGGAGGGCGCGTTTTGAAAACGCGCCCTATCGACGGTAAAACCGTATTTTACGAAACTGGAACCGTATTTCGCAAATTTTTTTTAAAACTAACCGTATTTCCGTACAAAACTCTAATTTTACGCGTTGAATAAATTCGGCGTGCTTAGTGGGGGGTGGCTTAATATGGGCTTTTACAAGCCCATAAATATGGATTGGCCCAATCCCACATAATGGGCCTAATTAATCATAGAATGGTCTTTGGGCCCATCTCTGTTCATCGTGATTCAGGGGCCGGGTTTTGAATTTCGAATTCGCTTGTGTTGGGGGGGACCACTGGAGTAACCGTGGGGCCTCTCCCACATCATTTGTCCCCCTCACCCCCAACGTCAACAAGACATTACGAACAACGAAAGGGTAGTTTCAGTTTAGGAACAAATGTTTTAAGGGGGTTACGATGTTGTTGTAGTGGGTTTTTGGCAAGAAAATAGGAAGAGGAGCGCGAGTCCCACGTCAGTCCACTACCCCCCCTCCCCAACACATTAACACCAGACGGCGACCGTCGGGCCCTTTGTTTGTTCCCCCAACACATCTCTCTCTCCTCTGTTACTTCCGGGGGTTTTGGTTGCTGCCATCGTTAGTTAGTGAGTGACTCCAAATCCCATCGAAAGATTCGTCCTTTACACTTCCGGAGACGGTTTCCTTTCTTGGTTTTCTTGATGTTTCTTGGGTAAAGGTCGAAGCTTTCGACTGTCGGTCTGGATTGAGGGGGGGGGGGGGGGGGGTTGCTTTCGTCTGTTTGAGTTGACCGGAGCATCTCTTCTTCTTCTGGATAATGTGTTTAGGAAATGTGTTTCTTTCAAGGTAGGAGTCAAAGGGGTTTCTGTAAGCCCTAGCAGCGTTTCGGAAACGGACCGGGAGAGTGAGTGCTTTTTGTGATGCGGGTTATTTCCCCCTCTCCCTTGGAATGCTACAAGTTCTTCCATTTTTTTTCTGGTAGAAATTGGGTTCTTTCTTGTCATGTAGGCCGGTGGGTTTTTTTTCCCATTCCTGTTCCCATTTTCTCTTTCTGGTAAATGCTTGCCTTCTTTCTGACGCTATTTTTTTGGGGTATTTTCTTCAAATTTGTTCAGCCAAATTGGTCAAACTTTCTTATTTCCCCCCTCCTTTTTTTTTCAGGTTCAGTCATTCCAAGGAATCCGCTGTACTGGGGTTGTTTCTCGTTTGTCTAGGTAAGTTGCTGGCCTTGGGTGAACCTCGTGTATGTTCTTGCATGTCGGTTTTTTTGAACTAAGCGCATGTGAACGATGGCAAGTAATGCTGCTACCTGTACATGCTGAATGATAGTCCTTTTGGGGTGTATATACTCAATACGTGTGAAAGCCCTCCCAGGTCTCCCGAGTTTCTTTTAATCCACAGGGAAGTGGAATAGGAGAAAATTTTCCCCCTGGAGATGTTGATTCCGATGGTTGATGTCTGAGTGTTACATTGTCTTGTTTTATTCATTTAAGGCCATCGAAATCCAGTGTGTTTCTATTGTGCCCACGTGTTGTGCATGCTCTTTCCATGTTCTGTCCATGATTTTGATTTTTTTCTCACTTGTTGTTTGCAGCTTGGATCCAGCATGGAGTCATTTGATCCCGAGGGAAACGGAAGTGGGGCAGAAAAAGATAGGCATGAGGAGGGTGAGGCAGAAGGAAATGGAGAACAGAAAAATGGTATCCATGAATTTCCTGTTGAACCGCTAAAGAAAAAGGTTGCACGTGTTCCTGGAGTCAGGCGAGGGCTCGGTTCAAAGGGACAAAAGATCAACCTGCTCACCAACCATTTCAAAGTTAACGTCAAAAATGTCGAAGGCCACTTCTTTCACTATTCTGTAAGTATTTGTCGATGATATCAAGGTCTCTCTGAAATGGGGTATGCACCTCAAATCCGACCGTTCTTGTTCAAAATTGGGATTTTGTAGGTGCAAGTATGTTACGAAGATGGTCTCCCTGCAGAGGCAAAAGGTATTGGTAGAAGAGTATTGGATAGGGTTCACGAGACTTACCGCAGTGAATTGGCCGGGAAAGACTTTGCATATGACGGTGAGAAAAGCCTTTTCACTGTTGGGCCCCTTCCTCGTAACAAGCATGAATTCACCATTCTCTTGGAGGATGGCAAATCGAATAGGTAAGATAACTCCCATTTCCTTTTGAAACACGTGCAGTAGAGTGGTATTTGACATTAAGTGGTCTACTTTTCTTCCAGGAACAATGGGAATGCGAGCCCCGAAGGTCATGAGAGTCCGAATCAGAGTGACCGAAAGAGAATGAAACGCCAGTATCAAGCTAAAACCTTTAAAGTTGAGATAACATTTGCTGCAAAGATTCCTATGCAAGCAATAGCAAATGCCTTGCGAGGCCAGGAATCTGAGAATTCCCAAGAAGCCATTCGGGTGTTGGACATAATATTAAGGCAGCATGCTGCTCGGCAGTGAGTATAATTGCTTCATCATACCCCTTTGATTTTACTCATATAGTTGGTTATTATGTACTTATTTGAAATCTTTATGCTTGAGTATTTCAGGGGATGCCTTCTGGTCCGTCAGTCTTTCTTCCATGGTGATCCGAAAAATTTTGCAGATGTGGGAGGAGGTGTTCTGGGGTGCAGAGGATTCCATTCGAGTTTCCGGGCTACTCAGGGAGGATTGTCCCTCAATATCGGTGGCTTTTCTATCTCTTGATGTGTGGACTAGACAATTTTTTTTCTAATTTCCCATTATTCAGTGTTTTTCCATGCATGTGGCAGATGTATCAACTACAATGATAATCCAACCCGGTCCTGTGGTGGACTTCTTGATTGTTAATCAAAATGTGAAGGATCCTTACTCACTTGACTGGGCTAAGGTGACGGGAATGCATTTGTAATTGTTACTCCGTCGCTAGAGATGCATTGTTTTGTAAAATAAAATTACGGCTGGAAATGATGAATTTGTAACTCCAGGTTTTTTTTTTTGCCTTTTCTATGTTCTCAGGTGAAAAGAAGTCTGAAAAATCTTAGGATCAGGGTAAGCCCCTCAAATACTGAGTACAAGATCACTGGACTAAGTGAACTACCTTGCAAAGACCAACTGTAATATTTCTTCCTTTTTCAACTGATGTTGCTTTCCTTTTCTCCTATTTTATCAATGACCTTCACTGATGTACGGAACCATGCCAACATGCTCAGTTAGTTGGATTTATCTTATGCTTATGCCTATTGTACCACATATATGTCGCGTAACAAACAACTTAGGCCAGCCACAGGAAAGCCTGGGGAGTAATGTTTGCCATCACTGTTAATGCCTTTTCTGTCGCAGTTTCTCAATGAAGCCGAGAAAAGGAAGAGATACCGATGGTGAAGATCAAGCACTTGAAGTGACAGTGTATGACTACTTTGTGAATCACAAGAACATTGATTTGAGCTATTCGGGTGACTTCCCATGCATCAATGTTGGGAAGCCAAAACGCCCAACATATGTTCCCCTTGAGGTATGTTATTCCTTTTATTGTAACTGTGAGGTGTGTTCACCAGGAACACTGCCACAAATTCTTACCAGGGTTGTTTTTTCCACTTAGCTTTGCTCGCTGGTGTCTTTACAACGGTACACTAAATCTCTCACAAACTTCCAAAGGGCATCACTCGTTGAAAAGTCGAGGCAGAAGCCCCATGAAAGGATGACAGTCCTTTCTGATGTATGTCTACGGAAGCCATCCCTATGGAGTGATGTGTGAGTACTTGGGGCTTTACCGTTGAAATGGCTGATGTTTTGTTACAGGCATTGAAGAGGAGTAACTATGATGCTGAACCCATACTGAGATCATGTGGTATTTCTATTAGCAGTAATTTCACTCAAATTGAAGGGCGTGTTCTTCCAGCTCCAAAAGTAACTTGTCAAACTTAAATTTACTTCTTGTTTGTAATTTCAAAACTATTATCTTTAACTTCCAGCCGTTTCATATGCCTCTTCAGTTGAAATTGGGCAACGGTGAAGACTTGTTTCCTAGAAATGGTCGCTGGAATGTCAGCCACAAGGTTGGTTGGCTTCTTTGTTTGGTCTTTGGGTTAAGAAGTGCTTAGTAAATTTTCAATTCGTGCTTGAAAAGTTCATTTTGTTCAGAGATTTGTGGAGCCAGCTAGGATAGAGAGGTGGGCTGTTGTAAACTTTTCTGCACGATGTGATGTGCGCAGTCTGGTGAGGGACTTGTCCAGGTTGGCTGAGATGAAAGGACTTGTGAGTAATTCGTTCTTACCTTTGATTTAGGGTTCTGTGTTTAGTGTGATGCATAAAACATGGCTTGCCATCATTATACGGTCATTTCTCTCATGAAACAGTTTGTGGAACCTCCATTCGACGTGATTGAGGAGACTGCCCAAAACAGGCGTGCCCCTCCTTCTGTTAGGGTGGATAAGATGTTTGAAGAAGTACAGGAGAAGCTTCCTGGTGCACCGAAATTCCTTCTGTGCTTGCTTCCGGACCGCAAGAACTGCGAAGTCTATGGTTCAACTCCCTCCTTTCCTTTTGGGTTCTGTATCTTTTCATTTTGATTTGTTTGCCCATATAATAATTACACATGCTGTTGGCTTCTATTGTTCTGTACTCTCGTTTTTTTATTGAACACCTTTTTCTGATGCTCATTCTCCCAATTTGTTCTGTAAATGGGTTGAATTTACGGCCTTCTTAATCAGGTCCGTGGAAGAAGAAGAATCTGACAGGCTTTGGAATTGTTAGTCAGTGCCTTTGTCCTATAAGAGTGAATGATCAGTATCTTACTAACCTTCTCCTAAAAATCAATGCAAAGGTCTGCTTGAATAACCTTCTTTCCCCTTTTCTAGGAAATGACCCTTCTTGTTCTTTCCTGATATTATGGAATCCGTCTATTGCAGCTGGGCGGGTTGAACTCATTGCTCTTCGTGGAGAAGTCTCCCTCTTTCCCTATAGTTTCAAAGGTTCCAACTCTCATCCTGGGGATGGATGTGTCACATGGATCACCAGGACACTCTGATGTCCCGTCAATTGCTGCGGTAACACGGTTTACCTTCTTACGTGATCCTCGGTACTGTAGCTCAAAGAGGATGAATCTTTTTCGGGTGGTGAGTAATGTTTCAGGTTGTGAGCTCCAGGGAGTGGCCGCTGATTTCCCGTTATAGAGCTACTGTTCGAACCCAGTCGCCTAAGGTTGAAATGATAGATTCTCTGTTCAAGAAGACTTCTGATACCGAGGATGAGGGCATGATCAAGTGAGATCCCATGTAATTCATGGATAATGATGGATTTGCCGAGTTGAATGACTTTTCAATCTCCTATTCTTCAGGGAGCTTCTCTTGGACTTTTATCTAAGCTCGGGGAAAAGAAAACCCGAACAGATTATAATTTTCAGGTAGAAGCTAATAACTGCAGCTATATTGATAACTCGTACTACTCACAGGGAAATAATTGTGTAGCTTCTGCCTTTGCTTTGTTCTGAAACACCGATTTATGCAGAGATGGTGTGAGCGAGTCACAGTTCACGCAAGTCCTGAACATAGAGCTGGATCAAATCATCGAGGTCAGCTTTTAGGATTCTCTGAAATACTGGGTGGTTGCACTGATTGAGGATATTCATTGGGATAAATTTTCTATGCAGGCCTGTAAGTTCCTTGACGAGAAATGGTCTCCGAAATTTGTTGTCATTGTCGCGCAGAAGAATCATCACACCAAGTTCTTCCAGGCTGGATCCCCGGAAAACAACGTTCCTCCAGGTAAGACCTCCTAAGCGGATCATCATCAACATTCTTTATAGTTCTTGATCGTTTCCCTCTTTTCTTTTTTTGTTTCAGGAACAATAATTGACAGCAAAGTGTGTCATCCAAGAAATAACGACTTCTACCTCTGTGCTCATGCTGGCATGATTGTAAGTGCTGTCATGGCACAAGAACTCCTTATTTCATGGTTGTCTTGTCGTCCCTATTTTCTGTCAACATAAATCTTGAATGGTTTGTTTTGTTTTTTTCAGGGGACAACTAGGCCTACTCACTACCACATCCTCTATGACGAGATTGGTTATTCACCTGATGACATGCAGGAGCTAGTGCATTCCCTGTCATACGTGTAAGTGTTGCTCGCTGCCAATACTACATATATGCATACAATTCTTAATTTTTAAGCGCTCACGCCGTTTGCCTTTGCATACAGGTACCAGAGGAGCACCACTGCAGTTTCTGTTGGTAAGTCATGTTCCTGATATGAATAGACATGATGATATGGCAGAATGACATATCTTCGGAATCCTGGTATGAAATTTTTGTTGGATTTTGCAGTGGCTCCCGTATGCTACGCCCACCTGGCAGCAACACAGGTTGCTCACTTTGTCAAGGGTGATGACTCGTCAGAGACATCTTCTGGACACGGTAGCCTGACATCTGGGAGCTCTAACCCCGTCCCTCAAATGCCGAAGCTCGTGGACAGTGTCTCTAGCTCCATGTTCTTCGTTTGAAAAGCTCCCCCAACCTCCTTTTTGTGCTTTCGGATCGGTTAGGAAATATCCAGGTAGTCGGTAAGATATATATATGATTTGGTATCCTGGGAAGGATATTCTGTGTTAATTGGCTACTATTATCAAGTGTAGTTTTATTTGATACTAGGCTACTGCCCTCAACTACTGCCTGACAATGTTCTCTTTTAACCCGGTAACTTTTGAAACTGTTAGCATTCCTGTTGTCCAAAACTTTTTTTTTTTTTGGTTAACTGTTAGCCAAAACTTGTTCTCTCAGAATGGAGTGATAGGGTTCGAATCTGTGGGTGCCGTTGGATCACGGCTGGAGGTGGGAAGTTGCCTTTTTATGCTGCCATTGGGAATCCGTCGAATCAGAGGTTGCCCAAGTTTCTGATGATTGGATATTATTCTATATTGAAGCCAGTCTAGCAAGTCACAGTTTCTTCATTTCTGCTTCTGTGGATTCTCCGGACAGTGGACGGATGCTGTTGTTTTATCTTCCACACTGGACAGCGGGCAACTACGTCTCTGGTTTCCAATGAAAGACGCAATTTGGAAAAACATGCAACTAGCTGCATGTATATTGACACCCTAAGAACAGGCAGTCGGGGTGGCGGCCGGCCATTCCTCGTCTGGACATCGTCACGTCCAACAACCCTTACAGAGACAGACAGACAGGCTCGCATTTTCGCAACCGACCGACCGCACCCGGCCGGACAGCGCCTAAAACAAAAGTGAAAAGGCACAAAGTGGCATCACGCCTCCCTAACAACCAGTGTCCCTCCAGCATCAATTCATTTTGTTTCAATTACAGGGAAACATGGAAAACGACATACTCTATGTTATCCACCATTTTAAGAAACCCAGAAAATCCTTCTCTTTTTGCTGGGTCGTCCATCCATGGAGATGTAAGAAAATTAATCAGACCGGGATTCCCAAAAATTAGAAGAAATTTTGTTTTCTTTTCAACCCACGTGAGCCCATCATAATCAGTCCACTGGTTAGGTGGTTAATTCCCTCCTCCCATAAGGAACCTCCCACTTAATTATATAATAAATTCTGCAAAAATTAAAAAAAGAAAAAGAAAGAGTCAAAATCTCAATAAAAGAGATCATAAATTAGTTAATAAATTAATCTGCTTATTTTTTTAATCTCTATTGGAAAGTCGGCCTGAGGAGATATGTTCAAATAAATGGACAGCACAGGCAAAACCAACGCTGCCTGTGTATTATATAAAAAATACACACTCATCAAATCAAATAGAACAGGTTAGACAGCGACTAATAACACCAACCCATTTACTTATTTTTGAAATATTAATAAATTATTTTTAATTTTACCAAGTCCAAACTCCAAAACTACATATAGAAAATGTCAAACAATATGAATGAATGAAGCAGCTTCTTCCCTTACTTCATTGCCAGTGCCATCTCTATTATTTCATTTCATATCCTCCCCAGCCCATCTTCTCCTCCTCCTCCTCTGGAAGTCGAAGACAAAGGCTTTCGCTTGTATCGGAAAATTATTATCGTCGTCCTCGTTAAAGCGACAAGGCAAGAAGCTTCGTGTCTGGAGATTTTAGTTGTTATTACGACATCCTTAAAAAGCAAGCGGTTTTCTTACCTCCTGGATTGTTTTTCCTTGCATCGGTACCCTTCAGGTGTAGTAGTAATATTAGCAAACTGAGATGGCGGATGATAAAGTCCACCCCGACGCTGAAGACGCCACGCCTCAACCGAAGTTGCCGTCGCAGGACCCCCCCGTGTCGCCTCCGCCTGCCCTCACCTACGTCATCCAAGTCCCCAAGGACCAAATCTACCGCGTGCCCCCGCCGGAGAACGCCAAGCTCCAGGAGAAGTACGCCCGCCGCGGCCGTAGCCTCCGCCGCCGTCACCCCTGCTTCTGCTACCTCGTACTTCCTTTGGTGGTTCTGACACTGCTCGTGGCGGCCGCGGCTGGGGTTCTCTACTTCGTGTTCCAGCCGCGGTACCCCACGATCTCGGTGGAATCCGCTTCTTTCTCCGGCCTCGAGAACATCACCTCCTCGACGTCCCCGCCGGCCTCCCCCTCTGTCGGCCTCACGGTCACATTGAGGAACGACAACAGGAAGATCGGGGTTTACTACACGGGGGGAGATGTGGTGCTCAGCTACGAAGGGGTCGAGTTGGGTCGGGGAGGAGCCTGGCCGGTGACGTACCAGCCCAGGGGAACGTACAGGGCAGTCAACGTGACGGTTAAGGGGACCAGCGTCGTCCTAAGCAAGGAAGAAAAGAGCAGCCTGGCCGACGACATGAGCGAGGGAAGCATCCCGATGGTCATCCGGGTCGTAGTGGATGCCAAGTTCAAGGTCGGGCTGGTCAGGACGTGGAGGATGAAGTTGAAGACGAGGTGCGAGGTGATCGTGGACCGATTAAACTCGTCGGCGAAGGTTGTAGATCAGGAGTGTAGTCACCGGATCAACATCTTCCACAAGTTTTGAAATAATCATCCTGTTCAATATCACACGAACCGTCCGTTTGTTCGTTCGTTCGTTAAATTTAATGTTTGTACGAGAGACCCAAAAAAAAAAAAATGCAAATGCAAATAATAAGAAGCGTCGTGAAATTGTAAGAAATTAAGGGTGAATAGTTGAAGATGTAGTTAGTAGGAACAAACACAAGGCAGCAAAGGAGAGACACGCTGCCGCCCTCCACCCGAAACAATCAAAACCCAAAATGAAAATCTAAGGTTTGGTGTTTTTGACGAATTAAATTTCATGACGTGTGATCGTGTGACTAATTCTCTCGTCGAACACTTCTGATGATGATCAAGACAAACCCAGAAGCCAGAATCTAACAACCTTGTCAAAACTTCTAGTCCTGTGTAAGAAAAGTAGGAAATCATGTGCTGATTGGGATTGTCAGAGGAAGTTTCGCACATACCTCTGGGGAGATCAAGGGGCCGCCAGTCAATTTCCCCGTCTAAGTGGCCATACTTTTCTAATCGTAACCAGTACGTAGTTTTAAAAACAATTGTTAAATATAATTTAAGATTAAATTATCTTATCGATAACTGCGATAACTCGAAAATATCATCTAAGGTCGAGCTATCCTTCATCGAGCAAAACGTATCATAATTACAAACTCTAATAAAATTACTTCTGTAAAAAATATCTAATAAGAAGCAGCGAGTCCCCTTTTTTCTTACACAACCTCAATGACCTAAGTTTATGTACTAACTACAACAACAAGAACAATAATTGTACGTGCGCGCGCGTGCTAAGTTAACTGCTGATGCATCATCATCATCGTCATCTCTTGTGATTTTCATACCCGGTCTTAGCTTCAAGTATAACCGCCTGAAGTTCTGTGTATTTCTCCACCGAGGCTCGGGCATATTCGTTCAACGAATTGATAACGCTCGAGAGAGCTGATCGGAAACGATCGGACCGCAAGCCGGCCTCTTCGGGAGCCTCGTGTGTGATGAAATCTGCCTCCGTGTTTCCCCCCTTGGCATTCGAGAGGATGGAATGTGGCCAACCGCGGGACTGTCCACGGCCCTTCTCGGATCGCGGGAGGAACCCGCTCGTCTCCACGGCCAAGGCCTTTATCGAGTCCTTGACTTCTTTAGTGGGCAGGGACTCGAGAATCGACAACCAGTCTGCGCACGTCACGTAAATTGGCGGGGGGCCAAGGTCCTTGATCGAGGGTGGGTGTGCTTTTCTCTTCCTCTTGGTGGCTTTTTGCGGGATCAACACACAGTTTGACAGCCAGTCGTTTATCGATCGGAGGTAGAGTCTCTGTGAGGAGATCCACTTTGCAAAGCTCGCGGACAACGAGTTGAGCTCGTTCTCTAAGTTAAGGGTAACCTGTTGGCGCAGGTCCGATCCCATAAGGACTTTCGGGTAGTTATTGGTATATGCCAATGAGATGATGCGAACCTGACGGTCATGGCATTCGAACATGACTTGCCACATCCTTCTTAACCTGTAAGAATTTAGTTGTCGTGATGCCTTCGAAAGCCTTGGATAACCGAAAGAACTAGACAATGTAAAGATCTTACGCTTCGATCAATTCCTCGAGTTGTGGCTCTAGCTCTCTGTCCCTTAGTTCCTCGATCCTCTTCGAAACAGAATCAATCCTCTGGATTGCGACCTTGATTCTCGAATGCAGATCCTTGATGATAGCACGGGTTTCGTAAACTGTTTTGCTGTGCTGTTCCCTTGTTTCCTTGTCCCTCAAAACTTTGCACATCAGATCGTACTTCCTCCTTATGACACTGCTTGCCTGAAAGCATGACGAATCATCAACGACGCCCTTTAACCATCCCTCGCAGCTTGACAAAATGGTCCTCTCATCGTTACCTTGACTTCGTCGTAGAGCTTCCTCTCCCATGCATATAGGCGATCCAGGGTTGAAGCGTGGTCTCCGTGAATCAAGCAGAAATGCTGGAACCGGTAAGCATCAAGATTGTCGATCATGGGTTTCTCGTTCGATGCAATAGGGTATTTAGACGGAGAAGTACGGTATGATGATGTTCTGTGCCACGTCAGGTACTTCACGGCATTCTCTGGATTCTCTAAACGACGACATGAACATACGTTGGTTAAGACAATGGCCGCTGGCAAGCGACAGATAAGAAAGGATGAAAGATGTCCAACCTTCTCGTATTGGCTCATGAGCTCCCTCTTCCTCACAGTCGAAGCAAGCGGTGAGGCACGAGAATGGAGATCGCTTCCCTGCCATGTCGACTCTTGTCATCATTCATGGAGGTACTCACGATAAAAAGTGTTGAAGAGTGAGAAGAAGCGAAGATTGCCTTTTCTCTCTTGCCCATGAAGTACTCTACGGAACTGGAACTTGTCGGCTCCGAGCAGCATCAGGACTTCCTTGCCAGACTCTGAAGCTTTTGTGAAGAAAAAATCGATCTCCTTGATGCTCGAGAGGAAGTCGTCTGCTGCTCCGTGCGGATCCTCTTTATTGACCGCTTGCTCTACATCAACCACGGAAGCTGCCTCTCTCATTGGCGTCAAACAAGGTGACTTGAATTTGTTCCCGTTGTAGAATTCTGTCTCTGTCTCTGTCGTCCTGGTTGAACTAAATGAAGGACCATCCTCAAATTCTCCTATTGGAGTCTTCATGTCATCTGATCTGCCGGTGACTCCACCCAAGGCAGGACTGTTGAACTCATCGGTGGTATCCCCTGATCCCCCGGCACTCGGAACAGGATACTCTTCTCCTTCTTCTTCTCCCTCTTCATTCGATTTGGGACTGTCTCTTTCTACATCATTTGATTTTCCCTCCTCTGCCACTCTTCCCACAGCAGTTGCTGCTTTCTGTCCATGTCGAATCGAAAACTGCCGGTCAATCTGGTGATTCAACCCGAAGTAGTCCCATGGTGGATACCCTGGCGAGGCATCGCTGCCTTTTACCGACAAACCCCCCAATTTCATTGCCAGGTCAGGTGGAACAGATGAAACAGGCGGAACTTCCCTAGACTTGACGGAATGTTTGATAATCTCGGGAGATGAATCCGGCGAAGGGGAAAAAGTCGAGAGCCTTAAAGACGTCGACCCCTTCATTAATGCGAGCGATTCAGCCACTTCCCCATTTGACGCATACAACAATGGAGAAGAACCAATAGGAACCTCAGCCTCGAAGAAGACTCGAAGGGCCGAACCCGTGTTCCTTAAGGAGGCGAGATAAGACGTGTGCGCTGATGTGAGAGAGCAGCTCCCGTCAATGGCCTGCCTGACGAAATCCTTCCTCTTGCGGCAGAGTCGCAAGGCCTCGTCCTCCTCGACTGCGGGGGCCTGCAGCCCCATCTTGAAGGGCATGATAGCTAAGCAACTATCTGGAAACCGGAACAACCAATCAATAACCGCCAAGCGAAGGCGATCTCGATGAAACAGCAGCCGGCGGAAACAAAACCTGCCACAGGACCAAAACATTTCCATAAAACAAGACGACAGGCACGAGACAATCAGTCTGCCGATCGACCGTCCAACCAAAGAAACCACAAACACGTTCGGTTCGACAAGGAAATTCTTTTCTAGGAAAAAGAAAAAAAAAAAGTCAAACGCAGAGAATTCTCAGGAGCACGCAGGAGGGAGGAGGAGGAGGAGGAATCGATGGGAACGAATTCTCAGCCGGGGGACACCGACAAATAAAAGGTACCTGGGGAGAAGTCGACGGTCGGGAGGTGGAGAAGAAGAAGAAACAGAGCAGAAGCTCACCTGATCGTGCTGGAGAAGGGCGGGTTGGAGTTGGAGGGATGTTTTCTCCCCTTCCCCTTACCTTAATTGGAAATACAAAATGGAAGCCAAAATGGAGTTAGCTGTCTTGTGGAAGAAGCCCAAAGTGCCGTGCTCGAACGGCCCGCCTTTTACCAACACCGCCTTCCCGACGCCCGACACGACAACCGTCGTTTTTTATTACGGACTAATAAAGAAAGAACAACTACGAGGATTTTGCCCAATCAGGGACAACAGGTGGGAAATGCTTCTAAACCGTGTCTGAACTGAACCTTTAGACAAAAGCAAAGTCTTTCTCCACAAGAAAGTTCAGTTTTGCAAGGCTTGAAAAACCCACGTCAGAGGGTGACGGAAGATCCCAACTAATCGCCTGATTGATGCCGATATCAAATTGGCCGACCTGAACAACATCAGTACTAGTGACGAATATAATGATGGGATCGAGATAAGATGCTTATCATGACGAATATTAAGGACAGGATGATTTGACGGTGAAGTCTCTGTCTCTAAATATGTTCTATAGAAGAGGAAATACTTGGACAAAACACTAATCGCAAAATCAGTAGGAGGATTGACCCCAACTCAGGACTAAATTCCAACAAACATATCCCAGCTGCCCCTTGAAGACAAGTCCGTCCCCTTGTTTTGTTACATCGCCTGCCTCGACTAATGAACAGCAGAGAAAAATTAGACAGCCTAATGGTCGCCGGGCATGCTCTTGATGATGTCGGAGTCACCTGAATAAGAAGAGGAAGGACGTGGTTTGCCGGTTAGAGGATATACCGAGTTTTCGGATATACAATAAGCGCATTATATGTTTATATCCAACATCTTCCTATCGCTCTGGAAACTTACCAGGGTCGATGATGCTGAGGCAGCAAACCCTGTAGTACTTTCCGCAAGCGGTACCAAGGTCTACGTTGTCTGGTGTACAAACAAAACATTGCAATTGGTAAGCCAGCTTACTGCATTGCTACTTCATGTCTCAATAACTGGAGGGAAATAAGTGATGATAAAGGAGCACAAGCAAGTTCAATGCAAGTTGTGCCAAAGCAACTGCTTAGATGGGTGGGATTACATCAACAACTTTAAATCATTATTTTAGGGAAAGCAAATGGCAAACACAAATCTCATTTACTCCACAATACCACTCAAGCTATTGAACCACCCAGAGTGAAATCCCAAACACAGCTTTCGTTTGGTATCACAATATGATAACAGCTTCCTCCACTCAACACGACAATTACCTCTCGCTCAATGGAATTCCCAGTTAGATGGCTAGTTTACCCGTCAGACAAGTATGCTGTCCGCATGAAGATCACCCGGGGGGGGGGGGGGGGGGGAGACAAATGGGGGAAAATTCAATCAAGGGATACTAATAAAATATCAGCAAATGAAAGAACGGAATCTAATCAAGAAATGGTCATATCAACAGAAACCACACCAATCGTCAGTTTCATTGTCAGCAAGGCAACTACAAAAGACCTTCCCTGACACCGAAAATGCGGAAAAAGATAAATCATTTGAGCTCAGAGGCAAAGTGACTTACTCCCATTGTAGTGGTGAACCCCAACCTTGGCCAACATGGCGTAGTACTCTATCTCCGATTTACGAAGCGGAGGGCAGTTGTTGGAAATGATCACCAACTTGGCTGGCCAAATAAATAAACGATAGCCAAAATCAAAACATGAACGGGATCGGCTAATCCCACGCGATCGATCAAATGCCAGCCGGTTCTTGGCGTACCTTTGGAGTTCCTGATCGTCTTGAGCACCGTCTTGTAACCGAGGGTGTACTTCCCGCTCTTCATCACGAGAGCGAGCCTATTGTTGATGCTTTCATGCGTCTTCTTCTGCAAAACACGAATGGAAAGAAATCGAACCGAAGGTTCAGACCAAGCATCGAAGAGTCGAATCCAGTAGTACGAATCAAGATGGAGCAGGGATGGTGGAATTACGGTCTTCTTGGCGGCCACCATGGCTGCTGGTTGCTGATCGTCGTTGCGAGGATACGAGCGACGTCGACGGCGGCTGGAAGAAACTACTTTCTGCGAAGGATGGGGTATTTATAGGAGGCTATCTGCTTTAGGGTTTCTAGATATTAAGGCGCGTTTGGTTGCAGTTAAAAATAAAGATTTTTTGGTAATAGTTCACTTGAATTAACATGACCCCTTGATCCGTGATAAAACAAACACGGCCTATTCCAATTACACTCTCCGGGTCGTGCAGTCATCATCGTCACATTTCATCTCCGTTAGGGCTAGACACCATGGCTGACTCCATGAACGCTCCTCCCCCGCCGCCACCGGAGTCATCCCCCTCCTCCCGTCGTCCGGAAGACGAGCCCGGGAACACCATCGCTTCCACCGCCTCCACCTCCAACGACCCTACTAAATCCCCTACCGATGCTCAACCCAGCGTCCGCTCTCCCTCGCCCCAGCCTCCGCCGCCGCCTCCTCCCCATAGCCGACGCGACAGGGACTCTCGTGAGCGGAGGGACGACAGGGATTTTGACATAGACCGTCCTCCTAATCGTTCTCGCCCTGACGACAGGGATAATCATTCGCCTCCTCCTAGGGATAGGGATAGGGGGTATAAGAGGAGAGGTGGAGGCAGTAGTGTTAGTCCTCCTCCTCCGCATGGATATAGGGACAGAAGGCGGTCTCCGATCCCCCAGTACAATAAGCGGTCGAGGAGAGGGGAGGATGGGGGATACGAGGGTCGGAGAGGTAGCCCTAGAGGTGGTGGCTTCGGTCACGGGGACCGAAGGTACTTCAAAATCGCATGAATCTTCCGTGGTGTATCATTCAGTAGATTTAAGACCTACGATGAAAGTATGAACAGATTCAGTATGTTTTTCTGGTTCTTTGGTTTGTCGGAGTTCTGTTATATGTCTGTTGATTTTATTTCTGATTTTACTGAAGTGCTCGTGTAGCTTGTTAGGATGATATTTCGTTACCATCTTTATTTGCTGGAAACTGGGAAATTTTAGTGTCTCAGCATTGGAATTCTCTAATACATTACATGTAAATGATAATGTATGTAAGGAATTGACTTAATTTGATCGAGGGGTTCTGCCGCAAGTTTTTGTGCTGGAGAGAATGGGCTTGTTAGATCCGTGAGAAAAGGATATTTCCTGGAGGATGACCATTTGTTCACAGTTTTACGGTTCTCCAATTACAAATGCGAGTAATTAGGAAGTTACTGTGTTTTTTGTGACATATCTTTCCTGTGAACTGTCAGGTTTGGGTATGATCATTATGATCGTGACATGGGAGGCAGGTACGGAGATGAGAGGTTTCATGGCCGCTCCATGGGACGTGGCGGGGGTTATTTTGGTGGACCACCTGGTTAGTGTTGCTTGTTTTATTCCTGTTGTGTTGGTAATCTTGCATGAAGAATTTTCTGTTTTACTACTTTCTGTTTGGATGGTTCGCCCTATGTCCGCCGTGGATCTTTTAATTTCTGCACAAAATGCATGATGGCAAGAACCATATTGCTTGGCAGTTCTTTCTCAGCTGTCTCTTTTAGGCTTTACTTATTGAGTCAAGGGACAATATTCTGTAATATTGCAGATTGGGATATGAGTCGAGGGGGGTATGGCGATCCTCCAGGTGCAATTAGCAACCAAAGGTAGTGCTTCTTTATTTGACTGTTTTCTGAATTTTAATGTATTTTCCAGCTTCCAAGTGGCTAAAATCATTTATTATTTTATATTTTCTTCTGTACCTTCTATCAGTTAATAGTTATTTCTTGGTCGAACAGTTTATCAAAAGAGTTTGCATTCCCAGTAATGTGTGTCTCATCATGCCTCTTGCAGGGAAGGCTTGATGACGTATAAGCAATTTATTCAAGAGCTGGAAGATGACATACTACCCTCAGAAGCTGAACGCAGGTAGGAGTCGTTTAGTAACCGTATTCCTCCAGGCCTGGTCTGGCAATCATCATGCTTACCTCACTGTCTAGAGTAACATCCTCATTAACCTTTCAGATACCAAGAATACAAGACAGAATACATAACAACACAGAAACGGGCATACTTTGATGCCCATAAAACTGAAGAATGGTACATACGGTATCTTTTTCCTTCTTGTTATTTAAATTTTAACTCCAACTAAGGGGAGTTGTTAATGCAGGCTTAGAGACAAATACCACCCAACAAATTTGGTTTCTGTTATAGAAAGGTATAGCTTCAGTCAGAAGAATTTTCTCTCTGTTTTTTGAGTGGATTTAGCTGCATATGATCTGGCAGCAGTTGACATCACCCGGTACGCTTGACACCATCCACAGGAGGAATGAGCTTGCCAGACAAGCTGCCGAGAAATTTTTACTCGAGTTGCAAGGGGGAACTTTGGACTTGTAAGAGATCGCTTTTTTTTTTCCTTCTGTTGCCTAACTCATCTTAATTTCCAATGAGTGCCCCTTGTAACATTGTGCTGTGCTGTAGGGGTCCTTCCTTAAGCTCCTCTTCCTTAAACAAATCGGGGCATGATAACGGGGCAAATTCTGATGATGAGCCAGATGCTAGTGAAAGAAGGAGACACCATGGTAGAGGATCAGCCAAAGAAACTGATCTCTCATCTGCTCCAAGGGCTCATCCTATTAGTTCGGATCCTAGAAGGGTACAAGTTGACATTGAACAAGCACAGGCTCTTGTCCGTAAGCTGGATTCTGAAAAAGGAGTAGAAGATAACATTTTAGTTGGATCTGCAAATGACAAGGCAGGTAGAGACAAAACACATGGCGGTTCAAGTGGACCAGTTATCATCATACGGAGTTTAACTTCTGTGAAGGGGCTGGAAGGTATTGATTTGTTGGACACTCTCCTGACTTATCTTTGGCGCATTCATGGGTTGGATTACTATGGAATGATCGAGACCAGTGAAGCTAAGGGGCTTCGTCATGTCCGCACCGAAGGGAAGAATACCAATCCGTCGAGCAATGGTTCTGAATGGGTAAATAAGCTTGATTCTCGTTGGCAAGAAAGGTTGAGTGGCCAAGATCCTCTTGAACTTATGACTGCTAAAGATAAGATTGATGCTGCTGCCGCTGAAGTTCTAGATCCTCATGTCCGTAAGATAAGGGATGAAAAGTATGGGTGGAAATATGGCTGTGGAGCGAAGGGGTGTACAAAGCTTTTTCATGCTGCTGAATTCGTCCACAAGCATCTGAAGCTAAAGCATCCTGAGCTGGTGATGGAGCTTACTTCAAAACTTCGTGAAGAGCTCTATTTCCAGAATTACATGAAGTGAGTTTTTCATACTAGCAGGAACTTCCTTTTCGTTCCAATTTCCATTGAGACTGACAGGGGCATCTTATATCTTGCAGCGACCCAGATGCTCCTGGTGGTACTCCTGTCATGCAGGTTACCCTTATGGTATGATTGGAGACCGTTTCGTATTCTACCTGATAATTAATTATACTAGAGTCAGGAACTTACTGTTTAGCAACCGCATGATGTATTTTTAATCTCTTCGATATATGGAAAACTGCCACGACGGTTACATGTTGTAGCGAATTGCTGGCAATTTGAATGCGCAAACAGGACTTGGGTTTGTATTGTATGGTTTGCAGATAATGCAAATTCAGTTTCGTGTTTGTGCGTCTCTATTATGGGCATTAAAGTACGCGTGTCGCCTAACTGGTAAATGCTCATCCTGCAGAGAGATCGGCAACAGAGACGAAGGCCATTGGAAAACAGACTGAGGGATGACCGCCCTCGCAGAGATCGTGATAACCGGGTCAATGGTAGCGAAAGATTCGACAGGCCAGATAATCCTCAGTCGGGTGATATGAAGGATGGACTTGGAGGTGATGGTGATGAAGCCATGTTCAATTCTTTCGGTGGGCAAGGCCTTGGAGCTCCATTTGGCTCTGATTTCCCCCCTCCTCCGGTTTTAATGCCCGTTCCTGGTGCTGGGTAGGTCCTTTTCTTAAGGGAGATGCCCAGCACGTTTGTCTCATTGATACTTTTTAAGTTTTAACTATGAAGACTGAGGGATGTTTGCCTGTGCTTTTGTCGGTAGTCCTCTGGGACCTTTTGTTCCTGCTCCACCTGAAGTCGCTTTGCAGATGTTCCGGGATCAAGGTGGCCCTCCTTTTGAAGGTGGTGGAAGAAACAGCCAACAGGGGCCTCCGATGGGGGGTCCTGCCCCAATCATCGCATCATTCCCAGGCTTCCGGCAGGATCCTCGGCGGCTTAGAAGGTAATATCTTTGTTCCTGGGAAGGTTAATCTAATACTTGGCCCATGGTACTCGTACACATTGTTTAGGTCATGGTTTGCGTGAGATATTAATGACAAGTAAATCCACGTTGTAGTTACCAAGATCTGGATGCACCGGAGGATGAAGTGACAGTCATAGACTACCGGAGTTTGTAGACTTCTCGCATATCATGGGGGACACTTGATGGATGCTTCCCACATCCATACTTTGTCGGATGAGAACCTCCAGAGAGATCCTGCCCGCAAAAAAAATGGCATGTCCGGGAATTTAATCTGCTTGTAGATCTTGTGTAACTCTTATTTGAGAGCTAATAATGTCAGGAAGATGTTTATGAGAAATCAAATATTTTGCTGTGTTATTTTCGTACCAACAGTTTTTTAAGGGTATGTAAGAATGCAGCAAGTTTTCCGGGGAATGGCGAGCGTGTTGTTCTCATGTAGTTTTATTGTATTCCAGTTTAAACTAGAAAGAGCGAGTGCATTTTGTCATTTTCCTTTTTTACCCTTCATCTAACGTATATATAGAACATATACGGTGCCCCGATTTTCTTCCCTGCGCGGAAAAAGAATCCGGAAAATCAAGAAACGACGAAGGAAATTGCGGTTCTCCAGGCCGGGTGCGTCGGCGTCGGCCGCCATCTTCTTGATCACGTCGTCTCCTCCCGATCTCTCCTCGCCGCTCTGGTTTTCCCGTCGGTTCTTGCGTCCTCCAAATGAATTCGCTCCTCGTGCGAACACGACGAGTGTCTTCTTAGTCCCGGTGATTGTTTTATGGAATGATGTTATGTGCAGGGAGTGCGTCTGCGAGTTATCGGTGTGTGCGACGGCAAGTCTCTGATTCTTGCGCCCGATGTGACGGCGCTGGAGTTGGACGACGAGTTTCTGAACGAGGTTTGCAGGATAAAGTTGGAGGGAGCCTCTCTATCGGATCTTGGGGGAAGTACGACTGGCTCCTGATATCTGGACGTTTACTTTGATTTTTCTGTTTGCAATGCGTACATTTTCTTGGGCGTTTATTTCTTCATTTGTATGAATACATGCCTGTGCTGTGTTTCAGGAACAGTAGTCAAAAAGTAAAGTAATCGAATCCGCTTCACACCTCGGTAAATCGAGAGGTACATGATCCCTGAGATTGGCACACTTTGCATGGGACTTGTAGTAGCCTCGGATGCTTCAGCCACGATGATTGTCAGTCTTCGACTCCTCGTTTGTTAATTTGTCATGATATACCTTCAGAATGCTTATATAACTATTTTCTTGATAGGTTTGGGGGTGGTTGATTGCTCAGCTAGTACAGAGACAGTCGAGGTGCTAAGCCGTGTGGTTGACCATGGATGTTGTGTAGTGCTTGCGGATAAAAAGCCTTTGACGATTCTCAATTTCCAGTGCTGAGTAATGTTGATAAGTTGTAGCTGGGCACATCTCATTGCAAGTGCATGTTGGTACCATACTGTGTATCAGTTACATTAGCAAATATCATTGAAGCCTATGTTTTAATTTGGTCATCCCAATTTTGGTTGCCATCTTGCCAGGTTGGATGGACTTCCTATTACAGCTTCCCTTAATAGATATCATCCTCTGGTGATCCAGTGCACCGAATCATTGGATGTTTGAGCGGTAGGGCATTATTTTAACATTGAACTATTGTTTACCAATTTTATCATTATTGAATGTTTTCTTCTGTTTTTCTTTGATCAGGTATGCTAGGATAAGTCATGAGTGAGGTTGAAGATGGAAAGTCGCGGGGCATTATTTTAACATTGAACTATTGTTTACCAATTTTATCATTATGGAATGTTTTCTTCTGTTTTTCTTTTATCAGGTACGCTAGGATATGTCATGAGTGAGGTTGAAGATGCAAAGTCGTTGAGCCATGTGGTAAATCTGCAAAAACTTAGGTTACACAGAACCAGGTTGGTACTCTCTCTTTCTCCACTGCACTTGAAAGCTACAGTGAGAAAGATATTTATACTTCAACACCTTCAATTTTGATCTTGGCTGGATGGATGTAGCAAGGAAGGGGTACATTTTGTACAGATGTTACTTTCTTTGACATGGAAATAAATGAAGTTAAGTTCAACAAAATAAGAAGTCCTAGTTGGCATGCTCTGACAAAATATCAAACATTTCTGGACTGGCATTCCGTTGAGAAAAGTCTTTCTGTTGGTCCACTTTTGTAAGTTGGGACTCGTATGAGCTTGGCCATAAATTTCAATTAAGAATGTTTTTTATCCACTCAGGTGATCATTATCAATATTAATTCTATACGCAATGGGAAATACACTCACAGTCACAGACTATGTAATTTTGTCCCCTATTTAGTTGTAAGGTACATTTTATATATATTCATAAAGAGATTAGCATTGTTTACTCAATCTTTCGTGGGGCTTCTGTATGTTAAACTAGGCTTTGATCCTTTCTCGATTACTTGGGAGGTGGATAAGCATGGAAAGCATCAAGTTGTTTTTCCCTATCGTTTGGAGAGACAAGACTTTTGTGTTCGTGTTTGCAAGTATTTGAATCTTCTATGCTTAATCTCACCCCAGGATTTGTTGATGATTTATGTTCATAGGTAGAGAGCCTCTTCCCCGATGAAATGGGACGTGGGGTGACGTCGGTTGATGTATTTCTAAACATTGGGCTACTCCAACTTGACAATGCAATCAGAAAGAGTGGCAAAAGCTCCTTTAAAAGGCATTGTCCCACGTTATGTCTGCATAATCAAGGGGGAGAGGTATGCTGAATTTTGTTAGCTGTGACTATATTTTGATGTGGTACATTTCCGTTAGCATTCTGTTTTGGTATGCGACTATTTTTTATGTGATATACTCATCTGATGGAGTTTCTACTATTTTGCAGGTGTGAGGTAGGCATTCAAGAGCTTGCCAGAAATCCTGCCATAGGGAGGTTGAGGGGAAGTGATAACATGGTATGCTTGCCCCACTTTTTTCCCCTCTTTTTGGATCTCGCCTCGCTTATACATTTCTTCACCATTAAATTTGAGCTCATGAGAAGTAGTGGAACATTAGCAGATCGATGGTGTCGTGCTCTGTAACGGATGCTGCTCAAAGAGGAGCCTTAGGAACTCTTGTTGTCACGTAATTTGCCTTTAATTTTATATCATTTTCTAGCTAGAGGTGTACACTCGGTGCTATCATCCTCAACAGATGGTAAATCATGGATCTGGAGCCGGCAGCTACACTACTGCTGCTGGGGTACTTGCTGATATCCTGGATCTTCAGGACTTGTTTTCTTAGAGCACGGTTTCCATTGGGATGAAGGCTTATGCGCCCCTTAACTGGGTAAGTCATCCGGATGCATTCCAGTAGCAATTTCATCCCATAACAAAGAGCTCGGCAACTATCATTTGTGTGAGAAACTGTGTCGGTCATATCATAATTTCGAGGAAACTATGCCGGGAACACAAACTCTGCCTTTGATAGTTGGAAATTTAAAATGGTGTACAGGACATTGGAAACTAGTAGGTGTTTGTCCTTCCTTGTACATATGGTGGTCATTGTTTTTTGTCCAGTCATCTGTCATCGACTTGCATAAAGAGTATCTGATTGTATTAATCAGAAGTCTGCAGGTTGCGACCTTCGATAAGCCGTAGGCAGGGTGCAGCACCGGCCAGCCGTTGGCTCAGAGTACATCTCTCCAAGTCATAGAGAAAAAAAAACCTTTTTGGCCATCATCGTCCAAGTCTCTGAGTTTTGCTTTTGATTGATTACATCAGGTATGTTCTCTGTCAACATGATCTTGTTTCCAGATGAGTCTCTAGGAGCTTCGGGATCCTACTGAATCGCCCGCACAGGTTAGTCAAAACTCCTATCCATCAAGAGGTCGACGGTGAATGTGGGGAACTCTGGACTAGACTTAAACCTCGATGGACCTTCTAGACGTTTTAGAATTGTCAGTGTCTAACGATAGATGGTGGTTACAATTATTACAAATGGACGACCGGTACTCACATGATGACTGTAGCAAGTAACCGACGTGCTTTTAATTTGATCTGGAATGGGGCGGGCGGACGGACGGACGGTGGGAGGCACGTGTTTTCCCCCAAATCCCTGTTTGCTGAACCTCAGAAATCTTTGTTCTGGAATTTGGATCCACTCCAGCAAGCAATTTATGTTTTGTGCAAGATAAGTATGCGGTTGGACATTATTGATTGGGTGGAAGTGAATGGACAACATAGTCAAAATGTGGTAGATGACAGGTTTACTCGAATGTAATAAATCGGCATTAAATTATAGGAGGTTCAATCTTCAACGAGAAGCTGAACTTTCAGAAACTATTCAAAGGGGTGTAATGATACCGTCTAGTGCTGTGATTACTTGCATTCAAATTCAAAATATAGATCAAGCCGCAGGTCTTCTAATATAATATCCTGGTCCGGTAATTCGGACAGGACCAAGTTTGCTGCGATAAGCCATTTCCAGTTCCGGGTGTTCTTACAACCGGACAAGATCCCACAACCACTTCTGTTGTCTTGCTCAAACTCGGCAAGAAAACCCATTAAAAAGATCCGCCTCTCTTCCTCAAAACGAATCACGCGAACCTCACTCGCTCCCCACCACCTAAACATGAAGACAATAGTCATCGCCATCTCGTCCCTCCTCCTCGTGGGGTTACTCCACTGTGTTGCAGGACAGTCCCCAGCACCGTCCCCGTCCAGCGACTGCTTCGATACGCTGGTGAACATGTCCGACTGCCTCACCTACGTGGAGACAGGGAGCAACCTCACTGTACCCGACAAGGCCTGCTGTCCCGAGCTGGCCGGGATGGTGGAGAACACCCCGGTTTGCCTCTGCCAGCTGCTCGGTAACACCAGCTCGCTCGGCATTGATATCGACCTCCAGAGGGCGCTCCGGCTCCCTTCTGCCTGTGACGTCGTAACTCCTTCCGCCACTTTGTGTTCAGGTAATAATGCAAATCCCGGTTGTCGTAACCATACATTTCGTTTCAAGAATCTTATCCTTAAGTTTAATGTTGTGTTGCTGTAGCTGTCGGAGTTCCAATCCCGGGTCCTGCTTCACCTGGTAAAATTCAATGATCCCGATCTAACAATAAGTTTGGTATTTCTGTGACACCTTTGATATTTGTATGATTTGGGCGATTGAATACATGGACAGAAATCTTGCCAACTTCATCACCACCAGGCAATGGATCTCCATCTCCTCCTGCTTCATCCTCGGCAGTCATCTGTGTGGTCATTGCAGTTGTTCTTGTCTTTGTTCATCTCAACACTTCACCCATGATCATGTGTTGATCCTCTCGTAGATGATTGTTATTAGATGCATTTCATCTGGCAACCTGTATGGGGATCAATGCCGATTGCTCCCTGTCGGACATTCATCCGTCTGCCCAAATTAACGTTGAATCTTGTAATACTATCTGATTTATGAGATTATTTGAACCAACGGTGATCGGATTGTGGACTAAATGAATAAAAACTAGCTCTAACTCTGCCCCTCAGTTGATGATAATTATGTCGGACTTTGGGATCTCAGTCGGATCGTCAAACTCGCCGCACTCTTCTTCTTTGCACTTTATCTTAAAGAGCTCAATTAGGCTTCCTGTCGCGAAAATCGCCTTTGCATCGACCCCGTGTAGCGCGGTCGTGTACAACCCAACAACCGGCTTCTCATTATTTGGGCCCATCAGACAGTACCCTAATATCCTCAGCATTTGCTGCAGTATTTCCCGCTGTAACGTCACCTTGGTCGACCGCGTCACTTCCCTTGCTTCGTTGTCCCCGAGGATTGAGCTGGAGAACGCATCGCAGAGCTTGCAGAAGTCCAGCTTCGACTCGGTCGGCATCTCCGATACTCGGGAGAAGTACAACTCCAGGGCCACACCCACGATCCTGGCCTGTCTCGTGGACCGGACAGTGCCATATGGTTCGAGGTTCGGGGACAGCACGGCGAGGCTCACGGGGGTAGCAATGGATTTGCCAGCTGGCTCACATATGAACTCCTCTTGGTAGATGGAGGGGTGGGATAGATCAGGGATTGAGACGCGTAGCGGGGGCTGGTTGGCTCGTACGGCCTGGACATGTGAATATACGGCGATGAGGACGGCTTCGAACCCTGGGGAAGGAGAGGGCCGGGACAGGTATAGAAGGAGGAAGGAAGGGAGGTGGCAGAGGACGATGGGGAGGAGCGGGGGCGGGGAACCTGAGGGGGACACCTGGAGAGTATTATACAGCCAGCAGCACAGGGGGTCATCGCCTGAGCCAGAGGAGGGCTGGAAGAGGAGCGCGGAAATTTGCCCTGTGACGGCAGGGTCCTGTAGGAGGAGTGTCAGGGTGGGCTCCGAGAGGAGGGAGTCCGGGAGCGGATTCGGCAGAATTGCAGAGAGCGACGCCGCGGCCTCTTTGAGTACCGCGGGGGACGGTCTGGGCGGGGATGAGGGGACGGAGCGGGTAGGCGACTGGGTCGGGGACGGGGACGAGGAAGAGGATGAGGCCGAGGTCAATGCGGTGCTCGTCTTATGCCGGGGGTGCTGCCGGTTTGTTCGCATATAAAAGTATGGGAATATTTTGCACGATTACTCATGTAGATTTAGATGTGGTCATCTGTAAATAAAAAGATGAATTGAATTGATCAAATAATATTAAATGATGTCTTACAATAGAACTGAAAAGCTTACAGTCATAAAAATAAATAAAAGCTGCTGGTGCGAATGGTGGTGACGCTGTAGACTTACTGCTGACGTCGTAACTTGCGGACTGGAATGGTGGAAATCAAATTCTGGAGGAATGACGGACGGAGTATAGTTGAAGGTAGTATCGGATGTGGATGCTGGACGGTGAAACGAAAGCGGAGCTTTGGTGTCGAGGCTACGGTTGCTCACCAAGACGATGGAGTGAAGGCGGGGATTGGCTGTCAGGGTAACGGTTTGCTCGCCCCGACTGTGAAGTGATGGCGAAGATTGGTTATCAGAGCTATGGTTGCTCACTCTGATGATGAAAGTGAAGACCAAGAACCCTTGTGAGTTCACCGAGGTCGTCTGGACGCTTGTTAACTAAAGGGTAACGATAAATGCAAATGTCTCTGAGTTTGATTGTCGTGTTTTTTTCTCAGGAAGATTTCTCCCCCGGTTTTTGGTTCGGTATTCGGTATGTTTACAAATAAATTCGGTATTTTCGGTACTACCGAAATATAGCTTCTTGACCCAACCCGATTGTTAAATATTGAAATTAAGTAATTTAGGCCAAAGCCCATTGACCCAACCCAATTTCTTGTTTCCGTCCTCGATCTCCTCGCCGCGTTTATCCAGGGCAAGGTGTACCCCTCCCACGCCTTCGAGAATCGGGAGATTGTCGTCATCCTCACCACCTCGATTGCCGTCCTCATCGGCTGCGTCGTCGTCCTCGTTTGGCGGAAATCAGGCACCCAGAAGAAGCCCAGCACCTTTGTCCCTCCCAAGCCCTTGATCGTCAGGTGGAGCCAGGTGGAGCCAAGGTTTGACTTTCAATTAAGGGATCTCCGGCGGCTGTTTCTGTTGGAATCCTGCTTTTTTAGCAATTCCATCGCTTGTCTGGTTCTTTCAGAGAGGTGGACTCTTACAGTTTGTTCGATTGCTGGATTTTTCGGTGTTATACTGAATCTTTGATATGCTTAGGTTGTATGCCACGTTCTTATGATATTTTGCCAGATCGTGGCCCTCTCAATCAACTCCTTTGAATTTTGGTAATAACTTGGTAGACATGCTCTTATCCACGCCGTACAGATTATCTTTCTTATATTAAATCAGATAACTAGGGACGTGTTCCCAGATTTTATTTACCTAAAGATCTTTTCAAATCATGGAACGTGGCCCCGTAATTTTTTTCCCAAAAATCTCGAAGTCAAATTCGTTGATTTAGCAGCATTTCCCTCTTCGCAGACTTACGTGTCATAGGCTTAGTACGAGCTTGTTTTTCCCATTCTTACTTTGATTGACTATATTAGAATAAGTTTCTACACGGGCCATATTTAAATTAGGCCTAAAATTTTTGCCATGCGAATACGATTAACCGAAATAACGGCCTTCCAAGGTGACGTGATTAACAAGCAGGAGATCAAAAGATTAATCACCTTCTAATCCCAGTTTGAATCATTTTCGTGAAATCCTACCAATGATTTTGGCTAAAATTAGGGAGTTTTACACTCTGTTTCTAACCGTCGGATCTCTCCCCAAATCAACGGATCAGATTTGACATCCTCCTCCGTCGGCGAAATCCATTTCTTTCGTCTCTCTCTCCCTCTCTCCCCCGGTTCTTTTCTCCGTCCATTCTTCTTCGAGCATCGACTAGCCCGATCTGTTCTTCGCCGAATTTAGGGTTCCATTCGCAGAGGTCAGGGCGATCGTTTTTTTGTTCCTTTCTTTCAGTTGTGGATTTCTTGTTGTTTTCAATCGGGATTATGTGCTGATTGAATTGTTTGATGTGTAATAGGGTTTGGAAAAGGATTTGGTGTTTAGCATTGGGAGCTGGTTGTCTTTTTTTGGAGAATTGTTCGGATCGATTGGAGTGATTCGAGGCGTTCGGCATTCGGTATTCTTTTTTATTGTAAGGCTAGGGGTTGATATTTTATGGCATTTGAATGCCTCGAGGGTACTGAGAAGATCGAGGATTCTGGCTGTTTTTATGTGAACAGCGTGAGTACTGATTCGAAGGTGAGGTTTGGTAGTTCCGGGGGTTCTGGTGACGAGAAGTTAGCTAAAGTGACTGAGAAAATTGCGGGTTTGGAGGTCTCTTCCACTGTTAGGTTGAAGAAGGAAGTGGTGATTTGGGCGATTTTGAGCCGTTGCTCTCTGATGAAGTCGTGCAGAATTGGCGTCGGTCGATCACTGACCTTCCGGCGGCACTAGTGTATGAGATTTTGGACTGCCTGGATGCGAAAGAGTTGGGGATCCTGTCGTGTGTGTCCGCTGGTCTGTATAGGATTGCGTCCGAACATCATGCTTGGAAGGAGTTCTATCACGAGCGATGGGGCCTCCCGGTCGGTTCTCTTGCAGCTCCAGGATCGGGATGTCCATATAAGATTTCGTGGAAGGAGCTGTTTGTTGAGAGGGAGTTTAGGAGTAAGACATTCTTGGGACGGTACAACATTGAGTTGTTGCGCGGTCATGCGGAAGGTGTCCGCTCTGTTTTCCTCCTGGCATCTGTGAAACTTGCTTTTACTGGTGGTTATGACTCCATTGTCAGGATGTGGGACATAGAGGAAGGGCTGTGCATTGCATCATCTCGGCCTCTTGGTTGCACTATCCGAGCAGTTGCTGCTGACACAAAGCTCTTAGTTGTTGGGGGTACAGAGGGATTCATACATTGCTGGAGGGCCAGAGAGGGTGTAACTCATATGTTCGACTTGAGAGGTTGCTATAATCAGAATAACGAGTTTCGGTTGTGGGGCCATGAGGGCCCTGTAAGTTGCCTTGCTTTGGATTTGTCGAGAATATACAGTGGCTCCTGGGATATGTCCGTGTGTGTTTGGGACCGCATCACTCTGAAATTGTTGAAGGTCCTTAGGCATAGCGATTGGGTTTGGGGACTCGTCCCCCATGACACGACTGTTGCCTGTACAGCTGGTCCAGATGTATATATTTGGGATACCAATAGTGGGAATTTGGTGACTCTAATACGTCATGCTCATGCTGGGGAGACATACGCCGTCGCAAGAAGTCGAACTGGGGAATTTCTCTTCTCAGGAGGGCAAGATGGAAAGATTCATATGTTCGAGGTCGGACGCCGTGTCACGCCGGATTACCTTCATGTCGCTACATGGGTTCCTCATACAGGCCACATCAATTGCCTGGCGTTTGAGTTCCCCTGGCTTGTTTCGGCATCTAGCGACGGGAAGATTGCTTTGATTGACGTTAGGAGGTTGCTGAATTCAGATAAGCATTCCAAAGCGAAGAAGTTCTCGAAGGTCAACACCATTGATCCGACGAAGGCCGAGCCGCCTCAGAGGATGCTACACGGATTCGGGGGTCTGTTCTCTGTGGACATTGGGGCAGACCGCATCCTTTGCGGTGGTGAGGACGGGGTAGTTAGGATTTGGAACTTTGAACAGGCCCTGGAGGTTGAGAAGAGGGCTCATGCCCTCAGAGGGATAAGGCTGGAGAACCGGATGCGACGTCGCAGGCTGCAACTGGATAGGAACAGCAAGTCGAGTAGAACTGAGCAGTGCTCGATCGCAGCCAAGAACTCCGTTGCCAGTGACGGTAGTGGAGTCTGGCGGCAGAAACGGGGCAAAGCGGCAAGCTGAGGAATTCAAGACCCCCCCCCCCCCCCCCAAATATTCGCACTGTAATGCTGCAGTTAGAGCGATTCTAAAACAAACTTCCTTCTGCTTCCTGAATGGTGTACGGTACAAGTTTGGTTCGTCTGGCTTCACTATTCACAGGACGAATGGTGTTTCTCCTCATTCAACATTCCTCTTCACTCATATTAAAAACAAAAAACAGCAACAAACAAAAAATGTCCCTTTTCTTTAAAAAAAAATTGAAAATTATAGCCAAACAAGGCCGCCGACTCTCGATCGGTGTACCGCCAGAAGGAGGAGCGGAACCCTAGCGGAGGAACAGGAGCAGCAGCTATGATGGTAACAAACAACCCCCATCCCCCAGATTCCCATGACTGACATTTTCCTTTGGGGAAAAAATGGTAAACAGCAACCACAGATCATACTCCTCAAGGAAGGCACTGATACTTCCCAGGGGAAGCCTCAGCTCGTCAGCAACATCAACGCCTGCACCGCCGTCTCCGACGTCGTCCGCACCACCCTCGGCCCCCGCGGCATGGACAAGCTCATCCACGACGACAAGGGCTCCGTCACCATCTCCAACGACGGCGCCACCATCATGAAGCTCCTCGACATCGTCCATTCCGCCGGCAAGATCGTCGTCGACATTGCCAAGTCTCAGGACTCCGGGGTTCTTCCCCTCTTTCCTTTTTTCTCTCCTAATACATCCCCTTCGTAATCCTTTTTTTATGATCTCTAGTTGTTGTTTGGAGAATGTCGTGTTATGTTGTAGTGTTGAAACTTGAATCTAGTCCCTTGTGTTTTGCTCAGTGATTCGTCACCACATTCTCGCTGACTTTGACCGACGCTGACCTTGCAGGGTTGGCGATGGGACTACTACAATGGTTCTTCTTGCTGGAGAGTTTCTTAGAGAGGCCAAGCCTTTCATTGGAGACGGGGTGCATCCTCAAAATTTGATTCGGAGTTATCGGATGGCTTGCTCCCTTGTATGTATGAGTCGTGGTCCTTACTCCTTAGGTTTGTTTGGCATTGATAAATTGATCTCTCACGATTAGGCGGATGTTGTTGTAGGCTATAGAAAAGATCAAGGAATTAGCCATCAGCATTGAAGGTAAGAGTCTGGAGGAAAAGGAGAGTTTGCTGGCTAAATGTGCTGCCACCACACTTTCGTCTAAGTCGATTGGTGGAGAGAAGGAGTTCTTCGCTAACATGGTTGTTTCTGCTGTTGTGGCTATCGGAAATGATGACAGACTAAATATGATTGGAATAAAGAAGTTACATCTCATATTTGGTCATATCCATTTTTGTCCGTGGGAATAGATAGTAACTATTTTCTCATGGAAGAGCGACTGTATAAAAATGATTTGTCTGACAATATTTTCCCTCAGTGTTTTCTAAAAAAATTTAAAAATCTAATTGTGGCCGATACAACAGCTAGAATAAGGATGTGACTAAGGTTTTAAGTTGTCAATGAAATGATCTTTCACCAAATTGCTCTATGATTTATCCTTCTCTTTTGGATTATTTCCCAGGTTCCAGGGGGTAGCAAGCGGGATTCTTTCCTTGTAGATGGTGTAGCCTTTAAAAAGACATTCTCTTATGCAGGCTTTGAACAACAGCCAAAGAAGTTTCTGAAACCTAAGATGCTTCTGCTGAATATTGAATTAGAATTGAAATCGGAGAAAGAAAATGCTGAAGTTCGGTGAGACCTACTTCTTCTGGATGAAATTATATAACCATTGAAGCTTTATCCCTTACCACCCTGAATGTGCTATGCAGGCTTTCGGATCCTTCACAGTACCAGTCTATTGTAGATGCAGAGTGGAATATTATATACGATAAACTGGATAAATGTGTTAAAAGTGGAACGGAAGTGGTTCTATCACGTTTGGCCATTGGTGACCTTGCTACACAGTTTACCAATTTACTTCTCTATCGCTTTAAGTTGATTGTAGGAACTGTTTTACTCAATTGCCTTTTGGAACAGTACTTTGCAGATCGGGATATATTTTGTGCTGGACGATTTACGGAGGAAGGTCTGCAAAGGGTAGCAGCAGCGACTGGTGCAACAGTTCAGACATCTGTTAACAATGTCATCGATGAGGTCAGGAACAAGATTTGTTTTTGCTTTCTCTTATGTATTCAAATTATATTATAGACACTGCTATTACAGTTAGTCATGTTTGGCTTTTTGTTAGTTGTTAGTTAACTCTAAGCATGATTGATGTTGATGCCGATTTACACATGTTAGGTTCTGGGTACATGTGAAATTTTCGAGGAGAGGCAAGTCGGCAATGAAAGGTTTTACATATTTAGTGGATGTCCATCAGGTCAGACTGCAACCATTGTTCTTCGCGGCCGAGCTGATCAGGTTTGCATTTTTTGTTATGTTTCTGCTGACATAAGCCTGAGACTTATGATTAATGTAGGTGTTTAACTTGATTTCTTTTATTTTTCGTACCCAGTTTATTGAAGAAGCCGAGAGGAGTTTACATGATGCCATCATGATTGTCAGAAGAGCTTTGAAGAACTCGACTGTTGTTGCTGGTGGCGGTGCTATAGACGTATTGACTAAATCAGCCTTTGTATTTTAAACCAGGAAATATCCTAATAACCGTTACTTAAATATGACTTATTGCACAGATGGAGATAAGTCGGTATTTAAGGCAGCATGCACGATCAAAAGCCGGAAAATCTCAGCTTTTTATTAATTCTTACGCAAAGGCTTTGGAGGTAATCTATCAACATTCTGACGTTACTTTTCCTATTTATGTGTTTCGTTGAGATTCTGCATACTCGCCAATTTTGCGCACTCGTGAACTAATGTTTTATTTCTTATCACCATACTCTTAGTTAACGAAGAGCAACTTCTCTCAGGTCATTCCTAGGCAGCTTTGTGATAATGCAGGTTTTGATGCAACTGACCTGTTAAACAAATTGAGACAGAAGCATGCACTTCCATCTGGTTGGCTTCTCCTTCTGGACTCTTTGTTATTTGGTTTGGTGGAACAACTTTGGTAGCTCATGGGCATGTCTGCTCTCTTGGTATGTGCAACTGATGCTTTCGTTTTTCAACAGGGGAAGGTGCACCTTATGGTGTAGATATCAATACCGGTGGCATTGTGGATTCATTTGCAAACTGTCTGGAAACCGGCTGTTGTTAAGGTATTTCGAGATCCTGATGCTGCTACATTAAACATTTATGCAGACAAGTCACTGTTTGTCTTCCGTGTGCTTGTAGATTAATGCTATAAATGCAGCTACGGAGGCTGCTTGCCTTGTTCTAAGCGTTGATGAGCTGTAAAGAACCCGAAGGTGATGTGGTCGCTGGTTTTATCGTTATGCTTGCTTGCCTTCAATAATGTAGAAGGCGATAGGTTCCACACTATTCAAGCAAGAGTTTCTCGTTGCACTTTCTCATTTCCAATCTATTGTGGACGGTTTCAGTTGAAAACTACAAATTTTCTCAAATTTTGGGTTTGGCGATGGTTATGATAGGAGTTATGAGGAAGCTGCTTTCTGCATAGATGATTTGTTACAATCGTTGCATGTTTTATTTAGTCGAAGGGAGATGCGATACAATCTCTCGCCTTTGGGGCCATGGGAACATGCTTTATTACACCTACAAAATTCCACTATAGTGCAAATGGGGAAATTGCCGCGTGCATATCTTTTCAGCTGGCGAAGACTGGCATCACTAGTTTTGGTCGAGCTCCCTTCCTTGGGCTGTTTTAGAGATTCTTCAGCATCAGTCGGAGGTTCCACATTGTCGAGTTTCGAGACTAGGTACATCGCGAGATGCACCTGCGATGGAAAGCCTATGTAAAGGTGACAGAGTGCGTTGGACGTTGTCATGAGCAGTGCAAGTCTGGAGCATCGAAGAAAAGGGTTTAGAGTTTAGAGCAACGGCCTCGCTTCTCGTTGATGAACGTCTCATTTGTGCTATCCAAATCCGTAAGTACGAGGTATTCGCCTTTCTTCTGGATCCATCCATGCATGGAGGCGGGAAACAGTCAAAGTTGACGGCAGGCGAATACCAGTCTCAAACCACGAGGAAGTAATGAAGGAAAGGCTTTCGGGCTTGTTTGGTCATGTTTGAAAAATATTTCCCTTTTTCACATTCAATATAATTTTATTTTTTTACTCGCACCTCCTTGGAATGGGAAGGGAACAGACAAGACACTGGGAAAAGAAGATGTCCTTTCCACTTCCACTTCCTCTTCTTTTTTGTCCGCTTGTCGGCCCCACCCCTTCCTGGAGAAGAGAGCGAGCAAGCAACCAACAAAAACAGGACAACGTCAAATAGAATACACCCCTCCCCCTTTTCCAGCTTCCACGGCCAAACACAGACACCAGTCAACATTTGGGAAAGGAGAGAGTGATGATGGAGTGTTTCTGTCAGAAGATGATGGATCAAGCTGAGGATGACCTGCAACAGCTTGAATCCCAGCACCCACATCGCTTCAACTACCTCAAGCTCGAGCTCAGGTCCTTCATCCTCCTCCTCCAATCTCAGCACTCTCTCCTCCACCGCCAGAGTCCACCCTCACCATCATCCTCCCCTGTCGCCACCCAAGGTTGGGGTAGCTTTTTGCGCCTTTTCCTGTTGTTTGTCCTGCGGATGGTTCCTCAGATGCCCTTCGTTTTCTATTTCAGCATCAACATCCGGGAGGAAGAGGAATGGTGATGGGAATTCCCGACATGAGGATGAGGAGGTGATGGATGATGATGATGACAGCACAGTGAAGGGAGGAGAGGATAGAGTTGGGGTTGTCCTTAAGAGGGCCAAGTGTTGTCTGAGGAAACTCCAGGAATTCAAGGCCACCCTCATCTCCTGAAACTCCTCTTTTATTTTTCGACAAATCCCAGTACTCATGAAGTTGTCGAGTAAAGCAATCATGTATCCAAAGCTTCTTCGTGTTATTTTGATAGTGTAACGTCAGTAGATGTCATAGGAACGCTATCATGAAAGAGAAGAGCTTCCTCCATGATCAACCATGCTACGAGATGATCGACTCGAAAGCTTCATCGAGCTTTCGGCAGGACGTCCACGAGAATTTACTCGAAAGTTCTGTCCTTTCGCTGGGCATTCTTCCCATAGTGTGGACGGCGTCCTTCCTCGGCCAAACTCGAAGACCATTGCTTTCGCCTCCGTCGAGCAAACCCATCTTCGGTTCTTCAACTCCAAGTAACACCAGCACAAAGTGGAGTCCATCTCCATTTCCACACCAAAAGTGCCCGCATTTCTTTTGTCATTTATCAAACCCTGGGGAAGTTATTTGAAACAAAAGACAAAAACTTGGCTGCCCACTGCTCGATGATGGATCCCTGGGAGTTGGCGGTTTGGATGGCCGAGGACGGGCAGCTTGTGGGGCCGTTCGAGAACGCATGCCCCGGGGGCGGGGGATTCCACAGTGCGTCGCAGGTTTCTTTCATGGGTTGATGATCAGATTGGTCTTGGACCAGCCAATCAGCCACGGGCCCAGCCATCACACCAGGCCCAAGTCTGGGTGGACCGGCGGGGGAAGAAGATAATGTCCCTCCCTATTTCGTCGCCGCAACAGTCCACAGCAGTAGCAGTGTCAACGCAGGTGAAGCGCGAAACCAGGGGAAATGATTTCCGTCGACGAAGCCCTCGCCACCGTCCTCTCCGTTGCTAAGCGGCTGCCTTCGGTGGTGGTGCCACTCCACGAAGCCCTCGGGAAAGTCCTTGCGGACGATATCCGGGCGGCCGATCCTCTCCCTCCTTATCCTGCTTCTGTCAAGGTTCGTTGATGGTTCCCCGCGCCATGTATCCAATCCATGACGATTTCTTTCCGCGATGTTAATGCCGTTCTTGCGATTGTTCTCAGGATGGTTATGCGGTGATTGCGGATGACGGTCCTGGGGAGTATCCGGTCATAACCGAATCAAGAGCGGGTAATGATGGAGTCGGAGTGACGGTGACGCCGGGAACTGTTGCTTATGTTACCACCGGAGGTAGTTTTGGTTTCTTGATTTCACGAGGAATTTTTGTTGTCTCTGCTGGTTTGTGGAGAATGATTGGTGCTGTTTATCAGGACCTATTCCGGATGGTGCTGATGCGGTAATTCAAGTGGAGGATACCGAATTGGTTCTTGATGGGTCAGTAGATGTGAAGAGAGTGAAAATACGAGTTCAAGTTCCCCAAGGTGCTGATATTCGGCCAGTGGTATGCATTCATCTTTTGGTTTATGGGGAGTTCTGTTGCAGATAATGGTGACTGCTGTGTCAAGTAGAACCATTCTACTTCCATTTTGATGAAACAGCAGTCATCACCATCTCTGTGATTCTCTCTTTTCCTCAGTTGCTTATGATCCTGGACAGCCCTTTTAGTTAGTTCATTGAGCTGGCTGTGAGTGACACACGGAGCTGACTTCATCTAGGAAAGGGGTAGGGCTTTTTTTGGGTAGAAATTCGAATTCATTTGCTAGTGTAAAGTCAAGTCCAAATACAAACGTCTTAGGATGTCCCTATGCGAAAGGTCGATGACTAAATCAGGAGGGAAACAAAAGGTTGTAAAATCATCCTCCTGAGTCATATTCATCCTTGCTAATTTGTCTGCGACTTGGTTCCCCTCTCGCTTAATATGGTTGATGGAGATTCGCCTGAAGTCCCTAGAGCTTTTTATTTGTTGATGTTTGTGGGATTCTTTTTTTGCTAGGGATTCGATATTGAAAAAAATGCTGTTGTATTAAAAGCTGGAGAAAGGATTGGTGCTTCAGAAATAGGCTTGCTTGCGACCGTTGGGGTCACCATGGTGAATGTATGTGGTAATCTCTCTCTGATGCTCTTCCTTCTCGGGCATACTCACATACAACAGATAAACTCGCACGGATTGCTGAATTCTCTGCTAATATGATATATCCAGGTGTATCCCACTCCAGTTGTTGCGTTGCTTTCAACTGGAGATGAGCTTGTTGAACCAACTACCAAGTTGCTGAATCGAGGCCAGGTTCTTGTCGTTTGAGTTGTTTTCCAAAATTTTCATGAATTTTGGGCTGCTTCCTCATCTCTGAAGTCAGTTTTTAGATTGGTATTATTGGTATGTTAAATGGTCAATGTTTTTGAATGTTTTTATTTTCTTTTGCTGAAGGATTCCTGTGATCTGTTTGAACATTGTGATCACGGCTGGTCTGCAGGAGAGTTGCATGTTAATACTATTAAATTTTGAACAGATTCGAGACTCCAATCGTGCAATGTTACTGGCAGCCGCTGTACAGCATCAATGCAAGGTTGTTGATCTTGGAATTGCTCCAGATGATGAAGAAGAAATCGAAAGGATCATCAGAAGCGTATTTGCTTCCGGAATCAATATCCTTCTTACTTCTGGTGGTGTTTCCATGGGGGACAAGGACTTTGTGAAGCCATTACTTGGGAAATGTGGAAAAGTGTTTTTCAGTAAGGTAGACAATGTGAAGTGCAGAATTATTCCAGTTAATTCGTGTTACTGAGTTAATTATTGGAAAAGCATCAAAATTTGTTTGGCATACCATCAATTGATGGGTAATTGATGAATATTTGATGCTTGATCATCCATTGTCACATTCTCGAGTAGGCAACTACAAATAAACTTCAGTTGAGATAATCATTTTCAGGTCAACATGAAACCAGGAAAGCCTCTGACTTTTGCCGAGGTAAGTTTAAATTCTGCGGGCAGCATGCAGCCAGAGCAAGTCCTTGCTTTTGGCCTCCCTGGAAATCCAGTTAGTTGTCTTGTTGGCTTCCACATCTTCGTCCTTCCAGCCATTCGACATCTTGCTGGATGGATTGGTCCTCATCTCCCGAGGTTGCTTATTTGGTGATGTTGTTAACCTAAACTAAAACAATTTAACAGGAGACTGATATTTGTGGTATAATCATAGTTTTTTGTGGTCTATGGGTCTTTACAGAGTTCAGGCCCGTTTGCAGCAATCCATTAGAACTGATCCCTCTCGGCCAGAGTATCATCGCTCTATTATCAGGTGGCTTGAGAATGATGGATCTGGTAACCCAGGGTAAGTCATTTCACTGAACTGTTGTGAATGCGGTGTTTTCTATCCGTGCCTCTCAGAACTTCTCGTAGCGAGAATCTGAATCTCAACCCTTCATTTGAATCTTAAATTTTCATAAATGTCATTGAATACTTGCCCATTTTCTTAAGTTTTGTTGCGGAGAGCACTGGCCATCAGATGAGCAGCCGCCTGCTGAGCATGAAATCTGCGAATGCATTGCTAGTACTGCCAGCAACAGGCGAAGTGATACCTACTGGCTCCCGTGTCTCGGCCATTGTGATATCTGACTTCAGAGTCGCAGCCAACATGGCAAGCCTTTCATCAAGAGATCCAGCACAACAAAAGCAGGCCAGTGAATCGCAAGATGGAGCTAACAGAAATCAAGTTACCGCGCATAAGGTTGCGATATTGACTGTGAGTGACACTGTGGCATCAGGAGCTGGGCCGGACCGAAGGTAGTATACTCTCGTCTCGTTTCTGCATAATGATAAACTCTTCCGACAAACTGTCTAATGCTTTACTAGTCGTCATCTTAAGTTCAACCCTTTTGCATTCCTTCAATTGTGCTATTTGCATCTTGATACTCCTCATCAGATCGTTATTTTGATGAGGTCACTTAGTGGATGCCAAACCAAAAAGAGCCGAGCTGATATTGCTCCCTGCTGGAGAATGACCAGGGACGTACAATTGGCCGTTGCAACATTTCTGTTATAATCCCAAAGTGGATTGTAATCTTGTTATTCTTTTTATATGATAGAGGGCATGTTTTCTTTTCAGAACTGCAAACGGGAGTCATTTTTGTATTCTTTTTCCTAATCCTGAATAGGGTACTTCTCTAACATCCTTGGTTTAACCACCAGTGGTCCAGCGGCTGTTGCGGTGATAAATTCCTCATCGGAAAGGTTAGGGGGAGCTAGCGTTGCTGCAACTGCTGTGGTCCCTGACGACGTGGAAAAGATAAAGGACGTCATTCGGCGATGGAGTGATGTCGACAAGATGGATCTCATCCTTACCCTTGGTTAGTTCCAGTTTTTTCCGAAAACTATGCCTCTGGATCAAAGTTCTCACTGCTATGTGGTTTTTGTTGAAGGTGGCACTGGCTGTACCCCAAGGGATGTGACTCCTGAAGCAACAAAGCTGCTAATAGAGAAGGAAACCCCAGGCTTACTCTTCGTGATGACTCAAGAGAGTCTGAAGGTAACGATCTCCTCCTTTATCTGCAGATACGTTCCGGACAATGGTTTGACTGATGGAGTTTTCTCCGTCTCTTTGATTTGCCTAGGTCACACCATTTGCCATGCTCTCTCGTGCTGCTGCAGGAATCAGAGGATCTTCATTGGTAATCACATCGATCTCCCGTCAAAGGCTATTAATCGGAGAAAAAAAAGGGAAGACATTGACCACACTTGAACCTCCATGATTGATTGCAGATAATAAACATGCCAGGGAACCCGAATGCCGCCTCCGAATGCATGGAGGCCTTGCTTCCTGCACTGAAGCACGCGCTGAGGCAGATCAAAGGTGACAAGCGAGAGAAGCACCCCCGCCACGTGCCTCACGCGGAGACGGCACTGTCCGACACATGGGGACGCAGCTATAAGTTGGCTTCTGGAGGGGACACAGAGCCCGGCTGTGGTTGCTCCCACCATTAATGGGGTCTGAATGCACAACGCCATGCCCCGCGCTAAAGAATTGAACCTTTGTGGAAATTGTAGGAAGAAAAGCTTGAGCTGCTTTCTAATAATGTGGACTGCTTTTATCTTTTTACGGTTGTTGTCGAGAACTCGATCGATTTGTATCCAATTGATTGGTCGATTTTTCGTGTATTGGGCGATGGGATTTTGAGATAGGGCCGGACAGAGAGCTGAAGTTCGCTCTGGAGTCGTACTGGGACGAGTTGCAGAATGTGGCGGCTGATTTGAGGGCCCCTGTTTGGAAGAAGATAACTACTGCCGGCATCAAGTGCATCCCCACCGGAGAGACATGGCTGGAGCGGTGGAGAGGTCGGGTTCTGCCGTCTGTTTTTTGTAATGGAATGAAATATGGTGCTGGCATCAGTCCAGGCGGGCATGACATACATTCGCCTCCCGTCAATAGATGAAATTGGTGACAGGATTGGCAAGATGTTTTCAGTCTTTAACGGCAACATCCTTTGGATAAACCCTAATTGTGGCCTCAAGATCTGTAAGTACTCCTAGGTTAAGCATGCCCTGAGCAACATGGTAGCTGCAGCCAAGCTACTTCGAAGAAATTTAACATCTGTTACTGGTCTGCAGAAGACCAAGATCTCCATTTTGATTGTGTTTCTACTGAGCAAGTTCTAGCTGATTGACGCACGCTTACTTTTGCTCAGGTTGCTGTTAATAGAAACGTGCATGAATTCCATGCCGTAAACATGTTCGATATCTCTTATCGTTATGCATTATCATACCGAGATACTTGGCTTTTCTCAGCTGACAATGATATTATCTTGATTGCTATATATTTTACATGCGGCTGCAAAGGTGACCAGATTTTGTCTAGTTGTAAAAGTTGCCCGTATTGAGAACAATGAAATGCATCCAGAGGAAGGCTGTGGCTGTTTATCAAGCTAGGAAATCTCGCTGTTTCTCTGGGAGCCTTGAAGAAGAAGAACAGTTGATGCATGAAGAGCTTAGAATCCAAGCAGCAGAAGACCAGAAATATGAAGTGCAGTACAGAGTGACAGCAGATGGAGAATGAAGAAGAAGAAGAAGAAGAAGAAGACGCAGGAGGAAGACAAAAGTTGTTAGAGGAATTTCCACTCAATGATTCAATTGATTCAGGTGTACTCGAGTGTTCTTATTTACAACGTTGTATGGCATAACAACTCTAACAGCCGTCTGATGTTATCCATTCCCCAACATTTCCAAACTAATTCTTCTTTCCTCTTCATTGGGCTCGGGCTGGGAGAGTTCAGGACTCACCACTTGGTCAGATTGTCCAACAATGCAGACATAAATGGTTCAAAGCTCTCATCTTCTCATTATTCATTTCATTCACTTGAATTTACATTGTGATTTGATTTCAAGGATGTAGTAAAGTAAATGGATTAGTTTCGTCTGACCCTTTGAAGGATAGATATGACCTCACAGTTCTGTGTTTTCTGGTCTGCTCGTTTGCGGTTGCCCAAGTGACTTGATTGCAGTTTTGACAGATAATCCAATGACGACAACCAGTAGGACAGCTGCTACGGTTGTTATCAAGTTCCGTGGCTTCTTCAGATTCACCATGAAGTCTCCGATAGCTTGCTTGTAAGTTGTTGGTTGTGGAACCTGGTTCAAGCGAGAGTAAGGAGGCACGAGTTCTTCCTTCTTCCGATCACCAGCTCCAGAGTCATCAGGTTTCTTATCCCTTTTTTTCTCAGAACCATCCCTGGCAGTTGACGTTCCGGCCTTCTGCGGCAAATTGGCCTCGGTGAAATTGCCAGCATCAGGTTTCTTCTTATCCGCTGCACTTAGATCCTTCATCTTCCTTTCGTCAGCTACCGTCCCCGCATTTTCCCTTTCATTTCTCGGTTTCAAGTTGGTAGCTTCCTCCTTAATTTCAGGAGTCTTTTCCTTTGGTTTCTCGCCTTCCTCCGGCTTCTTGACGGGTGCCTTCGGTGGCTTGGGCGGCTCCATCGCGTCCTTTTGTCTCTGCTCCTGCAGAGCCACCGGAGTTGTCACCTTCGGAGGTTGGGATGGCTCTGCTGCTGGTTTCGCATCTTTACGGGGCTCTGTCGGCACCGGGGCGTTCGTCTTCAGGTGCTTCACGTAAAGAATCCCATTTTCATACTTTGCAGTGATCTTATTGCTGTCGTAGTTCGGTTTGATCGGCATTTCCTTGCGGAAACGGCTCCATCTGTTATCTCTGACTTGCCTTTCGCCCGTGACCCTCAGATTCCCCACCGACGTTATCTGAACCTTCAACTGTTCCTTCCTGAAGCCTGCACCACGGACGATTGGCATGTAATCAATTTTTCAGGCATTCATAGACAAAGGATGGGGAAGGGAACTGCTCTTACCAGGGAGGAAGAGGAGGAGGGTGTCGACTCCTTCCTCTTTTGCCCACTCGAAAGTGGGATCGAAGTCGTCGTAGACCCGGTTCGGTGGGTTAGCTGCAGAAGCCATGCGACCGCCTCGGTTCGTTATCGGATGTCTGAATCAGAGATGACTATTTATGCCGATGTTTGGGTGTGTGTGTGGGGGGGGGGGGGGGGGGGGGGGATTGATTGTGAGGTTATGATTGTTGTTTTCCTTTCAATCTGGTTATTCTTGATTTGTTCATGTTATTGAAGTTATGCTTTGCGTCATCTTCAAGCTAATAGAAGCACCCAAACGGAGATGCCTTACAGTTTTTTTGGTTTCCGGACAAGAAGTACCAGAGTGTAAAAGAATCTCGCTTCCTTGTTGGCCGTCCGTCGCGGAATGTTCGAACTCATTTTGAAAGTGTTTTTTTAAGTCAAAGATCAATTTTTTTTAAGTCAAATATTCCAAAGTGTTTCTCCCTCGATCCACGATGTTAGTACCTAAGGGATCGTTGAGAAGTTCGTGATCGTGTGCGCGTGAATACCACTAGAGGAGTCACACTTGGAGCTCTCGATCTATTATTCCTGATACTTTTGTTTCGCCGAAAATTCCCAAATATGCTTTTCGGATAAGATTATATTATTATTTATTTAAAATTTATACGTATCATCAGATTATTTTGGGCATAACAAATTATAATTTTATTGCTTCAGTTGCGCCTGAAATCTAACACCAAGCTACCCGATGATGTGAGTTTTCCAAAAGTTCGATTTTTTAAGTCAAAGATCGATTTTTTATTACATATAAAATTCCAAAGTTATTTACTTGTTTTTTTCAAACACTATTCGGAAAGATAACTCCCTTGCAGGACTCAACGGCCACTGCCACGGCCACGTCCCCTTGCGGATGCATACAATAAGGACAACCCCCACCAATCATTGACTAGTTCGGTGTCGTCAGAAGGTGAGGATAAATTCAAGTTTAAGAAGGTAAGGTGGGGTTGGGATTGTTATTACTACTATTATTATTATCATCGTGATGGACGAAAGTGGAGCCAGCGGTGGGAGCAGAAAGGGAAACCTTGTGCTTGCTGTCAATGGCCAGAGCTTCGAGTTGTCGGAGGTTGACCACCCTTCCACCACCCTTCTCGACTTCCTCCGCCTCAATACCCCTTTCAAGAGCGTCAAGCTCGGCTGCGGCGAAGGTGAAGTCAAATCTCCTCCATAGCCAATTTCCCTACCCACCCCGTGTGTTCGAAATTCAATCATCAGTTGATTATGTGTTTCTCTCTTCTGTCTCTACAATTTGATGTCTCTGGCGATCGGATTCTGGTGTCTGTCATCTGGATTTTTCTGCTGACGCAGGGGGGTGCGGCGCCTGTGTTGTTTTATTGTCGAGGTACGATGCGAAGCTCGATCGAGTCGAGGATTACAGTGTGAATTCGTGTCTGACCTTGCTGGGCAGCGTGAATGGATGCTCGGTCACGACCACGGAAGGCCTCGGGAACAGCAGGGACGGATTCCACCCCATCCATCAGCGGTTCTCCGGCTTTCACGCCTCGCAGTGCGGGTTCTGTACTCCCGGCATGTGCATGTCATTCTATTCGTCTCTTGTTAACGCCGAGAAAGCTGAGCGGCCTGAACCGCCCCAGGGGTTCTCGAAGCTCACCGCCTCGGAGGCAGAGAGAGCGGTCGCAGGGAACCTCTGCAGGTGTACAGGGTATCGACCCATCGCGGATGCCTGCAAGAGTTTCGCGGCGGATGTCGATATGGAGGATCTGGGACTCAATTCCTTCTGGAAAAAGTCAGATGGTAGCGAGGAAAAGATCGGCAAGATGCCTCCTTTTCGTCGGAGTAATGGGATGAGCATGTTTCCTGAATTCTTGAAAGAGAGGATGAAGTCTTCCAAGGTGATGGACGAGAAGAGATTCAGTTGGTATACTCCTGTTACGATCCGGGAGGTTCAATCGCTGTTGGAAGATAGCGTAAACGACAAGGAAGCTATTCCGAAACTAGTTTTAGGTAACACAGGCGCAGGGTATTACAAGGACATGCGAACCACAGAAAAGTATATCGACCTGAGATACGTCTCGGCACTCTCGCTTATCAGAAAGGATGAGAAGGGAATCGAAATCGGTGCGGCCGTGAGTATTTCAAAGGCGATAGAAGCATTGAGGGAAGAAAGTGCAGGGAAATCAAAAGAACTGGTCGTGACATTTGGGAAAATCGCTGATCACTTGGAGAAAGTCGCAAGTCGGTTCGTCAGGAACGCTGCTAGTATAGGTGGAAACATAGTGATGGCACAAAGGCTCGGCTTCCCGTCTGATATTGTGACCGTACTCCTTGCAGCTGACTCGGGGGTGACTATACTGAGTAAAACGAGGCAGGAGAGCGTTTCCCTCGAGCGATTCCTGGGAATGGATCCTTTAGATAGCAGAAGCATACTTGTAAATGTTACCATCCCGTTTCCAGAAATTAGCAGGAACCTCGAACCAAAAGCGAGGGATATCCTACTGTTTGATACTTATAGAGCGGCACCACGACCGCTTGGGAATGCGCTGCCATACTTGAATGCGGCATTCATGGCCGATGTTAGTTCCTCAGAGACGCTGAATGGCGTTGTTATAAAAAGATGTCGGCTTGCCTTCGGTGCTTATGGGACAAAACACTCGATCAGAGCTAGAAAGGTAGAGGAAACAATGACTGGAAAAGTTCTTAGCCCGAGCCTGTTGATGAAGGCAATGGAAGCTGTTAGGATGACTATTATTCCAGCAGATGGCACGGCCCATCATGAATACCGGATTAGCTTGGCTGTCAGCTATCTGTTCAAGTTTTTCGGTCGACTGCTTGATTTCCCTGATCAAGTTCCGAATGTCTGCCTGGATGGCCAAGTGTGTTTCTCGTCTGAGGACACAGATGGAGAAAATGGATTTCAACGTCAGAATCCTGCTTTACTGTCATCATCTCGTCAGATCGTTGAAGTGAATAATGAACATTTTCCTGTCGGCAAGCCCATCAAGAAATCTGAAGCGGCCATTCAAGCCTCCGGTGAAGCTGTCTATGTGGACGATATTCCGGCTCCACCGAGTTGCCTCTATGGAGCTTTTGTATACAGCACGAAGCCACTCGCTCGCATAAAGGGCATCATGTTATCATCTAACATAGCATCCAGCTCGGTCACTGCACTAATCACTTTTAAGGATATTCCGAAGGGCGGAGAAAATATTGGATCGCTGACCATATTCGGCCAGGAGACTTTGTTCGCTGATGAGCTCACCCGTTTTGCTGGAGAGCGAGTTGCCTTTGTGGTAATGAAGTTTCCGTTTCACTCTTCGAACTAGTTCTAGCAGTGGTGGCTAACATTATGGAAACTAAAGCAGATGGGCTCCATTTCTGAATTTCATAGGTTGCAGATTCTCAAAAGCACGCAAACATGGCTGCAGAATCCTCTGTGATCGATTATGATACGGATAACTTGGATCCGCCAATCCTCACAGTGGAGGAGGCTGTTGAAAAGTCCAGCTTCTTTGACGTTCCTCCCTATTTGCAGCCGGAGGAAGTCGGAGATGTATCAAAGGGAATGGAAGAAGCAGAACACATGATTCTCTCCGCCAAGGTACTAAAAAACTGAAAACCTTTCTGTTGGTCTAGAAAGATCGTGCTATTCACCAAAATCTTCTTTGAGTATGTTTCTGTCTTTGGTTGTTGTAGATCGGACTCGGTTCACAATACTACTTCTACATAGAGAACCAGACGGCTCTCGCCGTCCCAGATGAAGATAACTGCATGGTTGTTTACAGTTCAAGCCAATGCCCAGAATATGCCCACGATACCATAGCGAAGTGCCTCGGAGTTCGGGGACACAACGTTCGTGTTATTTCAAGAAGGGTTGGAGGAGGTTTCGGTGGAAAGTCCCTACGGGCTATTCCAGTGAGCCATTTTCCCATCCACTTGAATTTGTTCGATGTCGCCCTGCAGCTGACATAACATGTTTTTTAAGGTTTCTGCAGCATGCGCCCTCGCCGCTCATACCCTGCGTCGTCCTGTAAGGACATACCTCAGCCGTAAGACAGACATGATAATGGCAGGAGGAAGACATCCCATGAAGGTAACCTACAGTGTCGGTTTCAAGACTGGCGGTAAAATCACGGCCTTAAGGATCGAGGTCCTGATAAATGCGGGAATCTCGCCTGACGTGAGTGCAATAATACCTCAAAACTTCATCGCAACCCTTAAGAAGTACGACTGGGGAGCCCTGTCATTTGATATCAATGTATGCAAGACAAATCACACCAGTAAATCGGCGATGAGGGCACCGGGAGAAGTTCAAGGCACGTATATTGCAGAAAGTATCATTGAGCATGTTGCTTCCGTGCTGTCACTGGACGCGGATGATGTTAGGAAAGCAAACCTTCATACAGTAACCAGCCTTGGTTTGTTCTACAAGGATTCAGTGGGTGATCCCGATGAATACACGATTCCTTCCATTTGGGATAAACTCGGGTCGACCGCGGACTTTCTCCGAAGGACTGAGATGATTGAAGAGTTCAACCGAGTTAATATTTGGAGGAAGAGGGGGATTTCTAGAGTACCCATTGTACATGAAGTGTCGTTGCGAGCGACCCCCGGCAAAGTAAGCATCCTAAGGGATGGTTCAATAATCGTTGAAGTCGGAGGGATTGAGATTGGCCAGGGCCTTTGGACGAAGGTGAAACAGATGGTGGCGTTTGCTTTGAGTTCGTTAGTGTGCGACGGAAACAGCTCCAGTCTGTTGGAGAAGATACGGGTTGTACAAGCCGATTCCCTGAGCTTAATCCAGGGAGGCTTCACTGCAGGGAGCACAACATCTGAAGCGAGTTGTCAGGCGGTCCGAATGTCCTGTGACCTCTTGGTCGGACGACTGTCGCCGTTGAAGGATAAGTTGAAGGAACATCACGGTTCAGTTAACTGGGAGTCATTGATTCTCCAGGTATGACGCTAGAACTTCGCTGTGTTTTTAAGTTACCAAATTTACAAGTTTCCACTGCCGGATGCAGGCGCATATGCAAAGCACAAACATGTCGGCGAGTTCCTTCTACATCCCGGAATTCGGCGCTATCCGTTATCTGAACTATGGCGCTGCCGCGAGCGAGGCGAGTTCTTTCATCGCATAAGTTTGTGCATTGATCTTTCGTAAGCTCGCTGTTCCGAATCTCAATCATATAGTTGAATCCTTGCAGGTCGAGATAGATGTTCTCACAGGAGAGACCACAATTCTTCGGACGGATATAGTCTACGACTGCGGCAAGAGCCTGAACCCCGCCGTCGATTTAGGACAGGTCAGTTATGTTCCTTGACACGGAAGGAAGCATTCCATTCATTATCGAAACCGGTAAAACTGTACCGACTCAAGCGTTTGGTGAATCGGTGTTTTTTGGGCGGGTAATCCGCAGATAGAAGGCGCATTCGTCCAGGGGATTGGATTCTTCATGCTGGAGGAGTACCTGACGAATGAAGAAGGGCTGACGATCACTGAAGGAACCTGGACGTACAAGATCCCGACGCTGGATACCATACCGAAGCAATTCAACGTCGAGATCACAAATACCGGGAGTCACCGTCATCGCGTCCTCTCTTCGAAAGGTAGTGGCAGCACGTTCGTAAATTCTCAATCATTTCCTCTCGGAGAAGTATCAGTCCGTCTCCTTACCTTCCTTCCGGTACGCGACAGCTTCCGGGGAGCCGCCGCTGCTCCTGGCGGTGTCAGTGCACTGCGCGACGAGGATGGCAATAAAGGAGGCGAGGAAGCAGGTGGCGGGGTGGAAGGGGGAGGAAAGGAGCGGGGGGGCGTTCGAGGTGGGGGTGCCGGCGACGATGCCGGTGGTGAAGGGGGCATGCGGGATGGATGGGGTGGAGGCCTACCTGAAGCACAGAGCCACGAAGAAAATATAATTAAGGTAAAAGTTCCCTGGGGGGCATCATCATCATGGTCTGGTCAGATCAGATAGATGATGGCGGTGGCACTTCATTCGAGACCCTCCTTTTCCTATTTTTTTTTCTATAGATAGAAATTCGAGTTACTTGACATTAATAAGAAAAATATAAAAATTTTACCGACATTAATGAACAGAACTTCTCCTGCAGGAACACGGGACACAACGGTAACATTTGACTTGTTGTCCGGTCGATGATGCTGCTGATACCCCAAAAAAAAAAGCTGCTGAGGGCATCAGTTGGTGTGCCCCCCCTTTGGAAATAAATAATAAACAAAATAAAGGACGTGCCTGCCTGCCTGCATCCACTCCTGTCCTGTCCTTTCCTTCCTCCTCTTTGGACAACGTCCATATTTTGTTAACCTTGTTAAGACGCTCATTAAAAGATAATAAATATATCATAATCATAGTACCAATTTACATTCAACGGATAGTTTGACACGTATTTCTTTAAATTAATTAAGAAAACTAATTTGTATAACAATGGATGGTGAGGGGGAGGGTGACCACCAAACCTATTCTTTCTATCTATATATATATATAAGAGTGAGTTAGTATTAGCAGTGCCTGAACTCAAACTCAACCCCTTCAAACTCCCAGGAGGAGAAGAAGTTCGTTCCTACCCCCTACACCTACCAGCACGTCCTAATGGCGAAACCCCTCATGCCTCTCGCGGCATTCCTCGTCCTGTGCTGCTGCTGCTGCTCCTCCTCCGCGGTTCTGGAGTCCGACTACGTCAAGTACAAGGACCCGAGCCAGACCGTTGAGGACCGGATCGACGACCTGTTGGCCCGCATGACGCTTGCCGAGAAGATCGGCCAGATGACCCAGATCGAGCGCAAGGTCGCCACCCCCGACGTCATGAGGGAATTCTCCATCGGCAGCGTGCTTAGCGGCGGCGGCAGCGTCCCCGCCACGAGGGCCTCCCCCCAGGCCTGGGTCGACATGGTTAACGACATTCAGAAGGGTTCCCTCTCGACCCGGCTCGGCATCCCCATGATTTACGGGATCGATGCCGTTCACGGCCACAACAACGTGTATAATGCCACCATCTTTCCCCACAACGTGGGTCTCGGCGTCACCAGGTGAGTCGACACAGCGAAATGTTCCCGCCTTTTTTTGTGGAAGTGATGTCAGTTAAGCCGGAGAGGAACTGTACGGTGACGGCAATGGGTTGGTTTTGATGTATTGTTAGGGACCCTGTGTTGCTGAAGAAGATCGGAGAAGCGACAGCGCTCGAGGTTCGGGCGACTGGCATACCGTATGTTTTCGCACCTTGCATTGCGGTTTGCAGGGATCCAAGATGGGGGAGATGCTACGAGAGCTACAGCGAGGACCACCGGATTGTTCAGATGATGACGGAGATCATCCCCGGCTTGCAAGGTGACATCCCTTCTAATTCCCCAAAGGGCGTCCCTTTCGTCGGAGGAAAGTAAGCGACTCGAGTTTCCATAGTTTAGCTGTTTGTTGGACGAATTGTTGTTGCTGCTGTTGTTGTTGACGGGGATTGTTGATCCGAAATGCTTTTAGGGGGAAGGTGGCGGCCTGTGCGAAGCACTTTGTGGGCGATGGAGGGACGACCAAGGGGATCAATGAGAACAACACAGTGATTGACGAGCGCGGGTTGTTGACTGTCCACATGCCTGCATACCTGGACGCGATCCAGAAGGGGGTCGCGACTGTCATGGTTTCCTACTCGAGCTGGAACGGGGAGAAGATGCATGCTAATCGGGGACTCGTCACGGGGTTCCTCAAGAAGAAGCTCGGGTTCAAGGTCGGTAATGAAATTGAGTCTTGATGGAGGATTAGGCGAGCTGCCTTGTTGTTCTGTTCTCTCCTCTGAGATTGTTTTGAATGTCATCTGTGGTGTCTCAGGGATTCGTGATATCAGATTGGGAAGGCATCGACAGGATCACATCACCTCCTCATTTGAACTACCAGTACTCTGTTCATGCCGGAGTCAGCGCCGGTATCGACATGGTGATGGTGCCGTTCAACTACCAAGAGTTCATTACCGATCTCACTGCTCAAGTCCAGAACAAAACCGTCCGTATGAGCAGGATCAACGACGCGGTCAGGAGGATACTGCGCGTCAAGTTTGAGGCCGGCCTCTTTGAAAGCCCTCTGGCCGACAACAGTCTCGCGGACAAGGTCGGATGCAGAGAACACAGGGAATTGGCCAGGGAAGCTGTGAGGAAATCTCTGGTGCTCCTGAAGAACGGGAAATCGATGGAGAAGCCGTTGATTCCACTCCCAAGGAGGGCAAGGAAGATCCTTGTCGCCGGAAGTCATGCCGATAACTTGGGCTATCAGTGCGGAGGGTGGACCATTGAATGGCAAGGACTCACAGGCAACGATCTCACTTCAGGCACAACAATCCTGAGCGCGATCAAGAGCACGGTCCACCCATCCACTCAAGTAGTGTACAACGAAAATCCAGACCACGGCTTTGTCAGCTCGAACAACTTCGACTACGCCATTGTCGTCGTGGGCGAGACTCCGTATGCTGAGACAGCCGGTGACAGCCTCAACTTGACCATCACAGAACCAGGCCCAGCCACAATTGAAAGCATCTGTGGAGCCGCCAGATGCGTTGTCGTGGTGATCTCTGGTCGTCCGGTCGTGATCGAGCCTTACATCTCGAAGATAGATGCTCTTGTGGCCGCCTGGCTTCCAGGGAGCGAAGGCCAGGGCGTGGCCGACCTCCTGTTCGGGGACTACGGCTTCACAGGCAGGCTCGCCCGGACATGGTTCAGGACAGTAGACCAGCTACCAATGAACGTCGGGGATATTCACTACGACCCGCTATTCCCAGTCGGATTCGGCCTAACGACGAGGACCGTCAACGAAGCTGATGCACCCGCCGATTCTTGAAGGATCCTCATTTGTTACATGAATTATATATTATATTATATGCTTATGGGTTCCCATTCATGCAAATTGATAGGAATACAACATTCGCTTTGTTATCTCCACCGTAGGAATTGGGTTCAAGCTTTCTCTAGCACCTTCTCATGAATGGACTCCTGACGTATACGAAGGTTAGGAAAAAGAAATTGCAATGTGGGCTTTCTGAGATTATATATAACACATTTGGGCCTTCCTTATTGGTCATGAGGCCCAGATCCAGTTTAATGATGGTCCTTTCATTGAGCCTGGCCCGTCCGATACTACTAATTCCTCCAGGGGTACACAAACTTGTTATACCTGGCCAGGGTGTGCTGAAAGGCGTGGACTGGCTGGGATCCATCCTTTGCGGAATGATGGTGCATTCGGCTGTTGTGAGCAGTTTATCTGGCTAGCTGAAATATTAAAGATTTGAGTCTGCGGATTGATATTAGTGGAAGGTGCGGAGAGCCCTTGTCGCTACTTTGAGCAGTCTAATGGCAGCTTGTTTGAGGCATGGCCCAGCTGTGGCATGGGAAGTTCGTGTATATATGTATATACCGCCCTCTTGTACCTCTTGAATGGGATTAACAAGGCCATCGACCTGTCCGCGGAGGTTACCTACAAGGGGAACCCTCGCAGGGGAGCCGACCTATGCCAAGACAATTGTGGACAGCTTGAACCTGACGATCCTAGTGTGATTCAAAATGGAGCAGTCGACAATCATCAAGTTAGCAAGCGGGTAGAGACTTTCGCTCACTGTGGGAGTTGCCACGGATCATAGTTCTGTTCAAGTGCGTCACTCTGTCTAATCCATCTTGGTCACTAGATCATCGTTCAGGAGAAAAATCTCTGGGAGCTAAAAGTTGTGTCCCGTGTAGTTTTGCAGAAGCAGGAGGAAGTGCCTGGGTGTGGAGAATCGCAGCACGGTCTACAAACAATGCAATGTATGTATTTTACGACTGCAGCAGGCGAATAGCACACAAATAAGGATCTCGTTCTTGTTCGTTCACGAGAGAATTTTTTGACGTAAAAGAGTATTGAACTGCTTGCATTGCATCCTTGGGCGTTTTGGCCAACAAAGGAGAAAAAGGATTTAGGGTTTAGAAAGTAAGATTTAGGGTCTCAAACCTAACCAAGTCACGACTATTTCCTCAATGCCTTGCGATGAACTGAGCTCGAGGGAGGAGAAATTCATCAGAGTTTGCAGAAAGCTGGTTTTCATTGGACGACCCGGTCTGTTCTGCTCTTGCTTACATGTACAAGGACATTGTTTAGGAACATCCTGCCTATGTTCATCACGTGAGAATTCAAGGATATTGTTTTTTCATTGGGCATGCTTCTCTTGGGCAAGCAATTCATCCTAACAAGCTAAACACAGACGACTCGGGACGACTCGGGATTGCCGATTCGAAAGCAGAATGAATTCAGCAACGGAGCATATATATATATATATCAGGGAGAAAGTTAACAAAAACCTATGTACAAGACTTGCAATTAGGCATATTCTATTCTCACCACAGCTAAAAAGGAGGCTTCCTTGGTCATAAAACCTCCTCTAACCCCTTGCACCAAAAAAAAAAACTTAGCCAAAAAGAAAAGAACACTCTGTCAGCCCTCCTTTTTATGTGGTTTTGTTGAACACGCCAAAAAAGAATTATTTCTTCGTGTATGTGAGATAAGGGTCCTTAGCAATTGTTAGAACATCCGGTCTCTCAGCTTGATCATATGTCAGACACCGCCTAATTAGTTCCTGTAGAAAGCATGCAAAAGTTCGCGAAATAATCTAAATCATAGCATTAAGTGAAAGGTTGAGAGCCATTGCACATGCTCAATGAAGGATGAAGGAACTTGCCTTCGCCTCACTGGAGACTGCTGGTCTAGTGGGGAACTCCACTTTACGTGCTTTGATAATGGTATCCTCGCGAAGTATTCTTTCCTGCGTTTGGTCGTGGCCGAAAGGGCGTTTTCCAAACAGCATCTGGTAAAATAAGACGCCCGCAGACCATACGTCAACCTGCTCCAGGGATAACAGTCGTTAGGAAAATCCATGGTTTTGCAAATGAAATACCTTCACAGCTCGAGTCTTTTAATGAACATGGAAGGCAAATTAAGAATTGTACAGGACCTTCGATGAGATGAGAGGTATCTTGCTGAGGTCAAAGCATTCAGGAGGCAAGTACCTGAAATAGTGCCAGAAAGATAGCTAGGTATGATACTCAGAGAAGTATTCCAAGATACAAGGGCCCGAGAAAAACATTAAAGTAAAATATGGACCAATATGAACAAGCTAATGCATAATTCATCTTTTCCTGACTTACCAATATGTGCCGGCTCCCTGGGATGTGAGTTCCATGCCTTGCGATCCGACATTTTCCTCTACAATCTTACTTAGGCCAAAATCAGTCACTTTTGCTACGCCGAATTCATCAAAAAGAACATTTCCAGGCTTCAGGTCATAATGGATAATCTTCTGCGCTCTTTTATTCAAGTATACAAGTCCTTGGAAAATTTGAACAAGGATGATCTTCGCTTCCTTCTCAGGCAGTAGGGGGGTTGCCTTCAGAACAGCATCTAGATCTTTGCCTGAAGTAGAAGATTGAGTTACAGATTTGAACAGAAGAAAATTTAAAAAGGAAGGATAGAGAACTACATGAAATATACTAGCAAAGAGACCGCTTTCAAGTGTCATGAGCTCTCTTATTAACAGGAAAGTGAAAGGGTAATCATACCGCTACAGAACTCTAATATCGTGCAAAATGTATTGTGGTCAATCTCGAAAATATCCCAAAGCCGTACTATATGGTGATGCACCAGACTCTTATGAATATTGTATTCCCGGATTGCATGACGGATGTAACTCTGCTTCTTCTCTTCACTCCACTGAGCATTTAGACCATGCAGCTTGCAAGCCACATAACGGTGGTCTACCAAGTCATATGCCTGCAGGAGGATTCAGGGAAGGTACAGTCTGTAATATTCCACAATAAGCCATAAATATTATATCACATTTTCAAATTTAAGAGATAAAGAAACAAAGAAAATCCTTGGAACTTTTACCTTGTAAACCTCACTAAATCCACCCTTGCCAAGAAGGTTCAATAGGGCATAACGATGATTGAGAATCTGGAAATTGTTAAAGCGAGAACCATCCTCATCTCTTATTCGCTTCATCTCCCGAATAAGCCTTCCCTTCTCAAACTCATATCGGTCCCTCTCACGCAGAATACTCTCCTCCTCCTGGAATAATTTGGAAAACAATTACTAAAGACGTGCATTTAAACCTTTTTTGCACGTAAACCCACCAAAAAAACAATATAATGAAGCTATAAATATAAGCCAAGCACCAAGAATTTTACCCGTTTGATGCTGCTTATACGTGATTTATATATCTCATCCTGGATAAGTATATCATCGTCCAACAACCCATTTTCACCATCAGCTCCCTCACCCTTGTCTTTTAATACAGTAAGTAACATCAGCTCATTGCTCATCATAACTGCAATAATAAGGGCACAATGCTACAGAAAATTACCATTTTGTCTTTTCTTTAAGGATTTCCGTTGCCGTTCGATAGCCTCTTTGTTTTCCAGTAGTTGTTTCTGTAAAACAGAAAATGGCACAAGAAGAAATCTTCCAATAATGAAACCTTTTCTCTTTCTTTGTTTTAAATGTTAAAAACTACTCAATGGAGGACATTGCTACTGCAACTATGCAGCTATAGAACCTTCTACACTAAAGAATTGTTCAAGTATATCCCATCAAGATGTTTCTTCAATTTATTCAGTCATATTCACAAAATTAATGGCAATAGTTTACAAATATAGGGTGCTCTTATTCCTTTTCTAGGACTGGAAAAATAAGATGAAAGAGATAATAGCATTGATACTTCAGATATGGCTAGAGAATCAGGGGTGCAATGTTTAAAAATTAAGGCAGCAAATACGGGAAAACTCTAATATACCAGCTGAGAATTAAGATCTTTCATTGCTTGTCCATCTTCCCACGTTTCAGATATAACAGTACCGGCCCTACATCAATTAAAGCGAATTAACTTCAAATACAAAAATTTCCAAAATGTCTATGCTGAAGACATCTTCATTGATAGGTCGGGAGGAGGTAATTCATTCTCCTGAAATAGCCCCTCACCCTGTTGATGGCTAACTCAGCCATCTTATACCGAGTGTCACTACTAGGCTACACATTTTTAAAATTCACATTGCCTGGTGCAGCAATATTCCCATTTCATAATCATATCCTCAAATTGATAATGTATTTCCAATATAAAACCAATAAAAAATCACCATGTATATATATCCACAGCAGCACCTCTGGCATGTAGTCCGCTTTTACCAAAACAAGATTTCATGGTGTATGCCAATTAACAGATATTATATCATTCTGCCGTTGCAAAAATTTCTGAATCTTCATTGCCAGCAAACTTTCACCAAGATTATCATCATGTACTTAACAATTCCTTTTTTCAGCCCTGTCATGATTGTGGAAAGGCCAAAGAAAATAAAGGATAAAAACAGTAAAAAGACTGACCTCATCACACCCACATTTCCAAGTCTCAACGAGTCTTGTCGTACTTTCATGCGTGCTTCATGTCTTTCGGCCTTTGAAACTGATATAAGCAGATCAGATATTATCTTACTTATCTGCATGAAAGGATATCACTATTATTCTTACAACCTTCATTAAAGGGATACTGAGCTTTAGCTGTTCCGCTAGAGAGAATATTGATGCATAAAAAGAACAGTCCACAACCTTAGGCTTCATTTGTTGCTCATGGTCTTTCAGTTCCTTGAATTCCTGTGCATAACATTTGAATAAGCAAGGATAAGTTGAAGTAACTTCCTACAGAAATATTGTAGTGGTAACACATTCTGAGACCTTCTCTGACTGACGGTAAAGATTCTGGTAATCGGTTGATTCTTGGCGCGCTTTATGTAAATCCTCCTCCAATACCACAACTTTTGACCGCAAAGCAGAGATTTCATCCTGAACAATTTTCCACTTATAACATTTTTTACGTGACGAAATTTGAAAAAATAATAGAAAAAAGAGACGCATCATATCCAGCTTAAAATTAGTCAAAACATCATACCTCTAAAGAGTGATTTTCATTCGGCGATTGCTCTTTTGGCCTATTATCCTGCATCAACCAGGCCATGAATTATTCAACTCAAACACAACCGTCTGTTTTCAATGCAAATAACAAGGCAAGCCAATTGGGAAAGAACTGTAAAATGGAGGTTCCAGATCGCTATTTTTAAATATATGCTCTGCATCCAAAAGAGAGGTTGCATCGGCATGGCCCAAATAAAGAGAACCTTGCCTTCCACACGGATCGAAAAAGAAGGGTACTTATTTGTTACCTTATAAGACGAACTCTCAAGCTGACCATTTGGTTGTGAGACAATTGACATAGAATTCGGTGACTTCATCTCGTTAATTTTAGAACCCCGGCTTCGAGCAGAACCTGATTGAGATCTACCACGACCCTGCCTTTTCATAGTCACTTCATTATTAGCTCTTGTCTCTATAGCTTCTACCATCTTTGCAAGTCCGTCAGAAGTTGCCTGATTCCACTTAGACAATCCAATCAGCAACCAGATGTATCTCCAAGAAGATACTATGACTCACGTCTTGCAATAATGAAAGGTATATTTGGCTATGCCTTTGTCATATGCAGCATTGGAATAACCTTAGAAATGTCTAACGATGAGTAGCTAACTAGGTCAGAAACTGAAGAACAACAGGAAATCATAAACTCAGTTTGCCATTTTCCAGACCACTGGGCACTAGGAAATCGTCGTGGATTCAAAGGGGATCCTACCTCGACATGGTCAAGTATAGAAGATGCCTCGTCAACCTGAACCCTCGGCCGTTTCTGGGTGTTTGCTTGAATGAGATACTCCCCTGCAATCTGCCATGAGAAATCATATTGAACAAGCTCCAAAGAGTAAGATGATTTCACAATGCAAGATAGTGTCTCGTTATAGAAACAGATAGTCGGCCAAGCACATTGACTCAAAGGAAAAATAATTCACCCGTGATAACAGCCCGACTATGAGATTTATCCACTAACAGAAACACAACAGCAGAACGACTTCCGCAGAGTCTGTGGAAAGATTATTAAAGAACCTCGATAGCACAACAGACATCGAAATAGCCAGAAAAAAAGTCGTAGAATAGAGACAGCATCGATAACATTCTACAGAATATCTCAAAATCACTTCTGGAAAACCTAGTGATAGGCAAAAAGTCCCGTCAGCCCACCAGTGCGTCAAACTATAGCAGGGTGCCTCTGGAGGCAGTTAACACAACGGAACATTAGCAATCTCATTGATCAGCCTCGTCAGAATTTCCGAGATAACAGACAGTTCCTTTCACATTCCCCAAAATCACGCAAATTCTACTTGGTTAAACTAAATTCCATCAAAACACTGACATAACAAAGCGCAATTCTCAACAATGCCAAGCAAGGAAGCTCACATCGTCATCGGAGTCGCTAGAACTCGACTCTGCCATGGCCACCTTAGCCATTTCCTCCGTAAACCTTGAAGCCAACGCCGGAGGAGCCGACGGCCGCGCCGCCTGCTGCTGCAGTAGCAGCGGCATAGCAGGGGCTGAAGAAGACGAGGCGGCCTTACCAACCAGCCGAGCCTCGAGCTTGGCCATCTTGGTGGGGAGGGACTGATCGGACTGGTTGGACGAATTCGACGACAGGTGCAGCAACAAGTCGTCCGACATATCTGGGCAACATCAACCACTAGCTGACACCATAAAACCAAAAACAACCCGTTGTCATCCCTAATCGAAAGTCGTCAACTTCACTGTACCCAAGTGAAATCAGATCAACACCGACGATTACAAAGCTAGAAATTAGCAAGAATTTAAGGTTAGGCTAAGGGAAAAATATGGGGTTCGAGGAAAAGAAAGGAAAAGGTAGAATCTTGACCTAAATTTGACCGAATCAGGACAACAACAACACGAGAGGAAGAGAACAAGGGATGAACAACCTTAGCATTAGTGGGAGTGTTTATGACAGGGCTGGTGACTGTCCAAAAGAGGGGACAAGTTTTGGGATGCGTGATTTTGGGAAGGTGACAACAACACGGGGGGGATGGGGATGTAAAAAAGGGGGTTTTCAAAATGTGAGGGTTTTGGTAAAGATCTGGCTGATTTAGGGGTTGTTGATGTTGATGCTGACGCTATTAAGTCTAAATCTAAAGGCAAGGAAGGGAGTAAAAAATAGTTGGATGCAGTAGAAGGGGGATATAGTTAGATGACTTGGGGTTATTCTGGGGAATCCCATTATATTTAGGGGTCTTTAAGATTATTAATTAAAAGAAATTTTAAATATTTTTAACGAAATGTCTTTTGGTTGGCCTCAAGACATTTGATGATTTAGGAATAATCTTCTCCCTCCCAAGTCCCAGTATAAGAAGAAGCAGCTAGGAGGAGACAACATAACAATGACACGTCAGCTCCTGCCCCTTCCACTGTCCAAAATGTCCTGCTTGTTTCAGATGGCATTGTCGTGAAAATGCCTAGGGACACGATAGCTTCTTGCATATACCTCCTCTCATCACAGAGACAGGCTTTATGCCTAAACATGCAGTTATGATAGGTCGTCGGCTAATCTAATTCCCACAGAACCTTACGAGAAGATCTTTGCTGGTATTGTGGACAACTTGGTTTTACTGAGACCGGATTAGATAGGTAAAAGAGAAGAAAGAGTGAATACAGTCTCCAGAACCACAATGCGACTCAATCAAGGGATGCCTTCCTTGACTGACATGCTTTACGGGACATGATTTCCATCTGCTAAGACACACAGCAACTGCTTCCCTGGATTTGAGGACTCCGAATGACTCAGAATGTTTTACCCGGTCGTTCCCACATTGAATCAATCGCAACAGCTCCTCGTGTGTCCAAGCTGACCATGCACGCAGAGTTTGCAGAGACCATGAACATTTGCAGGGAATGATGCGGAGGGAAAAGCGAAAAACTTGAATTTAATCTTAGCCTCTGCAGTCACGGTCGTCTGGAATATCCAGATCCCCCGCATTTCTTTCAGAATATTAATCCTACAAGAAGCAGAACACTCTCGTAAGCTATGAAATAGAAAATGCCAAGAGCTGACCGAGGTAAATGATCAGCGAAGGAAATCCCAGGTAGTCCCAGCTAGCAACAATTGATCAACAGGCAGGCTGCAGCAGTGAATCCGTGTTGACACAGGCTGAATTAACAGGCAACAGGTTCTCCTCAGGGGCACTAATCCAAGAGACGAGAACATAATCCGTGTAATCAATAAGTGAAAACGCTCTCATAACAAAGAAGACTGACTCTACATCTACACCGATTTCGATACTTGTACTTTGAGGCCGAGGAAGAGGGACAGAGCGATGGCTGCGATGACACTGACAGCGACAACGATGGTTTGGGCGTCGATCATCCACCTGACGCCACCGAATAGCAGCAGGGGATGCATGAGGATGAATTTAAGGCTAGCAGCAGAGTTTTCCGGTCCGAGTCCAATGGCACAGCACGATCGGACGACAAAGGATGAGAGGCGGAGGAGGCTGGCGGCAGCAGTGATACCATACGAACAAAACAAATAGGAGTGCTGGCAGCTAGCTGACGGATGCTGGAGGGATGGGGAATGGCGGGGAACGGTGGGGGGCAGCGGCTGCGGCGGTCGTGGCCATGGATAGAGGAGGGAACACGTGGAGGCGAGTTAGCGAGTTAGTTACACAACGGTGCGGTTTTGGTAGATGTGGCGTGGCGGTGACGGAGAAAAGTGAGGGCGGTCATGAATTGACTGTTTCACCCCCAGATGGAGAAGTCAGGCGGGCACCAGTCAAGCTTTCTGCAGTCAGGGTCTGAATAGTAATTTCGCCATCAAGGTATCACATTCGATCCTTCTTCTTTCTCCCTCTCCGTTCCCCCCACCAGTCGTTTCTTTGGAAGGCAGACCGCAAAGCTGACTCCAATTTTGTCCCTTTCTTGTATGATCCGAGTCTATAAATCATTCAAATCCTTCTCCAACGTCTCCAAAAAAAATCGATTATTCCCGTCTCCTTCTCCGAATCCAATCGGTCAAGCCCTAATTCTTCCCTCACAACAAACAATTCCTTGATTTTTGGCGCTGATTTTGACCTAGAGGCCAGAGCGGTATCGCGATGTTTAACGGAATGATGGACCCCGATCTCCTCAGGATGGCCCAGGAGCAGATGAACCGGATGTCCCCCTCCGATTTCGCGAGGATTCAGCAGCAGGTTTTGATCTCTAGTCGGTGGCTTCTTAGGCTCGTTCTAGGTGGTTCGATGAGTTAGGCGTTTGTGGAACTATCTGTTGTTGTCATTCTTCATTCCTATCTGGTGATCTATGCCTGCAATTCTGTAGCCGACGGCTTTTTCCTATCTGGTCCCAAGATCACGTTGAACCAGTTATAGTTGCGTATATCTGGTGACATTGGGTGATTCTACCTGGCTATGTCGAGCCATTTTAGCTTATGGGACTTGCTTGCGGGTGTCATTCGCTTGGACCTTGAGCGGTTTGCTAAGGTTGTTGAACCTTTCTGCTAGAGATTGCCCCAGTTTTCTGCAACCAAATTTTTTAAGTCGAGTGATGCTGGCAACGGAGACGGGCATTGCTTGTTTAATGGTATCAAGCGGAAATTCTATTCACTTTGTGGTTGCCCGTAAAGGTTCCTGCTTTTTTAAGGATAATCGGGTTGTGTTTTTGAATTGAATACATATTGCTCTATTTTGCTTCCGGGTAGTTAGGTTGTCAAAAAGTTTGTTAACATTTCATCTTTTATTGATTTATTTTTTAAATACAGATGATGTCGAATCCAGATTTGATGAGAATGGCGTCCGAAAGCATGAAGAATATGAGGCCTGAAGACTTAAAGCAGGCTGCAGAGCAGCTTAAGCATGTTCGACCTGAAGATATGGCTGAGATAGGTGAGAAGATGGCTAATGCCAGCCCTGAGGAAATTGCTGCTATGCGTGCCCGTGCTGATGCCCAGATGACTTACCAACTGAATGCAGCTCAGTTACTCAAGAAACAGGTGGGGGTTCGCTTTTTGCATTTTGAGCTAGGAAGTAGTATGATATTGATGATGCACAGAGATATAGCTAAGATTTAGACTTACTTCGTGAGCAACAGGGCAACGATCTTCACAGCCAGGGAAGGTTTGGGGATGCCTCAGAGAAATACTTGCGGGTGAATGTTTGTTTCTACATGCATCTTCGGTGCCATTTCTTTTTTTTTTTTTTCGATTTGTACTTCCTAGCTTTGCTAAATCCTCGTAAATTTGTTTCCTCATGTTTAGGCGAAGAACAACTTGAAGGATATTCCTTCATCTAAGGGAAAGGCACTGATGTTGACGTGTTCCCTGAACTTAATGTCATGCTACTTGAAAACTCATCTGTATGATGAATGTATAAAAGAAGGATCTGAGGTATGATCTATTTCTCCAACCGACTCCCTCCGCAGATGAGCCTTGTTCTCTATTCTATGCACACACTTTTTTTACATTTGGCTGATTTTCTTCGCTTGATTTATTAGGTTTTGGCGGATGATTCTAAGAATGTGAAAGCTCTTTACAGGAGAGGCCAAGCTTATAAGGAAATAGGACGATTAGGGGTGAGCCATCGACAATTACATTTCTGGTCTTCTTTAAAAGGGACCTTGCTATATTTTCTGGGAGCCATATTTCTGACTAAATGAATACTTTCAGGATGCTGTCTCTGACCTGAGAAAGGCACACGAAGTTTCCCCAGATGATGAAACTATAGCAGAGGTCCTTAGGGTAACGACTTCTCTGGTTGTAACTAAGAGAAGTTAATTTGAACCTTGCTTTAGAACTCAGAATTCTCAGGAATTAAAAAGCTGTACTGGTTCACTTGTTGAATGACTAATATTTGAGAACATGTCGATACAACTTTGCTGATAGGATGACTTACCTCTTATGCGAGTGCTAGCAAGGAAATTGAATGATGAACTGATAGATTGTTTCGATCGATTGGCAGGGATGCCGAAGAAAGGTTGACGAAGAAGGAGGGCATGTTTCACATGGTATGTTTATACCAGAATCTGATGGTGGCTGCCTTGTTTTATCCCATGGTTTTCTGCCTCTCAAACTGAATGGCCATCTTTTTCAGGCGTGTTGATTGAAGAAATAACCGAAGATGTTGGAACTGCGTCAACATCTTCAAAACCTGAAAATATAATGTCAGATCTGTTGGAGGCAAAAGTACCCAATATAAAAAAATCCTCTCGAAAACCAACCTCGTCTCAGCACTTATGGTCCGACAACAAGCACTGAATGTTTGAGAGCATTGAGAGATGACCCAGACTCCATTAGGTGCTTAACATGTTTCGGATTTTTGTGTGTAGTCGGACTAATGTTAAGTATGCTGGCCGATGATTGCTGGGGAAGAGGGCCCTTTTTATGTTCTTTTTTAGGTAGGCCGATTAACTCAATTCTTCCAATGTTCTCAACAGGTCGTTCCAGAACTTAGTTTCTAATGCTGATCCGAAACATTGGCTGCAATGGGACTGGAAATGTAGGCCAGATATCTCCAGACATGGTTAAGACGGCCTCTAGCATGATTGGCAAGATGTCGCCTGAGGAACTACAGAAAATGATTCAGTTGGCCTCATCCTTTCCAAGCGAAGGGCCCTTTGGTGGTGCTGGCCCCTCAGATAATAGCTCCAACAGCTTTGGCCCGGGGTCATTACCAAATGTTTTCTCCTGAAATGCTGAAAGCAGCCAGTGATATGATGAGCAAAATGTCTCCTGACGACCTTCAGAGAATGTTTGAAGTGACATCTTCTTTGAGGGAAAGGATTCTTTCCCTGCAGGAGCTGCTTCGATTTCTGAGCGTTCAACTTCAAGCTCTAAAAAGAAATCTGCAGATACCAAGGATGAACCAGCCATAGCTAGGGATATTTTTTTCCAGTGAAGCGAGTTCGTCTCACCGGGTATCTTCAGATTTTGGAAGTGGCCCCACTCCATCCTGGAACTTCCCAGCAGCAGGTGCTGATATGCAGGAACACATGAGGAACCAGTTGAAAGACCCAGCAATGCGGCAGGTATTCCACACTACTAAATCAATTGATTTCAACCCTTTATTATTTCCATGCTTAGAACTGAAAGGTTCCATGCATGTACTTGGTTGTTCGTGGGCAGATGTTTTCCTCTATGATGAAGAATATGAGCCCAGAGATGATGGCGAACATGGGCGAACAATTTGGGTTCAAGCTTTCAAAGGAAGATGCGGTTAGAGCACAACAAGCAATGTCATCACTTTCTCCGGAGGCCCTTGACAAGATGGTAATTTTTATTCACATTAATTTTTGGTATGTTGCTGCCATCAACTTTTAGCGACTCAACTTAGGGGAGTTAGTGGGTCTCTCATCACATCTAGACGCGTTGGCCTTTTGTCTCATTGATTTTTTTTTTTTTTTTGTGTAATTTGGGAAATCTCCACAGATGTGCTGGGCCGACAGAATTCAGAGAGGAGTTGACACCACGAAGAAGATTAAGAACTGGTTGCTGGGGCGACCGGGTATGATCCTAGCGATCTGCATGCTCCTGTTGGCCGTAATCCTTCACCGGTTGGGCTACATTGTAGATAAACGGCCGATTGGACCATCTTTCCCCCTTCTGCCCGAATGTTGCACCTGTGAAAAACGACGATGGAATAACATAACAGACTGGGAAGCAGAACGGACAGGCGGCCTGCCGACATGTCCAACGACGCATAAGCTATGTAGTCATGGTGGTGTATTTATACCCTACAAGAGCTAATTGTTTTGTTCGTTTCCAAGGGTAAGATAACTTTTGGCAGTGGTCCCTTATTTCGGACAAAAACAGTGATTCCCCCCGGTTGGCTGCGATGCGTTTGCGTTGTTTCCAATCTTCTAGAAACAGCTGTTGATGCGCCGAGTGGATATGCGCGGAGCCGAGGAGAGCGTCCTCGTAACGGATGACGCAAGCAGACCAACGACCTGACGTCACTCCTCTGACCATTTATTGTCGGGACCCACATTTTGTCTGGTCGACCAAATGGATAATTGGACTTCTTCACTCGAATTCGTGTTTGGGGGGACCCATTGGGGGGGGGGGAGGGGAACAGAGATCCGGTCTGTCTCTGTACTTAAAAACATGAATTAATCATCCAAAGGTCTATGGGAAGGGGGAACCTCCTTGGTCAAACAGTAAACCTATGTTTAGGAAACCCATTTTAGCCAAAACAAAACTGGCAACAAGATTTATCCCTAAACAAGGCCAAAAATCCCCCCAACTTAGTTTTTTTTTATATATAAAAAAAAAGAAGTAACAAAATCTGAGCAAATCCAAGCTGTTCCAACGAGATCCAAGAAAAATCTCAACTTTAAGAGGGTTGGGTTATATATGCAAATTGACCTTTGCACGTCGGTTCTGTGCAAAAGCTCTCTGTGCACACCCCCAACAACAGCTGGGGTCGTGTTGCGTTCCCATCGTTCCTAAACCCCCCCGTCCCCGTCCCCGTCCCCGTCCCTTTCCCCCCACTTCATTCATATACACACGCATTTTGATCGCAATGGAATAACAGAAAAGGACAGCTGCGTCGACTTGGGAGGGGGCAGGGTGCCTTTTGTTCGCCTCCCGCCCAATGATCCGACGCCATCCGCCTCCCCCACGGGAGCTACGGCGCAGTCGACGGCAGCAGGGAGGGGGACAAAACCTCAGGCAAAGGATAGCGGAGGCCTCAGGGAAGGTCGCGGCGGATTGCGCCGCCCTTTGCTGCTGCTGCCCATGCAGCGTGATGAATCTAGCGGTCCTCGCGGTTTATAGGGTTCCGGCGGGCCTGGTCAGGAGGGTGGGCTGCGAAGAAGCGGGGGAAAGTGACGACGAGGAGGAGGAGGGGAGGTGGAGGTACAGGAGGATGAGGGAGGGAGAGGAGGAGGGGCTGTTAACGGCCAGGGCGAGGCAGCTCGGAGGGGGATGGCGACGGGGAGGACTCGGTGGTGGAGCTGCTGAGGAAGGCGAGGGAAGGAAACCGGAGGAGGCGCCGCGGCGGAGGAGAGGCTGGAGAGGGAGATGTGGGAGCAGTTCAGCCGGACCGGGGTCTGGCGGAGCCCTCCACCAAGGACTCCTAGGAACCCCCCCTCCCCCATGAGTGGGGCCTCAAGAAATTGGGCCGCGAACCTTTGGATTTGGCCTATGGGCCGGGAAGAAGAATCTCGGTTCTGGGCGGGGGATATTATTTTGGGGCTCCATTTTGACTTTCCTGACGACTGATTGGAGGTGTAAATGTCGGATCGGATGCTTTCTTTTTTCATTTTTTAAACCCTTCTGTCTGGGGGCCGGAAGAAATTTGGAGTGTAACTAGAAAAGAGAAAGGAAAATCGGAGTTACAATGTGATATGTACATAATGAGTTCTGAAGCCTGTGAATGTGATCTTATGCAAAGGAAGGAAATATTCAAATGTTGGCTTTAATTCTTCCGGAAAGCAATCGTCGTTTCCTTCCTGCGCGCACCAACGGACACGAAACTGACGTCCCCCCTCCCGTCTCATTGGATTGACCCCCCCGCGTAAAATGATATAATGCAAGGACTATATCGTCGCCCTATCTACTCGCCACGTGTCAGTTCCGTCCCTCTTAGAGCTGCCCTCCTGAAGGTAATTCCCGAAAGGGCTTTTACCAGTCTCCGGTACCCCCCGTCTCCATTTCTGCTTCTTCGTCTTCTCGTTAGGGTTTTCGTCCTTCTCGCAGTTCCCCGATTCGAAGACTGTAGAGGCGATCGGGTACGTCGGGATTGATCTGGTGTTGTCCTGTCGGGTGGGGCCGTCGGAGTGTTTCGTTCCTTCTTGGATTGTTGTTGTTCCTGTAGCCATGTGCTGGTGTGATTGGCACGGATTGATTGCTGATTGTGTGGTGGTTAAGTTTCTGAGGATTCTTTATTTCCTGCCGATGTCGGTTTCGTGCTGATTTGCGTAGCTGAAGAAGGTTTTCGTTGAGCTCGGTCGGCCTGTAGCAATCACTTGTGACTAAAGTGGACTGAGGTCACGAGACGGTTGGTTTTGATGGTTTTTTCAGGATGGAGGTGGACCCTGAATTCCGAGAAGCATTTGACGTCCGCGGCAGCTTTTGTAGAAGGGTGGTATACAGGATGCCTGTGAGGATACCTGCAGCATTTGCCTTGAGGCCTTCTGTGATAGCGATCCTTCCACGGTTTGTGATGTTCCTGGTTGTGTTCGCTGGTTCCAGAGTGAGTTTTGCACGGTGGTTTTTGACTTGTTCGGTTTCTATTGCAGGTCACCACTTGTAAACATGAGTACCATCTTCAGTGCATCCTTGAATGGTATTTTTCCTTTGGCTGTTGATGGATTAGTTATTACCCACCCCAACGTGAGGTGAGCGTATTACTCAAGGCTTTCTTTCGCTGTCTGAATATCTTCTTGCTGCCGTTTAGGTGTCAGAGAAGTTCTCAGTGTCCCATGTGTTGGCAACCCATCAGCTTGAAAGATCCTCAAGGTCTTATATGTCATTTCTTGGTGTCTGGATGTCCCGTCATTTAATCATCAACCCTTTCAAATGAATGTTCTATTTTGAATTGCAGCCAGGAATTATTGGAGGCGTGGAGCGGGAGAGGAGTTTCAGGTTTAATCCATCGAGGAATGCCACTATATTTCATCATCCCACTCTAGGGGACTTTGAATTACAACATGTAATTTTCACAATGTGACTACCTTTGTCTTCTATGGCAGAACATTTATACCTAATAATTTTGTCCTTTATTGTTTCTCGCATTCCAGCTTCCTGCTGGTGCAACTGATGCTGAACTGGAGGAGCGTATCATTCAGCACTTAGCCACCGCTGCTGCCATGGGGCGAGCACGACACATTGCACGAAGGGAAGGCCACAGAAATAGATCAGCAGCTCATGGCCGTTCGCATGTTTTAGTCTTCACTCATCCCAATGCCCTTTCCAGCGGCTCCACTGTCTCCCCTTCTGGACAGGACCAGTGAGGACGACCACACTCGTGAAGTTACTATAGTATCACCTTCTTCACCTCTAATTTCACCTGCCATTCCTCCCACAGTGGAGCAGACCCCGTCTTCACCCGTGTCTTTCCAGGCAAATCAGCAATCATCCCCTCAAAACAATAGGTAGATGACATGACACTTTACTTATTAAAATAGAGTCCAGAGGGTTGTTCTTTGTTGAGTTCCTGGACTGCATCAACTGATTATTGGGTTGGTACTTTTTCTTGATGCGTGATTAACAGATCTCCAAATCAGTCCTCACCAAATAATCAGGAACAAGGAGGGGCCATCAGATTTTCAATCATTCTCAGAAAATTTGAAAAACTGTTTCAACGCAGTGTCAAATAGGTTTTTTCATTTACTGTTGGTATCTGAGTCTATTTATGGGTATTAAGAGTTCTCAAGTTTAATGAGGTGTATGTCCTGATGTATGTGTAGATGCAAAGAATCCCTGTCAAAGAGCACCAGAGGGTGGAAAGAAAGGCTTTTCTTTCGCAACACAACTGCAACAGATCTTGATTCCATGGTCAGAAGAGAGGTTGATGCTGGGATTGCTTCTGTATCCCGCACGATGGAGCATCTTGAAACAAGAGACAGCACCAGAACCAGCTCTGATTCAGTCTCTAATACTGCTGGGAGTTTCCAGCTGCAGAATCTGGAAACACTCGAACTGCGGAGGTGGCCACCGTAAATATCGTGTCAGAAAAGTCAGCTTCCTCTGCTTCTGCATGTTAAATAGTGTGTAGCACTTGCGTCAATATGATCAACCTCTCCCCTGTAAGTCTTAGCTGCCATGGGACATTAAAAAGTAAATAATCTTTTCTTTTTTCGCCATTGCATGGTTCTAACTTAGGAAGCTGGATGTTAGCTCCTCAGTTAAAATTTCTGAAATATAACATAGGACTAATAATTTGTTGAATGTTGTGGTGAATGTTCCCTTAAACAGCTATTTACCTTTCTTCCAGTTGTGCAATGCTTTAGATTAATTAGGATATGCAGTATCTGGTGGTTCTTGGTCGATTTGAATCCGCGTAGTTGGTAAGATGAAATGTAGGGCAAAAAATGAGCGTAATGACATTGATTGACCTGTTCTTTTCTGTCTCATTGCAACGAGAAGCTTGCATATAGAGCCCCAATCACTTATTCATCATCACTCTGTCCCCTACGTTGCAGGTGTGCTGGAACCAGTCAGTCAAACCATGGGCATGGCGGAGCATTGTTTATTGGATTCCGTGGTTTGCAATAAACAAACACATGAAAAATGCATAATTTAGGCAGTCAGGCCCTTTCATGTACATAAGTTGCTAGATTTATACAGTATTTTACTGCCGAAAACTATTCTGGATGCTTGCACTTTTAGTCATTATGGACGAACATATGCACTCATACCTCAAATGCATCTGTTATGACTCCTTTGTCTGCCATGCAATTGCGGAAGGAAGTTATTCTTAATGCAGGCAATGATTCGAGTGCCTGTCCAGACCAGTTGATATCATCTCTTCACTCCAGAGAAGTTCTGGACACGTGGGGCGAATCCTGTGTAGTAATGCAACTACAGATATCTTAAAGACTGCCACACAAAACTTGGACATAGCCTATTCGAGGGTAATCAATCATGGGAGGCACCATCCAACCTCGAGAAATACTTTGTCATCGTAGAACAAGTAATTTTCAGCCGCTCAAGTGCAAATAAAAAGCAAATCAACTTCATTGATGCTTAATTAAATCCATCAACTTAATCAGGCCAAAGAAAGTAACTGCAACCATCAAGCTCGAGCCTCTGCAGTTGATATGCAACAAACGGCCACCAGCACTTTTGCGCCATTATTTTCAACAAGAAAGGGAATAAAGCTTTAAAGTACCCTTCCTCGAACAAGCAAGCTAGTTGGAGCCCTCTGTTTTGTTCTTCCACCACTCCAGAAACTTCACTTGTGCCTGCATGGTGTCCAGTCTATAGAGCTGGTACCAATGGCTAGCGGCCTCTTGCCCAAAGGTCCAGCCAAACACAGCACCTGCAGCAAAAGACAAACCAGCCCCTACGGGAAGTGGACAACGCGTAAGTAAAGTATCCCTCGTAACCTTGTTCTCATGCAGTTTAAAGCCATATCATATTCATCTACAGGAAAGATCCGAGTTCTTGGATGAATTATAGCCATCAACATGTCAATAGGATAAGCAGGAGCAAGATGTGGCTATGTAAGCAAATTCAAAGTATGATGTCTCTCTCACATGAAATGAACTCCCAACCATCAATCAGCTCGACAATAATTCCGAAAGGCACATAAGCGCACTAAGCATATCTATTGCAAAGGTGTAATACAAAAAGGAAGTGGATGATCGCATAGCAAAGACCAATCGGATCCAGGTAACAGCTACCCCATGGCAATTGCCTAACAGACAGACCACAGATGCATCACATTGAACAAAGACTCATACATTATTCACCTTCCTCAAGAAAATAACAAAAACAAAAACTGAACAGCAAGGTCACTCCATATTCTCTATCAATAAAACTATCAGTTAAGAATCTATGTATTTTCACTGTTAATCGGAAAGAAAAGAAATACTCACCGTGCAAGCTCTTCGAGTACTTCCAGCAAGCCAGCTGTAGTTACAGCCCCAATGCACCACCAACAAGTCCAAACTGCGTCGCATCCCTAGCAGCCTTCAGCTGCATAAGGTGACAGGACAATAAAAATTCAGTCCCTCAAAAACCATAATTTAAGGAGCAACAAGAACTATCAATGCAATTCATTCAACAGAAGATAAATCAAGACCCCAAAATCGCCTCCGAAAATGTAAAAATCACTTAGGTTAAGACAAACTCAAGATCAGCTTCTCCGGATCAAATCCAATCAAACAAAGAACGGAGTCAAAACTAACCCTAACACGACCAGCGCACTGCCAGAGCCCCTAGATTCAATTGAATAAAGCAGAAACAAGGATCGCAAATAGAAAAAAAAAAAAAACGATTCGCGGCGGAAGGGGAGTGTGGAGAGGGAAAGTGGCAGTACGACGGGGCCGTGGAAGGGATCGGATGCGATGAAATCGTCGACGTCAGCGGAAGACCAAGAAGGTAGCGGCTTCTCGCGCCTGATGAACCGGCCATAGTTGTCGAGGAAAGAGAACCTCTCCGACCAGAAATCTTTCCACCCTTCCCAGTGACCCCTCAAGAACGACGACGGCGACGACGGACTCCTCCCCCATACCCTCCGCAACGAAGAAGGAGGCCGATCTCGATAGTGAAGGTCCGAAGAAGCAGTGCAGCTAGAGAAAAGAACCCGACTCGGACTCCACTTCTGTTTTCCGCTGCAAAAGGATGCGGTTTTGGTTTATCTATGCTGGGCTGGTGGTGGCGCCAGAATTGGGCCTCAAATTATTGGGCCTAAGAATCTGAATAGGCCCAAAAATATGAGCTAAAATCTGTTGTAGATTGGATAAGATTGGAGCCACAGAAGCAGGGGGTCATAACAGTTAGCAAAATTTTTTGTCCAAAATGAAAATGAGATGAAGAGGGGGCGGGGAGTTCACTGCATCGGCCATCTGGTTTAAGCTCCATCCAAGCTGTAAACAGCGATGAACGCATCAACACACTCCCCAACCATAGCTTCCATCTTTCTCCTCGACTTCGCTGACCGCCTTCACTTTGTCCCCCGTCCTGTCCTCCAAGATCTGGCAGCAGCTTCCCTTCCTCGCTGTACTTGATCACGATGCCCTGTAGCCTTCCCCCCGATCTGAAGCAGGTAATGCATCGTCGCCGATATTGGGAGCTTCAGCATGAACTTCCTTAATCCGGGGTACAGTGCGGAAACATGAGAGTAGTAGCTCCGCCGAGCATGGATCGCCACCCAGAAATTCCCCGTCCTCGTTCGTCCTCACGTTGTCTGGAAATCCTGGCAGGATGGCGAACACTTCCGATGTGCCCGCCTTCTCTCCTTTCAACCAATACCTTTGCAATCTACGAAGCATCACGTAATATGAAGAAAAGTCTACATTGACGGCAACCGAAAGCTGCATGGAAGATGAAGCAAAACCTACCGGCCTAGAGAACCTTCACAGAACACAAAAGAAGGATCTGTCCTTGCTCAGGGACAAACCATTAGGGAACTGTAATTTCCTCATTAGGACGCTGGTTTCCTTTGTGATGGGGTCATATTTCAACACTCTTCCACTATCTTCCCCAGAAAAAGACCAAATGCAAGAAGTTCCTGGAAAAACCATGAACTTAGAGCATATAGAAGAACCATGAGGAACTAAATCACATCTTCACCATTATACGAAAATGCAAATACTTCCCTACCTTCTCTGGTATTTGGTGCTGCTGTCGGTTAAAATAGATATTCCCATCGTCATCAATGTCCAAGTCGTTTGTAAAACGGAAGGGAACACCCTCCGCCTCTGTGGTGATCGAAGTAGCCAGTCCACCTTCTGGTCCAACCTTCATTATCCCATAATAAGCGTCTGCAATGTACAAATCACCAGTTCTCTTATCGAACCGGAGCCCCAGGGGTCGGCCACATATATGCTCGTTTTTCAAATAATTCATGGAGGATGTCTGCGGTTCACATAAGTCCGACCTGGAATAGAAAAACGAAGGAGACAAATAACGCTATTTGAAATAGACAACAGGACCATTACAACCATTCAAAGGCAAGGAGACTTGCAGGCATTCAGATAATGCCATTTGCAAACACATTCTCAAGATCTAATTTTTCATTAACTCCACAGCTTACAGGCATGCTGAATAAATGTCGATAAATTTCTACAAGGATCATCACAGAATTGACACATTGAACAGCCATCGCCCTTCCATTTTGATTGGCAACATTCCTGCCATAGCTTAACACATTTCCATTCGTAGACAAAAGAAAAAGGGCATCCCTGGGTACCCAGCCAGGAAGACGATCTGCAATGTTGGGGGCCGATGCCTATAGTATCCGTGAACATGAACTTTGGAGTTCTTCTCAGGTATCGCACCACGTTTTCTAAGATAGATCTCAAAAGAAGCTAGCAGAAAATAGTCGAAACACCAACATGACCAGGCATACACCGTCTCACTCTAAAACAAATAAAATGTCGAGATGCTTCCCAATCGTAAAGAACTACAACTACGGCAGCTAACCACCGTTGTGAAAGGGGAGTAAGCACAAAGCACCTTTTTCTCTATTGTTACTACTAATCTCAGCCATAATGCACCCTGGTATGTTTTCTCCCTATTCTAAACAGAAAAAAAAAAATCATCACTTGAGGACATTGATAGCCTCAAAAGTCCAAAGCAATTTTCAATTCAAGGTCCACCCCTATAATCCACATGGTGGCCAAATGTGTCATGTTTCGCGCTCAAGAATTCAGATGGGTGTTTATTTTATTAAATGGGTTCTGATTGACTTCCCCGAATTTCCACAATTACGACCACTACCTACACGTCGATGGCAGCCATAAGCATCAATGCCGGACCGAACTACGAGAAAATACCGTAATCAACTAACACTCAGCAGCACTCTAGAAACGCTTGTTAATGCGTCGTAATTTGTGGGCCTTCTAACATAATCTTCCAAACCTTTCTCTACAAACAAAACACAGTGCAGAGGCAAATCAACATTCCCGCAAAGGGCACATATAAAGAAAACCAACCTGTTGTCGGAGGTGTAAGCAAAAAGCAACCCAGGCCTCGCCGTCCCAGAAAACAATCCTACCATCGGCGACACCAGTGTACGGACCGCGTCCCTGGGGGTCGAATGCGATGCTCTCGGGGCCCTGTACCTCGTGGCGGAACATGATCTCTGACTTCTTGAGGGAATTCGCGGAGTCCTTATCCTTGGGGAGTTCCCCAAGAGGGCAAACGTCAACCTTAACCGACTCCAGGTCGGGGAATTCCGCCAATGGGCTGTGCTTGAAGGGATCGGTGGCGCAGTACAGGGCGAGGGCAAGTGGGACCAAGGCGAAGATCATCGACCGCGACATTGCGGAGGGCGGCGGGACAGACGAATCGGCGCACCGCGGCGGCGGTTCTTATGGGGGATGGGAATCTTTGGAGGGGGGGACGTAAAATCAGAGGATGGGTGGTTGTGGTTGTTGGGTCATCGTTTCGGGATGCCTCCGCCTTCGATCTGATCGCTGGCGAGGTAGATGGCGATTCTTTTAATGTTCTTGTTCTTGTCGCAGGTTGTACGGATAAACCCCGCGCAATCCTGGAAAGACGGTCGATGAATAGGGCGGGGCGCCCCGGGCGGGTTGGGAGTTATCGGGCCAGGATTTTGGGCGAATGGGCCGGGTCCAGCTATGGGTTTCGAGGCCCATTTATTTTGGGCTTAGCCCAATTCCACTAGATCATATACTGCATTAATAAATTAATCAGCCCAACAGAGAGTGATTGGAATTTTTTTTTACTGCAGGCAAGTTTCATACAATTGATTCTTTTGAAACATGGGGAATAGGGGATCTTTTCAAATAAAGGGGAGGGGAGGAAGAAGAAGAAGAAGAAGAAGAAGAAGAAGAAGAAAGGTTAGAAGAATGCTTCACAACTTATATTCGTTCACCATAATCTTTTTGCAAATAATTTGCTTCCAGACATGTTCTTCCCTACCCGGAACAAAATTATTCGGCCAGAGAATATATTATGTTATAAGTCACTACCAATTAATAAAGAATCAAGAAAAAAACATAATTAACTTATAATCAGAGTCTTCATTACATGGAATACTAAATCTATCCACATTTACTTCTTTTTTAGTACAAGAAAGGAAAAAAAAGAGTGATTTTTGGACCTCCACTTGTTTGGATGCGAATGAATCAGACCTGTGTATGATTGCGCTTAGGCCATCACCTTTTTTATTGCTTTTTATCTTCTTCCTCGAAAGAAAAGAAAATGCGGGTATTGTGTGTCACCCGCCAACTCAACCGCAGAGCAACAAGTTGTCGGCCGAGGCAGCCACGGTGCGGTTGTCGGGCCTTTCGAATGCTTCCTGCCGCAAGTGCCCAGACCGGATCCTGTCTATCCTTAGAACTTTTTCACGGAAGGAACCACATCTCATCTCATTCCTAGCAAATGATTCTAGACCGAACAACCTCCCCGTCTCCTCTCATTTCCTCGATCTCAAGTGTTCGAAGCTTTTGTCGGCCACGAACATGCGTGAATTATATGACTCCTGGGAGGGCTCAACAACACAACCAGAAGAACAACTTGCGGGGGGGTCCAATTGGGGGGAGATTTTTTTTTTTTAATTAGAGGACAACCGGTGGCCTACAACTATGGCTGGAAGAGTGTGTGTGTGTGTGTGTGATATTCTCTCCTCTCTTACAAGTTACAGTCAACATCGTTCCAACAGTCTTTTGCATTGATATATTAATACACATTCATATGAATTGGAAGTGTGTTGCGGAACTATTTAGTTTTGTAGGGGGAGGAGGGGAGTTGGCAGTGTCTGGATATGGAGAAATCTTGGCAACACCCTTTATTCACACTTCACTTTTAGCTTGGCCAAATCCAAAGGGTTTGAATAATTAATTAATTAATTAATTAATTAAAGGATGAAAGGGGGGGGGGGGGGGGGGGTTTGGGTTAAGATAGTTTGAGTAATCCAGTTTGCTTTCCTAAACTAGCTAAATTTCTGCCCCATATGCTTCCTCTCCAGATTTTAATGATTATCACACCCAGATCGTGTGTTATCATCTTTTCAATCAGCAACAACACCCACTGTCTGTTTTTGGACAACCTGCGATGGACAGGGCATCTTCTCCAGGGAGGGAGGAAAGCAAAGTCAAGTCAAGTTGTCAAGATCAAATCCAATCGAACCTGCGGTAATAATAATGATAAGCAACAAAGCAATATTTCGTTCATCCTACTTTATTATTATTATTATTATTATTATACAAACTCTCTAGTCCCAAAAACATTCCTGAAAAGACAGCAGAGGAGGTGGATTCCTACCCACTCATTCACTCATTCATACAGCAAATTGTCTCTTGGCTGACCCCATCACTCCACTCACTTACTGTTATCATTAGGGCTAATTTTCAAGCTTTGGCGAAGGAGGTGTCAGCCTGATCGAAACAATACGATGACTTGCTGTTAAACAGCTGCCAATTGATGGGTTGCTTTCAAAATAACCATCTTTCAAGAGGGAGGTGGAGGAGGAGGAGGAGGGCACAATAATTCCTTCCAATCCCCCCCCCCCTTTTTTTTTCATTTTTTTTTTTTTTGGGGGAGGTGCCCTTATCTCAAGAGGCTTCAATCCCTCATCCGAATTCCCAATATTCTCTCATCATTTCTGCTCTCCATCTCCTCCGGTAATCCCACCTCTCTCGCCTCCTCAATTTAATCGTCCCCCCTGCCCGACCAAGAAACCCCTCTTCTTCTTCTTCTTCCTCTTCTTCTTCTTTTATTTCTTTTGAGGTTATCCAACCTTGTCTTTAGGACATGATACCTACAAATTCCCACCTCCTTTAATTAGCAACCCCCCTCTTGCCACCTCCTTCCAGTCCACTCCCCCTTTAGACATCCGGCGGATCTCAAGGTTCTGCGGTAGGAACCCATAAGCTCGAGTGCAGCAAGGGAACGCGTGCCCGAGGAGGAGAAGGAATGTCACTCGAGATGTCCATGGAACCAGTGTGTTACGTCCACTGCAACTTCTGCAACACTATTCTCGCGGTACGGTTGTTTGAATTTCATTCTTGTCCTCCCGTTTTCTTTTCTCGGATGAATATTGGATTTTGGGGGGAGGGGGGTGTGAATCCAAGTCAAATCACACATCTCTGGATGTCTTCGTCTCCTGAGATTTCATGTCAAGGCCATGTAAAACGAGATCCGAGTCGGAGGTCATCGTAAATTGAGCAAAAGTGAAGGCTGAATCATTTTTTTTTTGGGTGGTGATGAATAGGTTTTGGAGAAGAGCTCGGACAAAGTTTTGGTCTGAAAAAATTAGGGTTTTTTTTTTGTCTTTCTTATCTTGTTTAAATCAAATGAAAGAAACAAGTCCCCAAGTCAAACAGCTTTGCAGGTCTTTCTTCACGAGTTTCTTTCTAGCAGAGTTCTTTTCCTTTCTTGTTATTATCGTGATTATTTTCAGTTTTTAAGGCATAATCCAGGTGAAAATGATGCCATACTTTTCTTTATTACCTTACCATGGCGGATCAACCCATATTTTATCGACGCTTGGTTGTGATATCGGGTTTAGTGTCAGGGGGAGGAAGCAAGCGGAGAGCTTGTTTGATCACCTGAAAAACAAAAGATAATTTCCATACAGCTTACAAAGAGAGAGGGAGAGAGATCCGGTTCCGATGATCAGCAGAGCTTTAAAACGTCTTTACTTCCTCTCCCTTCTTTTTTGGAGTGTAACGTGAGTGATGGGGGATCGTTGGAATGGAGGTGGTGGTGAGGGTGGCGTTAATGGTGGTGGTGGTGGTGGTGGTGATTTTAGGTTGTGAATTCGGGTTCAGGGTCAAGTCGCTTTCTTTGGAGGGTTCCCCCCCCCCCCCACCCCCAACTCTCTTCTTTCTTTTATGATATCATCTCTTCATATCTAGAGATAGAGAGAGAAGAGAGGTTTGTTTGGGTGTGTGTGTCTGTCAGAACCTAAAAGTTAGATCGAGTTGTTATGAACTCGATCAACTTCTCCTCTATCTAATTAACAGCATCACTTCTTTTTTGGGGGGGAGGGGCTTTTTCTTCTTTAAAAAAAAAAAAAATTTCATGGGAATTGCTAAATGAGAGTCCCCTGTTGATACACTGCTGAGAAAGCATGCGACTATCCTTTGTTTACCCTCTCAACCAACAAAAAGCATACAGACAGAAAATAGTAAAAGAAGGGAAGTTCTCCTTTCTCCCGGTGCATACTCTTTTGAAATCAGATCATGATCATACCCTTGTGTGTTGTGGCATTTTACCTGAGAGACTGAGGTCACTTTTTTCTTTCCTTCTTCTTTTCCGGGCGAAACTAATTCGGCTTCAGGTGAGCGTCCCGAGCAGCAGCTTGTTCACGATCGTCACGGTGCGATGCGGGCACTGCGCGAACTTGCTCTCGGTGAACATGGCCGCTTCCCTCCAGCCTCTCCCTATTCAAGACCCTCAGGTTGGGTTGATATCTCCCATTCACTGTGCCTTCCCTTTTTTCTTTTCTTTTTCTGGGTCGAAATTATTCTATCGCCTTGTAACTTTATGTCAGCAAAACATGAGGAAAAAAAAAAAAGCATCGAGCATCATAAATTGCAATCATGAATGCGCTCTTGTAATGCGACCGATACGCGCATGTAGAGTTGTGCCGACAGTTGATGGAAGTAATCACAGTGTGTTAATCTGTTTGATTGATCGTAAGCAAGGACACTGAACATAACTGCCAACATTTCCTAAAAGTTAGTCCAGGTTTTCTTCCTTGAGTAGTAGTCTGATTAACCGACATGAAATGGTTGTCATTCCTAAAACGAAATTGCCAGAAGCAGCAGCCGCTCGTGAGCCCAACAGAGGGCGCGATTAGGGGAAACGGGTCGTCGTCATCGTCCAAAGCCAAGCGGCTCAGCTCGCCCTACGAATCTTTGGAGCATGAACAGCCGAAGCTGCCCCCGATTCGCCGTAAGCATCTACTCTTTCCCTGATTTTGATTTAAATTCCTGCATATAAACCCAAACTATATGGATTGAACTCTTCACCGCATGATCTTTCTTTCTCAAGAATGAAATATACTTTTGGTCTTGCCTTTTTGGTGGGTGATGGCGAAGCAGATTTCATGAGTGGGTGGGGGTGGAGGGGAGCAACTGGCATGCTTTCATAAAAAAAAAAAAAAAAGCAAAGTAATAAGGCTGATCAAAAGGACCCAAAGTTTTATTTTTAATTCATGGGTTTTCATCGACTCTTTGATTCTTTTGACACTCCAATATTCATGGTGACATTAAATATGGGGTGGCAAAGCAAAACCAGTGATAGATGTGGGAAATTGGTCCTATGTATTTCTATATATATATAATAATGGCATCATGTCAAGTCCTTTTTACACTTTTGTTTTTTCTTTCCCAGGCTTGTCTTTGTAATTTATTTTGACATGCTCCCAGAAAAAGATAGCTTCGAATTTGTCCTGTCCAATAGTATGGCACTTGAATTTATACATCTAAACATACAATGTTGTAAATGTTGCCCCTCTCTTTAAACTGAGACTGCTTACATCTTCACTACATGCCTGCCTCTATGTAATAAGAATTTTGACAACCACGTTGATCTGGTGTCTTGTAGCGCCCGAGAAACGACAACGCGTCCCATCTGCTTACAACAGGTTCATCAAGTAAGTTTCGTTTTCCAAGTCTTCTTTGAAAACTAATCCTCGATAAGGCTTCCTTTCCCCTTCAAGCTACTCAAGAACTTGGTGTGTATGCATATGGAATTAAGTTGAATATTAACATAATTTTTTATTTTTCATAGGGAAGAAATCCAGCGGATCAAAGCGAGTAACCCGGATATTAGCCACAGGGAGGCTTTTAGCACCGCCGCGAAAAATGTAAAGTCCTCTATAATTTGATTCTTGTTTTTTGATCTTTTCATTTCCCTACATTATCCGCGCATCGGGCCACATTAGGTTTTTAGTTCAGTTTATAAGCAGGGATTTTTTTTTTTTATGTTAGGAAGTTGCGTCGTGTGCATCCGTATGTTCATGCCGTGATAAGTGACTTGGAGATTTTTATTCATTTATTTTCTCTCCAAACATGGGCAGTGGGCGCATTTTCCGCACATCCACTTCGGGTTGAAGCTGGATGGGAACAAGCAAGGGAGTAATCACAATCAAGCCATTGCTGGGGATGCAACACTCAAGTCTCATGGACTCTAAAAAGTTAAAAAAAAAAGAAAAGAAAGAGGGGGGAAGAGAGGAGAGACAGACATCATCACTTCCCTTCCACAACAACCCTAAAACGAAATCCGGAGGACGAAGAAGACGATGAAGACGAATACGAGGATGGTGTGGTTATATCACAATCTATCAGTTTAATATATATATATATAAAGAGTATTGTGATTTTAAGTGAGTGAGAGATCAATAATACCCCCCCCCCCCCTCGTTTTGTAATTTTTATGTGAATTCACATTCTTTTTTCTAAAAAAAAAAATTCAAATCACTCGACTTTGGAGAACTTTAACTCCTTCATTTTTATATATAGCCTCTTTCGTCTTTCTTGGTCCGTAAAGCTTTTGGTGAGGCTGGTCTTGTATTTGCAATAACTACTGTTGATAATGGTGTTTTGCTATCCATCCAATTCCATTTCCGCCAGGAACAAGCAATATATTATTATATCCTTTTTTTTCTATATAAAATGAGAAATTAAATGTAAACGAGGCAGAGAGGGGGCGAAAGGGACGTGACTAAGAATCGGAGGTCCTTGTCTGAAAAGCACCACCACCCCCGGAGGGAGGGTGGGCAGCGAAATCAATGACAACCCGAATATGATGCATGTATACCCAGTAAAGAAAATCCCCAAACATCATGTATACATACCCCCTCCCCACCCCAAATGCAAACATATCATAATACCCCCTCCCCCATTCTATGTGCAAAGGATGCACAAATCACGAATGTACTCACTATTCATAATTTTGTTATGCTCATGGCTGGAATCATTCTCCTACTGTTGTGGGCGTGTTACTTTTATGTGTTTTTCTGGTAATAATTAGCTGCAGCTGAGAGAGAGAGAGAGAGAGAGAGAGAGAGAGAGGGAGGGAGATGATGGGATTTGTCAAAAAAAAAAAAAAAAAAAGCTGTGTCTGAATTGAGGGGGTGGGAACAGTAGGAGAATCTGAAATGTCAAATCATGTTCGTTTGTTGGTTTGGATGTATGTCCCTCCTCTGCTTCTGTGCCTTCGAGTGCGGGTCCTCTTCTTTGTCTCTGTCCAAAACACAAAATAACCACATACAGAAATCAATTTACAAACCCATCTGACACATGACACAGAAAACGAATTCTTCTAATATATAAAATACGTGTATAATAGTTGGGGAGGATTGGATCCACCCAGTGTCACGTCACAGCACGAGGGAAGCTGCCAAAAGAGATCAGATGGGTCGTGATTTTCTCTGAGGTGAAGTATTTGGGATGGGATGTGTGGGCTACACTTCGTTTCCAACCATAACTATGGGAGAATCACACGTTACAAGTGATCTGAGGGCAGAGCTGTAATCAAATCAAGACAAAAGTAACCCCTTCAAGATAAGTTAAACCTCCTCCAAAAAGGCAAGTAGTGACCAACCCATATACCCAAGAAGCATGACCACACCGCCCTCAATCACCCAACATTAAATGCAGATGTTCCACTTCCATGCAAGTAATTGAATGTTCCTAATTTTCCCCGGAAATCATGCCAAGACACAATAAACCGAAATACCTTTGAACACCAAGGTGGGGATTGGAACCAAGTAATGGTGGTGGTGGTGGTGGTGGTCCTTGCCTTTAAGTCGTACTATACGATCTCTGCCCACAATCAAAGAAGGTCCCGTCACATCTTACACTGAAAAGGAAAAATGAGAAGCGAAACGTGGTCCAACTCACATCCCCACCACCCCACGGCAATGAGAGAATGCACCCCACATCATGCAAAAGAAAGAAAAAGAAAAAAAAAGTAATCCTAAAAGACCATTAAGATTTGCCAGTAATGGGTTTTATAGGGCGTTAAGTAATTTCCTGTTGCTGACCAGACAAGGGGCTATTCCTTCCCAAACCATACCAATTCACTTGCTCAGAAAAAGAAAAATGACCACGGCCAAATGTTTCCATACTGAGGATCTACTTCTAGCAAAGAACTGTTGACAGGATGCATCAAATACCTAGTCAATGCAAAAGTTGTCTCCATCTGGAAATTTAATGTGCAAGAAAAATCTCTCCGGGGTTACCCCCACCTAATTTGCATCCCTTTCTGCTTCCCAACAAGTATAAAGAGCAAAGACCAAAGGAAACAGAAATATAATTCTAACAATAAGAACAAGGTGGAATTCTAATAGATAATTACACGAAATACGTCCAGTACATCGAGGAACTAGCCTGCATAGCATACTGCTCTTAAGGAAATGAAAGACACCAGAATACTAACCGCAAGACCAGAATGTGAACAGCAGCAGTGTAGGGAAGAACAACAACGAGCTTGAATTGACGATAAAAGACAGATGAGCAGAATATATCTCACCATGATGTTGCTTCAGCCATCAGTCTTACAAGTCCAAACACAAGTGAACCCAAAGAATCGCCAAAGCTAACTTAATTCTAATGGTTAAAAGTTGTTAGTTTCTCTAAGCTGTTGCTCCTACCTTCTTTTGATAGTAACTATGTTACAATGTCCTACCATCTGTGTTCACAATCTCCTCTTTGCTTATCCACACCCGAAAGCCTAACCCTGAAATCAATAAAATAATGATACTACACAATGACACCTGCAAAAAATCAAACGACCAAAAATGGGACGGCTTCAATAACAATTGCTGCCTGAACAGGAGTCCCCAAATCTTCAGTAAATTTGATTTGATTGATTTCTATGTTCCGACGACTCTTCTGTAAAACAGTACATAGCCCGCCGAAGTTTTGATCTTGTCAACACTGATCGGGCGGACACCCCATGCTGCATTGTCCAACGATTAAACCACAATCAGCTATCGGCAAAACCTAATGTCTGTCTCAAGTAACAAGGGCGGGCGATTTGTACATGCTTAGTATCAACTTTTCCCTTAAAGAATTGAAAATATATGCAATGAAGGTGGACATGGAACATTGCAGAAGACGTTTAGTAATGTTAACAAAAAAAATGGTATTCTGATGGAGCCCATGACATACAATGTAGGGTGAGAGACATGTCATACATACAGAGCAAAAAAGTAAGTCCTTTTAACTATATTGAGTTTTGAGGAAATTTATATATCCCAGTCACAAAATTCAAAAGTGACATATTCCAGAAGAAAGCTCACATGGACAAATGCAGTATAATGACCTCCTCCCATGCTTCCGTGATGATTGCTCATAGCATAAAGCATATATCGATTGGTTTGTTTCACGTTTGTGTGGCGGACGTAAGCTGAAAGATCAAGATCACTGATGGGAAAGTCAACAAAGGTCTCCAACTTGGTTTTCATGAATCGACTGTAGGAGAACCTTTTCAAATGAACCACCAAAATCTCATGCAGTCTCCAATGGTCCAACTTTTTGCTAGCTTGGCGATGTTCCTTGCAACCAGGACAATACCTGAATAGGCATGTAAGCATCTTAATCATACAGCATTTTAGGGTTCTTTTGCTTTATGGTAGACACATCAATTTGAGTCAATCAGCCTAGCTTTTCTCCAGCAATCTCGCACGAAAAAGCAACTAAAATTAAAAATCCTGCCAGGAACAAGCGCAGGGAATATAAATATAAACTATAAATATTGCAACGGTGACAATCTGCCATGGGCTTTCTTAAACAGAAGTTTGATAGAACAGAGAGAAATTGCTGCCTTTTGAAGAGTGCTCAGTTGCCTAAAAAAAACACGTATGCATATTTCTAAACGGGGAGAATCCTCAGTAGCATGTGACCCATCAAACACATTCTAAAGAGGGCTGTTTGATAACTCAGTAGATGAAATAAAGCAACAAGTAACACCGAATCTTACCACCAAAACTCGGCAAATTATACAGCATAGCATGAGTTTGAGAAACAAAACCACTAACCACATGTCTTCTGGCCCCAAGGGCTCCTCTGTCAGGAAGGTTTCAAGACATTTGTACAAGGAAATAGACTCTCGAGCACTTTTACCCACAATGCCAGATTTGAATATCTCAGGCAAAGAGCAAAGTGATAATTCCAGTATTCGTCAGCAACTTCTTCATCTGGTCGTCCTTCAGAATCCTTGGCTTCCACGTAGGGTTTGCATTTTACCTGATTAAGATCCTCATGAAGACCATCCAACAGAAAAGCTAAGAGTTCCAGATGCATTTAGAGATATCTGATCAAGATAAAAATGTCTAAAAGGTTCACGTAAGCAAAAAATAACTTCAACCTGAGAATCATGCTGATTGTATCCACTAAATTGAGGAGCAAACAGAGCAAGCTTTGCTTTGAATGTCCTTGGGGCAATGGGAGTTGCTCCGGGAGCCCATAACTTTCTCAACAAATCCCCAAATGCTAAGGCAATCTCTCCCAACCAAAATGAATTAGAATTAGTTCCAAACAAACAAAGGCCCGGTATGGCAGCCCCACATAAAACAAGGAACAATTGCTAAAAACAGAACAATTGGAAAGAGTAGAGCAGGACATACATTCATTACCAAAGGGTTCCCATGATTTATTTCTGTGGCATAATCTCCAAGAAAATAATCAACGAGTTCCGGTGTGTGGACTAAGCACTGGAAAGAGCTGTTCATGAAGCAAGTGTTGTCAAGGTTCTGCAATCCAGTCAATCCAACAGAACCCCCTTCTGAACTTCAACTAAATCCTGAAAGGTTTGCACGGGAAGAGCCAAATCCCCCATTGTTTGTGCTTCCATTCCGCGGATTAGATAGACCACTACTGCTACCATTACAATAAGGTGATCTTTTCTCTTCTTTCCTGCCCTCTCTGCATTACAGAGAATCTGACAAGCCATAGATTTGCAACTCCACGACAACCTTTAAAGAGGGAGGCCGGGAAAATAATTACACAGCAAACAAAATCAACCTAAGGGAGAAACTTCAGCGCAGCCGTCAAGATTTTAAGGAAGCTTGAAACTAAAGACATTACCCCCAGATCTGACTGCTTTTGATAATCTTTTGTGAAGCCATTACATCCATTCAAGAAATATTGCTTTATATGACCAGAAAAGTCCCAGATGCGCAACTGTGCAACAGAAGGTGCCAGAACCCATCCACCTCTGTCCAAAGATAACACAATATTCAAAAAGAAGGAAAAGCAGAATAATTACCAGCTTGGTATCGACACCAAATATCCGGCACGCTCTCTTAAAAAGCTCATTGGTATTATCCTACCAAGATAAAAGAGAAAGATCGTGTTTCAAGTAAAGCAGAAGTTAGCTATAAAATCAAACAACAGCCCTTTGATGGACCGCTTCAACTTTAGAGAACTTTGACAAGACATTTATTGTATGCATAATCATTGCAGACCAGACACGATCGGCTGAGCCAGGTAAAGCTAAGTGGAAATCGGTATTCCCACAGGTTCTATACTGAAACTAATACTATAACCTCATTATCGGAAATAAATCAATATGAGCCAAATAAACGAAAAAAGAAATCGAGAAAATAGGACAAGCCTGTCAAGCAAGGCTTACCTTTTTGCAAATTTTGAGGGACAGAGAGTTTGTTTCCTTTGGAATGGAGAATCTTAATTGCAACGGATAAACGTCGGACATATCATCTTCAACGGCTGAAAAGTTTTTATTGCTCTTCAGAGAAGCTTTAGAATCACTATGCCTGCAAACATAAAGGTCATAAAGGACCTTGTAAAATGGACAAAATAATGAAATTAGCCACATTACTCGCGGATGCTGAATAAAGCAACAGTAGAACAACCTAACCACTTCTACCATATCAAACCGCATTTAAATAATGAAAGAGTGGATAGCACATGGAGCAAACCAGCGCCCTCACCACTTAAGTGCTTGGACCCACGTTTCCCCCGAGAACAAGGCGAAATCCTTCCCGGACACACCGACTTCCCCGTCCCCATCCCCCTTAACCCCTTCCCCATCCCGGTACTCCCACTCCGCCCTCCTCTCTCTTCAAATTAAACGCCAGATCCGAACTGAACATAGTATTGATCAACCTCAACGGCACCGTGTACAATGACGCAGATGTTGCCACGTAGACCGCGGCCGCGGCCTTCCCGGTTTTCCCTTCCGCAGCACCATCGGGAACCAAATCTTGCGCGTTCTTCCACCACCTAACGAAAAAAAAAAAAAAAGACGCAAGAATCGATCAACGAGTAAAGAATCCGACGAGAGTGATGGAAAAAAGAACCGCAAAAGGAAGGAAAAGGCGGGGTGGGGATAAGATCTTGATGGGGGGAAGGGACCTGAGAGAGACGAAGTAAACGCGCTGATCGGAGACGGAGGGATTGTTATCGGGGTTCCGACGATGATTTTCCATCGTATAATCGGTTAGGAAGAAGAAGAAGGCGGCGGAGGCGTCGCCAGTGCAGCAGATCATTTGAGAGGAAGGAAAAAGCTTCTTCTTCTTCTTCTTCTTCTTCTTCTTCTACTTCAATCCGGCAGGGAAGAAGAACATATTACATTACAAGAACGGCTTTTCTCAATTGTATAATAATTGTTCTTCTTTGCTTAACTAATTACGATAAATTTATATTAATGTTTTTTCCTTAAATATGTGAGGCTTGTTTGGAGTTTATCAAAATAATAATAATAATAATAACAAAGGACCCGACAAGGACATGGGACGGACCACAATCATATCTGGGGAAATAGTTTTAAGAAAAAAGGGAAAAGGAAATACTTTCCGTTTGTGTAAACCTTGAACTTTCAATTAAATGGTCCGGACCACAATCGTATTACTGTTGGTGATATAACTCAATAATCAGGTGGAGACATGTTTCTTTAGACACTGTTCTACTCATATTCCTTGCTTCCTCGGAAGCACGCACAGGAAAACCTCCCTGATTTCATCCCTTTCTCTAACTTTGTCGACTGAAGACCCTGATCAACAGATAGTTTCACAACTTCGGGATTAACTGCCCGACGAATCACTAAAGATTTCCGGTAGCTACCCTACGTTTCTCCCTCACTCGCTACACAAGATGTAAAAATATGAACTCAGCGAGGGGCGGGCGATAGAGGAAACCTGGAAGTGAGCCCTTCTTTTTACCTTCCGAGTTTCAGTTGAATCGAGAAACCTTGTCGTATGTTCGTCCACCTTGGTATGGACCCCGAGTATCCCCGCGACCCCTTGCTCCGCCGTGAGGTCGAGATCCATCCCCGAACGAGTCGTATCGATCGGACATGCTGTAGGGCCCAGCGGAACCCGGGACAGCTCCACCGCCAAAGTTCTTGGGGTTCCTTGGACTCCGGCCGCTGCTTGAGTACCGGTCTATCATCACTTTTTGGTACTGCTGTTGCCTGGCGGTCGACTCCCTCCGGAGGAACTCGTCTCTGCGGTTGGCATGCTTTGTTCGGAGCGACATAAGCTGTTCCTGATACTGAGCATTGATTGCGTTGATTTTCTAGAGGATGACAGACAGAGAATCCATTAAAACAAATTTTTTTTTTATCTTCAGCATATGATCAAATTTACAAACTTATGTCCAAAATCCAAAGAGAACAAGTGATTATATACTCAAACTTGGAAAGGCACACTACTAACTACGAAAAGAAAATGACAGGAGACAACTGACCTCTCTGTGACGAGTATTTTCAGCATCTTCTGCATCATTCAGCTCTTTGGCAAGCTTGCCAATATCATCGAGAAACTTCCGCTCGAGAGCTTCAAACGTTGGCAGAAAAGGAGACTTGTCGTACTCTACATCCATGTCAGCATTATTCCACGGTGGTCTGTTGTCACTACTTCCGTGTCTCTCCAGATGCATTCTAGAGTCTTGTCTCTGACCCTGATAGTAGGACCTTGATGGGCCAATGCCCTGTCCTGCATCATATGTGATGCCATAGAAAATACAAACATGTTATCGACAAGTTAAGAAAAAATCTTCAGCAAAGAACCGTCCAACAATCAAATGCACGATCATCTTAACATTTCAACCAACAACGTTGTTGTCCGACTGCTGCAGCAGAAGCCGAGAGCTGGTCTGACTATCCATTAACTACTCCCACAAGCCTAAACTGCCAGATATACATGCGAGTGTTATGAGGATTGACTTCTGACAGCAAACTCGATCATTGAACCGAACATAGCATTTTAGAGGCCTAAATCACGGTAGATACAGGCAGCACAACAAACATCAGCAGAGCCCACTTGCCTTCATACATCATGCGACCAGCCGCCGAATGCGCTGGATCCGGCCCGCCTCTATCCCACCCGAGTTGCGCCTCGACCTTCGAACCGAGATGCGTGTCGTCCCTCGGGGGAGTGAAGGCCTCGAACTGCCCATGGTAATCGGCGGAGCCGTACTCCATCGGCTGGGTCAGCTGCATCCGATTTCCGCCAAACCCTTCCATCCCCGAGTTCGGAAACTGATTCTGTTGCCTCATCATGTGCGCACTTCGACCGAACGAATCCCAAAACACAAAAAGGAAAACCTAGCGGACTAAATCAAAAGAATCAACTACCCAAACAACTGATACATAGGAAGAAACCCTAGGAAAGTGGGAATCGATTGAATAGAGGGATTCTGGCGTCATTCAAGCACTACCTGGAAGTTGTCCGTCGGAATTGAATCTTCCTTTCCCAGTGAACTCAAAAGAGAATCGAAAGGGGTCGGGTCGGGTCGGGTCGGGTTGGGGGCGTCGGGTTTGGGCTTGAAGGTGAAAACGGGTCGAATACTGGGTGACCCGTCTGAACATGGGCCGCCCAACCCGATTAAGACGGACCTTTGCAAGTTAGAAGGCTCTGTTTGTTTCATAAAATTAAAATACAATTTCCTACCATTCATTTTTTATCGTTCCAGTTAGGACCGAACGTGCTTTACATTTACCGCTCTGTCCGAATTTCATGCAACCAAACGGTCTCTGAGGGAAACGGCAGATCGCAGACTTTCATCCATAAGAGGCACAAATTCCGTTAACGCGGCAGCCGTAACTGTACATGCATTAAGATCATTCGCCCCATCGGCCGCATGTTCCACTAGGAACTCAAAATAACTACATCGCATTGAAAATGATTGCCATCGTCGTCAGTACTCTCCCATCACCCACAATGAGGAGAGCGCCAGGTTTAGCAAACCTTAGCTGATGCTAATGGGCATGATTTTTCTGCCTACTGCTGAGCACACTGCACCCGCTGGGCACCGCCGTGCATGTCATCATCCTCGTCATAAGCTTCCTGGGCTGCCTGCTCTTTCCTCCTCATCTCCTCCTCGATGTTCACGTCGTGCAAGGTTGTTTCCTCACACTCGTCCAACTCCATGTCCGTTAGTTGAGATGGGGGCTTGGGAGGCAGGACCTTCAGCAAGGCATCAATTTGCTCAGGGCCAAGGGTCTCAGGAAATTCCACAGTGAAGTGCAGGTAGAGTTTCCCCTTCATGAAGGGCTTCTGGTACATGGGCATTCCCTCATCGTCAATCCCCTTGAAAGAACCTGAGCAATTCCCAGAAACATTGGTTACAATCACGAGTACTGAGCATCATAAAACGAGAAATGAGGACCTAGGAAATCCGATATGCTTACCAGGCTTCACCACTTCTCCGGGGTTGGTTTTGATTAGGAGCTGCCGTCCATCTAAGTGACTCAACACAAACTTGAAGCCACATAAGGCCTCGGTCAGAGAAAGGGTATGCTCTACGAAGAGATCATCACCCTTTCTCTTGAATTTAGGATGTTCCTTCTGCTGGACGACAAAGACTATGTCGCCAGTGATAGTATCAGGCTGTAAGTCACAAAAGTTATGGTCAGTTTCTAACAGTGGGGAAGACTATAAGAGAGAGAGAGAGAGAGAGAGAGAGCTCGTAAAGCGAGCTTCTGTTAAACCATACCGCCGCATCTGCTTCACCAGGGAATGTGATCTTCTGTCCATGCCGCATGCCCTTTTCGACGACAACCTCCAACACCTTTTTTTCAGCGACAACCTTATCACCTTTGCACTGTCCACATCTGTCCTTGTCATTAATGGTCTCTCCAGTGCCCTTACACTCATTGCAAGCATGTTGCATCTGCTGAATCATGGAAGGACCGAGCTGCCTGATGGTCACTTTCATGCCAGTACCCTGGCACCCGGTGCACTGCATGGATGCCCCTGATTTTGATCCTTTGCTGAAACAGAACACATCAATGTAAGGTACTCGAGTTCTACATGCAACAGATGCTTCCACTGCATATGGATAGGGTCATGCGGTACTCACCCCTTACACTTGGAACAGATAACATTCCGGGAAAGGGAGAGCTTCTTCGTAGTACCCAGATAAAGATCTTCCAATGAGACCTTCAACGGATGAACCACGTCCTCTCCTCTCTTCTGCCTTCGTCCACGGCTACTACCGCCGCCTACTCAGAAACCCCCCCAAATAATTCGTCTCATCACCACCAGCCAGCTAAAACTAACCAGGACAACACGACAAAGGAGAAGACAAAATCCTAATAGCCTCACCTCCGAAACCACCACCAAAGAAGGACGAGAAGATGTCAAAGGGGTCGTGGCCGGCACCACCACCCCCCAGTCCATCCTTGAGGGCATCCTCGCCATACTGATCGTAAATCTCACGCTTCTCAGGATCACTCAAAACTTCATAAGCCTGGGCGAGCTCTTTGAACTGGCAATGGAGAAAAGGCGAACATCCCGCAATCTCAGTAAGGCCCGCGAACAGAGATCAACCAACCAACCCAACAGAATCACTCCAAATCCCAAACAATCGAACCAATTAATGAAAATAAAAAAAGGGACCTTCTCCGGATCGCCGCCCTTGTCGGGATGATTCTTGATGGCGGCCTTCTTGTAGGCCTTTTTGAGGTCATCCTGGGAGGCGTTCTTGGGTACGCCTAGGATCTCATAGTACCTGGTGTTGTCGCCCTTCTTCGTCGCCGGCCTCCCGAACATCCCTCTTCGTTAGGTCAAGCAAATCCCAACAACCGAAATCGAAATAGAAACCGAAACCCTAGAATTCGTAGCAACAAGGGAAGACGTGTCTCTGGATTAACGCATCAGCGCCAGCAAACTTGGAAGGGAAGGCAGGCAGGGATTTATTGGACGACGAAGGGGAAGAATGGACGGTTGGGATTGGTCCTGGCGTTGACTCGAGAAGGATCTAGAATGACAAATTGTGTTGGGAAAGCTTTTCCTTTTGCTTCTGGATCCTTCCAATTCCAATTCCAATTCCCACGCCTTGCGCGGAAGTGACGATGGGCCCGGCGAACGGACGCTTTTCCTTTTAGTTGTAAAAATATTTTGTCTGATTTTAAAATTCTTCTAAATTCGTATCCATTTACTTCGTTTCAATTTCTCCTTACTAAGGACATCTCTCAACACCTTGCAATTAAATAAATCAAAGCCGAATAATTTGACCAACAATGATTAGATTTCCCATCCCTCCCCCCCCCCAATCCACTCCAAATCATTCCGCTCTCTTCCTTCCAACGGCGTCGTTTTACATGCTCCAAAAAAATCCCCCTCAGCCGCGGTTAAAAAGGAAAAAGTTCCCCGCCGTCGGATCCCCTCCACTCATCTCCACCGTCAGCCCATCAGTCTACCTTTCGGCTTACCTTATTATTCCGGTTATAAGTCCCAAAACATTAAAAATTGGCCACTTTAAAAATATTTTCCAAAAGCAAAACAAGTCTTTTTTAAAAAAAAAAAACCAATTTCACCTCGATGATTGATACCTTGATGGGGTTATGCTTTCTGTAATCAGATCTCGGATTCCCAGACGACGAATAATAAAATAGTAAATCCAAAATATATCTTCTAATAGGTTTAATCATTACCGACCACAATTATGGCAGCTACGGGTATAGATTTATCAAGGCATCATCTTCATGACAATTCACTTGGCCGCCACGATTGGAGTTAATCTAAGGCGTGCCGGCGGTAAATTTTGGATTTTTCTAAAAAGAACAATCTGCTTCCCTTGAGGTTCAAAAGGTACATTATTCTTCTATCCATGTGATCGAATGATACTAAAGAATCCAGCTACCCTGCACTAAGTGCCCGTTTGATTTCCGAAATGGAATTCTGAATGTAATTGAATGAGAAGGGAAAAAAATATATTAATTAAAAAGATGATTGCTTAAAAAATAATAGTGTTTAATTCAATAATAAAAATAAGGAACGAAGAGAGGAACGAGGAAGGGGATGGACATTTCCTACCATTAGCGATGAGATCCATCTAACTCAAAATGAAAGAAATAGAAAAGAATTATAAGAAAATGAATAGAACAGAAAGAGATGGAGAAAGAAAAATGAATAGAATTATTAGTCGTTCCACCCTTCCTCGAATTCTCAAACCAAGCACATCATAATTAGATATGTTAAAGTTACTCGCCTTCCGAAGGCTTCTCTGAGCTTTACGAACTCGAGATCCATGCCGGAGCAGCCTGTCCCACGAGTTGCACGGAGTCGGACGGCGAATTCAGGCAAGAGTGTTCGTGTGAAGCGGTTGTGGTGAAATCTTTCCGACGAGGTTGCATGTAAGAAAGTGCTTCCGTGTGAGGGGCTCACGGGAAGTTCAGTCCTGGTGAGGGAGTTCACAAGGTATCGTTGAGGTTACCGGAGGTTGCTTTGTAAGGAACAGCTTTCGTCCTCCAGCGAGGTTGCTCGTAAGGTAGCGGTTTTGATTACCAGCTAGGTTTCTTGTAAGGAATCGGTTCCTGTCTTGTTTGTCTTTGACAATTACAGCTACAGGGAGTCTTGGTGTTTCTACCCAAACAAACTACATGGTGTCAAGCCTGCCCAAGTGACAAGACTCAGATCCGCTACGAGGACGGTCTTGTACCAAGCCACGGCAGGTTAGAGTTGCCTAGAACAAGTAAATTATATACTTATACTACATATTGTTACACCTTATCATAATTAGCAAAACTTGTTGAGACATTATAAAACAACCTCTTAGTCAAGGGCCAACACTTTTAACTTCCTTTATATAAATAACTACATAAGAGTGGCTCTGGTACAAAAACAACTTTCGAATATAAAGCACAGGTAGTAGTAGTTATCTACCCCAAACCCCAACAAAGTTAAAATGAGTTTCGCATCTAATCACACATTGATGGGGCGTGAATAAAATCTGTCATCCTCTTTTGACAGGCCGCTGAACGTACGACTTGTTCGGGTCCTCCGTCTTGAGTTTTGGAGGTCTAGTTTCTCCCTTCTTAACCTGAAAATATCGAAAATTGAGCCAGGGCGCCACAAAAATTCTGCGTGATGGATTTTAGAGAGTGCAAAGTTTTAGATCTCTGTGGATAACAAGCATGTATTCCAGATTTTGCATCTTCTGTGCTTCATGACAACATCTTTACCATGCCCTGTTTGCGAAAAAAAAATGGCCAAATCCAATTGAGGTACAACACAACATCAATTCTCACCTTTTTCCCACCCTTCATAAAGTCTCTCCAGCTCGACACCTAGGTCAGGGTAAAAAATAATGAACATGTAAGCTGAGATGTAACAGCAAGTTATCTGAGAATAGCAGAACACTAACCATGGATGCAACATAATGGGCTCCCCCCCCCCAATTCAACAAACTAGGCTACTGGTTGATCAATCCAGTTTACTCAACTTGTTTGCCATATTATCGCTCCAATGGAAAATTCAATTGGGATATATACAGAAGTAGTATTGATTACCGACTTAAAAGATCAATTGAAGTTACTTTAAACAACAGAACAAACCCACCCTCTGTTCTCGTGTTCCTTCCCACTGCTCCTCGTGTTCTCTCTTTCTTTTCCACGTCTCTTTTGCTTCCTCTTCGTCCTTCTTTAACCTACCTTCTTCTTCTGATATCTACATGGCAAATAACAGTGGTTATGGGTGTGCAGTTCAAAATACATAACTCTACAATGTAGAATACATCAGTAACCTACCCTCATCTGCATTTTCCTTCGCCTCCATTCTTGATCGGTCAGTATCTCTCGTACCTTCAGTTTCAGTTCCTGCTGGAACTCTGGCGACTCTTCATAATTTTGTTCGTACTTTCCCTGTAAAACATCGAAGGGAAGGGCGGGATGGAGAGCTTAGAACTAATATTCATGAATTTCCACACCAACTTCAACAGCATGACTTGTGTTTTAAGGTAGAGAGAAGTAAATACCTCATCAACCAGTGACTTGATTTTTGAAGCATTGTCTTTCTTCAACTGTTTCTTCCTTTTTAATTTGAGTTCTTCTGCATTTCAATTTCAATCATTAAAATCATGCCCCGATGACATGTAACCATCATTAGAGACAGTGTGCCATGATAATGGAAAAGGCCAGACTGAGACACATGTAGGTAGACACAAGCATGGATAAGCAGATCCATCCTGGCAAGCTAATTGCTACATACGCTATGAGAGAATATCACAGCTTAATCTAACCTCTCTATATGAGGAAAAAGTGAGCATACTAAACAATACACAAACTAAAAGAACTCATTGACCTTTAGCAGCAGTAACTTGAGTAAGAATATAATCCCTCTCCTGCTGATCAAGCAGTAGTTGTTGGGCTTTTGCCAATGCTGTTTAGAACAAAGAATCCAATGTAAAGCAAATGGCAAGCAACAACTTGTGAATTAGAAAACAGGAGACAAGAAATAACAACAGAAAAATGAGAAATCTTCAGCAGAGAGGTGGCTATCCAGATAACTAAAGAAACGAGTCACAAATGCGCAGATAGTCGAACCCAATTACCAGCAAATGCCTCCTTTGCTTGAGGGTGTTTACATTTATCAGGATGGACAAGCAGGGATAGCTGCACGACACGGGATACAAATTGACAAAGCAATATCAAGCTTCAAGCATATTATGTATAATTACCACAATCCCATCCCATAAAAGAGAGGTTACCTTCCGATACTGCCTTTTCATATCTTCAGGGGACGATTCGAATGGAAGGTTCAGATACTCAAATGGGTTTAACTTAAAGCAAGAAAGAATCCTGCAGGTTGGACACCGTGGTAAAAAAGACATCCTTCAGATAGAGGGAAACCATTACAACTACAGCCGGAGATCGCAACTACGAAGCTCCTACTCATCCAAACTGTTTAATCTACGGTAAGAGAAAGAAACCAAATTCCCTAACAATTCAAGGGAAATCTCATCGAGGAGACCAGATACCCCGATATAAACTCGATTGCATCCACCGGGGAACCCCGAATCACAAAAAAAAAAAAAAGAAAGCTCCATAAACGACAACCGACACCGAAATCAAACCTCGGACAAAAAAAAAGGAAAGAAGGAAATCGGATCGGACCTTATGACCTCGTTGTCCCTTTCCACTTCGCTAACTTCAGCCAAGAAGCTCTTCATCAGGTAATCATCGGCAGCGGAGGAGGTCGTCGCCGTCGCCTCCCCCATTTCTTCTTCCTAACCGCCCCAAAACCAACCAACGGATTCCTCCTCCCTCTTCTCCTCCTCCTCCTCCTCCCCTCGTTCCCATCCAAAGCCCTAACTAACTACGGATGTTCACCCGTAGTTCGTGGGCCTTACACTGGGCCTCTCGCCACGACCCATATCCAATTGTCCCGCTAATTGTGGGCCGAATAGATTGAACGGACCCGGCAATTAAAAAATACAGTCCATTCAAAATGTGTTCGTCTTACAAAAATTTCATTCCGACATAAGAAGAAAAGAAAGAGGATAGCTCCACTCCACCACCACCACCACGACGGACGAACCCAAAATTATTTGATTTGATGTGGAGGAGGGACGACCAATGAGTGGGTCACTCTGTCTGCTCTCTGACTGCGTATCCCTCCAGTTTTCATATTCTTTTTTCGTGCACTTTATTCGGTAAACTTTTTAGACAAAGCAAAAATATATAAGATTTGATCCAATCCCATTTGGATCTCCCCACAATTTCTTTTGGCATCTGCAGGTGGTGAGTTGTCCAATCCCATTGTCAGAACAAGAAAATGTGATTTTTGTTAAATCGAGATGGATAATAATTAGCGATCTCAAAGGTTGATCACGTAGGAACCAAGATTCACGTTTGTCAAGAGTCTAAATTGTTCAACGTTTTGTTGTTTAAGTTTTTGGATATCATTATCACTAATCAAATCAGGCTGGAACTAAAAATAATGAACAGGAAGACACGTATGAACTAATTTCATCTCGCTTGCTGACGTGTCCGTGCCTGTCCTAAGGGGCATCGAAATCACGACGTGGCTATGCAACGTGGCTCCGACGCGAAGAGCGGCGGCCTTCCCTTCCTCCTCCTGCTATCCTTCATCACCGACACCCAGCAATCATCCACCTCCTCCTTCCACGGTATTTCCACCTCCCCCCGATCCTTCGACGTCAATTCGCTGTTGTTCCTCGATATCACGTACTTCTTCGCGTTCAAGTAGCTTTTGAGGGTCGGCGGCGGCACCGTATTCTCCACGGGGTCGACCGCCGTCAGCACCGTCGTCCCCTTCATCCTCCAGAAGTACTCGTACGCGTTTTCAGGATTTGTTACGGTCGCCATCGGATTTATCTCTACCTCTACTCCGTTGATTCCCCCTTTGAAGAACACCACTTCCATCACCTCGTCCGGCTCGTTCATCCTGAACGCGATCTTAGGGATCGTCAGCTTCCCGATGCGGTCGATTCGCAGGTAACTCGGCGCTATCTCTACCGTGGTCTCGGTCTTCTTCCTGATTATCCACTCTAATCCCTCCTCCACCGTTCCCTCTTTCTCTGCCACGTCATTCCCTCCACGATTCCCTCGTCCTTCTTCCACTTCGCCAGCCTCTTCTTGTTCTTCCGTCGAAAGGTCGGTGCCGCCAGCATCGGGAGCAGTAACTTCTAGCACAAGACGCCCGTTCTCGCGGCGAGCCTGGAAAGTCTTCTGAGACGGAACGGAGACCGCCTCAAGAACCAGACGTCCATTCTCGCGACGAGATTGCATCCGAAGGGAGCCCCCGTCGGCAGCCGGCGACAGGGAAGGGATAGGCGGCGGGAAGGACCAAGAACCTTGCTTACTCCTCGGGATAGCCGCCGGCGCATGTGACGATCTCTTGGCATGCACGCCAAGCGTTGGACCAAATGCAGAGGAGAATGAAGGCCCATTCTTTACTCCCCTGTCTTCTTCATGTGAACCTAATGGGCGTCTCGTCTCCGACGGCGGGAAAGACAAGAAACAATCGGATCCAGTTTCCGACCCGAGTCTCTCCGTGCAGATTTCAAGGCTCTTCTCGCTAAGACAGCTGCTTGATCTCCTCATGAGCGGGGGAACGTACTGTGTAGGAAGAGTCTCCGACTCGGACCGCCGGAACACGTTCCGTGACGCGATGGATCCCCAGGCATCGAATCCTTCCCGGCCGCGACCATTCAACATCACCTTCCTCTTCTCTTCTTGGATGGAATTCCATATATCAAACCGCGACCCCTCCCCGTCCTTGTCCTCCTCATCCTCGACCTCAGCATGGTGGGGCAGATGATCGAGTCCCTTAGATGGCCAGAACTCGTCGTGGGGAACCCAGTTCCTAGAAGACATGTCTGCGGACAGCGTCCTCCTCAGAGAAGGTATGGACTTGGTGGGTGAAAGGACAGAAGTAATGCCTTGAGAAAACCCGGTGTCGTGCATGGGGGTAAGAAGGGTAGGCGATGGAGTGTCATCCATCCAGGCAGCTGGTGATATGAAGCGAATGCTTAGGTTGGGAATAGCCGAGGTGGAAGACATGTGTTAGGCGAGGGAAGCAGTAGTAATATAAGAAGAGGCAGAGGCAGAGGGAGAGGGAGGGGATGGATGACACAGCCAAGATTCGCGTGTGGTCTTCTGTCAAAAATGGAAATCAAAGGAATTTATAACACGGGGGATGGTGATAAAAAGGAGGTGGGGCGGAGGAGAAAGCCATGGTTGGTTGTAAGCGTCCTCCTGACATGCATCTGCTGATTGAATTATTATGGGGATGATGTTGGGTTTTTGTGTGTGTGTGTGTGGGTGATTGTGGCTTGTTATCGTTACAAAGGACACAAGGAGGAAGAGAAATGTGTGTGGGGGTATATATGGACGAAGGGAGGGGTCACTCTCCTCTCGCCTCTTTCCTTTTTAGCCCTTTTACTTGGGCACTGCAGATATGGAAGGTCTTGGGTTGGGGTTGAGCCATATGATGCTCTCTCTCTCTCTATGTTATAAATCAACTGGTGTTGAGTTAGACTAGTGGATTAAGAGGAGTAGGGACGTGCATGATTAAATCGTGTTTATGGAGGAGGGTCAGCAAAAAGTTTGTATTTTGACTGTGTAGGCAACAAATTCTATACCTATTGTTCAACGACATAATAGTCAGAGCAGCAAGCCCTTGTCTCCCCCAACCCAAATGAAAAATACACTTATGGTTGTTTTGTTTTATGGAATGTCCCTTTTTCTTTGGTAGTATAAGAAGAAGGAAATTGATGAAATGAAAATCTATTCTATCTCGAAAGGAAAACGCCGGTAGAATTCTTTTTAATTTAATTAGACAAAGGAGTTGCATTAGGGAAATTCAGAAAAGGAAACACACAATTGGACATGGAATGAAGTGATTGGATGGGTGGAATATGGCTTAAGGACTAAGCAAAGGTACTTCAACAACATGCATGATTGCTGCTGCTCCTGCTGCTACCGTCAACTTAAGAATCGTCACCACCATTCAAATCAAACAAAGGCAAAAGAGAAAGGGTCTCACTGGGTGACGATGGCATTGGAATTTTGCTTTAGTGGTGGGCAAAAGAAAATAATGTATTTGGCAATTGGCTCCTTGTAAATTGATATCCTTCCAATCCAAGTGGATCGGAGCACATTTATTTATTTATTTTCATTTTGGGAAACCATAAAAGGAGAAGGAAAAAAAAAAATAAAGGAGGAATTTGTAAGATGAAGAAGCCACCAGTTGAGAGAGATGGGGAGGGTTTGTCTTTTGTCCGAAAGAAACCCTCTTTGCCATTGACTCTCCATCGTTCACTCGCTTTCTCCACCGAGCTTATCTACTTTTTGGTTTATTATTATTGCTTTCGTCAGATCCTTATTATTTTATTGGGTTAAAGTTGTTGGTTGCGGATCTATGCGGAATCTAACCGATGAGGGAAAAAAAAAAAGAAAGGAATATTCATATTATTATTATCATCTCTCCCTCAGTCCATGCATTTTATTTTATTTTATTAAAAAAAGACACAATATCCTAATTACATAATCTTTTAGTAGCTTTTTTCCTTTTATAATTACCATTCTGGTGTTATTGCGGGATATATTTTATTATATTTTCCCCAACCACATACAATTATTACAACCAAATAGGCTACTCTAAATAAGACGAATACAAAAATAATTAAGAATATATAAAATAATCAGGATAAATCCTTTCTGTTGCTTTTTAGATGCTAAATGTTTAGATAAAAGGGAAGAATACGGACAATGGAATTCGACGGCCACGAAAAGAAGAATCTAAACGAACGGGTTATGTGCGTGGGATTAGATAAGAAGGGAAAAGGTGCTAGGAAAAGTAGGTTATGTACTTCTGACGACTTTCTGTAAAATAGAGAAAACCTTCTGTAAAGCTGCTTTACCTACGAGGAGTGTTTTGACTACAATTTTTTTCTTAAACTTTTTCTTACACTCTTACATGAAATATCTACACGTTCCTTTATATAAGGAAGAGTAGGAAACTCAAATGAGAATAAAAACCGACATCTTAAATGCTCTACTTAATAACCTACTTAAATGACTTTTTCGTTACTAATTTTAATACTAATTAATCTTTTATAAATTATCTTCAACACCCCTTTTAATTTATAATCTTCAAGAAGCCTTTTGAAGATAGAATTAACTCCAAAAACAACATGCATAAAAAAATAAGCTCTATGTATTCGTTTCGTCCACCACAATCCTCCTGTTTCTTTTTTTTTAATTATTTTTTAAATAAATCAAAACAAGGAGGCGAGATATATTTTGTACAAAAAGTAATCATATACAATTAATATGGAAAAGTAAAGCAGAATTTTTAAAAGGGATTTTATAAAGAGACTATTATATATATATATAAAAAGAAATCAAAGGAAAAAGGACAGGTGTTGGTTTAAATAGAATAGAGCATTGAAAATTAAAGGAAAAACAAAAAAACAAAAGCGATTCGGCCATGCAAAAAGAAATGATATTCTTTTCCTTTTTTTTGTGTGTGTGTCGGGAAAGCTTTTGCTGACTACTTTGAACGAGGCAACGGCACACGCACAACCACCCAATGGATCCCCCATTCCCACAAAATAATTACTAAATAAAAAAGAAAAAGAAAAAGCATCCCTTCATCATCCTCTTCTCATCTTCACAAAACAACAACAAAGTTTCGGTGTGTTCGATTGATTGAGCCCTTGCCACAGAAAAATTATTGGAGGGAAACCCATCTTTATCTTCAAGCCAAGCCACCGCACGTTTAACTCGATACTATGCTGCCGCGGCGTCCAACCACGAACCGGCTCCAACATGATTGACATTCCCACATCTAGACCGGGGGCATCGACCGTAAGCCATCCTGGGGGGGGGGGTGATAAAAGGACAAGGTCCCCAGAAAAGGTAGGAAAAAATATTAAGGGACAAAATTATTGGTGATGGATGATGACGTGGTCGGACCGTGTCCCCTGAATTATATTATTACGAACACTGGGGAAAGTTGTCCGTACGCGAATCTCTGCACTTTGATTGGTTGGTTGTGCCGGGGGGGGGGGGGGAATATTTTCTCGATTTGGTAATGCCATGGATATCATGATATTGTTGACAGTTTGTCTCCCTTTTTTTGCCCGACTTCTTCCCACGCCTCAGATAACATTATTAATTTATCACCATTATTATTATTTTTTACGAAGGAAAGGGTCGAGAGGAAAGGGGGAACGTGGGCCCAGTTTTGATAAATGGGCCTAGGCCCAACTCATGACCCCTTTTTTTGAGCCCCTTTATTTAATTAGATGATTCATGAGTCAAGGTGAGGTACGATTATTGCCATATGATCAGACATATCATTACATTAGCTTACATTTCCCTTATGTATAAATAGTTCTACCTAGCAGGGTGGAGTGTGAGGAGATACACAGCAATACAAGGGGAATTGTTCCAGACATTGGAATGCATCCTCAGTATTGACCTCGCCTTGCTCTTCAGTTCATCCCCGCAGTTTGCTTGCAATAGCATGCACAGCTTCGACACCGCGCTCACCTTTAGCATCTCCGTCACCACCTGCTTCGACCCCGAGAATTTCGCGATCAGAGCGAGTACCTGGACAGCCTTGTCGTCCACCGCTGGTGAAACCCTCAACGTCCTCTTGGCTACCATAGCTATGCTGCCCGCGTGCCTCAGTAGCTGCTCCCTTCCTGCCGCGCTGGAGCACAGTAGGGCCAGCAGGTTGAAGATCATCTCCGTTACCCGCTTCTCCGGTTTACTGAGCTCCAGCTCAATGAGCTCAAATACGGCCCCCGCTTCCACTATCCTAGACCTGTTTCTTCCCCAAGGGCAGGTGTCGGTGAGGGCTTGTAGTGCACATTTAACGATGCCTTGTTTACGGATCAGTATCTTGTCTTTCAGTATTTTCACGATGCTACCGAGGGTTCCGGGCTTCAGTCTCTCCAACAGGGCCGGGCTCGCGACCTCGATCACTCTCCTCATCGTCGTGATCGAATTACCCCTGACTTCGACGTGATTATTGTCGTGGTAGCTGTCGAAACAAAGCACCCAGGTCAGCGCGTCGATCAACTCGTGGTTATCTCGAACGAGACCCTTGATCCTCTCGTTCGGGGTCCAAACCAGATCGAGGATCCTAAGGGCTTCCGCGATGCCTGTGGTCCTCATACGCTTGAACGATTTCGGGATAAACTCGACGATAAAGTCTGCCACACCGGCTTCGACCATGCAGATTCTATTCGCCTCACCTTTGTTGGCCAATTCTTCCAACTTCTTCAACATCTCTACGCAAGCCCCGTTGACCTTGAGCTCCCGGACAACCCCAAAGATCCGTTCCCGATCGGCCTCCACATCCATTCCTCCCGTGACCGGATCGCCCCTCTTGGAACCGTCCTGATCAGACAACCACGACTGGATCAACCTCCGAAGGGTGTGGTTGGGAGTGAGGTCGGAACCCCAGGGGAGCAGTTGGTTGGTGAAGGGGCAGGTAACAGCGCCCTCCCTGGACATGGAAATCCATTGCTCGATGCTGCGTCGCTCATACGTGATCCCAGTGACGGTCGTGACGGGATCTCTCATCACCTGGAGGGATATAGGGCACAAGAAGTATTCGGGGACATCAACCGTGGCCTCGCGGTCATGCCCCTCGTCCACCGACGCACTCGCCCGTAGCATGGGGAAGGAGGAGGATAGGAATCGGACAAGGAGGAGGCGGGGGAGCGGGGAGTACACAACACAAGACAAGAAACGGGTGGTAAGCGAAAGCGGCTATATCCTAAAGTGGACGTGGAATAGTCAGTCTTTTTTGACAAAATAATTCTGGGGAAGAAGAATTTAAACATTCTTGGAAATACATAATTAATGAATATAACTGATGGTGCTTAATAATAGATGGCGTCCCATTTTTTCCAGCCGGTCATTCTCACAAATTCAGCGGTCAAACCCACGAGAGACGAAAGAAGTCTAAGGAAGAATAAGTAGGCCTTGTTCCCGGGTAGGTCCGCCGTGGAATTTCTGTTAAAAAGTTAAACGCCGGGTTTTGGTACTGACACGTGGCGGTTCTCATGCAAATTCGGAGGGAGAAACAAGTTCCGTGGAGTGACTGGTGGTTACCTATATCACATGCATAATATATCATGTATTGTTTATTTTTCTTTTTAAAGATGAGGTTGGATGCGATTCGTGGGCATCGGTTACTTGACGCCCGAGTTTTGAAAATACTGGGCAAATAATTAAATTTCACACGTTTAAGAATTTTCCACGTATTCTTATTCTCTTTCCTTTTGGGTTGGGACCATTCATGTTGCACTGCACTTTATGCATTCATTTTTCTTCCCTTTTTCCCAACTCTACACGTTTTTAGGCCAGTCCCCGGTCAGAAATATCAGCCCCATGATTGTCAGCCTAAATACACACTCACGTCCTTTGTTCCATTTTCGACCATGATTGTCAGCCTAAATACAAATAACATTCCCACCAATGTATGCTTATAATATAAAGACATGGAACGAGGTTAATCGCTTCTTCAATTTGTTTGTCGTCATTATATTTTGTTATAACAATTTCCTAACTGAGTAGATTAATATACCTACGTCTAAGTGTCGTAAATGAATGAATAGATCAAAATTGCATCGTCTCATTCTCAAACTACTATTGAATTCGTGAAAAACAAGTCGTAGATTCTTCTCTCTTTTTTTTGGGTGTGTTATTTTGTCCGGATTCGGAAACTTCCAAAAGATAAAAAATGTCAAGGAAAAAAAGCATGGTCCGATGGAGTAAAACCTTTCTTTTTTTTAAAGGCCATTTTCGGACGTGGGTTATCTTTTTGACCCGTATAGTTTAGTTGACCACTGGATAGTGCGTGGGTCCCCTGCCGTTTGAACAAAAATGTCGGCGTCGGAAGTTTTTTGGTATGGGGATGAGATTAGTATTACTTGACTGACGTGTTCTCGGACAGGCCCCTCAACCTAACACGGACCCTGTCCTCGTTAATCCAAGATGGGGTTAGGTTAGGTTAGACTCCTCCGACCATATCCCACCTTCATCATGGGCTGGGAATATTAATCGTAGTAGAGGAGCCCAATGGGCTTGGTTCATTGGGCCCGGGTGTTAGGAGACCCGACCAGGGAGCATTCAGTCAAATCCGACGTGTTCCTTGTTAATTTCCCTTTTGGTTTTTGTGTTTGGGTGAAGAGAAGATTGGGGAGACCACCCTCGGCAAAGTCACTTGAAGTCGTCATTTTAAGCTGCGATCGACGTTTGAAATCGTGAATTAAGGGTGGTTTTATGGAGTTTTCAAAATTGAAACCAAAAACTCGTTGGTGATAATGATGATGATTATGAGGACGTGTCTCGTATCGAGATTATTGGGTTCTTAGTATTAGTCTTGATGAAAACGATTTATGATTGATGGGATTACATTGTTATGGGTTGAATTAGTTTTTTTTTTTTTAATTTGAAAAGGGGAGAAGAAGCTGTTCAACGAAGTGGCAGGCACAATGAAGACGCAAGTCCAAGTGGGCAATTGAAACCCCTACAAGAATTGGCTGCCCTCCCTCCCTCCTGAAGAAAAAAAAGGTGATCAAGCAGAAGAAGATGATGCCAAATGCCAACCCAACATCACATTCCTTTATCCACCCAAATGGAAAGAAAGAACTCAATCAAGACACAGATGTGTGGAAGATCTCTAACCTAATCATAGTTAAGATCCAGAGATCGGCCGTGCAATGAGATCTTGTTTAAAATGGGGTTGCCTTGCCTCTCTCTCTCTCCCACCCTTTTGGTTAACAAAAAAAAAAACCTAAAGAAATATATAAAAAGGAGGTGTGGATGTTTGAATCATCAGGCCAAACATGATGACGACCCCCTCTCCTTGCTCCCTTACACACCATGCAATAATAATCACATCCTGGGACGTTAAACACAAACCCATCGATGCTCCTCGCCTCACGTTTAAGCATACGTTCAAAATCATAAAAAAATAAAAATTTACATGGGGGAATTATGACATTCAAGAGCGTCGTCCTTAAGAGAGAGAGCCCTTGCTATAATCATTATCATTATTATTCATTTACTTGCCGACAAAAACTAAAGCATGGCCTTTTCTTTGGTAGTGATTTCCCGGGTCATAGTAATTATGCAGATGATGGACATGGGATATATATAGTAGAGAACAATGATGATTCATATACAAAATAACTTGAGTTTGATGAGAGAGATGTCGTATAAATTACTAGATCACTTTGGACTTCGAGGTTTCCCCTATTCGTCGGTCTTCTTTCCCGTCGTTGTGTCGAAACGCGAAACCGAACCCTAGAAAAAGGAAGATTTCGCTGGATCTTTTTGGGTAAAAACCAACTGTCGTTGGTAGAAGGAAGCCAAACACCTTTATTACATATCTCAAAAAGAAAAAGAAAACATTAGTTAAATCAAACAACGATGACCATGAAAGTGTAACACAACGATAAAAGGTGAGGAGAAAAGGAGAAGCGATGGCAAAATCCGCCATCAACGGCAAAGATGTATAAAAAAAAAAAGAACAACAAAATCATGGGTGGTGGCATATTGTAATAGAGATTTGTGGGATATTTTAAGATTGTGTAAGAACGGTGGATTTGGGATGGATTTAGGGGGCGGTGGGGTTAGATATGAATGACGCGAAGGCAAAAGGACAAGCAACATAATGAAACAAATGGGAAAGGCAATTGGGCGTTTTCCCTACCCCAAAGAGAGTGAAAACAAGTCAAGATTCTCATGCCGGGGAAAGAGATACGGCGAATGGTGAGGGTTTTATCCCCCCATCCACATCCAATTCCCTCCTCACCTCACCCACCCACCCACCCACACTTGTATCTTTATGAAAGTACCCCACATGGATATTTCCCCCCACCTCATTCTTACACAATATCATTGAACATGAAATGATTTTGTGAGAGGTATGGGAGGTGGGTTTCGTGTGTTTACTTTTGGGTGGAGCACTTTGGGGGTGTTCATTTTCATCCACTCCCAAAGGGAACACGACAGGACAGGGGGGAAGGGAGGGGGCATTCACTCACTCGCACCCCTCTTTTCTTACATATATGTGTATATTTCCCCAGGTGTGACTTAGTTATTACCACTCATACACTTTGGGATGGAATTATGACATGGTGTGGGTGGGGGGGGGGGGGGTGATTTCTGATTTGACCCTTTTGGTAAGTAAGGACAAATTTAGTGGTACCTATAGTGAGTAAAGTAGTGGGGGAGCACTTAGCCAAGTCCAAATCGTTCATCTCACAAAATCACATCATGGGGACAGGTGTTTGTGACTTGTCTAGATGAGGGGCAAAATTTCTGGATCGGTTGTTCGACGTGGCTAATCTTCAGGGATTAAATCCCATGACTCTAGAACTAATAAAACCTAGGATGCCATCTGTGGACCGTGGAGATAAAATGGAATGAAAAAAAGGGATGATGGGCTTCGTTGTTGTCGTAGTTTTGTGGCTTGGGGGATCAAAATCATTAAGAATTGATTACTTGGGTTCGAGTGTGGACTCTGGGAATGATTGATATTGTGAGGATTCAAAAGGGGGAGAAAGGCACCCTCCCCTCCTCATCCTTACAATACATTCAACCCTACCTTTCTATTACATTACATTTTTTTCTCAAACTAGAGGGGTAAATTTGGGAGAAACCACTTATCAACAACATGTAATCCTACTAATGCGTTGTTGAGAAAATTACTATAGTTATTTAGATTCCCATTTTTTTCTATTTTTTATTTTAATAGTAAAAATATAATTATTAATGTCTTTTATATTTTAAAATAAAAAAAATACTATTTAAAGTACAATGCCTTAAATGCGCTCGTTTCTTTATAAAATTGTTTTTATGCGATTTTTTTTCTCTTCTAAACTTTATGTTTTTCCAATAAATAATAGAACTGTTCTCATTTCCAAAAGAGAAGGTTTGATTATTTTTCTTGTCGACCAGCATTGTATTTTTTCCTTCCAAATATATATATATTTTTAATTCAGTCAAACCCAACAGACATGCATGAATAATTTTATGTTTGGCCGAGGGAATCTTTGCTCGTTTTCCCACAAGAACAACAAGTACATCTATATTATATATATATATATATTTTTTGGTGCGGTAAAATATATGGAAAGAATTAAAAGGCTGACCCGACTGCCTCGATATAAGAAGCAACAAACCAATTCCCCTCTATCATTTTTTTTTTTTAAATATGAATAGTAAATATTCCTTCTTAAAAAAAAAAACTCCTCGACTTTCTAAAACAAATACCAAAAACCACTTGCTATTTCCTTAAATACTTTTTCTGTACTTTAACCCAACAAGTCTGGGACTTACAAAGCATAAAAGTAAACTAAAGTCGGACAAATATAACCATCACCGGTTGCAACCCGAACATGTCATAAGCGGCCGTACTTAACCACGTTATTAATTTATAATTCTGTCGTCCTTCTCTTCCACTAAATTTATTTGTATTTTTTTTCCTTTTTTTGTTGTGCTAAGTCCATCATCATTAGATCCCACGTGATGAGTGTGACGACACGTCGACCCAAAATAATAAGGTGTTGGGAATTTGGAATTTTGAGAGGCCCGATGACTTCGATCGAAAATATTTTCTTCTTTTCACATATACTTTTTTAGTCTGTGTTTTTCTGGGGAGGGACTTACTACGAATTAGGGGCAAATAATTAGGGAGAGGCAAAAAGTAAAGCAAGTGGAGGGAGGATAAATTAAATAAATAAATAAATACATTTTCTAAATTATTATTCGGAGGCGTTTCTAGAGGTGACACGTCACGAGCACGCATTTGTACAGGCCCAAAATTCCTGTATGGTGGGTCCCACGGGGCAGAGCAGTGGCAATCCCCGTAATTTAATACTAGTTCCAGGGTGAAAGACAAGGGGTTTGACGCCAGCAACCTTAACATTTGTCTCCATCATCCACCCTGCCGCTGAGTCAGTCAGTCAGTCAGTCAGTGGCATTACCTCGTAAATAATCCCCAACCCCCAGCCCTGATTTTCTTACCCCCCCCCCCCCCGCCCCTCCCCTTACCAATCATCTCCCCCCCCCCCCCCCGCCCTCCCCATCCTCTCCTTATAATAATCTCGGCTGACAGGCGCACTTTAGCAAAAGAGGAGAAAAATAAGAAAACAGTGCAGGGACTAATCTGAACGGAGGAAGAAAGAAGCAGCAAATCGTGAGGAGAGGAGGAAGAGGAAGACCACCGCCATGGAGCAAATCTCGGCCATGTACATGCTGGAGGCGTTCGGGATAGTGTAGGTACGGATCCGCCGTGTCTCACCCTGTCCTCCCCTGTTTCTTGGCCCTGCTCTTCCGGGGTTCTTTTGGTGCCCGGTTTTCTCCTCCCTCGTTGCCCTGTTCCTGGAGATGGAATGCTGGGAGGTGGCTTCTGGAGACTTGGACCCGGAGAGGAAGAGGTGCGGTGGGTTGAGGACAAAGCAAGCCGGAAGAGGGTCTTGCCGCGGTAGTTAGTGAGGATTTGAATGGTTCTTCATCAAAGTTTAGGACTTTGACGGGGTTGAAGGGGATATTTGTGGTTTCTTGTCTGGTAGTTCGGGGATCGTTTTTCTTCTCGGGGCGCTGAAAAAAAAGAAAGAAAGAAAGATGGGGTACTTGTTGAAGGAGGCTCTGAAGACGATGTGTGGGGTAAAGCAGTGGGATTATGCCGTCTTCTGGAAGATTGGATGTCATAATCCCAAGTGAGTTGATCTGTCTTTCCTTCTCCTTCTCCTGGTGTTTTTTTTTTCTTGAGTTCTTGGTGGTTGCGGGAAATTAATGGATGTTTTCCGGGACCTGTACTGTTGTTTTGCATTTATGTCGGTCGTGTTTAATTGTGAGATGGCAATGTTCTTGAGTTGGGGGCTAAAGTTAAAAAAGTAGAAGCTTTTCTGGGAAAGAGGGGTTCCTTCAGGGGGCAGGGGGTGCTTTCATTTCCCAAATCTTAGAGCCATTTGCATTTTCTAGGAGTGAGGCCTGTCTATCTGAAGCTTAGACTTCTCGTCGTTGTTCGTAGGTTGTTGATCTGGGAAGAATGTTACTACGAGCCACCACTCTGCATTATTCCTCAGCCCTCGCGGTTCGAGAACAACCAAGTGCCTTCTGGAGGACAGCGGGAAGGTTGCTTGGCCCCGATGACGGGGCTTCATGCATCCGAGAAAGTTCAGTTGCTGGTCGAGAGGATGATGATTAAGAACCAAATCATTGTAATGGGTGAAGGGTAAGGCTCTAGAGCTCCATCCTGCCGGGTTATATCATTCTCATTTTGCTTTTGCTTTTTCGATAACTATATTTTCTTTTGGAGATGATCTTTGCATCTAACGATGATTCTTTTGTTTTTTTTTTTTGCAGGATTATTGGGCGATCTGCCTTTACTGGAAACCATCAGTGGATTTCGGCTGGAAGTTTCAGCAGAGAAAACCATCCTCCTGAGGTACAAGAAACTTGTCCTGGAAGATGGCTTAAACATATTCAAAAAGTTATCCCTTTGGATTTAATAGTGTTTTAAATTGCCTGTTTTCTTCATTGCCGTGTATGACTGAAATTCATTCTTGTGAATGCTTCTAGGTATTAAGTCAATTGCATCACCAGTTTGCATCTGGAATGCAGGTGAGAAACTTAATTCACAGGTGTTGTAGATTTTTTTTAATGTCTTGCTGCCTATAATAAGCTCTCGTGTTCCTGTTTTCTTTCTCGCAGACTATTGTAGTTATTCCGGTTAAATGTCATGGACTTGTACAACTTGGTTCCTCCCTCGCTGTGAGTCCTCCTTTCAGTTTTTCCTACAGATTGCCCAGTTAGAGTTCTGTTTGTTTCAAGAAACAAGTTCTGTTATGTCGCCCATCAGGAAACTTAGGATTCTGAAAACATGTACTGTTTTTTATTGCGTCGTGCTCCAGCTCAGGGAAAACAACGGATTTGTCGATGAAGTGAGGAGCCTGATCCTACAACTAGGACTTGTCCCAGGAGCCCTGTTATCCGACAATTACCTTGCCCCAGATGCAGCGCGGCCTTCTCTTCCAGTGCCTCCCAATAAAATGTCCAGAGTTTACAATTGCACTAACTCAAATGATTTTATCGGAGGTCTCATTCCTTCGAGTTTAGCAAATGTTCATCCTGTTTCTGGCCTTTCTGGGGGTCTTGGTGATTGTGACAATTCCAGATTATCAAGTAAGATTGCCCCACCACAGCTGAGTGCAGATGGGTGTGCAGCTTTTGATGTTCATAAGTTCCTAGAGAACACGCCTTTGCTTGAGGGAATAGGACTGTTCAATGGAATGAATCAGGTGTCAATGCCTTTGTCAATCTTCGATAAAGGAGCAAGTAGTTTCTGTGAAACGGAGAAGACAAGCTTCCTAGGAAACCCAGTTCACTTGGAAGGTGTTCCCTTATTGCGCGTCAACAACCCTATGACCAATGGCTGGTCTTCTGTTCCGAGGAAGACAAGTTGTAGGCTTGGAGGAGCGCTTAAAAGCGAAATCGACAATTTGCCATCAAATGAAAACACTGCTGACTTGGGAGTAGTATTGGAGCAGTGCGACAGTGGAACCAATAGTACCATATCTACAAACCTTAAATATGAGGAACAATCCTTTGGACATGCTCTTGGTGATGACTTATTTGATATTTTAGGTTCAGATTATAAACAGAAGATTCTCAGCGCCCATACAGAGAAGGCTATTGCGAATGACTGGAATGCTGGGTCTGAGAAGCTTGTCAAAAACACCTCAAATTATGGGAAGATAGCTGAAAGTAGCTTGGATTACTTAACCGTGAGGGATGGCATGTCTGAAAGTTGTGTTTTTGATGGATCTGGGTCTGACGATCTCCTAGATGCTGTTGTGAGTGGGACGTTCTCAAAGCAATGCTCGGATGGCAACATGTCATGTAACACTACATTGACAAAAGCGAACAGCGTTTCAGTACCCAGTAGTTCCCCCGTGTATGCACACTTTGCTCCTAAGAGCAACCAAACTGGGGGAGGATATTCTGAGTTCGCAAAGACAGTTGGGAAATCTGCTACTTCCATGTCTTGCTCTGACGTATCTGGCCACAGCAAAGAGAGGACTTGCCCTCGGAGTGACAACTCTTTCGGCGGGTCGCAGATTAGTTCGTGGGTCGAACAGTGTCACTTTATGAAGCATGAAAACAGTGTGGTACCATCTGGATTCTCTAAGAGGCCAGGCGGTGAAACCGTGAAACCAGGTCGTAAAAGGCTGAAACCTGGAGAAAATCCTAGACCTAGGCCAAAGGACCGTCAGATGATACAGGACCGTTTGAAAGAGTTGAGAGAACTTGTGCCAAGCGGAGCAAAGGTACAGCTCCTACATCAGTTTAGACACTCTTTACAATCTTTATGGTGTTAACTGTTTTCAAAGGATGGATCTAACATTAGTTTCTGCTTCTCTTATCCTATATACAGTGTAGCATCGATGCGCTGCTCGAGCGGACAGTGAAGCATATGCTTTTCCTGCAGAGTGTAACTAAGCACGCGGACAAGCTCAAACAAACAAGGGAATCCAAAGTAAGGCCTCTCCTTTTTACTCTGATCAAGCCTACTGTTTCTACAGCTCAACGAACTCTTTCCTTTTCTGCTGTCTGCTTGATCATGCAGATTAGGGACAAGGAAGGTGGTCTACTCTTAAAAGACAACTTCGAAGGAGGGGCGACTTGGGCTTTTGAAGTGGGGTCACAGTCAATGATATGCCCTATCATCGTGGAGGATCTCAGCCATCCTCGACAAATGCTTGTAGAGGTGACTGTCTGCCATACGCTAATAAATCTCTATTCACTGTGTATAGATGCCTGGCCAAACTTCATTGGTGTGTTGTGTCTGGGGTACAGATGCTTTGTCAGGAGAGGGGTTTATTTCTAGAGATAGCTGATGCGATCAGAGGAATGGGATTGACCATCTTAAAAGGTGTCATGGAAACCCGAGACGACAAGATCCGTGCACAGTTTGCTGTCGAGGTAATCATCCTTCCCATATTAGGCATGTCCATGTCTCCTAAACTATTTGTGTCAATTGAGGCCACTTCTCTTTGAACTTCTGCAGGCCAATCGAGACGTGACACGAATGGAGATCTTCATGTCTCTCATTCATCTCCTAGAGAAATCTGGGAAGAGCATCCCGACTCCAGCCAATGCCATTGAGAGCGACCACCAAATGATCCATCGCTCTTTATCCACCGGTATTCCTGCTGGTCTCCAGTGACTGCAACAGTAATAAAACTCGGCCCTGACGTGTTGTGAGCGGGTTCTGTATCTTGCTCGCCGTGACCGGCACTATTTCCGGCCACCCAGTTCCGGAGGTCGGGGGGATACTTCCGCATTCTCGAAACCATCCTGACTTGTCATCTGAAAATGATTCTAATTATGTATAATTAGTTTGGGAGGTGTTTAGCTGCTGAGGTGTTTCTTTCTGCCTTCTGCCAATTCTTCTTCTTGTTCTTGCCAACAAAGTAAATTGTATTCTTTTTTAGGTGTTTGTCCAAGGACAAGAAGAATGAGCTTGTTTGGCTTTCAATCCTATCACCGTCGTTACCTCGCCCTTGTTTTCGCCGAAGGGTGTCGATCTTATTTTGCCGTAAGTGCGTCGTTCTCTTGTGCGCGTCGATCGTGCAGCCTATCGTCAATGTTCCATCGACCCAATCCATTGAACACGCATGAATCGGACGATTCGCACAAATTACTAGCAGTTATAATTTCCCGAAAAGCTTAACCAGAAAAAAGCATATGGTCAGATACAAATGTAGTAATAATAGTTAAGCCCACTTCACATAAAGGAGGCATCATCCATGTCATCATATACTCATAAGTCTAAAGAAAACCACACACAGAATTGGGAACCTCTACTCTTTTTTCTATAGTCGTATAAATAAATAAATAAATAAAGTTGGAATTTTTATTATTACAACTATCTTAAAACGACATCGTGGGTGTGTCCCCAGACATGGACCGAACTTGTACTTTGCTCTGTCGCATCCTGACCAAATTCATTTCTCTTCTTCCTTTATAAATAAAGCAGCCACCCCCTCCTCCTCCCCTCAAACCCCGTTCTCATAGCTCCTTCCAAAATGGAGATCGATTCTTCCGTCGTGGGTGGCGATAAGATTTCGTTCGCGAGTCGGTTCGTGTCCCCGATCAAGGCATTTGCACGGAGAGGGGTGGAAATGGTTCGGGAGATGGGGAAGCTCGGGCGAGAAGACCCGAGGAGAGTCATCCACTCGCTCAAGGGCGGGCTCGCTCTCACCCTAGTGTCCCTCCTCTACTACTTCGACCCGACCTATACCAACTTTGGCGTGTCTGCCATGTGGGCCATCATGACCGTCGTCGTCGTGTTCGAATATTCGGTGGGCGCGACTCTTAGTAAAGGGCTGAACAGGGGAATGGCGACAGTGCTAGCGGGGGTTCTGGGCGTCATTGCGCATCACCTGGCTTCTCTGTCTGGGAAGATTGGAGAGCCGATCCTTCTCGGTCTCCTTGTTTTCCTCCTATGTACGTGGTCTTACCCGACAATCCACTCGGCATGAAAAGGACTACGCGTGCCGTAGTTTTCCTTACTTTGTCCTTGTTGCTCTGCAGCGGCGTCGTTTACGTTTGTGAGGTTCTTCCCGCATATCAAGGCGAGGTACGACTATGGGATGCTGATCTTCATCCTAACGTTCGCTCTAGTATCAGTATCCGGGTATCGGGATGACGAAGTCCTGGAACTGGCACGCAATCGACTTTGCACGGTGATCATTGGCGGAGTCACATGCTTCACGGTTTCCATTGCGGTATGGCCTGTTTGGGCTGGTGAGAGTTTGCACGACCTGGTTTCGCTCAACATGGAGAAGCTTGGGAACTTCTTAGAAGGTACTTGAGAGCAAATCTCGTATATTGGTCACATTTAGTCGAGAAGAATATCGCTGATGTTACAGGTCACTATATTTTGCCTGTGAATTCAGCTTTTGGAGAGGCATACACGGAAACGTCAGGCAACGGAGAGGTACGCGGCGAACTCGATGTGTCCCTGAAGGGATACAAGAGTATCCTGAACTCAATGAGCAACGAAGAATCTTTGGTATGTTATAAAATCAACTTTCGTTTCTAACCACCGCTTAATCTCTTGATATTATCTTTTCGAGGGCTAACTATTAGTTCGTGATACCTTAGGCGAATTTCGCATGGTGGGAGCCATGCCACGGTCGGTTTCACTTCAGGCATCCCTGGAGACAGTATCTGAAGATCGGAACCTTGACTCGTCAATGCGCATACAGGATCGAAGCTCTTGACGGCTGCCTCTGTAACAAATCTCCGGCCACGCCACAAGTTTGGAAGAGGCTGAAAGAGGCATGCGAGCTCGTGAGCACCGAATCGGCAAAAACGATCAAACACCTCTCGAACTCACTCAAGACAATGACCGACTCCTCTTCCTCGCTAAATATCCACCGCGAGAGCTGCAAGGCCGCAGCTAAATCACTGGGATCACTCCTCAAGACAACACACTGGAATGATGAGGCCGATCTCCCATCCCTTATCTCGGTCGCAACCGTCGCGTCCCTCCTGATTGACATTGCAGAATTCCTGGAGAAGATCGCGGAGTCAGTCGACGAGCTGGCCACACTCGCAAGATTCAAGAGTGCAGACAGCCCCGTCGTAGTCACACCCTCAAAGAAAGGGCGCACGACGAAGGTCAGTCACGTGGTGATAGTCATGGATAACAACAACCCGCGCCGCGGTTCCATCAAATAAACTCATCTACCTTAAGCACCATGACGTAGAATTCCGACGATGATCCGATAAAACCCTAATGCCTGGATTCATTAAAGATCGCATTAGGGTATTATTACAGAGTCTGGAAGACAAAAAGAAAGAGAATCACGATGACTTGTAATGAATAAGGTCGCCCCTCCCATTTTTTCAAGTGTCTTTGTAGTATTATTGTCGTAAGATGTAAAAAGTATTGTTTGCCGTACAAATCGCACGGACACGTCTCAAATATGGAGCGAATGGACATAGGTGTGCAAATATAGTCACCATGAAATTTAGAATGAAGAAGAAACAAAAATAATGAGAGAAAACACACTGTCATTAAAAGAGAAATAGAGAGTACAATTACAGAGTTGTCAACTAAATAGACGTTCTCGAGGTTGAAATGATTATCGTGTTGTTACTCTAATATTAACTAATACTATTTGTACTAATTCTATGACAATAAACGTAAACCACTTGAAAATTGGGTGGAACCGTCTCCACATTATTAGATATGCGCTGAAATTAAGACGAAATCGCCTCATTCACTTACAATCGTCACTATCCCAAAATCAGTTGCTGCCCTTCGATTCGGCCGATCTGCTGCTTCAAAGTCCGTCGTCGATCCCGGATACTTATGCTAAGCTCGTCTATCCTTCAGCTCTTGTTCACGACTTCAAGGGTTTATCCTCAAGACGTCCTTCGAACTCGACAAATTTCACGAGCTTTTGGTTTCATGTGCTCAGAATCGGCTGTTCATGAACTCAGAATGTAAACAAACTAAAAATATATATCTATATATATTGTATTCAATCCTAGTGTACAAATATTACATGGACATACTCTCCGATCCCCTACCTAACGCAGAATATTCGATCAATTATGCCGGGAGAGCAATGTTTTATATTATATTGTTATTATTATAGAAGGAAAAAGATGAAACTAAGTGGGTGGGAGAGAAAGGACAATGAGTTTGACATTGCCAAGTACGGATGAGGAATGTTCATCATTCTAACTTTACCTTTTGTTTTGTTTTGTTTCTTTCCTCTCTAAAGTTTGTCTAAATGCATCAAGAAGCATCAGAGAAGAAGAGAACGACATTGAATGAGAAGTCCCTCTATCTGTTTAAAATTTTGATCAAATGTGGTGGTGGGATTCCGAGTTGTTCTCCACTCTAAGAATATTCTCACTGGCACTCACCACCACCATTAACTAAATTAGGTGGCCGCCAATACGAGTTCCCTTTTCCCGATCACGAGCTCGAAGATCACGAGGTGAAGCTAAAGATAGATTTTCTTTTGGGTGTCGTGGGTCTGTCTGAACATAGGATGGATGAAGATGGATTATATTCCCACAACCTTCCGAGGATGTCAAGCGTATACAAACTCTCGCGACGGAAAATCTCGGTTGTGAGACTCGGGAAGCAAAACTCTTCCTTCCTTCTTCTTCCTAAAACCTCCTCCTAGTTCCCATGTATGCAAAAGAGCTCTTACGATTCGAGTAACCGATATAGGTTCATGCAGACACGTCGAAACGACGGTTTATTACAAGAGGATTACGTCGAAACTTTGGTTTAACAACATGGCTTATCAAAAGGGGGTGGGGAGATGGCTGTTGTTTCACTCCACCCTCCCACTCGGGGCATGGAAAAATATTCCCTCCCCCAACCCAACTTTGAGATTTCTTCCTATCAGTTACTATTCCAAAGTGGTGCTCTTGCCATTCGAGTTCTCTGGTCCCCTTTTTCTATTCATCTAGCTTACTTTTATGGCGCTCTCTCTTCTTTTGGGTCTCCTTAAGATGGTCTCGGCAGTCATCATGAAACAGAAACCGTAGGAAGTGTGAGATGGGTGATACGCCTCGTTTGAAAATTCGATCCCAAATATATTAATTAAATGTAATACACAAAGTGATCATGATTAGACACGTGATTAGTAGGGAGAGGGGGAATTAAAATGGGCAGCTTGGCATCATCATTGTTGTCTCCATCATTGTTTCCTTTGTTCTTTTGAATGCAATATAATAATAATAATGATAACAAGTTTGGGTCAGTCAAGGACAGAGAGATCTTATTCTTTCTCGTCCACCTCTTTAATTAATATAAAATCGTGCATTTTATGGGCCCTACGGTAGTGTGCATTATTGGGCTTGGACAACCTTAACGAGACACCGACCTCTCGGCCCATAGTTGTAATAACCTCGGCGGCCCAAATGACTATAATATGCCTCAGAAGACCTCCGATCTATTCCCCGAGCGGCACCGGCCGAGGTCCCTTCACTGCTAATCGGCTTAACAGAATGCGTGGAACAGTTCCTGTAGGCTGTGAACGAACTAACCTCCCCCATTCCCTTCCCAAGTGTCCAGAACACGGGACATGGATTCAGCGAGAACAGAGAAGCAATCTCCGACAGCGAGTATGGCCTGGTCGAGACTGACAGCAGTCCTTGGAACGCTAGTCCCCCGATCACATGGTTCGTCCGGGATCAAACATTAACATCCCCTCCTGGGGCGTCTCCATCACGGCCAACTAAGCATTAAAACAAAACAGACAACAGTGGACGAATGCTTCCGAAATCTGTATGATTTTGAATGAAATCCCTGTTCATGCTTCACTACCGGTTGAATATCCGTCAGGGCTTTTTTCCTCAAAGGACAGATATGAATGGACGATGCCTCGCATCAGACGAGTGATCGACTGAAAAACGTTAACAGTGACCGAGCTGTTGCCTTCGTGGGGCTTTCCTTGCGCTTTTATTTCGTGGGATAAGAACATCAAAGGTCCCCCATGTAATAAGGCCTGACTTCAGACAGCACAGAAGTTGACATCACAACCAACCCCAACCCAACACCTCTTGTGCAACCGCCGACACCTCCCGGAATTCAGCCACATGATCCGAGCCAGATCTCATCGATTTACTCTGAGCTTTCATCCCAATTCCCAGAGCCTCATCATCATCATGGTCAAACAAAGTATGCACTCCATTTGGAACATCAAATCATTCATCCAAAAACCGATGCCCAGATCCCTTTTTCTTAACCAATTTTTATTTTACTAGAAAGCAAAAAGAGAGAGGAGAATGTCGGCATGTGGTGAGATATCATAACATAACATTAACCATATCTCCACCAAACCCAAACTCCTTTATCTAACCGAAATCAGCGGGTGGTTTGCCTTAACTTTTCCCATGTTGTAATAAAAACCCCAAGTGGGTTCCCACACCTGCTCAAATTTCAACTTTTTTTGGTTTTGGTATTTCTCTTCCCATTCCCAGAAATACCAATGCTCGGTGAGGCCTCCTTACTTTAACATCATGACTGTCGGTTGCCCCAACAACCCTACAAACTATCCCTCCCCTCCCCCTCAAAAAGAGAGTGCCAAACGAAGCCGTGAATCGATTTATGCTTAGGCGGACACACCCACTTCTCGGTCAAAAGTTGAAATCTTTTTCTCTGAGGGGGTGTCTTTCTTTGTCCTAGAGTTGGGAACTTTGATCTTCGTTACCAAAGCTGCTTGCTTGGCTTTGATGTTTCTGTCTGGGTCCTTCGACTTGCGATAAACGAGGATGCGTCTGTTGAGTTTCCGTCCTTCGTTTTTGACTTTCTGAGTAGTCGGTTTTTGGTGCATTGTTCTCGTGATGATTTTGTCCTCGATGGGTTTCTTGGGTTGTTGATGGATGGATGGTGGTATTGAAAGAATGCTGGGTGTTGCGGTCGTCGTCGCTTGCCTGATCGGAGCGAGCAATGGCGTTACGGATCCTGGGGACGTGAAAATCCTGAATGATTTTAGGGATGGGATGGATAATCCTGAGGTGTTGGGGTGGCCGGTTCGCGGGGACGACCCCTGCGGCCCTCCGGCGTGGCCCTATGTGTACTGTTCCGGGCAGAGGGTCGCGCAAATTCAGGCCAAGGGGCTGGGTCTGAAGGGGAAGTTGCCGGCGGATTTTAACCAGCTCTCGATGTTGTCAAACTTGGGCCTCCAGAGGAACAAGCTTTACGGGGCGTTGCCGTCGTTCACTGGGCTGTCGGAGCTGCGATTTGCTTACTTGGATTACAATGAGTTTGATTCCATCCCGTCGGATTTCTTCGACGGCCTCAGTAGTCTGCAGTCCTTTGCATTGGACTATAACCCGCTGAATACTAGCTCCGGGTGGTCAATTCCAGCCGAACTCACGAAGTCGGCTCAGTTGGCGAACCTTTCGCTCATGAACTGCAATTTGGTTGGTCCCTTGCCAGAGTTCCTAGGGGAAATGTTGTCTCTGACGGAGCTCAAGCTGTCCTACAACTCCTTATCTGGGGGAATTCCTGCTAGTTTTGGTGGGTCCATGCTGCAGATCTTGTGGTTGAACGACCAGGGCGGCGGAGGCTTGAGCGACAGCATAGATGTGGTTGCTTCGATGGCGTCACTCTCACAATTGTGGCTGCACGGCAATCAATTCAGCGGCACGATCCCAGAAAGGATTGGCGATTTAACCTCCTTGAAGGACCTCAATCTCAACATGAACCAACTCGTTGGCCAGATCCCGGACGGCTTGGCAAACCTGGAGTTAGAAACATTGAACTTGAATAACAATATGTTCGTCGGTCCGATTCCGAAGTTCAAGGCTCGTAATGTTACTTATGATTTCAACTCATTTTGCCAGGCACAGCCAGGTATTCCATGTTCACCGGATGTAAGTGCACTTCTCGGTTTCCTCAACGGGGTCGGTTACCCCATGAACCTCGTCACTAGATGGTCCGGCAACGAACCCTGCGAGGCGCCGTGGTTTGGGCTGAGTTGCAACTCCAAGGGCGAAGTTTCGATCATCAATTTGCCCAGACATAATCTGAGCGGTACTCTTAGCCCTTCGATTGCAAACTTAAACTCGCTTCTCGAGATAAGGCTCGGAGAGAATGGGATTCGTGGTCGGATCCCTGGCAACTACACGGACCTGAAATCGTTGAGGTTGCTTGACTTGAGTAGTAACAATCTCGAGCCTCCGCTACCCCAGTTCAACAACGCTGTGAAGGTACTAGTTGATGGAAATCCTCTTCTTCTGGCCAATCAAAGCTCCTTAACCCCTGCACCTGCAAGCAGCCCCGAAAAGGGTGACTCATCTCTGTCGCCACCGAGTATGATCTCCTCTGGTGCAGCATCGCCCAAACCTGCCAAATCACCTCCCTCTCTTTCCCACTTAAATATCACTGTAAGCTCACCGGCTCGGTTGCAATCCGGAACCAGCAGCGGCAGAGGAAGGTACAAGCATATTGTATTCAGTGCTGCAGCAGCTCTGGGGGTCTTCATGTTAGCTAGCATTCTGTTCATTTGTTGCTGGAAGACGAGGAAAACTAAGCCAGAGGCTCCCACTTCAGTCGTCATCCACCCTCAAGATCCGTCAGATCTGCTAAACAGGATTAAGGTTGTGGTCTCTGATAACACGAAAGGAAGTATGTTGACCCATTCAAGAGCTAGTTCCGGGAGCATGCTCAGCATCGGAACGGAGAATTCCCATTCCATTCAATCTGGAAATGTCCTAATCTCGGTTCAGGTCCTGCGCAAGGTGACAGGTAATTTTGCGTCTAACAATGAGATTGGTCGTGGTGGTTTCGGGACTGTTTATAAGGGAGAGTTACATGATGGTACCAAAATTGCTGTCAAAAGGATGGAATCTGGGGTGGTCTGTGGAAAAGCCCTTGCCGAGTTCCAATCCGAGATTGCTGTGCTCTCGAAGGTCCGGCACAGGAATCTGGTTTCCCTGTTGGGGTACTCCACCGAAGGCAATGAGAGGCTTCTGGTCTATGAGTACATGCCCCAGGGCGCTCTAAGCAGGCACCTTTTCCACTGGAAGATGAATGGATTGGAGCCACTGTCATGGCGGCAGAGATTCATGATCGCTCTGGACGTTGCAAGGGGGATGGAATATCTTCATAACCTCGCGCAGCACACATTCATTCACAGAGACCTTAAATCCTCGAACATTCTTCTCAGTGAGGACTTCCATGCGAAGGTGTCCGATTTCGGCCTGGTGAAGCTCGCTCCAGATGGCGAACGATCTGTTGCAACTCGACTCGCCGGGACATTCGGCTATCTCGCCCCTGAATATGCTGGTAAAACAATGATGTTACATGACCTCAATGTTTCTATTGTTAAGGCCATTAACATGTGGAGTGTGTTGCTTTCAGTGATGGGAAAGATCACGACGAAGGTTGACGTCTTCAGCTACGGAGTGGTCCTGATGGAGCTTCTCACTGGATTAGCGGCTCTCGACAATGAGAGGTCTGAGGAGACCAGGTACCTTGCCGAGTGGTTCTGGCGAGTCATGTCTACCAAGGAAGGACTTGAGAATGCGCTCGACTCTGCAATCGAAGCGGATGAAGAGACCCTCGAGAGCATCTGTGCGATTGTCGAATTGGCGGGACACTGTACTGCCAGGGAACCCCAGCATCGACCAGACATGGGACACGTGGTCAATGTGCTCGTCCCGCTGGTTGAGAAGTGGAAGCCGTCCTTTGGGCAATTAGAGGACAATTCAGGGATCGATTACTCGCAGCCGCTGCCGGAGATGCTCAAGGTTTGGAAAGAAGCAGAAAGCAAGGACTCGAGCAGCAGCAGTGGTGGAAGCCTCGGCGACAGCAAGGGAAGCATTCCTGCAAGGCCAACTGGGTTCGCCGATTCGTTCACTTCTACCGATGCGCGATAAGCAACCCCTCTCTCCCGTCCTCGGCCAGAGAAAAAGAAAAGCAAGAGACGAGAAAAAGAATCATCTGCTAGGGTTTCGATTCGTTTGAAGCATATAGTTTTTATGGTTCCATGTAATTACCTAATGACTATGGATCACAGCCACACGAAATCATTACTTTCATCTTTGAATCTTGCCATCGATTTCAATATCCCCTGTTCAACTCCAGTGCCGAACTGAATCACACGACTCAGTATCTCGCATTTGTCTCCAGTGGGAGGCAAATGCCCTGCAGAGGTGTCGTTAGTTGGACTATGCCGATCAATGGGCTTGTGAAGATTCGCTGTCTTGCGCAAGATGTTGGCTAGTGGAACTTTGACGGTCTGTCATGGCAATTGTGGTTGTTGAGGCATGCCCGAAACCGCAATCGACCGGACTGGGATAAGGGTTGAACTAATAGGCTTGCCGTGGGGAGATGTGCAACATTGACCGCTGCACGCGTTACTTCAAACGATTTGCAGAGATAAGTTGTCATAGAATGATCACATTGCTATTTAAAGTGCAAAAACAGCAAGAACATGACCTCAAACACTACATGGTCCACTATCATATACATTTTCTTAGTCCTCCCAGATCTGGATAACATGTTACTGAGAGAAAATATCTTCCACCGAGCAAAAAATGCAAGTGCCATGAGAGCTTATCACGGCAACTGCGGCTTCTTTGGGCCGGCACCATGGTGGTGAAGAGGGTCAGGGCCAGAAGGAGCCATCCTCAGCTCCTCATTCAGAACGTCCCTGCCATTGCCACCTTTCGCCGCTGCAACTAGCTGGTGATTTCCTCCTCCTCCCTTCAGCATTCTCCCTTTCAGCATCTACAATTTATGAATGTCCAGTAAGCACCCCTGTTTGTCTATGAATGTCAGTCACCACAGCACTAGAAAGCCTGCTAATTACCTTCTTCAAGTCCGTAGTCAAGGAAGTCTCCCCTGAGAAAGGACCACCGCTGTTTCGTCCACCGGTAGGATTCAAAAGCATGAAGCACAGGGCAGCCATGAGAAATCCACAAGCTATCAAACGTAGGGAAGCCATCTGGAATGTCTGAAGGGGGTTATGAAGAAGAATGAAAGATGGCTGCAGTGTTCCGGTGATGAGAAACAAGAAGTTGCAATGCAAAAAATATATAGTGGGGGAAGGAGGAGGGTTCCCAAATGATTTCCCCTTGCAGCCAATTCAGGTGGAATGATCCCATCCATAGGAGGTATCCTGACGTCAGCGCCGTTTGAAGTTCTGGTCCTTTTTTGGTAGTAGCGAGAGAAGAGTGAGGAGGAGGAGGAGGGATCCATAAACGTCAAGCTCATTTGCAATCATTCCTTGTTACCTGGAAAGAACAACTTGGGGTGGTGATGTCAGGATGAACTTGACCAGTGTCAAGAAAAAGGCACACGGACAGAAAGGTGGTTGTGATCCTACGACTTACTTGGGGCTGTGTCCTTTTGCTGGTTTTGATCCTCCTGTCACAAATTGTGGGCTATCCTATAGATGCAGTAGAGAACAGAAGGATCTTTGGGAAGGGAAAATCCCCCCCTGAGCCTGCTGACGAGGTGACTGCTGTTGTAAGAAAAGACGATTGATGTTCCTCTGCTGTGGGGAGTTTGATTATTCTGTGTGTATGGCATGAATGTGGTAGACGGGGCAGAAGAAGATGCTCTGCTTATGTCAGCTAAGCTATCAATCAATGGGACCGGATTGGCTTGGACTGAACTGGACTGGATGTCCCACCACACTCTCACCTCAAAGCTCATGGATTGGCATCTTCTTGGCACAAGATGGAAATCTAAATCTCCTGGGAGTAGCAGTGAGTGAGAGAGAACAACAAAATCATCAGATACACAGCAACATAACCTTTCTGTACACACATCCAATGGCAATGCCATGACAGGGTTAGGAAGGAAGACATTGATTTGTCTGATATGAATCCCATCTGCCTCACAAAATCCATGCCATCTTCTGCTCTCCTTTCTTTTTGTATTAAGACAGCCACTGGTCTTTGTCGGACAGAGGGTATGCCGTCACAAAAATTGGCAGCTGAGAAGAAGTAGTCGGCTATTGAAGCGATGGTTTACTACATCATAACATAGCTCAGCTCGTCTCCTCTTCGTCTTCTTCTGGCAAATCATTGCCAGGGGGCGCCCAGCCATCAAATCAGGATGAGGAGGATCTTATTATCGGATCATATCCTTACTCCACAGTAATGGCTGCTCCATGCAATGATTTTATTTTTGTTTTTCTTTTTCCATGGGACCTCATGAACAAGCAATGCTGCTATAAATTCAACCACAAAATTTCCTCGACTCTCATCGTATTTACTCAGACGGATCCTCCTCCTCGTAAAAGTATTCTGGATCACAAAAGAAATCCAACAGATGCTGCTGCTTAGACTCCTGTGTTGCTTCCTCCTGGTGACCTGCTACTTGGGTCAAGCAACAGGAGGGTTCCCGGCACCGATGGCGGGCATTCCAGCTACCCCAGACGAAAGGAACAGGAAGGTGTGCTTCCCATTTGTCAAACAAGAGGGAGAGAACTTATTTTGGCGTGTTCTTCTTCCTTTGTGTTTTCGGATATGGCAGGTAATTGCAGACATGTTGGGGTTGGCAGAGGATGATATGCTGCTGATGCAGGGAGGAGGAAAGTCAACAAGGTGGAAACTCAGGGAAATCCCATTAGGACCAAATCCCATGCATCACCATGGGAATGTTCCAATGAAGAAACCACAGACCCCTTGACGACTCTCACTCCTTGGAACAACAAGAAGCAGAAGAAAGATGCAGAAAAAGAAGCAAGCTATCCCTTTTTGTGTGTTTTCTTGGGGCGGCAAAATGAAAGCGGTGTTGTATGACAATGTTTGATCTATGAACATGATGTCCGAAAATCCAAGTGCTGAATATAATAAAACCATACCGCGAAAGCTAATGAACTCGGATGAAATCGCCATTTCGATATGGTGAGTCACATTAGGACTAAACACTCCCAAGGGCTGCCGATATACTCCCCTGTGTTGCCATCTCCTGTACTGTTCCGGTCGAACTCTAATTGGTTATTGTACATTTCGCCTACGTTCATTTAGGAATACTTAGACTCAAAACATAATCTCGAAACTCTCATGGAAAGGTATAACATCGCTAGGGCTGGCCTGCCACCGACCTTGTGCGGCCAGCTGTCTTGGTCGAACGTCTTTGCACTTTGGTCCGGGACATCCTACCACGATTCATCTGCCCTAAGGGTGGTCTCGAACCTGATACTGGAGTAAGAGCTTGGACACATGGGATGAAGTCTATGTTGTAAACATGGTGGGTTAAGTAGGTTTTGCGGGCATTCGTAATCATATTCTAGCCGCAATTGATCCAAGAGAAATTCTCGCCGGTGCTGTTCGCGGCTAAACTAATATCAGGTTCAGATTCCTCCTTCGGCCCATGTGGAAGAACTTAGTGAACAAGCACGCTATGAAATCGGAGTTGTATAACAAAGTTTGATCTACATGATGTCCAAAAATCACACTATTGATAAAATAACACAATATCAAGAAGAACAATAAACTCGGATGAAATCGGGTAATCTTTTTAATCCGAGTTATTGATTCTCATAATCTTGTAAAGGTACATAATTTGATACATTTACTTATTTAAATAATTTTTATAAAATTTTTTAATTATCACATTAAGTAGAACCATCAAATTTACTTGTATATTACATTGCAAATCATAAACCGAAGATATTACCTAGAATTAGATACAAACTAATATATGTAGTAAGAAATTGTCACATCCACAAAATATAGCACAATTACAATCTCTTCGTAGGAAACTGAAATAGCAATAAACACATATACGTATACAAATGTATGTTTCATATATTAGTATGGAAAGAAACCTATTGAAGTTTGAACTGTTTTGTATTGGTTTTTATTTTGAGCCAAACTTTTTTTTTATCACAAGAAAATTTTCCAAAACTTGATTCAACTTTAGTATCCTATATAAAGAATTATCGTATTGTGAAAGCATAGCAAGGCCACCCGCAGACACGCGAGCGACGACCGGAGACAATGGTGCACCTGCCAACAACCGTGAAGGATGTGACAGATAGCAGTTGCTGCCAGGGTTTCTGCTTATGGTGCGTATTCATCGGAATGTGCGTGATCGGGATTGGGGCCTTCGCGATTGTGTTGGTACTCCACCACAAGAAGATTTAGTCCTGTTGCAATAGAATGGCTCTAGGAATTTACTAACCGCTTCTATTCTTTTCAAAGTCTTTTGTCTCTTGATTCAATTTGCATCGGCCAATTTAAAAGGCACTTAGAAACATTCTCAATCACCAGTAGAAACTTTTTGGAGAGAAAGAAACTAAAAGCAACGATATTCACATCTCTGAGGATGGCCACCTTGCCCATCACCCTCTTCTCATTCCTCCTACGCCTCGTCTGCCCGATACTAACGTTGGAACCGGTGGCGTAGATATATCGCAATGCAGAAAACACAAAGCCATAAGCTAAAAACTTGAGGAAATCACTTCCTATGAAGTATGATTTCCAGCGCCCTTTCTAAGGCTGCCTAGATGCCGGCCGAACTAATATTCTAATGTTTTTTCTTTTTTTCATCGAACCTCATGAACAAGCACCCTATAAAAGGTTGATCAAAGTACATGATGTCCAAAAATCCTAGTATTGATAATATAAAACCTAACTATGAAAGATGATAAACTCGGTTGAAATCGCTCTTCTTAGTAGCGTGGATCATATTAGGATGTGCACTTCCAAGGGCTGCCGATATACTCCCCCGAGCTGCCCATATCTGTGCCATTCTGGTTGAACTGAAAAGGGGTGTCTTCACACCTAATGACCGGCATCGCTGAATCATCTACTGTGCTCCCATTAGCCGAGACGCAGAAATCAAACTTCACAGTGCCGAGTGACAACCAGTCGGCATTCATCCGCACCGCAACCTTGGGATCAATGTAAACTCCTGAAGTCTCCAACCTAATGGTGATGTCTGTGGAGCTCCAGTTTCCTGGGGACAACAGTGCCATTGTTGCCTGAGCCAGCTTATTGTCTTGGTATAGGACCTGGGATTGGAGGCTCGGGGACGCTGATACACTGCCTCCCCGACTATTGTTGATGGAAAGGGTTAGCAGCCATGTCCCAGTGATGGAAGGAATGGGGCCAGATGGATTCGATATCGAGAAGTTGGAGATGGTGGCCTTAGTCAGGTGGGCAGTTTGGTGATGGCTGCCACCCATCGGGAACAGGATATATAAAATTGCCCAAGCACTGAAAACGATCAACCCTATCCAGAAGAGCGAGGTCTCGGGACAATTATCTTCATTGGAGGGTGGCAGAGGGTGCCGTCCTCGTCGGAAACCTGCTCCTGCCGCTGCTCCTCCTGCTGCCGCCCCCGCTGCCATAATCGACATTGTGCTATGAATGTCCTGGTAATTCTAAAGTTGCTTAGGAAATTTTTGGCTCGTTGTCTGTACAAATAGGAGATATCCGATCTCCAATCCGAAGATCTTAACTGAAAATAAAGTAATCATATACGATCTGTCCTCTGTAGTTTACATACCTAATTTGATTTTATCTTTTCATATTCTTGTAAAGGATTTAATAACCCCTAATATATGTGTAATTTGATCCACTTATTTATTAGTTGATATTTTGAATGGCGGGAAATGTATTTGCATACATTATTATGTGTCTGTGTGGATTGGAGGAACAGCCAAAGCATACGCTTACTATTGAAGAAACAATCGGCACTACACGAACCATAAGCTCTCCTGACGATGCTGAGAGGACTGCCGCATCCCCAACCAGAGGACCTCGGCAGGAGGGCCGCGAGTTCGACACGGTGAAGGGCATATTTCCCATTAATGTATAACATGCATACATATATCTACGTTTGTATGAAATTTTGAAGCTACAAACGATGGTGAAGTATGCAACGGGATGCGGATGCAGCGTGGTTGTTTTGGTATGGTCCATCATCATAACGTTAGTGATCGCCGGCGTGGCCGTTGTCGTTCTACTCCAACGACACAGGTTTTAGTCTTCTTCATGTTTTATACCGACAGACGGAAAATAAAAAGGAAATGTGTCCGGAAATGTTAGAAATCATGGATTCTCTTACACTTGTATCTCTTTGAAAGTTGTTTTGTCTCTGGATTCAATTTGTCGTAGGGAGAATCGAAACTTGGATTGATTTGGGGGTCATTCTTGAGGAGATCCTTAGCTTGCTGTGATAGAACACTTTGTAAAAGCAACATTTGCATATCCTTGAAGATATTGCACATCCATGAAAAGGAGATCCATCCCAGAGGGCCCCTCCCTTTGATTTGCTAGAATAAGTAAAGTTAATATAAGGGTTATTAATATCTGCTTAATCAAACCACCCGCATTAAAACCCAACTTCAAGATTGTCTCATCCCCTCTATAAGTCAAGATTAGATACCCACTATTTGTTTAACCTAACAATGGCACGTCATCCACATGCACATGTCATTTGTTCCACTATATATGAAACACAACGATCCTTCCTTCCCAACTTCCACAACCCAACACCTTCCAATCCTTCACGATGACCGCCAAGGACAGCGGCCACCACCACGACGACGACAGCCTCCTCCCCCGTCACCTCTTCTCCTTCCTCCTTGGCATCGTTGTTGTGGTCCTCTTCGCCGTCCTCCTAATATTCCTCATCCTCCGCCCCACCAAACCTTCCTTCATACTCCGCGACGCCATGGTCTACAACTTCAACTCCACTGCTTCCCCTACCCTCCTCACGACCACAATCCAGGTCACCATTTCGACCCGGAACCCGAATGCCAGGGTCGGGGTATACTACCAGAAGCTCGACGTGTACGCGTCGTACCGTGGACAACAGATCACTCTTCCAGTACAGCTGCCGGACAGCTACCAGGGTCACAAGGAGATCGTGGAGTGGTCTCCGTTTCTGTACGGCGAGTCGGTTCCCGTCTCGCCGTTCCTCGCGGAGTCCCTGGCGGAGGATCAGAACGTGGGGACGGTGCTCTTGAACATAAAGGTGGACGGAAAGGTGAAGTGGAAGGTCGGGACCTGGGTCTCAGGGAAGTACCTTCTGCATGCGAATTGTCCCGCACTGTTAGTGTTCAAGTCCCAGGACGGCGGCACTCCCTACGACGGGGTGATCCTTCAGTCGTCCATGAAGTTCCAGGCTACCCAACACTGTAATGTCGATGTTTAGGACAAACAACACCAGATGAAGAAGGAGAAGAACGATGTTCTACATAGAAATTCCTAACCTTCCTTTCCTTTTTCTCCAATGCAAATGGGTTTTCATGGTCTCGATTTCGATTCCCTCCTTGTCTGAATATTTATTTGGCAGTCGCGCATGATTCAAGAAACATTAAATCATCTATCAGCACAAAAATTGGAACGTGACACGTGTGGGAATGTGCCCCGGTTGAATTTTGACTCTTAATTGAAGTTGTCTTAATCCGCCTCAGAATCAACGCATTACATGCTTAAAACGACATCATTAATTCCTGGTGAGAAAATCGGGGGGTGGGGGGGAGTGAACTGGGAAACCCTTTTTCCATCGTCATCATCATCAGTCTCAATCTCAACTGCCACCAAAACCCATCATGGGGATGATCCTTCAAAAAAACTGACATGAATAAGATGCGGCGAGGATGGCTGAGAAGGTGGGAGATGCGGACGGGAGTTATTGAAGTGCAGAAGATGGCTGTCTGGAATTGCAGAGGAAGGATGGATGAAGAAATAGTTAAGTTTGTTAATAGCGGAATGGGCTAGGGCCGAATGTTAGCAAACCCACTAGGCCCTGTTATCTTTCTCTTTTTAACAGACACGATGGGGGGAGGAAGGGAGTCAGTTGTTGTTTTGGTTGTTATGGAGAGAGAGAGGCTGCTGTGACAGCAGGGGGGAAGTTGTTGCTACCTGGGAGTGTGTGTAGGAGGTGGGGAAAAATATTCTGGTGCTTGGGTTGTCGGAGGTGGGGTTGGACGGTGCTGTTATTGGAGGCTGAATTGAAATTAGCATTCCCAGGTGCATCAAGGGTATCAGAGCGGTCACAGCTCCGGTAACCATGGTGGATACACGCTTACTCGAGCTGAAGAGAGATCAAGAAGCGACGAACGAGTTGGTCGGAGGGCTGGTAGATAGGATGGAGGCGCTTACTAAGCAGATCAAAGAGATGCAAGCCCAGTCGAATTCCAAGTGGGAGGTAATGCAGGGTCATCTGAAGTCTCTGGAGAGGAATACCTTGGTAAGCCGGGAAATGGAGTCGGAGACCACGGTAGTGAAGCCTGTGAGTGTCAGGACGGGTGTAGAAGAGATGGCTTTGCTGCAATCTGATAGTACTTACCAGTTCACTATGCCCAAAGTCGAATTTCCAGATTTCGATGGTTCTTGCTTGGAGGATTGGCTGTATAAGAGTAACAGGTATTTTGAACTCGAAAGGGTGCCCGAAGCTAAGAAGGTTAAACTCGCCTCATTGTATATGTTCGGAGCCGCTTTACAATGGCATTACACTTTTATTCGAAGTCGCAATCATGAATCTGTGCTAACTTGGGAAGAGTATGTTGCAGCCATAACTAAGAGGTTCGGTAAGGAGGTTTTTGAGGATCCCATGGGTCGAATGAAACATCTGAAGCAGGAGGGCGAATTGGATAATCTGTATGTATATATGGAAGCGTTTGATGCGTGTCTGAGAAGGGTCTTGGAGAAAGTGGAATTGCCGGTATCATTTCAGGTTAGTTTGTTCATAAATGGTTTAAAGGAGGAGTATCGGAGCACGTTGTGGTTGCTGAAACCTACGGATTTACTTAGTGCGCAAGCCAATGCAAGGATAATAAGTAAAGATGTACCACCGGAGATTGGTAGTGCAGGACAGAGTAAATGGGGCAGAGGCGCACCTCGGTTGACGAATTCCATTCAGAGCGGCATGCTGGGAATTAATAGGATGCCTTCGGTTGCTACCCAGCCATTTGCTGCCGCACATGGTACGAACAGGAACCCATTGTTGATTAAGGGAGGTGGTGGGGGGCCACCGTTGAATCGACCATCGGAAATGAGAGGAGTACCAACAGGGGGAGTGAGGAAAAGACTGACACAGGAGGAAATTGAGGAACGAAGGCTGAAGGGTCTGTGTTTCGGCTGCAACGAACCGTTTAACAGAAACCATAAATGTTCCAAGCGCCAACTTTTTTCTTTGTTGGTAGAAGAGTTGGAGGAAGACATAGTGGAGGAAGAAGAGTTAGTCAATAGATATGAAGAAGCTGCCGATGATGACATGAAGGTTACGCTGCACGCTCTTAATGGCGAAACGAGTGATCAGAGGGTGCAAACCATGCGCATTACTGGACAATATGGAAAGAGACCTATACATATTCTAATCGATTCGGGTAGCACCCATAATTTTGTGGATGTTAGCGTCTTAAAAGGGATGAACCTCACTGCGGATCCAATCCGGCCTGTACAGGTGACCGTGGCGGATGGCAGGAAGTTGGTTAGTAATCGTGTAATGCGGAGTTTTGTTTGGCAGATGCAAGGTCAGAATTTTACTGCCGATTTCTATATTCTACCCTTGCAAGGATGTGAGATGATCCTAGGAGTTCAGTGGTTGGCGCAATTGGGAAATATTATGTGGAATTTCCAACTGTGTAGGATGACTTTTAATTGGGCAAATCAGGAGACCATATTACAGGGCAATGCTGGGAATTTCTCTGACACGTGCTGCCAATTGGTTGATGGTAAGGCCATGCAGAAGGTGAGACTTGATCAGATGGTCACGGTGATGTGGAGGCCCGAACCCATTTCTTTGTATCAGCTGTCTGCGGGAACTGAACTCACACCGCCTGTGGTAGCGGCGGTTCTAGAGGCTTATCCAGATATTTTTCAAGAGCCTCAAACCTTACCTCCATTCCGCGGACATGATCATTCTATTGTACTAAAGGAGGGAGTGCAGGGAGTTAACGTTCGTCCTTACAGACACTCGGCGGCACAGAAGGACGCGATTGAACAGATAGTGACAGAAATGCTGGATTCCGGAGTGATACAACCGAGCCACAGCTCTTTTTCTTCGCCGGTGGTGCTAGTCAAGAAGAAGGACGGAACTTGGCGTATGTGCGTCGATTATAGGCAGCTCAACCAACTCACAATCAAGGACAAATACCCAATTCCAATTATTGAGGAGTTGTTGGACGAACTTTACGGATCGGCCATCTATTCAAAGATTGATTTGCGCGCGGGGTATCATCAGATTCGTATGGCCCCTGAGGATGTTCACAAGACGGCTTTTCGCACTCATGAAGGACACTACGAGTTTCTGGTTATGCCCTTCGGGCTTACCAACGCCCCGTCCACATTTCAAGGGCTGATGAACTCCATTTTTAGGCCATATCTACGCAAATTTATTCTGGTATTTTTTGATGACATCCTTGTATACAGTACTAATCTGGCAGAGCACGCAGAACATTTGCAGAAGGCCCTTGAGATTTTACGGCAGCATACACTCTTTGCGAAGAGGACCAAATGTGCTTTCGGGTGTGCAAGAGTGGAATACTTGGGCCATTACATTGACAAAGACGGAGTGTCTACAGATCCGAAGAAAATCCAGGCAGTTCGGGAGTGGCCTACACCTGTTAACATCAAGCAATTGCGTGGCTTCCTCGGCTTGAGCGGTTATTACAGGAGGTTTATTCGTGGGTATGGTGTCATATGCCGTCCTCTCACCAATTTGCTTAAAAAAGATGCCTTTCAGTGGGATTCGGAGGCACAGGAGGCTTTTGATCAGCTCAAAATGATGCTAACTACTGCTCCAATCTTGGCTTTGCCTGATTTCACAACTGATTTTGTGGTGGAGACGGATGCGTGCTCAACTGGAATCGGGGCTGTCCTGATGCAACGGAACCATCCAATCGCGTATATCAGCAAACCTCTGTCAGCAAAGCACCAGGCGCTCTCTGTTTATGAAAAAGAATTGCTTTCCATTGTCCACGCAGTTGGTAAATGGCACCACTACCTGATTAGTCGCCGATTTATTATTAAAACAGACCACAAGAGTCTTAAGTACTTGTTGGAGCAGCGGCTGCATACGGATAGCCAATTCAAGTGGTTGTCTAAATTGATGGGGTATGACTATGAAATCTTGTATAAGCAAGGAAAGGAGAATAAGGCGGCTGATTCTCTCTCTCGGTTGCATAGTTCAGACCTCTTCTCAATGATTTTACAGGAGGACTGTCCCACCCTACTGGACGAGGTCAAGCAGTCGTGGCAAACTGATCTTAATCTGCAGAAAATGCTTACGGGGTTGCAGGATGGTACTTTTAGTTCACCTGTCTATAAATGGCATCAGGGATTACTTAAAAGGGGATCCAGAGTGGTAGTGGGGAATGATTCTGCTGTGAGAACGAAGATTATTAAGATTTTTCATTGTAGTGCAATGGGGGGACATTCCGGGGTGCTGGCCACATCCAAGCGTATCAGCAGGTATTTCTTCTGGAGAGGGATGGATCGCGATGTGCGGAACTTTGTTCGAGCTTGTGACATTTGTATTCGTTGCAAACATGAGAATGTGGCTAGTCCAGGCTTGCTGCAACCCCTTCCTATTCCGGGTGGTGCTTGGCAGGACATCTCCCTTGATTTCGTTGAAGGATTACCTCGTTCTCAGGGCAAAGAGTCCATTTTGGTGGTAGTAGACCGTCTAACTAAGTATGGCCACTTTATTGCTTTATCTCATCCTTTTTCGGCTAAATCTGTAGCTCAGGCCTTCTTTGATTCGGTGTTCAAACTACACGGCTTACCTACCACCATTGTTAGTGACCGGGATGCAATATTTCTCAGCCGCTTCTGGCAAGAGTTGTTTCGTCTTCAGGGGGTGGAACTACACCTCTCCACGGCGTATCATCCTCAGACGGATGGCCAGACGGAAGTGGTTAATCGCTGCCTCGAGACGTATCTTCGTTGTATGACCAGTGATCGGCCGCAGGACTGGTATAAGTGGTTGGCCTTGGCTGAATGGTGGTATAACTGCGCTTACCACTCCACCATCCATATGTCACCTTTTGAAGCTCTGTACGGGTACGCTCCGCCTCTGCACATTCCCTATTTTCCTTCGGATGCTGTTTCTGCAGAGGTTGACTTTGAATTACGATCTAAGGAAGACCTGATTCACCTGCTTCGTTTCCATCTGGATCGGGCACAACACCGTATGCGTCAGCTGGCCAATAAACATCGCTCCGAGCGAACATTTGTCATTGGTGATCTGGTTTACATTAAGTTGCAGGCTTACAGGCAGGCCAGTGTCCAACGTAGGAGCAACCAGAAGCTAGCTCCCCTGTTTTATGGCCCATATAAAATCGTGGACAAGATCGGACAGGTTGCTTATCGGGTAGCTTTACCAGAGGGGTCAACAATCCATCCTGTTTTCCATGTTTCGAAGCTGAGGGGCAGCATTCCTGATTATGTTCGCGCTTCGGCAGTTCTGCCCACTACCGCAGACCCTTTATCATCCATACCGGTGGCTATTTTGGCTCGCAAAATGGTCAAGCGAGGCAACCGTGCTGCTACTAAGGTCTTAATTCAGTGGCAGAATCAATCTCCGGAGGAGGCTACGTGGGAATTTCTATTCGACATCGAGCGGCGTTTTCCAACTTACCCACTTGAGGACAAGTGTTCTTAAGGAGGGGCACTTGATGCGGCGAGGATGGCTGAGAAGGTGGGAGATGCGGACGGGAGTTATTGAAGTGCAGAAGATGGCTGTCTGGAATTGCAGAGGAAGGATGGATGAAGAAATAGTTAAGTTTGTTAATAGCGGAATGGGCTAGGGCCGAATGTTAGCAAACCCACTAGGCCCTGTTATCTTTCTCTTTTTAACAGACACGATGGGGGGAGGAAGGGAGTCAGTTGTTGTTTTGGTTGTTATGGAGAGAGAGAGGCTGCTGTGACAGCAGGGGGGGAAGTTGTTGCTACCTGGGAGTGTGTGTAGGAGGTGGGGAAAAATATTCTGGTGCTTGGGTTGTCGGAGGTGGGGTTGGACGGTGCTGTTATTGGAGGCTGAATTGAAATTAGCATTCCCAGGTGCATCAAGGGTATCAGAGCGGTCACAGCTCCGGTAACCATGGTGGATACACGCTTACTCGAGCTGAAGAGAGATCAAGAAGCGACGAACGAGTTGGTCGGAGGGCTGGTAGATAGGATGGAGGCGCTTACTAAGCAGATCAAAGAGATGCAAGCCCAGTCGAATTCCAAGTGGGAGGTAATGCAGGGTCATCTGAAGTCTCTGGAGAGGAATACCTTGGTAAGCCGGGAAATGGAGTCGGAGACCACGGTAGTGAAGCCTGTGAGTGTCAGGACGGGTGTAGAAGAGATGGCTTTGCTGCAATCTGATAGTACTTACCAGTTCACTATGCCCAAAGTCGAATTTCCACATTTCGATGGTTCTTGCTTGGAGGATTGGCTGTATAAGAGTAACAGGTATTTTGAACTCGAAAGGGTGCCCGAAGCTAAGAAGGTTAAACTCGCCTCATTGTATATGTTCGGAGCCGCTTTACAATGGCATTACACTTTTATTCGAAGTCGCAATCATGAATCTGTGCTAACTTGGGAAGAGTATGTTGCAGCCATAACTAAGAGGTTCGGTAAGGAGGTTTTTGAGGATCCCATGGGTCGAATGAAACATCTGAAGCAGGAGGGCGAATTGGATAATCTGTATGTATATATGGAAGCGTTTGATGCGTGTCTGAGAAGGGTCTTGGAGAAAGTGGAATTGCCGGTATCATTTCAGGTTAGTTTGTTCATAATGGTTTAAAGGAGGAGTATCGGAGCACGTTGTGGTTGCTGAAACCTACGGATTTACTTAGTGCGCAAGCCAATGCAAGGATAATAAGTAAAGATGTACCACCGGAGATTGGTAGTGCAGGACAGAGTAAATGGGGCAGAGGCGCACCTCGGTTGACGAATTCCATTCAGAGCGGCATGCTGGGAATTAATAGGATGCCTTCGGTTGCTACCCAGCCATTTGCTGCCGCACATGGTACGAACAGGAACCCATTGTTGATTAAGGGAGGTGGTGGGGGGCCACCGTTGAATCGACCATCGGAAATGAGAGGAGTACCAACAGGGGGAGTGAGGAAAAGACTGACACAGGAGGAAATTGAGGAACGAAGGCTGAAGGGTCTGTGTTTCGGCTGCAACGAACCGTTTAACAGAAACCATAAATGTTCCAAGCGCCAACTTTTTTCTTTGTTGGTAGAAGAGTTGGAGGAAGACATAGTGGAGGAAGAAGAGTTAGTCAATAGATATGAAGAAGCTGCCGATGATGACATGAAGGTTACGCTGCACGCTCTTAATGGCGAAACGAGTGATCAGAGGGTGCAAACCATGCGCATTACTGGACAATATGGAAAGAGACCTATACATATTCTAATCGATTCGGGTAGCACCCATAATTTTGTGGATGTTAGCGTCTTAAAAGGGATGAACCTCACTGCGGATCCAATCCGGCCTGTACAGGTGACCGTGGCGGATGGCAGGAAGTTGGTTAGTAATCGTGTAATGCGGAGTTTTGTTTGGCAGATGCAAGGTCAGAATTTTACTGCCGATTTCTATATTCTACCCTTGCAAGGATGTGAGATGATCCTAGGAGTTCAGTGGTTGGCGCAATTGGGAAATATTATGTGGAATTTCCAACTGTGTAGGATGACTTTTAATTGGGCAAATCAGGAGACCATATTACAGGGCAATGCTGGGAATTTCTCTGACACGTGCTGCCAATTGGTTGATGGTAAGGCCATGCAGAAGGTGAGACTTGATCAGATGGTCACGGTGATGTGGAGGCCCGAACCCATTTCTTTGTATCAGCTGTCTGCGGGAACTGAACTCACACCGCCTGTGGTAGCGGCGGTTCTAGAGGCTTATCCAGATATTTTTCAAGAGCCTCAAACCTTACCTCCATTCCGCGGACATGATCATTCTATTGTACTAAAGGAGGGAGTGCAGGGAGTTAACGTTCGTCCTTACAGACACTCGGCGGCACAGAAGGACGCGATTGAACAGATAGTGACAGAAATGCTGGATTCCGGAGTGATACAACCGAGCCACAGCTCTTTTTCTTCGCCGGTGGTGCTAGTCAAGAAGAAGGACGGAACTTGGCGTATGTGCGTCGATTATAGGCAGCTCAACCAACTCACAATCAAGGACAAATACCCAATTCCAATTATTGAGGAGTTGTTGGACGAACTTTACGGATCGGCCATCTATTCAAAGATTGATTTGCGCGCGGGGTATCATCAGATTCGTATGGCCCCTGAGGATGTTCACAAGACGGCTTTTCGCACTCATGAAGGACACTACGAGTTTCTGGTTATGCCCTTCGGGCTTACCAACGCCCCGTCCACATTTCAAGGGCTGATGAACTCCATTTTTAGGCCATATCTACGCAAATTTATTCTGGTATTTTTTGATGACATCCTTGTATACAGTACTAATCTGGCAGAGCACGCAGAACATTTGCAGAAGGCCCTTGAGATTTTACGGCAGCATACACTCTTTGCGAAGAGGACCAAATGTGCTTTCGGGTGTGCAAGAGTGGAATACTTGGGCCATTACATTGACAAAGACGGAGTGTCTACAGATCCGAAGAAAATCCAGGCAGTTCGGGAGTGGCCTACACCTGTTAACATCAAGCAATTGCGTGGCTTCCTCGGCTTGAGCGGTTATTACAGGAGGTTTATTCGTGGGTATGGTGTCATATGCCGTCCTCTCACCAATTTGCTTAAAAAAGATGCCTTTCAGTGGGATTCGGAGGCACAGGAGGCTTTTGATCAGCTCAAAATGATGCTAACTACTGCTCCAATCTTGGCTTTGCCTGATTTCACAACTGATTTTGTGGTGGAGACGGATGCGTGCTCAACTGGAATCGGGGCTGTCCTGATGCAACGGAACCATCCAATCGCGTATATCAGCAAACCTCTGTCAGCAAAGCACCAGGCGCTCTCTGTTTATGAAAAAGAATTGCTTTCCATTGTCCACGCAGTTGGTAAATGGCACCACTACCTGATTAGTCGCCGATTTATTATTAAAACAGACCACAAGAGTCTTAAGTACTTGTTGGAGCAGCGGCTGCATACGGATAGCCAATTCAAGTGGTTGTCTAAATTGATGGGGTATGACTATGAAATCTTGTATAAGCAAGGAAAGGAGAATAAGGCGGCTGATTCTCTCTCTCGGTTGCATAGTTCAGACCTCTTCTCAATGATTTTACAGGAGGACTGTCCCACCCTACTGGACGAGGTCAAGCAGTCGTGGCAAACTGATCTTAATCTGCAGAAAATGCTTACGGGGTTGCAGGATGGTACTTTTAGTTCACCTGTCTATAAATGGCATCAGGGATTACTTAAAAGGGGATCCAGAGTGGTAGTGGGGAATGATTCTGCTGTGAGAACGAAGATTATTAAGATTTTTCATTGTAGTGCAATGGGGGGACATTCCGGGGTGCTGGCCACATCCAAGCGTATCAGCAGGTATTTCTTCTGGAGAGGGATGGATCGCGATGTGCGGAACTTTGTTCGAGCTTGTGACATTTGTATTCGTTGCAAACATGAGAATGTGGCTAGTCCAGGCTTGCTGCAACCCCTTCCTATTCCGGGTGGTGCTTGGCAGGACATCTCCCTTGATTTCGTTGAAGGATTACCTCGTTCTCAGGGCAAAGAGTCCATTTTGGTGGTAGTAGACCGTCTAACTAAGTATGGCCACTTTATTGCTTTATCTCATCCTTTTTCGGCTAAATCTGTAGCTCAGGCCTTCTTTGATTCGGTGTTCAAACTACACGGCTTACCTACCACCATTGTTAGTGACCGGGATGCAATATTTCTCAGCCGCTTCTGGCAAGAGTTGTTTCGTCTTCAGGGGGTGGAACTACACCTCTCCACGGCGTATCATCCTCAGACGGATGGCCAGACGGAAGTGGTTAATCGCTGCCTCGAGACGTATCTTCGTTGTATGACCAGTGATCGGCCGCAGGACTGGTATAAGTGGTTGGCCTTGGCTGAATGGTGGTATAACTGCGCTTACCACTCCACCATCCATATGTCACCTTTTGAAGCTCTGTACGGGTACGCTCCGCCTCTGCACATTCCCTATTTTCCTTCGGATGCTGTTTCTGCAGAGGTTGACTTTGAATTACGATCTAAGGAAGACCTGATTCACCTGCTTCGTTTCCATCTGGATCGGGCACAACACCGTATGCGTCAGCTGGCCAATAAACATCGCTCCGAGCGAACATTTGTCATTGGTGATCTGGTTTACATTAAGTTGCAGGCTTACAGGCAGGCCAGTGTCCAACGTAGGAGCAACCAGAAGCTAGCTCCCCTGTTTTATGGCCCATATAAAATCGTGGACAAGATCGGACAGGTTGCTTATCGGGTAGCTTTACCAGAGGGGTCAACAATCCATCCTGTTTTCCATGTTTCGAAGCTGAGGGGCAGCATTCCTGATTATGTTCGCGCTTCGGCAGTTCTGCCCACTACCGCAGACCCTTTATCATCCATACCGGTGGCTATTTTGGCTCGCAAAATGGTCAAGCGAGGCAACCGTGCTGCTACTAAGGTCTTAATTCAGTGGCAGAATCAATCTCCGGAGGAGGCTACGTGGGAATTTCTATTCGACATCGAGCGGCGTTTTCCAACTTACCCACTTGAGGACAAGTGTTCTTAAGGAGGGGCACTTGATGCGGCGAGGATGGCTGAGAAGGTGGGAGATGCGGACGGGAGTTATTGAAGTGCAGAAGATGGCTGTCTGGAATTGCAGAGGAAGGATGGATGAAGAAATAGTTAAGTTTGTTAATAGCGGAATGGGCTAGGGCCGAATGTTAGCAAACCCACTAGGCCCTGTTATCTTTCTCTTTTTAACAGACACGATGGGGGGAGGAAGGGAGTCAGTTGTTGTTTTGGTTGTTATGGAGAGAGAGAGGCTGCTGTGACAGCAGGGGGGGAAGTTGTTGCTACCTGGGAGTGTGTGTAGGAGGTGGGGAAAAATATTCTGGTGCTTGGGTTGTCGGAGGTGGGGTTGGACGGTGCTGTTATTGGAGGCTGAATTGAAATTAGCATTCCCAGGTGCATCAGAATACGGTTGTGAGAATCCCAACCTCATGGGTGTCGTTACATTTACATGTCGGGTTGAACTAAAAGCCTCACACCCCACTTCAGACATCAGTTGCCAAGTGACGGGCTTAGGACAACCGACGAAGCAACGCATGGGACTTCAATCCACCAAAGCCCGGTTTGAAGTTTCCTCCTCAGGCCCACAAATAGATGAATAGAAAAAACGGGAAACACAGGAAGGACGAAAGGAGGGAGGGAGTGCTTTGCGATAGCTTCCCTCCACATCTCGTGTCCGAACCAAATTCCCTCCTTTCTTACTCCCAATCCAAAAAGGCCTAACCCTCTTCGTCTTCCTCCTCCTCCTGTCTTCCCTCTTTACCTCATCCTGTTCGTCCTAACTTCGGTTTCCGTCACTTCCCCCTTCGATTTGTCCCTTACCCACCTCGAATTTCCCTCCATTACTCCCCAAAGATCGGTCCTTTTTAACCACCCCCACCGACCCAGCACCAAGAAAATAAAAATTCACTTCTTGGAAGTCCGATCCTTGCCGCTACTTGTTCCAAGACTCCCTGGCTACAGATTTGGTGACCGGCAGGCAGAGACGGTGAAATTCCAGTGAAGGGGAGTTGCCCCTTTCGGTCGCGAAGCGGCCCTGTGCTTTTTTTTTCCCGGGGACTGCCGCCTTTTTTCTGCTGAGGGGCAGTAGGGTTCCCTACTGTGGAGCCGGCGGTTTGCTGGTTGGATCATCGGTAAAAGGCTTTTGCTTGCTCTTGTGTCGTCGGGAGTTTCTGGGTTCGATTTGTTTTTTAGAGGTTTATGGTGGTTTTGAAGAATTTTGTTTTGTGTGGTTGGAGTTTGAGGATGCTGATTGTTGTTTCGATGATGTTTGTGGCTGCCGATGATGCTGTTGCTTTTGTGGGTTTTCTGGATGGTTGTTGGATTGCTTTGATTTTTGCTCAATGTGTCTGCTTCGGTTGAGTGGATCAAGCATGAGTTGTTAATGCTTTTACCTAGAGCGGTTTTGGTCCTCCATAGTTGAAATTTTAAGCTGTCAATGGTGAAATCTTTTGTGCAAAGTATTGTTGTCGTGGTTAGGACTTAGGATGCTCTTCGATTTACGACAATCAGAGTTGAGATGCAGTTGATGTTAGTGTTGTTCAACCTGCTCCAATTTGCAGTTAGAATGTGACTGAGGATGATAACGTGATTATTGCTGATGAGACTGGCATTTTGGCCGTCTTCGTCTCTTGAAGATGTTGACGATCTTTCTTTTATTTTTTGTCTTTTGCTGTCATTTATCCATTGCAACGTATTCTCTACTAGTATATTTTTTGTCAATAGGTCACTGTATTTTCATGATAGTTGTACAAGAACACAAAAATAGTTCTAGCAATGCGATTAGGCATGAATTCAATAAAAATGTCATTGACTAGCTTGTGTGGTTTTTGTATCAGGAAATAAGTGGAAAAGTGATATGATGGGCGGCATTGCAGAGGCTAATGAGTGGTCCACCGGTCCTGGTTATGAAGTTTCTAGTAGCATCCTCAATATGCCAGGTTCTGGAAAAGGGGCAAAGACAAGCAAGAGCTCAAGATTCAAGAAAAACCATCGACAAGGACCTCATACTCCTGTCTTTAATGCAGGTTGGATTGAGATTACTCCAATTGAGCCTTTCACATGCTATGGTCGCTAACAATGTATGGGGAATTGGCAGGTTCTCCATCTGGAAGTAATCTTTCTCTGGCCGGCCCTTGTCGTTATGACAGCTCCCTAAGTAATTAATTTTGTTTCCCTAGTTGCTTTGAGAGATAGATAGATATCGAATGTGCTAGCATTTCAAGCTCTTTCTTGTCTTTCAGGCCTCCTGACGAAAAAATTCATTAACCTGATACAACATGCCGAAGACGGTGTTCTTGACCTAAACAAAGCCGCAGAGACTTTGGAGGTGACTGCTTCACTTGCAGTCTCCTCTGTTTCAACTGTTTATAGGGGATTCGAGTTAACAATTTTCCTGCTATAGGTACAAAAGAGAAGGATTTATGACATAACGAATGTTCTTGAAGGAATTGGTCTCATAGAGAAGAAATTCAAGAACAGGATTCGGTGGAAGTATGATGTCACTTAATTTTTTTTTAATACTATTTCCAGTCCTGGGTATTAGTGGTCACATGAAGAATACTGAATTTGGTCGCTTTGTGAACCAGGGGGCTTGATGACTCGATTCCAGGTGAAGGTAATGGCAGTCTGCCTGGATTACAGGTATGGCATGATCTATGATTTAATCTTACTCAGTATCTGTATTTAATGTTTTCGTGTTCATCAGTTGAAGCAAGTGTAAAGCTGGCTGTGAGAATCTTCTCTAGACGAATGTTTCCTTCACTTTCAGGTAGAAGTTCAAAGCCTTGCTGGGGAGGAGCAAAGAATTGATGGGCGAATAAGGTGGATTTTGTATCCTAGTGCCATCAACTCGAGTTGTTTTTGTTATGTGCTGCTTGACACTTGTGACCTAGCGTTTCAAAATTTTGGCAGTGAAATGCAAGAAAGATTGAGGGATCTCAGTGAAGATGAACATAACCAAAGGTGGGAATCGAGCCAACTTTAAATGACTTAATTCTTGAATGTTTTTTTAATCTCTATGAATTAATTCTTGAATGTTTTTTTAGGTTGCTTTTTATCACAGAAGATGATATCAAAGCCCTCCCATGCTTTCAGGTAAACCCGATACTGCAAAGAAAGTCATCGTGTTTTTTCCATCTGTTGTTATCAATGAACTGAACTGAAGTTTTATAACCATTTCAGAATGAAACTCTTATTGCTATAAAAGCTCCGCACGGAACAACTCTTGAAGTCCCAGATCCAGATGAGGTATTGTTGGAAAGAATGAACTTAAACTTAGCAGAGGTTGCCTGATGTTTGGAATTCATGACCTGTCTAATTGCTATCAGGCTCTAGGTTATTCGCAGAGGAGGTACAGGATTGTTCTTAGAAGCACGATGGGTCCGATAGATGTCTACCTTGTCAGGTCAGTTTTTTTAAGGCCGTCTAGGTAAATATGTGGCCATTCCAAGTGTCCCTCGGTCTTCCTTACTCTAAACTTGTGCTCTCAACAGCCAATTTGAAGAAAGATTTGAAGATACGGGTGGCAGTGAGGTTCCATCGAGTCAACGTTCGGACTCTTCAAACACAAACCCTATAGCAGCATCCGTTAAAGAAGATAACAGTAGAAAGGAGACAGCAGCACCAGGTGAAGATGCGGAGAGGACATATCCCGATTTGAATGGATCACAGGACATTTTTGGTGGGTTTATGAAGATCATGCCTTCAGATGTGGATGTAAGTTTCCTATAACCGCAATGCATGCTAGTTGTCATAGTTTTTGAAGTCGCTCAAGACTAACTCTGCTGTTTATTTGTCTTCAGAGTGTTGCGGACTATTGGCTACTATCAGATGCAGAAGTTAGCATGACTGACATATGGACAGAGCGTATCCTCCCTTGCATCTTAAACTTTTTAGGCTCAATCTTCTTTTGCATCAGGTGTTAATGCGACCAGTCCCACATTGTCGTTGTAGCCCTTAACTAAGGGATCGTAGCTGGGGCTCAATGGAGTGGATGGAGCGCCATCCAAAACGACTACAATATGGCTATTGTCAGTACACCTCAGGCCGCTCAGACTCCAACCACGTCTACGGTCCATGTCCCAGCCAACCATGTATAAAATTACATTGGAGGGATGTTCCAGATTTTGCAAGATGATGATCCTCGAAATCCTTCAGCTTGGACCAATGGACAAGAATAACTGGCATTCATGTTGAAACTGCCCCAGTTCCCCCAGTGCCTGCTGAACCAGATAACAGCTGCATTATGGTTGGATGTACAGGTGCAAGGGGCGAGCATTGCGATTTGGCTAGTGTACAACAAGCTTATGGGTTTGTATATCTTTTGGTGTATATTACTTCAACCCGGGTGTCTCCACGGATAACAGCATTTTCAGCTTACTGTATGGCTGTATAAGTGCCTTTCCTTTCCTTGTGGTATAATACATAAAATTCCTCTTAAAATTTCACTGTTTCTCATTAATTCTCCTAAAATTGGAGAGGATAACCCTTTTTACTACAAAGGGATTTTCTTATTCCTGCTTATCAACCTTCTTCCCAATCCATCCGGCAACAATAGGAGTGAGAGCCACAGTTGGAGGGAATCTAATTGGAGAGGCTGCCTTGTGGGCAGCATAAGCCAGTGCAAATGTCCCAACTTTCTCCCCAGTTTCATCCACCGCAATTCCTACCTGGAAGTGCATTCACAAAGCCGGGAGTTAGTCGACCGAGTAATTCGGAATCCGATGTTATGAGCCAACCGAGCCTGGTTTTCACATACCTTCTGCAACAAAGCTTGGACATCCACCCCAGCATTGATGAGCACATAGCAGAGGGAGAAAGAGATCAAGGAGAGCGTAATGGAGGTAGCTAGGTACGCTCCCCCATACTTGGCCAATAGTTCTTTGGCTTCGTCCGCCTTCGATTTCTTCTTCTCCCCCTCTTCTCCTCCTCCATCCTTCGAACTGAATATCTGCATCCACAACACAATTAGATGATTCCTACAGGGAACGGCAGAGATTGGGGCGGTTTCAGGTTATCCACAAGGATGGCCAATCCTACACTCACAGACAAAAAATCATGAATAATTCAACCTTCCAGAGCCCAGCTTCGAGGCCAAACTTCTTGGTAATCTCGTCAGCCGACGACGGAGGAGAAGCAGGAGACGAAGAACTCGGGCCATCGACTCCTCCCTTGGTCTCTTCCTTCACAGACCTCGCAGTGAACCGCTTCAACCTAGCAGCACCCAAGAGCAAGAACCCTCGTTGCCCACTACCATTCACAACCAAACTCGACGACGTGATGCTCGGGAGCGGCAGAAACAGCCTCGCCGTCGCCATTCTCAAGCCGCCAACCAATCAAAGTTCCCACCTTTTCTCCTCTCACTCTCTCCCCTTCCCACTACTTCATCCGGACAAAGCAGATAAAAGATCATGAGGGTCAATATGGTCATTTCGACAGTCGCCTGTTTCCTGGCTTACAGAGGTGCCAAGTCACAGCAACGAGCACTACAACAACACGCATTGGTCAGAATTTGACATTACATTTAGATCCTTCATCCCACCCACCATTTCGGCCGATTCTTAACTGCAATTCCGTTCCATTTTCGAAATCTACATCATTTCGCAATCTTCACCATGCTGCAGTCAATTAGTAAACCCCCACCAACATTAGGGATAAGCTACTACAGCAAACTCTCTGTTTTCTAGTCTGTCTCTGTGTCTCTGTGTTCTCAATGTCTATCAACAAGAAGAATGTTTTGCAGTCCGTCTTTGGGCCGGAGTTCAGATGCGGTTGTGGCAAAACGAAGATCCCAGATGTCATCCAGCCCCAGCCGGTCCATCCCCGAGTTATTCAGCTGAGCAACTGCAAATCCAATTCGACTTCCTCCACGTCAAACGTAGACAGCGTGTCTGCTACTTTCTCCCTCAACATAGACACGTCCCCACGCTGGTCCGATTCCGAGCACGACCCTCCAACCACGGAAGCCGAACTCACCCCGCTGTGGGGATCAGCGTCGTCATTGGCCATCGGTGGAAGCATTGCTGTCATGAAGGAGTCGGATGACCCGTTCGGGGATTTCCGGGATTCTATGCTCCGGATGATCCGGGAGAAGGGAATCCATTCGAGGGACGGGCTCGAGGACCTTCTCCGGTGCTTCCTGGAGCTGAACTCCACTCGTTACCACAAGGTGATCATACGGGCTTTCTCCGAGATACAACAGGGGGTCCTCTCCTATCACCAGATGACGAATCGTCCAGGGATCAGAGGCGGTTCATGGAGGTGGAAAGCCATGTGAGGGCATTCAATTCTCGACATATCTGGTCCCTCCCTATGTTCTTGTCCAAATCCCTTTACATTTATTTTATCATGAACATGATCAGATAAGTCTTGTCCAATGAAGTCATAATCAAATCCATTCTCATAGGCCCCTCTTTCAACAGGATCGAATTTTGTGGTGGATAAACACGATTCCACCGACAAATATAATCCTAATCTGTCCTAACCTTAGCCAGCTGGGTATGCCAGAGAGATTAGAGTCAAGTCTTAAATCAAAGATCAAGGCAAACTTGATTAGTCTTTGGCCTAAAGCAAATGAAAGAATTTTACTTGGTAGGTCAATAAACTTCTAATTCTAAACCATACAACACGCCGGCCAACTTCTCCGGCTTGTCATTTACAAAGAACACCTCCCTCATCTTCCTAAACGCCTGCCATGTCAGCAGGCTGTCGGATCCGGCTTGGTGGCACTTCCCCACGGCCCGGTCGAGGTCGAGTGTCTTGGCGACCCGATCGAGTCCGCCGTATAGGCTCTGGCAGAATCGCATCATGTGCTTTATGTCGTACACGCTGTTCCCGAAGAACACCTTTAGTAACTTCAGGAACCCACTGAGCCCATCCGGCAGCGGACGACGAGTCAGTACCTTGATCAGGTAACCGAAATCGTACGCGCTATGGAAGGTTACCCAGCTGACCGCGTCGTTACAGACCAGCCCCGACGACATCATCAGCTCGGCAAACTCGGCCGAGTCAACACCCTCTTTGCGGTTCCTTTCAAAGTCAATCCCCTGGTTCCGCAGCAGCTCAACAGAGTCCGCTGCGTGGGGGTCCCGCTCAACGTCGAAATCCCTAAAGTTAAATTCCCAGATACAGCCTGCGCATCCATCCTCTCCGAGATCGGGAAGGTTCCCCTCCGAATCGGTCAGCGTGAGCCCGACCTGTATCACGTTAAGGGCGTCGACGTTGGTCTTCAGCACCCTGTAGTGATCCGACGGCTTCCGCCCGTTTACCGGGGATCGGAAAACCAGTCCAGGGAACTCCGTATCCATCGAGACGAAGCAGAAATTGTCGATGGCTTCGCGTATGAGGGCGAACTCAGAGCGCAGATTGTGCGACCAGACTTCGCGGATCTCGATCTTCTTCTTCTGCTCCTCCATCGGGATCACAATTGACTTCTCCGGCTTTGAAAAGACCAAGCGGGACTGGCCAAGATGGGATTTTGAGTGATGGGATATCGTCCGAAGATCGGATTCAGGGTTATTTTATACACGGGTGAGGGGGGAAAGGAAGGAGGTTTCCTGGAAGGGGAGATCAATTCGATGTAGTGGTGAAAAAGACGGCGCATGGCGTTATTATGATGCTGACTGGTCCACGTTCAACGCGTCTTCTGTGTAGGTTTCGTGTTCTGACCGAGCTAAGTGGACCGGGTCGCATGCGTTCTGGCCCGACCCGACACTTAGGTTGTCCGAAAGAGTTAATGCCACGTCACCAAGAAGTCAGGGGAAGTGTGTTTTGGTATTAGTTTTTCTTTCCCTTTCGTGGGCCGATACGTTGGATCTGCATTTAATGGTATAATAGTTTTTATTTTGTGTAAAGCTGAAGTGTCGGGAATGTCTGATTTGAGGATTTTGTTACACTCGATAAGTTATCATACTTACAAATCGAAATAAAGATACTAACCTTTGAACTCATCCAATTACATCTTAGTTATAAAATATAAGTTAAAGCATAATACTAGCAATAACATGCTTTGTTATTGACCGAGAGTAATATAGAAGACGACACTACGGACACGCACTGATTGACTACGTTGCATGCTCACCCAAAAGGAACAAAAAAATAATTTGGACAAGTGAAACAAAAGACAGAAGTGGGGTCAAATCATTCCGAGGTGCAAAACTCGTGCTGAATTACAGCTCGAGTTTGGCCCTCGACTTGTCCTTTTGCGAACCGACGAGGTACCGAATCATTGTTTGTTTGTAAGAAAACAAACGATAAAAAGCAAACGAAACCGATGCCACGTCAGTTATCACCCGCGAGACGTCACGCCCCATGTCTTTGACCATTCTCGGGTGTTTCATTGCTGTAATAAAATAACAGGAATGGTGGGGTTTTGGCTTTCAGAGTCCTGCAAGTAAACAAGCTCCAGCCCCAGTTTGCTTCAAGAGTCGTACAAGGCTTCCGGGTTCACTTGTTGTTTTAAGTTAGGTTAATCTAATTTCATGGTAAAGTTTATTCGTGGGTACGTCAAGAACGTGATGGTGTAGTACCACCTCCCCATTTGGCTACCTTAACTGAGGGTGTGATGAGAGTCCCGGCCGGCAGATGAGAAATCATAATCAAAATTAGGGTTTTGTATAAAGGAGTTAGCTCAACCACCCCCTCCGACCTTTAACCGTTTTCCTTCATATTGCAGTTTCGCATTGATTTCCATTCCAGTTTTGGTCATATCTCCATCAAAATAGTTAATGACTCCCTCCTCCCTCTAGAAGATTGCCTTTGCTTTTCCTCTCGTGATCCCTTTTAATTCTGCCAACAACTACCCCCCCAATTGGCTCGTCCAATCAGTAACTCGCGCGAGATTCATTCGCCTCATGGGAAGTTGTGTTCCGGAGGTTCTGTGCTTACGGATTTGATAGTATGCAAGCATCGTGGCTCTTGCTGAGGTTTTCTGCGATGTTTTATTCGGATTCACTTAGCATATTCCTACTAAAAGGATCATATGTGGCGCGTAAGTATCAGTTACAGGACCCGCAATTGAAGCTTTTCACGGCTAAAGCTAAACGTAAATCGGTCCCGGAATTATTTTTTTTAATAGCTCGAAGGACCTCAGTGCATGTAACTATACTTCGACAGATCGAAATGAAAAGGAAGTGCTATACATGCCTATAAACGAGAATATCTTGTGTAAGAAGACCAAAGGGGATATATCTAGTTATGGTTGATCTCAAGTGGTCTTCTTCTTCTTCTTCTTCTGGGAGTTAAGATCGACGCCGAGTAAATCGAGCAAGACAGTGCTCTTGCATCGAGGGCACCTGGGTTCGACCTCGGACAGCATGACGTACATAAGGCATCTAGGGCAACCCAGAACCACCATTGACATGGGCGTCGTTTCTAAGGTTACCTGAGCGTGATCTCCCTTAGGATTATCATCTTCGGCAGTGGAAGACAGGCACGAGCTATCACAAGAGGATGGCGATGAAAGGGGGTCCGTCAAAGGGTTCTCCACCAACTGCTGACCATGATCATCTTCATCGTCACTGTGGCGGGCCATCGGCGGGGACAAGTGCAGCTTCAGCTCGAGCTTTGGATGTTTCTTCCGCCATCTCGCGCTCATTTTCTTTCTTCTCTCCTTCTAATGAGACAGAAGTTGGGTGAGTATTTAAGGGGGAAAACCTCACAAGACAGGCCGACCCAATTTATACTAGAAGATGAAGATGAGGAAGAGTCGCAGGAAACACAAAAGAGGTTGATGGAGTGTGTATTAAGGGACTTGACACGACTTTAAGTTTAGGGAAGATAAGTAGGTAAATACAGAAAGGGTTGATGTTAACTGCCCTACTATTGTCTAACACTTTCTGTGTCATAATATCCCTTTCATATGTAAGAACTCACAAGGATGAATATCTGAACAAGCCTTCTATCACAAGTGATCGTAATTCCGACAATAACAGTATGGTGTAACAGGGTAGATCCTCGCATTTAGACAAAAGCAGCATCGGCACCCACTCAACCACCCTAATTAAGCCTAAAGGGACATCGTTTTCTCTGGTTCGGCAAATGTTACCATCAGACCCCGTATCTACCCGGAACTGTCGAGGCTTAAAGGCGATGATCGATGAAATTGGATGGGGAGGTGGAGGATTTGGTACTTGTGTGATGTCTCTATAATGTAATCTAACACCACCTTCCCAGCCCCAACCCCCCCACTTACACCTCAATGTTTTGATTATAATGAATGTAGGTGTGAGATGCCTCGATGGATGTTGTGCTTGAATCAATACACAAAAAAAAAACAAAACGTGAGGCGCCCCCAATAAATGTTTACGTGGTGAATCAGGCAGGAGTAGGCCGGAGAATTAGGTGGAATCGGTTCTCAATTTAATAGCAGGTGGTGCGCGCAGCGAAATTGATTATCATCATCGACCCTGTTGTCTGCTTTACCAAGAAACTACACAGACAGCGCCTTTCCCCTGTCAACACAACCATCCCAGTGAATAAAGTGGCATGAATCATGCTAAGGTCTCATCCATTTAGTGCTTGGATGGAATGCCAGGGCGTGTAAGAACCATGATACCTCATGACACTGGGTCGATCATAATTCCGACAGAAGTCAGCCATGTGATGTTGTAACTGTAGGATGATTCATAGGAGAGACTCGCACGATGGTTTTCGAATAGCAGGTCGTGAGTAAACACGACCAATGAAAGAGAAACATATGAAGAATGTTTCCCCAATCAATCTTCCAGGATCTGTCAGCTTTCGGCTTCGATAGCATGTTCAGTCAAAGAGACTACAGTGTCATTTCTCGTGGCATCACTCCTGCAATGCCGCAGCTGCTGCTTTAGGTGGTTGATCAGATTCCCGTATTTTGCCTCTCTTGCGAAGGGATAATCTGCAGACAATGTTTGATAAACTAAGCACATTTTACAGCCGAATTTCCACGAAGTAGTTGAATTGAAATTGACATTCAGGAAAGGAAAAAGAAAAGGACAAGCATGTAGGGATATACCACAGGATATGAGCAGAAAACCGGTAATTAGGAAAACTATCTTTCGACTAAGACCGCTGTAAAAACAGAGTAGACCCTCCGGAGAATGGTAAACGAGAACGGGACCCAGGAACCAACGATGCCCTGCAACGATCTGGGGTTGAGACTCAAGGCCAGTAATCCCCTAGATACGTGACCACTCGTCTTAAAGTCAACTTCAGCAGCGTAAGTTCTACGATATGTCCACTAATTGCAACAGAACACCAAAGACAAGGAAATCCCTGACCGGCGACGTTGTTTAACAAGGAATCATCAAATCTCGACAGAAGAGATCAAGAACCCTAAACTCGCGTACCTGCACCAAAAGAAAAGGCCATCACCCGGACGACATCATCCTCGGCCGACTGATCCAGAAAAAGCCCCGATCTTTCTTCTCGCAGAACACGCCCACCTGAGGCGTAGAACCCGCGGGGCGTCTCTTGTCGGTGATCGACCCACTTCCGTCGGGTCGCATGTTGTCCGAACGTCGGCCCCGAGAGAAGTTTGGGTTGGGCCCAAGGATACGAGGTTCATGGGCCAGGCCCAATATCCACTAGATGATTAACAAGGTATACGAGAATTTAAGAAAAGCCCATAATTTACACTAACCTTTGAATTGTCTTACGAGTTGTTCCACTACTTAAATTATACTGGTTGAAGCAGTCACGTCCAAAGGTCTTTGGCTCGTCCCAAGCCTCCGAGCACGCCGCCGCCACCACGATCAGGGCCATAACGACCACCCCCAAGATGAACATACGAGTCCGTGTGTTTCCCCCCACCATCGTCGTGAAAATGCACGTCGGTGACCAGATAAAGTCTAAACTCTTTGCCGAGTTGTCCGAGTTGTGCTCCATAGAGTTGGCGGGAGGATTCGTTGGCTCATTCGTGATTCCAGGATATGTATGACATGAGATCCCGGTAGACCTCTTGCTGAGGTTCTGGCTGGAAGGGCTCGACCCTGCTCAACTCCATGGGCAGGGCAGTTGGGGCACTGGATGTCGCTGTTTCGTCAAGAAGGCTAGGTCCGATCAAATTCCATTCGCCCATACCTCCTTTATCACTGAGCGGTCATCGTTTAGGAAGTAGGCAAGGTAATCGTCGACATCGTTGTAGTAGCTCGTGTCCTCCTTGTCCTGAGTATAGTCTGCCGATAAAGATATCGAACTCCTTTCCCGATCGCGACGCTCCAATGAGAGTTATAGTTTCTGTAGACAACCGAAAGAACCAACAAACCTTCGGGTGAGTCGAGGGCTCTGTCATCACGGCGTCGTTCATCAACTTTTGGTTGGACTCCCACATGGAATTGATCGAGTACGAGCCATTATTGCTCGTAGCGGTCACGATGGCATCCCCCACATTTGCCAGAATCTCCACATCGCCTTCCGAAGCACTGCGGTTTTCCCTGCCAGCAATCAACGGTGGGCCCTGGCTCATAGAAGCTCGGCTCATTCCATCGCCCGATCGGAACTCGGTGTTCCTCCGTACCTGGCAAACAACGGGAGAATCCTGAGAATCGATGGTCTGCAGTCAAAGCCGCCCCTTACGCAAGGTCATCACAAGCGCCATCATACTACCTGCGACTTCCCAACAAGACAGAATTCATGCATGATCCTCTCGCCTTTCGGAGCGCGACCCATATGGAAAACCAGGGTCCTCTTCGTTCCAATGACCCGATTACCCACCTTCACGTTCCGCTCCTTCCTGGTAGACTTCCAATAACCAAGCTCAGTCGCCTTCCTGCTCTGTGTCCAGTAGGAGTACTTCTTGCCGCTTGCCGAGAAGAAGAACCACTCGTTCTTGGAATGAATCACTCGCTGGACATCAAACCAAACTTGAAGCAAATAAACCAAGCTATCAGGAAATAATTAGTTTCTACTGACCGGGCAAGTCCCAGGGCTCGTAGCGGCAGATTTCGACTTCAGCGATGACCTCGACACCCTTATCGCAAGCTTCTTCCTAAGGTAATAGGTGATGAGTTCCTCGTCTGCGGGAGAGAACTTGAACCCTGGGAAACGTGGGTCGGCGTCTGCCTGGGCGGAGAATCCACCATATTTCTCGATAGGTCGGACAGGAGACAAGTACGAGGTTGTTGTCGAGATTTTGCTTCTCTTCATTTGTGGGGGGGAGATGGTTCGTTTTCCCGAAGGAAGCGGCGAGCGGCGGGGATGATCCACGTGTCGGCACTTCCAACAGCTGCTGATTTGTCACCTTCACGACCTCTTCCAGGATTCTATAATACGAAATGACGTGGACCGAGCATTCAAAGGACTTTTTTATTATTGGTCCATGCTTTTTGTTCAGACTGAGGTTGACGTCATTCTAGGATTTTTACTATTTCTCGGTTAATTAAAATATGATGAACCGACCGGATGACGATTGCGCTCACGTCACCCCCTGAGTTTCGTACCTGCTTCTTTTATCAAGAAGCGAAGTTTGAATATGTTCCAAGAATGTAATAATCCAATACCTACCCCGTTTGAACACCTCTTTGTTGAATTCGACTATAAAATGTGTTCCCCCATCATCAGCTTCGTATTGCGACCTCGACGAGTAGAGCACGACATGAGTTCCGAAAGCAATGTCTCTTCCTCGGCACCAGCCACCGTTCGGGCCACTGTGGTTCAAGCGGCCACGGTGTTCCACGACACTGCTGCCACTCTTGGTAACTGCTACTTTTATCGGTTGTCAGCAGACGAAACACGGGGACATTTTTTCATTAACTGTGGGTGCTGCGATGGCAGATAAGGTGGAGAAGCTGATCGCGGAGGCCGCAGCGCTGGGATCTCAGCTTGTTGTCTTCCCTGAGGCATTCGTCGGCGGGCAGCCTCGAGGGACGAATTTTGTGGAATGGTTGACTAAGGAGGGAAAGGAGAAGTTCCGCAAGTACCATGCGTCCGCGATTGACATTCCTGGTAAGTTCATGTTGTGTTATCCCAGTACAGATCAATGTAATGAACATAGTGTTTTGTCGTTCGCAGGACCGGAGATTGAGCGATTGGCTGGAATGGCCGGGAAATATGGGGTGTATCTGGTGATTGGCGTGATAGAAAGAGATGGGTACACACTCTACTGCACGGTAGTGTTCTTCGATCCACAGGGCCAATACTTGGGGAAACATCAGAAGCTGATGCCGACTGCAACAGAGCGGCTTGTGTGGGGATTCGGAGACGGCTCCATGCCTGTATTCCCAACTCCGATTGGGAAGATTGGTTCCGTCATCTGCTGGGAGAACATGATGCCCCTTTTGCGGACAGCCATGTATACCAAAGGTATGGAGATCAGATCATCGAGTGCTTTGATCAACACATCTGCATCTCTCAATGGCGGATGTCATTGACATCCGAATCCCTCGATCGTGCAGGCGTGGAGATCTACTGTGCTCCGACGGCGGACACGAGCCTTAATTGGCAATCCACCGTGAATCACATTGCCCGGGAAGGAGGATGTTTTGTGTTGTCTGCCTGTCAGTTCTGCAGAAGAAGCGATTACCCACCTCCACCAGAGTACACATTCTCCGACGATGCATCTCTGTCACCGGATTCTGTTGTTGCCGCTGGCGGCAGTGTCATAATCTCTCCCTCTGGAACCATCCTAGCTGGACCAAACTTTGAAGGAGAAGGCCTGATCACTGCTGATCTGGGTATGATAGACACCATTACTTTTCGGCCACATCGAGTATCTATGAATGCTGCATTTATGTCATAATATTTTTGTTCACAGATCTCGGGGATATCGCAAGGGCGAAGTTCGGCTTGGACGTCGTGGGGCATTACTCGAGGCCCGACGTGCTGGGCCTCGTCGTGAAAGATGGTCACAATAGCTTCACCTTTAACAAATGACTGTAGTTTCAACAGCTTCTTATATCATTTACGCAACTCTTCAATATCAATATTCAAATAACAGCATTGCTGCATGTATCGTTGAGGTTTGACGGGCATATATCCTTGAGGTTCAACTCAAGCAACTGCAGATCACTGTCCGCCGAGTCGTCCCCATCATCACTTCCATTTTCTTCCTCATACGTGTTCTTCATGGCTTCGGGATAGTGAGTTTTTCAAATATGCCCGAAGTTCCTCGATCTTCTCAAGCTTCGAAGATCCACCAGTGTCGTCGTTGTCCTTGTTTGCATCTGAACTTAAATATGCCTCGAGTTCGTCCTTCAACTTCTCGACGACCGTTTTCTTCTCCTCCTCGAAATGTGCTTTGCTTCCGACGGCTTCATCTGGACTGTCTCAACTGTGAATGGAGGCCTCTATCGTCCTCTGTCGCTTTGAGGAGGAAGGATATGGATGATAATGATAGTGCCGAAAACGTAAGCACGTCGTTTAACCAAACAAAAGGAGTCTGCAATCTTCGACATGGTGAGCCACTGGTTTGGTATATTACCTTGAACAAATGCTGTTTTTGTGTATCTTCTATAAAATGGTTTTGAGAAGCTTGAATTATATATAGCTCAGGCGTTCTCCTAATAACAATGGAGTACACCCACACACTATCAATAGCCGATCATCAACCTTAATTTTATCTTACATCGCCTCGTCCTTTCGAGTACATCTAAACTTCTATCAACTTCGCCGGCAACATCATAACGACCTCAGGGATATCGCAAGAGTGAAGTTCGGCTTGGACGTCGAGGGGCATTAATTATTCAAGACCCGACACGCCAAGCCTTGTCGTGAAGGACTATCGTATTCCCTACTCCTCGAAGCAACTGACTAGATTCGACGGCTTCTTATACCATTTACAGAACTCTTCAGTATCAAAATTCAAAACCGTACTTACTGCATATATCCTTGAGTAAGGACTTGTTATCAGACTTGAATTGGTTCGGCCTCTTGTCCCGGCTAGCCTGTTTTAGCCCTGTCATCTCGAGGGAGCGAGTGGCTCCACTTCTTCACCGGGCTGGTGATGGAGATCGTAGACGTGAGGTTTGGCAGGCTTGTTGTTCTTTTTGGGGTTCTCTTCGTTGTTCTTGGCTTGGGCTTGAGAGAAAAAGTCGATCAATCTTCTCCCGTTGTGTCCATTCGCGTTTCCGAGGCTCTTCGGATCGGGTTCAGGATTTGTGTTTGCAACGGCGACGTCGGGAGGTCCTCTGTTTAGGGAGATGCTTTCCCAGTTAATCTTTTCGGACAGAGATTTCCTCCCTTTGAACATTCTGTCTACGGAGGATCTCCTCGGTTCTTCTGCTACCTCTTCGTGATCAAATTCCTCGTTGATGAAACTCCATCTGTAGCTCTTCATGGTATTATCCATGTTCAACTCGATCGACTGTAGATCAGTGCCCGTAGAGTCATCCCCCTCATCACTTCCATTCTCTTCAGCATCTGTGTTCTTCATGGTTTCAGGATCGTGAGTTTTCAAATATGCCCGAAGTTCCTCGATCTTTTCAAGCTTCGAAGAGCCACCGTCGCCATCGTCATCGTCGTCCTTGTTTGTTTTGGAGCTCAAATACGCCTCGAGCTCATCCTTCAACTTCTCGACAACTGCATTCTTTTCCTCGAAATGATACTTTGCTTCCGACAGCTTCATCTGGACTCTCTCCTCCCGTAGCACGTCTGCCACCTGAAGCATCTTCCTCTCCTCCTCGACTTCCTCGAGTACTTTCGCCGACTCCCTCTTCAGTTCCTCGACCTGGGCACGATCCTCCCCGATTCCCCTACTCAACTCGTCACAAACTTGCTGCAGAATCTCCTTTGTCCTTCTCTCGCTCTGAAGTTCCTTGCTTATCCTGTATAGTCCCGCCTTTGCGCCCGCCAATTCTTCCCCAAGCTTCTGGTTCAGTCGCTCCGTCTGCCGCCTCAGTCTCCTCTCCGCCTCAACCTCCTCGGCCATCCGCCTTTCCATGTTCCTAACCTTTTCCCGCTCTTTGAACCTCCACCTCGCCTTGTCTTCCGCAAATCGCTTCATCAGGAACTCTTCCACCTCCCCCCTTTTAGACCATTCCTCGTTCATCAGGCGCTCCACCCGGACAAAGGCGCAGTCCAACTCAACACAGAGGGCCGAAACGAGGGACAGTGTCGGAGACATCCGCTTCCCCAGGCCCCCGACGCTGCACAAGACCTTCACGAGCTCTTTAGACGTAAGGAGGCAGTCCCTTACCTCCTTGAGGCAACTATTCTTCGAATCTCGGAGGCGGCTCTTACAGGAAGATTCAGCCTGCCAATTCAGATCAGACCCAGAACTTCAAAAACCCAACGACAATAACAAGATCCTTTCTAACTCCTCATGAAAGGGACAGTTCCGACATGGGACCAAGCCATTTGAATCCAGACAAGAACAAATATTAATTGACCTTTGCATTATTACACAAATAGTAATTGGGGGAATCTCTGTCCATATACGCAAACACAACGTGCAAATGCCAGAGGGAGAGTTCATGCATCACATCAACCCCAAGGACATGTCCATGTCCTCATAACCTTTGGAGAACATAATCCCCAGAATTTAATGCAACCTCAACTGTTAAATTTTGTATTTCTTTTTTTTCTTTATACTTTTACCTCCATCAGATCGAAGCCAAGATCCCCGCACAGATCCCTGCACTGCAAATTGGCCGATGCCCTCCTACTGTGATTGCAGCAGCTTCTTCTGCGATGATCCTTCTTTGCCTGCAGAGGCGCGACACCGCCGTCAGAACAATTGTTTCATCGATACTGAGAAACCATTCGAAATGGACCGAACAGGACACCTCTGCGACGGCACTTTGGGCGAGATCATCAGCCAGGTGCGGCACCAACTGACCAGAACGCCCCGAAAGCCTCCTTGTACCTTCCCCCGACCCCTCGTCGTCGACAACCTCCTCATCCTCCTCCTTCTCATTGTCGTCTCTCGCGACCTCATTGATCTCCCATAGAGTGGCTCCCAACTTCCTCGCCGAGACGGGAATGCCCTTCCCAACGGGTTCCTGCGGAGGAGGCAGGGAGGAGGGACCTGCACGTGGCGGCTTCCAGGCGGGCACTGGGGTGGTGGAACCGGTCTTCCGGCCGACAAGGATGGCCCTCTTGAGCCTGTACCTGCGAGCCAAAGAAGAGGAGGAGGAAGAGGAACATCCCCTTTTCCTGATCTTGCACTTGCCTTCCATCCTAACACCCCTTCCCAAGAGATTTGGAAGAAAAGAAAACGAAGAAAAAATCAGAGCTTTAGGACATTGAAATCCTGGACCACCCAACACCAACAAATCGCATGAAAGTCCGTGACTTGGCAAGAAAGAAAGAAGGAAAGAAATGAGAAAAAGGACCCCACCCTGTGGAGGATCCCAAAAGAAGGGAACTTTGAAGAAGAAACCAATCAGAAAAACTTGTCCGGAGATCCTTGTGAGGGGAAAAGAGAGAGGAGGACTGGGGGGTGCTATTCGTGTAGCTGGGTCTGGGTTTTTGGGAAAGAGGGAATTGGGTTAAAAAAGAAAGAAAGGAAGGAAGGGGGAGTGGTAGGGATGTGGGGGAGGAGGACAGAGGAAGAGGAGATGGAATCAAGAGCGACGACAGCTAAGATCAAACACCAATGTGGTGAGGTCGAGGGAGTGAGTTTCGGGATTCATGTTGTTGTAATGTAATGTTGGTGTTGTTTGTTGGGTCAGCATTGTTTGTCTGAAAGTGCTTGGAGTTGTCGGATTCCTCCTCTTCTCGATCTGGAAAGATGGGTTTTGAGCCGTGTAAGGTGTGTGCGTGTGTGTGTGTGTATGAGATGAGATGTTGATCTCTTTGAGCTCGACAGTTTTGATAGGTCTACTTATAACTCTCAAAAGTCTCTCTCTCACCTCAACTCAAGTATCCTACCCCACGGATTTACTTAGATACTATGTGGTCTTGAGATCGAAATCATTTGGTGCTATCTAGTTGTCGTGTCCTAAGGCATATGGCATGGCATGTCCTGCACTTACAACAGCAAATGCAAACCTGATAAAAGTCTAAAACTGGGATTTTGATCTGTAGTGCTTGGAAGCAAAACCATTCTCGCCTTGTCATCTTTGCCCCTCCCTCCCCAAGCAAGTTCCCTCTTACAGCTCAGTGGTGGGGGGTTCCTTTTTCTGATTTTGAATTCCCCCGGACCCCCACCCAGTTTTTGCTTTCTTTTTCTTCTCTTATCATCATCATTATTAAGAAGAAAAAGGTTTGGTCTTCGGTCATGCAATGCAGCAAAAGAAACCCGAATAATTGATGTGTGACACAGAGCCTTTATTGCGAATTTATTACAACTACTAGAACACACATACTCCCCCCCCCCCCCCCCCCTCCCCACAACGTCTTCAAACTAACCGTAGCCTCCTTTTCCTTTCCTCATCCTCCTTAGCCTTTCTCAGCCCTCATATGTTTCAAGTGAAGAGAAAAAAAGAAAGAAAATGGATAGATTGCGATGCATTCAATTCATCACGAGGTATCCTATCAATCTTCAACCATCATGTGGGTGTTTTTTCTTTTTGGGTTTTTGAAAGGTCAAAACATCTCAACCTCTCCCACCCACATCCACACCCCCTACCACCCCCTACTCTTTGGACTGTTTCATTTCAGATAGGCTTTTTTCGAGCTCCATTTTTTTCTCAATCCATGCCTGCGTAGCCGACTTTTTACTGTAAATAAACAATAAATAACGGGACGCGGCTGAACTTTCCTTCATGGGAGCACAATATAAAACGGATATAAAATGATACGAAATAATTTCGTACTATATGAAATGAATATAAAGTAAATACGAAACTCGACGAAAATTTCGTAATGCACGAAAGCTTTAGCGAGGAAAAATTTAGTCTCTTCCCAGATAACTACCCATAAAAAGTTAGTCTAGTTTACATTGGATAGAACATTAACCCGGGTAAGTTTTTGTGACATTACACACGTACCATGACTTAGCCTAAGGACAACATGGAATGGGATTGGATTGGATGCACAGGACAAGTTGGGGATGAAGGAGGGCGGGGGAGGGTGGTGGTGTAGTAGTAGGGTAGGATCCCATCAAATAGTTTTGGACAATATTAGCCGTGGCATAATAGCACAATTTGGGGGGTGTAGATGAATTTCACCAGAGGAATCAATTGATGGAACCGAGTCAAACCCTCCTATTTTGAGTTTCCATCTGTTGTAAGAAAAGAAAAGAAAACAAAAAACCCAATTAAGGTCAGAAAAAAGGAGATTAACTAATTATTTCCCTGAATGATTAATTAACCATTTGGTTGGGACCCAATATTCTTTGAGGAAAACGTCTCAGGCCCATAATTGCTTCTTAAAAAAAAAAAAAAGAAATCGTGGTTGGTCTGGGGACAAGATTTAGGATTTGTCCTGTCCTTCCTGGCAAATATAGAATGGACCCAATTCTTTAGTTAGGCCGATTCAATTTGGACATTATTGTCCACATGCCCTTGTTGCCCTCCCCCTTCCCTCGACATTATTTAACCAGATACATTGCCCCCCCTCCCTCCCCACAACTCCCTATGCTCCCCCCCCCCCCCCCCCTAATACTCTAATAGTTTAGGTTGTCCCATGTTTTATACAAGTACATCTCAAAATCGTTACATTTTATTATGTCGATGATCATGATGATGGGCTTGGGATGTACTTAATGGGCCCAAACGGGCCAATCGCTTGGTAGGCCCATATAGGCCCAGTTAGAGCCCTTTCGAATGGGCCGACGGCCTCGGAGTGAGAGACAAGTCCATTCCTCCAAAGTAGCGACAAGTATACTTCCATCGTATTCGATATGAACGCACTTGTATATGTAAATAAAAGAATAGAATTGGGTTTAATCTATCTGAAGAAGAGGAGGAAGGAGCAAAAGGCGATGAAGAGGGTAACGCCGATGGACATACAGGCCAAATCCAGGAGCCTTTCCCTCCTCTGCTTCCCCTCCCGCCACTTCCTCTTCATAACCTCGTACTCCTCGTACCTCCTCTTTACTTCCTCCCCTTCCTCTCCCTTCGACCTCTTCCTCCCCTCCGACATCGCCCCCGTGATCGCCCCCAGGCCTCCTTCCCCCATCACTACCTTCCCTTCCATGTCCTCCACCTGCAGGCTCACCTCCCTCACCTCCACCGGCGCCCCTTCCTTCCCCTCGGATGGCCAGCACGTCACCGCTGCCACTATGCAGACTACCTCCCTTTCCGTCCCCTCTGCTCCCCCTCCCGGTATAACCGCCGTATACCTTGCTTGGACCTCCCCCGTCAGCCAGTGCCTCTGAACCGACACCGGCCTCCTGCTCGTCACGCTCGCAGCTCGCTTCGTCATCGGGTCGATTAGTATCCAACTCAGGGTCAGGTTTTGCTTGAGGTGGGTCAGCCAGCCGTCGAGTCCGTCCCCTGTTTTCTCCGGGGAGGCCGTGCAGATTGGGGTGGGCACGGATTCGTTCTGGCCGAGGAGGTCTACCCTGAAAGGAGAGGACATGAACCATCCCGAGACGGTCTCCATTTCCTGGACCCTGGAGACAATGAGCTTGCCCATGTAGGAGATGTCGACGGCGGATATCAAGCTCGAAGTCGACTTACACGAAGTCCTAAGGGAGGAGGAAGAGGGGGTGTTGGTGTTAGGGGAGTGGTCGAGAAGAGGGTAGGCGTCGGAGAAGAAGGAGCGGTGACCGGAAGGGAAGGTGGAGATGACACGGGAGGTGAGGGGGTGGGAGACGGAAGGCCAGGTGGAGGCGGAGATGGACTTCCAGAGGCCGTGATCGTCATCGTCGGAGAGGGAGTGGAGGAGGGAGGAGGAGGAGGCGGCGGAGGCGAGGGTGGGGCCGTCGAGGCGGGAGAGGATGTGGGTGAGGAGGATATCAGGGTGGAGGGCGGCCACAAGAGATGGAGAAGTGGAAGTGGAAGTGGTGGTGGGATTCATGGTTACTGGGGACCCGTGGGTTGTAAGAAAATGTTATTAGGAACTAAGCTTGGGAATTGGCTGACGTTGGAGTTGGATTGTGTTCATCCATATACTTATATATATATATAGGGAGGGATGGTTAATGGAAGAGTCAACTTTGGGGGGTTTCAAAGTTTGAAGGAAAGGGAATGGGGGAGGAAACTTTGTTTTTGTGGGGGGCTTACATTTGACTTCTTTTTAACTTTATTTCGGGCTTGGGGCTTCTACACCCGAATTGGGTGCCTTCCTAGGACTTGGGGTTGTCTTAAAGATGATGCCTTTAGGACATGAGAGGTAAGAAAGAGGACATGTTATTTACGAGCATCAAACCAGCATCATCAAAATGGCCAAACACCATGAGACAGAGCAAGGCTACAGGAAAGTATTCCTTTCTCATGTCTGAGGCCGACCGAGTAATATTACATTCAGATAAATAATGTTTGACTTTAAACGCAGCAGCCACAGGGCCAGCAGCCACGTCGAACTTGTCATCCATATCCTGCCTGCCGGCGACCCTTTCCCAAATTTCCCCCATCTGTTCCAAAGGAAGAAACAATAATGTCACAATAAATATCCGCGGAGTATTAAATGTACCCCCCCCCCCCTTCCCCCCCACACGCACTTGCACGCACTCTTCTTTCGGCTTGACGCTCTTGCCATCCTAGACACGTTTCACCATAAGTTCCACGTTGTAAAGATAAAAATCAAGATTTGGTATTTTGATTTGGAAGCAAAGTTGGGCGGAGGGTCACATTAAATGGAGTTTGTTTAGTGTTCACGTCTTTAGGATATTGACAACCCCCCCACTTCTGATGGCTGCTTGCTTTGCTGCCTTGTAGTAATCGGGTGTGCCAATGGTCGACCCGTGATTCCCCCAGAAGTCGTTTGTCTTCGGGGGCAAATCAATCCCATGTCGACGCACCCCCCATTCCGATCTCCACGGCCGGAGTTTGCGACTCGAGAGGGCCGGCCAGGGCCCTCGTCTTAGACTTCTTCTTCTTCTTCTTCTTCTCATTCTTCTCTGTAAGAATGCTTATGCCTTCTACACCAGCCCTTTCTAGTTCCTTGCTCAGCTTCTCGTCTTTCGCCACGTTCATGGATTCTGCCTCGATTAAGTCCAGGAATGGAGCTTCCGTGTCGTCGATGGCGTCTACTCCTTCATAATCTGCTTTTCCAGAGTCCCTATTCGCCTTCTTTTTTACTGTGACATCGTCCTCGTCCAACCTCGTCGTTTCCTCGTGCTTCTTTTTCCTTTTCCCTTTCTCTTCTTTCCCCAAAGGGCGAGATTTAACTTCTTCAGCGCCCTTGGTGTGATCTTGATTCTCCTTCTTTCCAACCCTGCGATCTTTCTCCTTCGGTTCTGGCCTCTCGATGGCAGTTGGTCGAGACTCATTCGGTATGTCGGCCTCCAAATCCTTCTCTATCTTGGCCCTCTTGCTTGTAGGCTTCGCATTGAACACCTTCAGCTCCGGAAGTGCCTTCCTAATCTGCAGTTGAATTTGATAGATCCATTTCAGTACAGTAGAAAATAACGACAACGGAAACTGGGAACCAGCTGGCTAATCAGAAAAACCTTTTTCACCGACTTCTCGTTCTCCATGATAGGATTTCCGAGCAGGTTAAGGTTCTTTAACTTTAAAAGTGATTTCAGAACCTGCAATTTTCAACGCCATAAGGTCAAAGACTACAGAAATGAAAAGGAGGACCTTTAACATGATTGCATGAGTTACAAAAGGTCCAACCTCCATGTCTGACCACCTCGTGAACAAATTATTCCCCAAATCCAAATTTGAGAGCTTTGCATTGTACGCAAGCTCGGCAGGCAGAGCCTGGATATTGGAAACAGGTAAACAATAAGAATGAGCAGCCTGAACAGGCAAGGGATGTGAAAATGCAGAGTACCTTGATATGATTGTGGGCGAGTCTCAGTTCTCTTAGTTCCGTGCAGAACTTCAGAGATGTCCCGATGTCATAAATTTGGCAATTGGAGAGTGAAAGCTGTTACAGCGAGATGCAAAAGGGTATAAATCATCATATACCGGACAGAATGAGGCAAAGGCCACGTGAATTGCCCACTCACCTTGCTGAGGGACGTCACCTTGGCGAGAGATTTGCCAATTTCCTGTATTGGGTTCCTCGAAAGAACTGTGAATGGCAAGAAGAATTTCAAGCCACACTTTACCGAGAGATTGGATAAAGTGAATCGATAGGACATGGCATTTCCAAAAACAAGAAATCATGTTTTTGGAAATGCCATACAATGCAGATGAACCAGTATGACGACATACCGAGAGTGTTTAGTTCTTTCATTTGATCAAGCTTACAGATGGAAGCAATTTCATTGTCTGCAGAAGGAACCATCGGAACTAAAATCATGCAACATTTTGACAGACTTTCTTCGAATCTCAACAGTGTCACTCACCATTCAAAATTAGAGCACGAAGGCTACCAAGGGATCCCACCTCGACCATAGAAGTAAGCTTGTTTTTCCCGGCGTTAAGTACCTGATAAAACCAAAATCACTCCTGACATCTCCTAAGCCATAACAATTAGGCAACTACAAAATATACCAGAATCAAGTAACATTTTTTAAATTGCATCATCTGCTTGGAATAGACGCTATTAGACCCACTCTAACTAAGGTTGTGATTTCTCTCTCAAAGCTCTTCTTCTGGATAGGTTCAATCAAGACAGTCAAACTCGCAAACCCATATAGATAGAAAACCCGACTCAAGCAATTTGGAATGTAAATGTAACCACAGAGTCGCCCATGTTTTCCCTCAAATTCTTCTGTTGTATCCAGTGCAATAAAAAACGTCTCCACATGCAAATAAAACCGTACATCTGCATAACCTAATAACGAGTGGGCTGCTAAAGGAAAGCAGAAAGACTTCAATCACCAAATCATGCAAAAAATGAGCTCCCACAAAGCAATGGCGCAATATATATTTATATCAAAACGAGGGAGAAACTCACAACAAGTTAGGCAAGGCCATAAGCTAAGGTCATTCCTCGAAAAGCAACCGCGAGCATGGAAGAACAATGAAGCTCAAAATAAATAACAGTCAATTTGCAACGTCGTCAGGCACAGCAGTAGCTCAAATTTCTTCTCCCTCATTCACTCCAATCCAAACAGAAATGAAATACACTCACGGTGAGCTTGGACAGCGACTCGACCCCTTTCAGACTCTCCAGCTTATTCTGCACGACCGACAACCACTTGAGGTTGGAGCACGGCCTCAGATCCTCGAGGGAGGTGAGGCCATTGAAACCCAGATCCAGTCTCTGCAGATTCTTGAATTCGGCCAAGCAAGAAACCTGATTTATCCTCCCACAACGCATCAAAACCGACAGTCAGACACGAAAAGGTCGCACCTTTGAAGCCAGGGTAAAGGATAGGAGTCGGGTTTACGTTGGAAACGGATCGGTGAGTGAGATTCAAGGCCGAAACGGCGGCGGCATCGTTCGTGAGATGGTCCTTCAACACCCTATCGGTGCTCAGCTTTCCCATTTCCTTTCTGGGTAGCTTGATGACAGCCACCAGAGCTTAAACCCTAGCAGAAACCACCCCCCCCCCCCCCCCCAGGCTTCTTCCTTCTTACAATAATGTCCGGGGCCCGGGAGTTTGTCTTCGTTTGTTTATTAATTTATCTCACTCGGGTCATCCCATTGTTGTAACATGCAACTGGGCTTTGCGACTTCAAAATAATTATGAATCGCGTCTTTGTTCCATGGCAAACATCAAGGAGAGGAAGCAGCAATGTACATGCCTAATTTTTTCCCATTTTCGAATCATTTCCAGAATTCAACTGTGATTGTTGCAGCACCCGATAACCAGATTCTAGATGAGCCAACAACATCGAGCACCACTGGTTCAGCCCCTGCCCCGGATGTTTCAGAGCTTCTATGTGATGTACTTCTCTTGCTGCTCCTGGAGCAATTTGGCTGAAGACTTGGCGTCGAGATACAATGAGGTTACCTCCTCGATGTCCTCCTAGGAACAGATTGTAATGTATGCATTTGAGAACCGGGAAAATTGAAGACACGAGACACGAGGAATGGGGAAAAATAATGAAGGAGGTTTCTCTACCTTGCAAATGTTATCTCGGCCGTTCATCTTGGCTACTATGCTGGCCGGTGACAGTAGCTGCACCGCATGCCTGTGAAAAGAGAAGCAGAACTTAGCTCCAAGCCAACAAGTAGGCTTGCCAGAAAGAAGAGACTCCGTCGCTGTGCCATGTTCGTGTATAAAGGATTCGTTCCATTAAAAAAGAAAAAAGTAACAGGAGACCATGGCAGACCTCAAAGAAGTTTTTTGGCCAATTTCTCCTAGATAAGCCAAACTTTCTTCGTCCACCACCAATTCCTCAACCTGAGCTCGGATTGCTATGATCTGGAGATCAAATATGCTGTCGCTCTAATCATACAGTCCTCACTAAGAATGAGATAAAGAAACAGCCGTAAGATGAAAAACCTGTATCATCTCTGCTGGGCCATAAATCTGCGTCCGAATGATCACTAGTCGATCTAACAAGTCAACTGGTATTCCATGGGGACTGGTCATATCAGTGCCTCTGCATAAGTTACGGAGATCAAAATTGATCACCCAATTAAATCCTGACAGTTCAATATGGCAAGAAAAATAGGATTTTCCTGAATACTCGGTTTTTACCTGACGTTGCAAATTCCCCTATTAGTTGCCAATATTACAATTGGTGATAGAGCACTTTCCAAAGCTCGATTCAGGTATGAAAAGCACTCCATGTCCAACATATGTACCTGCAATTCCAACTCCGCAGTTAAGAAATAATTGAACAGCATCTCAAAAGTGGATCGAACTCTGGAAAAAGAAATGACCTCATCAATAAATAGAACTCCAGGGACAAGCTCAGCTACTCCTTCATCAATGTAGCGATTGACGACCTGCCATGGAGAAATCTCTGTAACTAAAAAGGAAACCTCAACACATGCTCGCATGTCTTTTCTCACCCAAGGACACATCATCAGCCGATAACTGACAAAAAATCAATTGAAAATCTGGGTCTAGTAATTTAAAGGACAACTCCAGGGAATCCAATATCTTTTTAGGACACCAGCAGCACTCAAGTTACCTTATTGATCTCCTGCCTCAATTTGTCAGTAATCTCTGTCTTTCTAGGCTTCATCATTTGACCCATCAATGACAAAATATCTTGTCCGCCTTGTGGTCGGGCATTAGCAGCATCCAGATCATGCAATGTAACATCCTGAATGAAGAATGTAATATTGGAAGCTCCCATTAGAACTAGAACATCCACAAATTAAAAGTGACAAAATGAAAAATAACTGGAAAATTAAGTAAGAATGCAGAAAGGCTAACCTGAACTATCTCCTTCTTCTTGTGTACCTCTCCTTTAGGAAGTGGAACATATTCCTCTGCTTCAAGATCGAATTCTGTGGCAAATGCATCACTTCTTCCAACCCTTTTTACTGCACCACTGTTAGCTTCTATATAAATAACATCACCAACAGCCACCTGCATGACATATAGCCATAAAGATCACTTTATTCCAACATGTAGAAAATAAACTGGCATGCAAGAACTGGAAAAAAAACCACAATAAAAAAACCTAAAAATACTATTGCATTCAAACAGCAAATAAAAATGTCACCTTCTCTTTAATCAAGGCATCATATATTGTGGGGTCCAATTTTAGCTGCTTGGTCCCTTTGACTGTTTTCAATCCAATAATTACATGGCTAATACTCTTACCATAACCGCCTGTCACACTTTCAGCTTCCTCAGGAGAAAGTTCGGTAACCTGATCCCAAAATATAACAAACAATCATCATCAGGCCCGTTATAACTCAAAGGTGTGGTTGAATCCACAAGCTTACCTCTCCTTCATAAACCTCCTTATTTTCCTTTATACGCAAACCGATAGCCCGTCGAAAATTTTCCATCAAGATCTCAGTTTTCTTCACTTCAGAAGAGTACACTTCTGATCCTACCATTGGGCAAAAAGGTACCTGCAAGCATCAACCGATATTAGTCCAACAAACAAACCCTGTAAACGCACTGATCCAAGAGCATTTGAGATTACCTTGCTTCCAAGTTCCTGGGATATACCTAGAGCTAATGCAGTCTTCCCAGTACCAGGCGGTCCAGCCAAGAGAAGTGCTCGACCAGCCATCTTCTTCTGCCTTATCATATCAACCACAAGGCCGCAAGCTTCTCTTGCTTCTGCTTGACCCACAAACCCAGAAGCCAGAGGCAATGCTCTTCCACTGGCCTAAGACAGCGCGGTAACCAAAAAATTAAGCCAACTGAACAAAACATATCCCTAATTCAAACAAAAAATTACTCCTTTAAGTACAAATTAGTCAGCAAAATCCACAAAGATTCGGCATTTTATCCCATGAACAAATGACAGCGAAAAAAAACGGCTTCTATATTCATCGAATGCAGCAGAAACAAATCAACAAAGGTTTAAGGGTTCGCTCGCCGAAAAATCACCCACAAAAGGCACAGAGAAGCTAAAACCCTAAACCATCAGGAGACCAAGTTCAGCCCGGCAACAAAAATCCCTCAAATTTCCCAGAAGACAAAGCATTCCAAACACACCCAGAAAAACAAGAAGCAAGTCAGGACATTTATTCAAGAATTTACATCGAGGCCGAGGCCTTTGATGTGGGTATGAGTCGCAATCCGCTGCTTCTTGGTGGTGGACTGAACCTCCTCAATCTTCATCTTCTCCATCAACCAAGAAAGCTATCGGTGGCTCGTCTGGGTCGGGCGGCTGTTGGTTGGGAGCGTCTCTTGGTTATGGGCGGAAGGGGGGGAAAGTTCAGGCCTTTAGGCTAAAAAACGACCGCGATCGTCTGCTTCTTACCCTGCCTTAACTACAGTAGACCTGCACTTTCGCCCGGTTCAATCATGTGGGGGGCATTAATTGCATCGGATAATTAGTTAAATAATAGAATATATCAAACATTAGATTTACCCGGTTGGTATCAAGCATCCTCCTTTCGACAACCCTAGATCGCGGATTCCAAATGGGGATGGATCCCAACCGACGGTGCAGCAACCGCCTGATCGTGGCGGAGTCGGTCTACCCGGTGGTCGCCCTAGCCTTCATGCTCTTCGCCTGCTTCGAGCTCTGCGGCGCCGCTACCGTCGTCGACGTCTACCGCCTCATCCAGTACGACATCTCTGGCGCCCCTTTCGGCTCTCGCCTCGCGGGTATCAACCACCACGCCTCGTCGCTCAGCTTCGCTCCTGGTTCGGATCTCTCGCGGTCCGTGCTCGTTGTCCCCCTCCGCGAACTGAACATGACGTTCGTCCGAGGTAGCCGCCTGCTCTTTTCTTATTTTTCAATTTTTGAGGCTGTTGCGGGTGGATGGAAGTACGTACTTGAGGAAGTGGTGACGTTGCTTCTGGAGGAAGCTATTGTGACATTTTACGCCGACTTCTAATTGTTGCCATTCGTCCTTCTGAGCATGCCTACATGTGACGGCAATCTCCACACAGCTCTCTTGGATTCTACCTAGATCCCCTGCTTATTCCTTTGGTTCAAACAAACTTGTATTTTCATTGCAGAGTATATATCAAAGAGACAGCCCTTGGGGGCCCTGCTGTTTCTGCTTCCTCAGATATTTAGTTTCGAGGGCGAGGAAGGCAGTGGGTATGTTAGTTCGGTTGATGGAGAAGTAGACCTGCTCAAGAAGCTGCTGGTGGAACTTGAGCAATTTCTGATTCACGCCACCATTCCTGTTAGTCTGTTTATATGCTATTTCTTTTGATCCTACACTTGTAGACTACAAAATTCATTTGAAAAAGCCTCCCTCTTTTAGAGCAATTAAAAGCCCGTCTTGCTGTCATCTAATGGTGAAATTGGATAAAAAGCTTAGCTAATACATGATGGTTGGCGGGAGAGTTTTTCCTCTTATTCTTGGAAGAAAAATTGATCGGGTCTTGAGTAGTTTACTTAACTTCTCTATGATCATGTACAGTACTTTCATTGGTTGGAAGCACGAATCCTTTTTCATGGATCTGAGTGATAGTGGCTTTCTGTTTTCAGTATCCTGTTTATTTCGGTTTTGAGGATGATGATATCAAAGCAGTTTTGGCTGATATAAAAAAAAATGATATAAGCGGTCAGCCAGCTACTGCGACGACCGGCGGGTACGTTTCACCTTGCAGTTATCTTTTCATTGTAGCGCGACATAAGTTGACCTTGTCCTGTAATGCTTTTGTAGATATAAGCTGGTAGTCTCCGTAAGCGAGCCCAGGAAAGTTGCGTCTCCTGTGATCGCCAACATTCAGGTCGGATCTGAGATATTTTCAGTTTCTGGGTCGAACACAATGCCTAATTTATCTAGAAAATGTCGACATCTGTCTTGATGCTTTTTTTGTTATACAGATTAATTTGTCATTGCATTTTTTTCTACTCTTGGATTTCAGAATTTGTTGTACCGCTTTGCAAGGACATTCAATTTAACCGGATATTCTTATGGCAGGGCTGGTTGCCAGGGTTAAAATCTGATGGTGATTCGAATCAGCTTCCCACGATTGCTATAGTTGCATCGTATGATACATTTGGAGCTGCTCCTGTATGTTTCCCCCTTTGTGTTGGCACTATGTCCTCTATAAAAGTATCGTTGAGAGGCAATACTTTATTATTTGAAAATTTACTTGCAGGCATTATCAGTTGGGAGTGACAGCAACGGAAGTGGCGTTGTGGCCCTTCTTGAAATAGCTAGGCTATTTTCTATCTTGTATTCGAATCCTAGGACTAGGGGAAAGTACAATCTACTCTTCGGGCTGACATCTGGTGGGCCCTTCAACTACAATGGAACACAGAAGGTGCTCACTACCCTGTTTGAAAACCTTCTCGGCGTGATTGTTGTATGGATCATTTTTCCAACCATCACAACTCTCATTTTTATTGAATATTTTTCTCTTGGTATATGCAGTGGCTTCGGAGTTTTGATCAACGTTTGAGAGAGAGCATTGACTATGCTATTTGCTTAAATAGTATTGGCTCCACAGAAAATGAGTTATTTCTTCATGTTTCTAAGCCACCAGACAACGCCTATATAAAGCAAATTCTTGAGGCGGGTACTCATGTCTTGAGTAGTCTTTTTTTCATCTGACTTGCTTCATGGTCTGATGAATGGATCCTGTGCAGGGTTTTTCTAATGTTGCAGAAGAGTTGCAAATGAAAGTTAGTCTGAAGCACAAGAAGATTAACATTTCCAATCCTAGAGTAAGCGGAAACCTCGTTAAAGGATTTGAACCTTTGTGATGTAACCTGGAAATAAGATTTGCTTTCTTGTAGTCTTTGTGTGATAATTGCATTTCCTTGGTGTAGGTAGCATGGGAACATGAACAATTTTCAAGACTGAGAGTCACTGCAGCTACCCTTTCTCATCTATCCACTACACCTGAATTGTTTGAGCAAACAGGAGGTTTGTCTGACAGCAGGTAATTTCAGTTGTTTCAAGCCAAATCTGATCCCATCTAGTGGTTTTAGGGCTTGATGTTTTCTTCATCAATTCAAGTATCATGTTGACATGACCACCTTTTTATGCAGGAAGTTTGTCAGCGAAGCCGTGGTTGCTAAAACTGTTAAATTAGTTGCAGAAAGCCTTGCAGTAAGAGTTTTTTTTTTCTCTTCAGTGATCCATTGGCATTATCTTTCACTTTTTACAAGTGACATTTAGCAGGCTAAAATTTAAACGCTAATCTAGTTAGGATTTTTCCTGGAATTACTGGCTACTCGATTATCAAGGATGGCCGAGCAGTATAGTTGTTGTTTCAGTAGTATTCATTGAAACCCATTCCTTTTGTGTTTGTAGAGACATATCTATGGCCACAAAGGGAAGAGCATTCAAATCTTTGCCGATGAAAGTAGTTTGGCTGTTAATCCTTCCTATGTAAATTCCTGGATGAGGCTATTGGGGCGTACGCCTCGTGTTGCTCCTTTTCTTGCAAAGAATGATCCATTTGTCATGGCTTTGAAGAAGGTCATTCCTGAGCTATTTTAATCTTTGCAACTCTTATCTTCTCCAGCATGTCCCTTTATGTCTATTCTGCTGAATTGTTTGGACTTGAAAATCCAAAGTTAAAATTTCTTTTTCTTGTTGGGTTTGATATGTCCTGTTACAATACAACACCACTATTTCTGGGAGGTATCACATATTCGTAGACGTTCTGAGCAATGGTGGATGTGAAATACACTTTCATGTTGTAAATGTGTAAAAACTTTCATTTGAGATCAAACACTTCCATGTTGCCATTTTACTATCACTAGGGTCATGTTGAATTAAGCTGGATGGAAATGCTTGGTAGATATTAATTGATTTTGCCTCATTGCAGGAATTAGCTGAGCATACGGAAGAAGTAGTAATGCAGAACGATGTGTTGGATGGGATGTTTACGTTTTATGATTCCACTAAAGCCCAGCTTTACGTCTATCAGGTACGGGAAAAAGGTTGGCTTTTTCTTTTTTCACGGGGCTGGGGGTTTGATCCCCTTGCATTGTTAGCATATGATAAATTCGGAACGGAACGGAATTCCTCATGTTGCTTATTTAACACGTGCTTTCGGGCTTTGTAGGTTGCCAGCGTGACGTTCGATCTGCTATTACTTCTTGTGATAGGATCTTATCTTATCATTCTATTTAGCTTTCTTGCAATTACCACTAGGGTAAGTCCCATCCTTTTGCACCGAAATAATGATCCGTTTCTGTAATTCTGAATGCATAACCCTCCTGTTGATCTGCAGGGTCTGGATGATCTCATTAGCTTATTCCGTCGACCTCCCTCTCGCAAGGTCAAAACAGCGTGAATTTCGAAATAAAGAAACCCTTCGTCCATCGACCAAGAGTGGTTGCAGAGAAGCACAGAACATCGACAGACATCAAATCCTTGAAGAGTCTCTTACCACTCTTTTTCATCACTTTTTGACTCCTGATTCATGCCAGGGTAGGCTGAGAAAAAGGTTTAAGGTTAGAAGGAATGGCTGATTCTTGCCATAAGGAAGAAAGTTAGATGCTTCGGCTTTTTATTTAAACAACCGAGTGAAACGTTATGTTGTTTGTGGGAACTTTACTCGTCTCTGTTGGTGGGCTTTTCCTTTTAAGGCTCATGATAGGAAGCCCATATTCGGCCCACGGTCCACTCAATTTCTCCGCTTCATTGTGACGTTTGTGATTTTTAGGGCTTCGGCGGCGGTGGGAGTAGCGAGGGCGACTCAATGGGTCTCTTTTTTTTTCGTTAAATTCAATGGGAATTTTTTTGACAGGTGGATTAATATTTTCTTAGATGTGAAGTATTGGTTTTGTTTAGTTTTTTTTTTTTTTTTTTTTGGTCAAAACGCATGGGCTTTATACTTGACTTACTAGGCCAGCATGAAGGTCTTTATTTTATTTAACCTGAAAGCAACAGAAACGTCCTGGAATCAGGTCTACTAAAATCACATTTTGAGCTCCTCCCCAACGTCATTCCTCCCTACCCAAGTTTTAAACTATTGATTTATTTTTTTTATTTTTGGGGGGGGGAGGGGTTGCTTTGATTTGGTGACTTGACTTGGGATATGTAAAAAGAACCAAGAACAAAATGTTGGGCACCACTTTCCCTTCCCACCCAACACACATTAAGGCATGGACCAGCTTCGAGTGTTCAATACTAAAAATTCTTCCACCTCCTCATATCAGAAACAATCCACTCATGCTGCCCCCACCATGTACAGTAAGTAGAAAGAGGACAAAATCTCTTATCTAGCCAGTGATGAAAGAAATCGACTGATGGGTGATGAAATCTTCCCGTCCTTAATTTGTTAAGAAATTTGGTGTCCACTCCTCCCTCCCACCCTCTGCTTCTCATCATCATCATCATCCAATCACTCCCCCGCCCCCAAAGAAAACAAATTTTCCCTCCCAATTCCACAAAATGTTCTTGAATTAGCAAGTTGCATGCTATTTGGAACTGCACCCAACTGCCCTAACCGTCTCTTCTGCACCAACCACCACCCCCCTCCCCAAGCTTCAAGCACTCCCCTTTCGACCCACCCAATTCCCCAAACCCTCCCAAGATTCCATCTTCGGCCTCCGGGAGATGGCCCAGGTCCTCCATTTCCGCTCCTCCTCCACCTCCGCCGCCGTTTCCTCCCCACCTCCCACCTGCGCCCCCCGCCCCTTCGTTGCCGAGATCTTCAACCCCACTCCTGCCCCGCCTTCGCCCTCTTCCCCTGCCCCACTGCGGCTGTCCGTGGATGGGTACGACGGGGACGGCTCCCCCGAGGTGGCTGCGAAGGATTTTGATGGGGATAGGGATCAGATTTCGCTGCTGGCATTGCTGGTTACAATCTTTAGGAAGTCTTTCGTCGGGTGTAGAAGGGATAGGAGGTCGATTTGTGCCATGGAGATCGGATGGCCAACCGACGTGCAGCATGTTGCCCACGTTACCTTTGATCGGTTTAATGGGTTCCTCGGTTTGCCAGTCGAGTTCGAGCCAGAAGTCCCATGTAGGGCTCCCAGCGCGAGGTTTGGACGATTTATTGTTTTTGGGGAGTGTGGCTTAGGATTGTCTTTCTGCTTAGGTCGATTTATTGATAGGCAGGCATAAGGTGGACATGGAAGAAATTTGGAACTTACTGCTTGGCAGATCTAGAGCAGTATAATCCGATGACTTTAGTTGTCTTCTAAGCAGCTCCTTGGTTTTATCCAAATCTTTTGTCTTGTAGATTTGGAAGCTCGATTCGTGCATTTTACTCGATACTGTTGTGCTTTGAGTTTCTGGCCGACAAGATAGAAATATTTCAAGACTGATGCGTCTTCTGTAGTTTTACAGAGCATTTTTCTTGGTGGTCCTGCATTTCTTTGCCTTTATGTAACTTGATGTTAGGAACAAAGGTTTTCCTATCATTTATAGCCACCGAATGGTCTTGAAACGGCATTGAAGGACTTCCATGCACTGCTGAACAATAATATCAATTGAAATTATTGTTGTTTGATTTAAGGCTTTGCATTGTTCATACAGCCAGAAAAGACTCATACTGGTTTAGTGTTCTCTTGTTTTTGGTTCCAGGTGTAACTTGCTCTTATTTTTTGGGACTTAATGATGAGGGGTGTTTTCAGATGATTATTTAGCATCTTCTATGTCTAATTGTTGCACATACATTGCAGTGCTCGTGTCTTTGGAGTTTCAGCAGAATCAATGCAGTTATCTTATGACTCCAGGGGAAATAGTGTGCCGACTATCCTCTTACTGATGCAGCGACGCTTGTATGCTCAGGGGGGATTAGAGGTACTACTGTTTGATTTCGTCTTTCCTTGTCAATGTTTCCAGTGATGAACTTTTTTCATCCCAATTTTGTTTTCTCCTCCTTGTCCAAATCCATTCATCAAGCATTTGTTTCTATTCTGGTGTACTGATCAATCAGGCTGAGGGAATTTTTAGAATCAATGGAGAGAACGATCAGGAAGAATATGTCAGGGACCAGTTAAGTAGAGGTGTTCTACCTGAAGGCATTGATGTGCACTCTTTGGCAGGGTTAATCAAGGTATGATTTCCTCCTGCAGTTTGCTGATATTGACGAAACGTTAGTGACTTTATTGATTTTGGCTATGCCAGTTTTTTCAACTTCTGCGACTTTTTTTTACTGGTTTACGAGGTTAATTTAAATGGTCTTCATCCCATTAGGCTTAAAAGGGCCTTACAGTTTAGTTTTTGATGCATCTGTTGCAAATATCTAAATGACACAGGTGCATTACTCTTAAGTCCGTGGTCCTCACTTCCTACAGATTTGCTGCTTCTTATTGTTGTATATCCTGTAGCACATTCCGGCCACACTTCTTTCCTTGGTTCCTTTTCAGAATGTATCTTCATTTTTTACCCTTTTTACCAACTTTCAGGCATGGTTTAGAGAACTTCCGACTGGTGTTTTGGATTCGCTTTCTCCTGAGCGAGTAATGCAGAGCCAAACTGAAGAGGAATGTGCTGAACTTGCGAGGAACTTACCATTTACAGAAGCTGCTTTACTAGATTGGGCGATCAACTTAATGGCTGATGTTGCCCAAATGGAAACCTATAATAAGATGAACGCTCGCAACATCGCCATGGTGTTTGCACCTAACATGACACAGGTTATTGTTCAACATAGGATCCGTTCATAAAAAGTCAACGGTCACCCTAACATAACCTCAGAACTTATCTTCTGAACTTGGTGTTTAGTATTGGTGATGAAAACAGGGCTCTCTTCTTACTTAATTTCGCTGTATGGTGACATCTTCTGAATTTCAAATCTTTGCAGATGGTGGACCCATTAACTGCTTTGATGTTTGTTGTTCAAGTGATGAACTTTCTGAAGATCCTAATTGAACGGATCCTGCGACAAAGAGAAGATTCTGTACGGCAAGTATCTTGTCATGATCTCGAGCCTTTCAATGGGAATGGATCTGGGAATTCAACTCCGTCATTGATAGAAGATGACAAACAGGATTTGGAGGAGTTGGAGCCTGTATATACAAACATGGAACCCCTGGCACAAGCCTCATACGAATCAGATGACAGCATTAGTGTTATTTTTGTGGACCCTGGTCAATACCTTATTGATGATAAAATAGAGCCGTTGGTAAGCGACGGCGAGGGCGAGGACGAATCATGGGTTGGGGAAACAGAAGCTAACAAGTGCACACTTGGACAATCGCTCCAGACAACGAGGAGACTAAAGGTGCATCAACCTGCAATTGACATTGCGATTCCCGTTGACAAGAATAGGGTAATTGAAAGTTTGACCCGAATAGATTCGAGAACAGAGTGGATTGAGGCCTGGCGGTGATAAATCTGCGCAATCGTTTCTCCGTCTCTCCAGCATATGGGAGTACCTATGTCAAAATTCTTTAGCCGAGGGTTTTGTTTCTTTAGATGAGGGAGAGCTGTGTAAACCATGCAGAGTTAGACGGTACTGATATGTTCATGCCAATGAATGATGAACTGTATTGTATGTCCGCTGTCAAGTTGTAAGATAAAAACCTTGTCGTGCAACTGAATCTACTGCCATTCCTTTCTTGTAGGAGGAGTAGTAGTAGTAGTAGTAGGAGAAGCTGTTTTTGTATCCCAACTTTTTGTTTTTTGTTTTTGGTAAATACCCAAAAATCCTCCGGGGTTGGTACAGCACAATATCTGTTCATAGCAGGGCTTTATGATACAAGCCTAATCCATGACAGACAACATTGGATGATCACCAACTAGGTGCAGAGATGTAACTCGCCTACACAGCTACAAGATGAACACATACCAATGAACTAGCAAACAATAGCCCATACTACAACAGAGAATTTTCTGGGAGAAAGCACTCCCTCAGCCATGTCCAAGGCCAACTACTTAGCCGGGCCTCCGTTAAACAAAAAGAAGGAATAGGCCTTCGGGCAAGAGCTGAGCTTTGTCGTCGTACGAGTAAGGACGATGTTGTCTGGACCTTGCTTGGGCCTAGGCCCATTAGTCCAACAAAAGCCCATCTCAAGGAGTCACCCGGAAGGCCCAAAGGTTCGGCCGACCTCGTCAAATTATTTCGATTTCAATTATTACATGTCGAAACAAAAAAAACCAAACCTTATCGGGATTGCAGAATATGGGACCGTCCAGACCAGCGGCCAAGGTCATATCTCCATTCCTCCACCCCATGACATGACGTTGAAATATTATTCCCCAACCCACCCCAGAAAAATCTTCTCTTCTTTTTCAACCCAATTTTCACATCCCTCTCACCCTTTGACCTTTCACTACCATTCTTATTGCTTTTGAATTTTCTTTTCTTCTTTATGGGTTTGGAGGAAATCCCATAATTCGGCGCAGGCGCAGATTGATATTTAGTGGGTCTTTTCAGGTACTAAAAGTCCGCGAAATTCATAAATAAGATTAATTATTTTTTCCCATGTCCAAAATTTGTCAAAAATAGTTTGGTAATCGGCCGATCGAGTCTGTACATATTTAATATAATTGAACTGTCTTTTATTATTAAACTTTTACTTTTTAGTACATTTTACTAAAAGAGCCCCTTTTTTAAGTGAATCGTTAGTAAAAATTTATTAAGTGAATCGTTAGTAAAAATGTACAATTTAATACTTTTTATTAAAATTTTAGTAAGAATTTACTAAAAAATTTAGTACATTTTTTATTAAGAATTTACTAAAAAATCACCTTGGGGTTCTTTTTGTAAAATGTACTAAAAAATAAAAATTTATTAATTTATTAACATTTGTTTGCATATTTTAACGAACTTGTGATACAAATTTAGTAAAAATCCGTTTAATTATACTAAATATATATTAAGTCCGTTATTTAATTTGAGAAGAATTCGGGGCATTATTAAATTTAATTTTTTTTTAAGTACATGGCATTTTAACGGTTTTCATGGGGTAGAGGTGAAGGCCGAAAGGAGAAATTCCTGCCGACCAAAAACTTTTTCAGAGACAGGAACAGAGAAGACAAGCTCGCACTTGGGCTTTTGTGTTCATGAAGGCTCTCTCCTGAGGAATTTCCCTTTTAGCAAAAGAGAGATTCACATTTCACGTCACCAATGACATCAGTCGCACAAGAAGAACTCCAGAATTCCAATCGTTTGCATCTTAATAAACAGGAAACTAGGAACAAACCAAAAATTGGTATACATTTCATCCGTGTCATCGGGTAAAATTTCATCGGACGGCCGCAGCAGCACCGCTGACGTCTGGACAGAGGAACCGGGGCTGTTCTGAGATTCACGAAGCATTGCGTAGTCGATTCCACAGTTTAGAGATGTTTGGTTTGGTTTACAAATGTTGTTTTCTTTAAGCACTCCTGTTATCTGGCGCATTCGCTAGCTATTCCCAGTTTGGTGATCCCATGGTTTGTGTCATGACAATGACAGAGTAATGGGATTTCATCTTCATAGGTCATGCAATGCGCATAACACCACCAATCCGACAACAACGAAAGTGTATCTCAAAACCTGCAAGAACATTCAAAACGATGCCGTTTTAGGGGAAATATCGGAGAAATTTTTTATAATCAATGAGACGCGGTTGATCTTATTACCGTCCTTTCGGCCGCCGATATCAACTCCGGGAGGTAACCTTGTAGCCCCACGTTGTAAACTGCCCTGCCGTCTGGGTAGAACAGCCCGTAGTTCCTCTCTGACGTTGGACCAGGCTTCATGTTCTCGTTGAACAACGCAAACACGTAGGCGTCGATGGGCACGTTGGGGTTCCCCGGCGTGGCCTGTCTCTGCTCTATTCTTTGCAGGAGATTGCTGTTGTAGAGCTGGGCGTTCGTGGGATTCGCCCCTGCCTCGTCTGCGTCGCCCTTGGACGGCCATCCGGTCTCCGAGATCCTCACCAATACATCCGTATGCCCCATTCGCTTGATCGCCGCGTAAACCGCGTCGATCTGAGCGTACAACATGTTGTCGTAGTGCAGGTTTGTGTATGCGTCTGTTATGCCGTCGTTCGGCTGGAAAAGCACGTAGTTCAGGGGAACTTGGGTTGGGTCGCCCTTGTATGCGAAGAAGGGGTACGCGTTGATGAGGAAGGGGGAACCGATCATCGCGTGGAAGTTCACAAGAGGCTGGATATAACCGGCTAGGTCCTGGCGGAATGATCCCATGGACGGAGGATACGAGTTGCCCAGAATGGTGAGGGAATGAGCCGTGGTGACCATCACCTGCTTGTCGAGCCCAAGATTGACAAGGGCCATGTAAACCGTCTGCATCGCCGGGAGGAGGTAAGTCATCAGCTGAGTGTCGTTGTTGCCGAACACTTCGTTGCCGACGAGGATGGAGGAGATCCGGGTCCGGCCGATATAAGGCTGGACGTGCTGCTGGATCCAGCTCTGCGCCGCCGGGAGGCTCGTCATGTTCTCGAGGTACTCATTCCCGAGGCCGATGATGAACTCAACATTGGAGTTGGCAAAGGCCGTGAGCACAATCGGGTCAGCATCATAAAGCTTCACCCTGCTGATGTTGAGGGATCCGAGGAGGGACGCAACCCGCGAAGGGGACGGGAGGTTGTTCGCTATCTGGCCGTAATTGATGCCGAACCCGGCACCCCATGTCCGAACCCCGGAATCTTAAGAAGACAAACAACAAACTAATCAATCTCAGACCAGCACAACACAACACAACACAAAATAAGAAGAAGATTGTCCTGTCCTGTTCATTACACAGAACACATAATTTCTTCAGACGACCACCATCAGACATCAATCCTAACTGAAAAGTAACGGTCCTTTTGTCTCTAATTCTTGCAGAGAGAAAAGCAAGAAAGATTTAAGGGTGAAAATAAGAAGAAGAAGAAGAAAGTGACCCTCTTCATGGGAGTAGGACACTTTTTCAACTTAAATCATCCCTTTGCCTGAAAAGAAAAGTTAAAAAGTACCTGAAAAAACGAGAAGGGCCAGGTATAAATTGAGGATGTAAGAAGGGAAGGGCGAAGCCATTGATGAAGAAGAAGGAGGTGAAGACTGTCTGGATTCCTCCTAAGTAATGGGTTCTGCTCTCCCTGGTAAGAGAAAAAACCCAAAAAGCGAAGGGAAGAGAGGGGGGGAGGGGGAGGTGTCTGTTCCTTGTTCTTATGTTATTCAAGCAGCAGCAGCTGCAGCCAGAGAAGGAAAGAAAATATCAGAGAAAAGTAAAACGCGAAAATGCCATCAAATTCAGCACCACCCGCCCACCAAAACGATGTCGTTTCCCACTTCATCATCATCACACAGACACACTCGCACCTGTTCTTACGTTATTATAATGATAATATTGGATGCATATGATTCCCCAATGGCCACCCCCCCACCCTTTCAATAATGAAACTCAATAATCCCCTTTCGTACTACCACCCTAACCCTTTCTTTGATTATGAATAAATTAACACCAACCCCAACACATCAGTGATTATCAGGAAAATAGAGTCTCTACTCCCCCTCGGTTCAATGCTTCCCTTTACATTCACATTTCCTTCCTCTATTTCTATCTGTTCTACCGACATACACGAACCGACCCACACATATAGTTCACATGTTTTTTTAATGTTTATTTTCTTATATCTCGGGACAATCATTCTCTGGCTTCTTTGTGGGGAAATGTCTATTCCCTTTCCCATTTACCCAAAAGAAAGAACCCGATCTCGATTATTACCCTTCTCCCAAAATGTCAATTTCGTGGAGGGACTAACGTATTTTGATAATCCCCCCACCCCACCCCACAAATGACCAAACAACGAAAACATACACATCATGGGGTTAGGCGAAAAAAATAAGAAAAACAACCCAAATCAAAGATAAGCATTGAAAAAGATTATTTGGTGTGGTGCCAACATAGGAAATGAAAAGGAAAGAGGGTAATAACGAGAAAAGGGGGTGCTATTGAAGATGATGATGTCCGAAAGTGAGACAATACATGTGAAAATGACGAATATGTTGATAGAAGGAGAGGGGGAGGAAAGGAAGGATTGGCACGGAAATTCATGCAAAGGGCAGGGAGGATCTCGAGTAGACAAAATCTAACAGTGGTACGTGGATGATGGGAAGTGGGAGTCTGGTGGGTGTCGAGATTTCTTGAACACGAATTAAAAATGATTAGGACCCATGATGCTTCCTTAGTTGTTCCTTCATAGGGAGGGGGGGTGAGGCTGTTAGCAGTTGGTATCGTGTTTGGTTGCCACTCGGGAGTCATGCGTTATGAAGCATCATCATAAGACACGATCATTATCGTCGATGAATAAGTGAATAGGGGGGAGGGGGACCCAGATTAGGAAACTATTGAGATTCACATCAGCAAAATCTCATCATGAGTCCCCTCCACACCTAATTAACCAAATCCCATGTACCCCTTAAGTCAAGAATTCGGACGAGATTCGCATCATCATCGTCATCCCCCATGCCATTTACTTCTCGCCGCCCTCCACGCCCCCCAAAAAAAAAAACAAATATTAAAAGTCAGAAAAAAGCTGGGTTGCCAACTCCATCACGTCGGCTAATGTAGATATCTATCTATAACTATACCTGTAGAGATGACAGAGAAGTAACAAACACGGCCTAGTCAGGACACCGTCACCCCCAACTCGGACTGATGTCGACTACCCTTCTAATCACAATCCCACGTGGAATGTCATTTGTGCAGTCGTCTTCAACACAAGCACGCATAACCATCAATGCAAGAGCAACACAACCCACCCCCCCTCTCTCCCAAATCCATCGCTATGCCCCATCAAATAAAAGTGTGCGATTTTTATTTCCTCCGGCATGCGTGCTCCCGGTTATCAGCATTAAATGCCAAGACCCCATACTTGGGGACACAACAAAGGGCAATCAATGTCAGGAGCACTATGAGAAGAAGCAAGCTAATGAATCCCTGGCTCTCCAATCGTGCTCCAAGCTACTAACAAGACAACCTAAAAACTAACTGTGATAAATACTGTTAACTCCCCAATCTTCCCTTAACCCACAGTGTCAGGTCAGAAGCTTCTTGAGATTAAGTTCATGTGGATGCCCGGAAGAACTACTACCAAGGAAACGTGGTGGAAACCAAAATGATTGCACAAACCATTACCCCGAGACATTATAGCCATCACAACTAGAATTTCTGAAAAGGAAATCACCAAAACTTTCAAAGAGGGGAAGGAGGGAGCCTCACTATCCTTACTGCGGGGCACAGCAGCGTGCAGAATACAACAAAAGTCTTCAGAAAACACGGTACGGCTTCCCCATTGTGCTTTTCAAGTGGAGACACTTCACCTGATAACACGAGTACGTTGTATTAATGGAAATATTTGCTGTAATGATCCCCCGAAGAGGGACAAGTATCGATTTTTGACCGCGCAAATGCTATGAAGCACAAAGAATTACAGTTAGAAAGTAAAGGGTCAATTAGAACACAAGTAGGAACATCAAGAGGAGCAAATAATCAAGACAAGCATTAAGAAATGGATAAGTCTGCTCACATTTTGCCAGTTCTTTTTCAGCAATGAAACCAGAAAGTTGACACTAAGTTGAACATTTTGAAAGATTTGCTTCTCCTCCATGGAGACATTACCGACGGCAACACCCATGCAAAGCACCTTCTTCAACTGGAATTTGATCGTGGCCTTTGTCTCAATGACCTTTCCCTCTAGCGACTCCTGATGAGTGACAAGTGTTGGGAACTTACCTGCATGATTTGTTCACGGTAATCAACTAATTACAATACCTGACCATGGCCGAGTAGATAGCATCATGAAAAATAAAAACCTTGCCTGCTTTATTCAAACCGGGGCCTAATAAACGGGGAATTTGCTTGATAACGGCTTCCGATGCCAAAAAGGCATGGTACTTCTTTGCGAGTTTCTTCACCAACTTCTTATTCTTGTTGAGCTTCTTCAATCCCTCAACATCCATATAATCCAGACCAATCTTCTCGGCCTGGCAAGCAGAGGAAAGAAGATTGTAAGTCCACGGATAAACAGGAATTTGCTCCATCTCTAAGACATGCACTAGCTTACAATCAGGCTAACTTTTCCTTTGTATATGTCACGTATCAAGTCAAGAAGAACAGGATAAGATTACATGGGCAGCCGCTCAAACCAATCTACACACCTCTTCCACATGCTGAGCATCACCAAGCATGCAAACTTTCATTTTGGGACGAGGAATGTGAGGCAACTTGACAGAGCCACTGAAACGCTTATCCTTTTGGGGATCATAGTTCTTCAACCCAATCTGGAGCTCAATCGTCTCAACGAAGTTGCGCTTCTTCTCAGCAGAATCACCTTTGATCCCGCTGATAGCTTCTCTAAGCGCGTCACTCTGCAGCTTACTGTGTTCAGCAAAATGTATAAGTCAAAGACAGTAATTCATAAGCAGACAAGAAAGCAACACAAAGGAAGACAACATTCTGCAGATGATGAACCAATAAATTTTGGAAAGCCCAAGGAAAGGTCTAATGAGAAAAATTCCAAGACAGTTGATAATGGAATAGTGGGAACTTCATTGAGCATCTCTAAAGAGTGGTACTTCTTCAAACTTTAGAAGAAACTCACAAAACATTATATAGCAAAGACCTAGCTCAGAACTCTTTACTCTAGTACAGAAAGAGAAGAGAACACAGTATCATTCACACAATAGTAATCTGTGTGGCCATTCAAATACAGCAGCTAGAGCCAAAAAGTCACCCAAAAGTTACTGCTAGAACACAATGCTAACTCTCTTAAGGTATAATCCATGGTTGCATACAGCAAATTAGCTCATAACTGACCATCAGCAAAGCGGCAATTACGAGATGAGGATGCAACTTTTTTTAAAAGATCAAACAAGGAAAGATGGATTATTCAAAGCTAACCTCATCTTATTCTTCCCTTCAGAGACTCAGAAAGGGTCGTCGCCTGTTACAGACACTAAAACCACGTCAGAATCCTCCGACAAAAACGACTAACCCTAACAAAAGCGAAACTCCTGTACCCCGACGCTCTCAATCATACCGCAACGGAACATAGAAACAGTAAACGCTACCAAATGATCATCCAAGCCGTCGATAAAAGACAGATACGACGGAATCTTCGGTGTTTATAACTCACTCAACCAAGCGAACTGTACATACTCCCTAATCTGAAAGCACAACATCCAACCGAATCAAATCGCCATAAATTGCCAAGAGCGACCGAAATCGAAGAAACATACCGCGATAAAATGGGAGGAACAAGCCGTCTGCAGAGAAGAGGCTTCGCGCGGTGATCATGGGGGGCTTTCCTTTTATATGCACGCGAAAAGCAAAAACCCTAGAAACGGAGGCTCCAAGTTGGGTTGGGCCTTCTTATATTGGGCCTCACAAGGATCCTTTTGCGTGACAAAAATGGGCCTTATGATAGTAAAGGCCTGAGCCCGGTCTTCCTATTTGGGCTGGATCTGACTACTGTCATTCAAAATGAAAAGGCGGCCCATAATGAAATTAAATTGTGTTGCTGATACTTGGTAAGGATGATGATATTATGGGTTAGCGTTCAATGTTCCAAATTCGAACCAAACTAATACCGAAATTTTAAATTCCAAAGTTCTAATTTTTGTCCTCCAAATATCAAACCGAATTCCAACGTTCCAAATACCGAAATTATTTCGGTATTTCGGTTCAGTATTTGGATCTTCAAAATTTTTAATTGGGCCGAATTAGGAGCCCAAAGCCCAATAAAAAATAAATCCAAGCCCAGTTACAGAAAAAGGTCGGTCGTGCGCACATATTTTGATCTTCGACACAGGGCTTGACATAACTCATCTTAAGCCAATTCATTTTTACTATTCCTCATCAACGACGAAGCCGAAAACCTCTTACTGTCCATTCGAATACTATGCGTCTGAACATTGTTCAGATTCAAGTAGTACAGTATAGCATAGCCATAATCATAACCACAATCGCCAAGCTTACCCATCACAACAATCATACTACCCAAACTAGCCTGAGCAATGGCTACGCTCCCGGTCCCAGGAGGGTTCCCACAAAGCATCCCTAATCCTGTCGAAATTTCATAATCTAAGAGCCTACTGGCCCTCCTTCTTGATGGCATAAACGCCCTGAGGTGTTTGTCCCCGATTACAGAAAAAGGCCGTGCACAAAAAAAGAGAGCTCTAAATACTCGCCCCCTACACCTCCCCCTCCCAGAAAATAGTAAAAAATTGACAATAGAACAAAACCCATGACCGTAGGAATACAGAAGTAGTGCATACCGTCGGATGAGGTGGTGCGTCAAGCCAATCGGAGGAGATGGAGCAAGGAGAGCCGTCGGAGAGAACGAGGAGAGGCAACCATAGGGCAACGTTTAATTTTTTGTGCAGAAAAGATGGTAATGGGCTAAGAAAAAACTTAAAGCGTAATAAGGCAAAAACCCAAAATGATAGAGCTCAATAATATTTCGGTTTATTTGGAACATCGAAATAAAAATCAAATACCGAAATTCAAAAAATTCAGTTCAGTATTTGGAATTCCGAACTTTACGCTCACCGTAGATGATATTGAAATCTTACATGTCCCAAATTTAATGTAGATCTTATTCCCTAAAATTTCAATATTATTAGAGCTTATTATTTTCTTGAGTTTTGGTTTCCCAATCGCCATCAGTTGTTAATGGGGGAGGAAGTTTCCCGTGAGGGGCGGTGGAGTCAAAAGAATGGCCATGTTTATTTAAAAAAAATATAATTTAATAAAAAACATGGTTGATAGCTGACCTAAAACACAAGCACCATTGTTCCCCTCTTGTCCACCCATTAATGGCAATAAATGGGAGGGGGTGAAGATTTTATATAATTCTTTACTGTTTGTTGTGTTGTGTAGTGTTCCTCTCCATAATGATTCCAATTCATTATCCATCCATCCATTCATTTCCTCCTCCAGTAAGGGGATGGAGTGGAATCTGAATGTTGGGTTTCTTTCTTTCTCTGGTTTTTGGGTGCTTTTAGGTTGATGACAGGGAGCCTGATGTTAACACGTCAACGAAAAATGAGGATAATACCAAAATAAAAGTTCATCCCTCACAACAACTGGTTGTTGCTGTTGCTGTGATTGTCTGCATAATTTTTTTTACATGCATGATGATCATCACGCACCGTTCATCATGATTATGCCCGGAAGAGAAATTTTCAAATGTCAAACTTCACTGTAGTGGGCACTCCAGCATTCCTGCCCTCGTATCTTCTTCTTCTTCTTCTTCTTCTTCTTCTTCATCTTCTTGTGTGGATGTGCCTGGAGAGAGATAGAGAGATAGAGAGAGAGAGTGGATGTGGGGATTGATCCTGACCCAACACCCAGTTGTTGAAAATGGAAAATGGACCAGAGAATCGAATCAACAGAGGCGATGTTGTTCTTTTACAAGATGGGACAGACTTGTTGAATCTACGAAGAAAACAGAGAACAATAAAATTCCAACTCAGTCTGTTTTGGAAATCCTATCTCCCAGCATGCAATTACCAACACATAGACCTTTGAACCAAGAAAGTTGAAAACAAACTGAAATCTCAATAGACAAAATCACCGAGATTATGTTCGTCCGGGTCTCTTTAAACAAGATTAAAGACAATTCATTAAAAATTCAAATCATAAGCACACATCCATCTTCTTCATTGTTTTCTTCTTATTCTAATAATTTTGACCTTGCTTTTTTCTGTCTCCCCCTCACACAACTCCCTACCACCCCCCCTCCCCACAACTGATGTTGGCCTGAGCACTGATTCTGAAAGGACAAGATTTCCTGTACCATTCTTTTGATTCCTCCATTTATTTTATCCCCATTTCACCTCCCTCTGTAAAATATTTACTCCTTTACAGCCAAAAAACCACACACAAAGAGAAACTATCAGTGATCTCTGATCCGAGGGGTGTTTACTTCATGCAGAAGGAGAGAGTGGAAGAAAAGGTGAAACGGATAGGGACACACCCATTTTCATGAAGGGATCAAAAAGCAACGCCCTGCAAAAGGGAGGGGGTGAAGATTTCTTTTGTCCTAATACCCTCCTGAAAAAAAAGGATCTTTTTTTTTTTTTTAATACGAGGTGGACCCAAGTGCGGGGAGGGGTGGTTCTACTACCACTTGTACTGCTTGCTTCTCTCCTATATTATGGTATAATATATACCAAACCCAGCAAAAGGAGCAGAAGGCTTTTCATCATTATTATAACTCCAAAAGGCCCTTCTTGCAGAACAAGAACCTCACAAGTTCAGACATGAGCAACCATGGTACCAGACAGACCAACCCCACCCTCCTCTCCTCCTCGCCCTGTTTCTTTTGTCTTGTGTTCCTGTTTGAAACTGTTTTGCTGTATCTCTCAGTGATTTGAAGGAAGAGGAGGAGGGTGCGTGCATTCCATATTCCATGGCGAGCCAGAGGTTGGTGGAGACAGGATTATCCGAGACAGGGCCTTCGACGACTCACCACCATATGACATACTCAGTCTTTCATGGGATCAGCAACCCAACAACCGCCTTCATGTAATAATCATCAGGCCCACCCCCTCCTCCCTTCTCTTCCAACCTTGCCTTTTTTCGATTCCCGGGGTTGTTCTCGGAAAGAAAGGATATCGGGCGATTAGCGTTTTATCTCCTTTTACAGCAACCAGGTCGGACCCACTTTCGATTTCGGGGAGCTCGAGGAAGCAATAGTCTTGCGAGGAGTTAGGATCGACGAAGCCAAAGCAACAAGTAAGCTTCAATCATCCCGGGAAAGGAGAAAAGGAAAACTTCCTCCTCCTCCTCCTCCTCCACTCCTGCTCTTGTTGTTCGAGGGGTGACGTGCTTTGAAGTTTGAAAATGTCAAAATGGTTAAAAAAAACAGAGAGAGTTATGATTCTGTAAGCCATTTTTTCTTTCCCTTTTCCCATTTCGGACAACATAGTCATACAGAGGCAGGAAACTTGAACGGCAGGAACGCCACAAACATGGCAAGAACTTGACCTCAACAAGCAAACAAACATCCATGCCGTAGGATTAGGTCCCTCCCTCCCCTTTCTGTTGAGAATTGTGGGGGTGGGAGGGTGATGATCTGATTACTTTCTTTCATTTTATATTTTCCTTTTTCGTGTTGCAGCGTTATACTCAGGCAACAACGACGACGACAAGGGTGGTGGTACTGCAGCAACTCTGGACATGTTCCCATCCTGGCCAATTAGGTTCCAGCAAACTCCTAGAGTCAGTACTTCCCCCTCTCCCTTTTCCCTTTTCTTTCATCAATGAAGAAACACGGATGACCATCAATTTTTTGGGGCTTCCCAAGTTCTGAGCAGGATTCGTCCTTTCCCCATGCCCAGTAGCAGTCTACTGCTACTACTACCACTAGTGGCTGATCATTCATTACTTCTGCCAGATAACATACATCCTGTTGTTTTTCTTACAGGTGATTTCAAAGAGCAACGATAGTAATACTGACTCCGGGTCGGGAATCAACAACAACAACATTTACACAAGCCAAGTGGAGGCAGAGTCATCAGAGTCTCCTGTCAGCATAAAAGCTCCTCTTGATTATCACCACCACCTCCAGAATCAATCACTGGAAGAGATGACTGCTGCTGCTGCTGCTGCTAGGGAGGGATCATTCCCTCCTCTTAATCAACCCCAACAACTAGTCAAACCACTGCAAGAAAAGGTTCTCCCCTGTCCTGCCCTGTCTCTCTTTCCCCTCCCGTTCCTTCCATGATTTGTCTTAGAGTAGTGCCGAATGCAACAAGGAGCACTGAAATCTCTGCAAATGATTTCCTGGGATAATAGTAAGTTATGAAAAATCAATCTTCTTCCCCCTCCCACCCCCACGCACATAACAAACCACAAAAGTTTATGAAGCTACTGTTCCTTGTCCTAATATTTGACTACGACCCACCTCCCAAAAGAAGAAATAAAATAATATTAAAAATATTCTGATAAAAGAAAATATGGATACTGATTCACCCTAAGGTAACTTCTTTGAAAAATCTCTTCTGTCACTTACGCTACAAGAGAAGAACTATTTTGTCTCATTACATTTAATTTAAAATATGTTTTAGGCTCAGAGGAAGGGAAGGGGTGTTGGTGTATCTTCTACCTCAGACAAGCCACTCGATGCTAAGGTAGAATCTTGTATCAAACAATCCGGTTTATATTCTGTATGTTTATTGTCTCATTTTTACAGACCCGTCGTTGGTTTGTCCGCAGACATTGAGGCGTTTGGCTCAGAACAGGGAAGCTGCAAGGAAGAGCCGACTCAGGAAAAAGGTGGCATGCGGCATGCCCTCTTCATCTATCTTTTAGAAACATCGATGTAAAGTTAGATCGACTCATCTCTTCTTCTTATTTGTTTTGTAGGCTTATGTTCAGCAGCTGGAATCCAGCAGGATAAAGCTCACCCAAATCGAACAGGACCTCCATAGAGCCCGATCCCAGGTCCTTTCTTCCTCCCATTTCCTTACCTTTTTAGCAAAGATTGGATTTTTATCCAAGAATTTAGATAACCCAATTTCTGGATTTCTCAAAGATGTAAATTTTCAGGGGCTTTTCGTGGCGGGTTGTGGTGGAAATCTAAGCTCGGGTGAGGATTCGATCATATTTCTTATTTTTATAATATTATAAGCAAAAAGAAAAACAGTGCCTTGTGCAATCCTGTCAAAATCACCCCCAGGGAGTGAAATTCTTTTTGTATTTATTCCCTCTTGTCAGACCTGGAATTTTTATGATCATTTTGAGACCAATTTCCTCAATTTTATATGTGCTATTTTGGTGGGGCCCTTCTCCAATTTCTTTTTTTTTTCTCCATAAAAAATGTAATAAAATAAATAAAGTTTATTCTCCCATTTTATTTATCTTCAATCGAGAAAATATTCTTTCTTGTGATGGATGGCTAAGTTGGGTAGTCTAATGGATCAATCATGGGGGCAATGCCAACCAACTTTTTCTCCTTTTAGCAAGTGTACTTGATTTGATTTTCTTTCTTTCCTCCTTTTTGTCAGCCAAAAAAAAAGGTGTCGAATTTAGAGATTAGACATCTTTTTATTTGTGTACGTATATAGTATGATTGATTATGATGTTTACCGTTTGAGTTCGGTAATCATGATTAGGGTTATCTTTTATGTTGCAGTAGCGGCAATTTTCGACGCGGAATACGCAAGGTGGCTCGAGGATGACCACAGGCACATGTCGGAGCTACGGACTGGCCTCCAGGCACATCTATCCGACGGGGACCTCAGGGTTATCGTCGATGGCTACATCTCTCACTACGACGAGATCTTCGTGATGAAGTGCGAGGCCGCCCAGTCCGACGTCTTTCACCTCATCACCGGGATGTGGGCGACCCCCGCCGAGCGTTGCTTCCTCTGGATGGCTGGGTTCCGACCTTCCGAACTCATCAAGGCATGCGGATCATTCGTTCGTGTCGTTGACTGTGGTCTGACGCCATTCGTCATTAACTCGTACTGTCGTTTTTTTTTATTAATTTAGATGCTTACACCGCAACTCGACCCGTTAACCGAGCAACAACTGATGGGGATATACAGCCTGCAGCAATCCTCGCAGCAGGCCGAGGAGGCCCTCTCTCAGGGCCTCGACCAGCTTCAGCAGTCGCTCGTTGAGACCATCGCCAGTGGTTCGGCCCTCGACGGGATGCAGCAGATGGGCATTGCCTTGGGTAAGCTCGCCAACCTACAAGGGTTCGTACGCCAGGTAAAAAAACCCACAATACATACTGATATCATAAATGCATGTAGATTAGGTTTTCAAATGGAGGGTAATTAGTCAACTAATCCTGTTTCTCTCCAAGCATATTTTAAAGTTTTTTTTTTACTTAATTATCTAATCATATAGCTAATACGATCAAGGTCAACTTTTAACATAATAAGCATGCCCTGATCTTGATTCCTTTATCCTTTAAAAAAAATATATAATGAAGCCCCATTATTGATCTTAACCTGAATTTATTTATTGTAATGTTACTATCAAGGGGTGGGTTCTGAAAATGACTCCTTTGGAACAATTTAATTAATTAATTTTTTAAGAGAGAAAAAAAAATAGAAATGCAGCTATCATCTCTTTAATTATTCCCTCCTTCTCTCCCAGCTCATAATTTTATTATGAATTTTTCATATTATAATTATTCAGTATTATTATTTTTTTTCCTATGGTTGGAGTGGTCCCTAAATTCATTTTGTATTTATCTCCCATATTTTAAAAGAAGAATATAATTAGAATTGTGGTTGGATTATTATTGTGTGTCACGTGACAATTGTCCCATTCCCAAAAACCATGTTTAAATAAACATAGTTGGATTTAAATCAGTTCGTTGTATCTAATCAACAAGATATTTTTATTCATCCCTTCTTTTTGTTGAATCATTAGGCCGATAATTTGAGACAGCAGACCCTCCATCAGTTGCGGCGGATCCTCACTGTCCGACAGGCGGCTCGTTGCTTCCTCGTCATCGGAGAATATTACGGGCGGCTCCGTGCGCTGAGTTCCCTGTGGCAGTCACGTCCGCGAGACCAGTACGTGCCCTTTTCGTCCCTGTTCATGTTTCCTTGGCACGTACTTCCCGTGCCGACCTAATGTTTTCGATAATTTCTGAACGACAGGGACGCGATCATGCCCGATGGTAGCCCCGGTCAAATACCGACTGATCTCCAAATGGTTCAACCGATACAGCAAAACCACTTCCCCAAGTTTTGATGAAATCCCTCAGTCCCCTGACCACCCGCACACAACACAAAGGACCCCGATCAATGTACGACAGATGACTCGATGCTCCGGAAGGAAGAACGGATGGGGAGTAAATTCTTTTGCGCGTTTCCTATCCCAGTCGCATTAGGTTTAGAATGCGAAAGCTGATGAGAGTACAGCGTCACGCCCTTAGCATAGAACAGTCGAACCCTGAACATTAACTAATCATCCCGTTCTCGTTGTAAGTATTTTTCCACGAACGCGGCAGTCGTATCCCGGCTTCGTCGATAGGCCTAACTGCTCCAACTTCATGAACGAAACCCCAACTTACCTTCAACCATATCAAACAAAAAGAAATGGATGGCTTGAACATGGTTGGGAAGTGGTTGCTTAAGACACATAGATAAAGTTTATGTTTAGCTATGTCCTTACGTGTAGTGTCGGATCGGGAGATTTGGTCGAAAGGCAATAACATAAAATAATTATTAAAATAAAATAAAATTTGTAAAACAAGAATAGATTAATTTTTTTAGATACATATTTGGATATGTTTATCTATTTTTTCTTTTAGTGAAGTGGTTGGGAATAAAAACGAAATCGTAGTTGGGGGAGTCCTGCATTATAAGCCTCTCTCTCTCTCTCTCTCTCTATTTTTTTTAAAATTATTTATCATACTTAATAAATTATTAAAAATACGAGAAATTACATTACAAACATTCATTACTATTGTTTAAAGAGACGACCTGTCAGTAATATAGTACTGATATAATTTTTTTAGTGGGGTAACTTCTATTAAAATTTTAAATCAAAGAGAAAGAACAAAATGGTGGACCTGCTGCTACATTCCAAATAATTTTTTGAACATCATTTTCTGCGTAACCTTAATGCCATTTCGACCGACTTTTTGACAATAATCCCCTTTGTTTATTTCTTGTGTGGGGATGATCCGGCGGGCTTGCATTAGCGGCGAAAATATTTTACGTAACAATTTTTAAAATTTATCGAATAATTTTTGTTTAAAAATTGAAAATAATATGAATTCAAATATTATTTTGAAATGACCAAAAACTACATGTTATTTTTAATTTGACAAAGTCATTTTGGGATTAACTTAACCTCTATTTATCAAAATCATTTTAATGCTCTCCTCCAATCTATTCTTGCAATTAGCAAGGATCCTACTACAATGATATATCGAATCCATAATTTGTTTCTTTTTTTTTTTCCTGCTTATAGGGTATTCGATATTTATCCCCTGTTTGGAAGAAAAAATAAGAAAAGATAGTATCAGAGCCCGAAAACAAACTGGTCGTCCCAAGGGGGGACCTCGAGGCCGATGTCGTCCCAAGGTGGTATTTCGAGGCCTGCTGCTTCGGGGTCATGGTCTCCGTCCATGTCGAAATCCAATAGTGAGGTTAGGTCCTGATTACCGTCGAGACCCATCTCGGTGAAGTCTAGAGGGTCGTTGGAAGGGTCGCCTAGGGCGATTTCCAGCTCGGGACGAGACGCTGGCCTTTGAGTTGGGTGAGGGTTGTTCTTCTGCTTCGACTTTGCCTTGCCTTTCAGGGGATTGTTCGAATTCTTCTGCCTCTCACCCCTCTTACCCTTGTGTCCGACTGGTGGTGTTGAGCCTTCGATTGGCGCCATCTTTGAGGACGCGCACCCTACGTCGTCAATTAGCATCTCCTTCTTCCTCCCTTTGGGGAATGTAGTACCAGGCTTCACAAGCACATCACCCGGGTTATCACCATGTGAATAGCGCCTTTCGGGAACTCCAGAAGTGGCAGCTGCACCTGGTATAGTATCGACAATGGCATTGAGCATCAGATTAAAAGTAATAAGTATGCCCATATTAAGTAATCATGCCCGCCAGTTTTTGTTACCTGATCCTCTTGCTTCAAGCTGATTGTTGGCTGCGTCATTGAAAGTATTACTTGCTGTCCCCGAACCAACACCTTCAACTGATTTTGCATTCGCAGACGATGAAAAGAGAATGTCTGCCAAGCTAGGGTCAGCAAAGCTGCTAATGCCTGTGTCTTGATACTTCCGGTATCTAGCCAGGGTCCGCTTGATGAAAGCCAAAGCAACTGGCTTAGGAACCTTGCGAACTGCTGCTTTAGATGAGTTCCCACCATGGCAAGCCTGCATGCAGGATGTCAGCTTTCCCAACTGAATAAAGTCACGAAGCTACAGTCTGTACTTGCATGTTGTTATTTCCACCCTATTTCGGTCATCTAAAAGGTCAAACGACCAATCCTTGTCTTACAGACACATCACTTGGAACTATACCACAGTAGTTTCTCTTTTAGCTCATGACATAAACCAATCACAGTAATGACTCGAGATTACAACACAAATGGCATAATGAAGACACCGAAAGTATCAGAAAGCAAAATAGAATTTACCATTCGTTTTCTATATGCCATCTCCATAAGTTTGTTCATAGCAGTTTCTTCGAGTTTCCTGAAAAAGGATGCATAAATCTTAGAAATTTATGTTCTACTTTATTGTTAACCCCTCCTGTCTGCGTATCTTGAAAGGGTTGGAGCTGTTTACCTTCTTTCCAAGTCAACTTCGTCAAGGAGAGCTATCTCAACTTTGGCCAAGCAATCCTTTTTGGCTTCAATCTACAGAGACGTAATAAAATACTGTAAGGATAACTAAAGGCAATTAAATCTAAGTACAAATTCTGCTCTCGGCCAAAAACATGGAACAATGCGACTCAACCTTCTGGGTTAAACCCTTCCGAAGTTCCACTATATTGTGATGAATAATCTCCCCCTCTGAAAGAGCGGGCTGAAAAAAGGGAGCATACAGACTTAGATTAGAATGAGAGGGGGCAAAAGAATCAAGGGATTTTTACAGAGGAAACTCTTAGAAGGCAGATAGAACCACAATTCAAAACTTACCAGTATGTCGGGATACAGGTCAATACTCCGTAGTTCCAACAGAAGCCTCTCGTCAATAGACATTTTCTCATACTCACTATCGGGATAAGAACAGGCAATAGCACTCAAGTCCTTCTGGAGATGTCCCACATCATTAGAGCATGTTTCACTAGCCATCCCAGCATCAGAATGACAGTAGTCATCATCAACTACTGAATGGTCATTGCTGTAGGCTGAAGTCGACAAGCTCTTCAAAGAGCTATCGCAATAAACTTTTTCCAGACCGCCAACTTTCTGATTCCATATATCCACAGCAGACTCCCCTTCAGATTCTACTCTGTCCCTATACCTGGACTCTCCATCAATGTGGTTACAGGAACCACAATGAGAATCATCGCTCACACATTGTAAAGACGAAACCTTTCCTTCACCGTTGTGGAACACTTCTTCATTCTCATCCTCAATCAAAGCAGATAGCATCCTTTCATATAGTGGATTCGCCTTATCTAGCTTCCCCAGATTAACTTTTCTACTCAAAGCATGGTTCCTAGACACATCCTCTCCCTGATCCAAATGATTCTGTTGTGTTCCACCTGAATGATCCATAAAGCTGACATTACCCTGTGGAGGAAATAACACAAATAACTATCATGCACATAACACAGTTAGGACTACAACTTTCCAGTTGTTAGAAAGGACGTTGGACTGCTTCAGTGAAGATTTACTGGAACACTGTGGTTTGCACCCGAGAACATCATCTCATCGAACTCTTCCATAGAATGAAGCTGTTTCAATAAGAAGGAAAGAAGAATGAGAGTGTCACTATAAGAAGGCATACGCCCAGTCAGGTGCATATCATCTAGAGTACCTGTTGCTTTAAAAAAGAGACAGACTCGTCATCAACAATGACAGAGCCAAATATACGCTTTATCTTTGGCCAAAATGGACCACCAAATGCATTATCTGCGTCATGAGAAAGGAAAACCAGGAAAGCTCAAGGGTCGACCAACAAAATATGTATAAAAATGGGTTCATGACCTTAATAGGACTGTTAAGAAGAAAAGGATGCATACTGGAACCATCCCGTGCTGAAGTAGCAGCAGCAACCAAAGTATCATGGTCGTCGTCGAATTCACCTGCCACATCTGATAATGAATAAAATAAAAAAAGCATCTCATGAAATGCAGAAATTGGCTAATACCGATCATTTATTTTCATGACTGTACAAATGATAGACTTCACCACTTCAGTGGGTTGCTATTACAATTATGTAACAGGAGGAATGCAAGAGTCAAAAGAACGGATAAAGAATTTTAATGAAATTCATTTGGCATAAGATTTGGACTTCATTTTCACATATTTTATAAAAAAAGCAAAATATAAAATTTAATCACAACACTTCTGATATGAGTTCATGCAGGTTTGTAGTCCATGCCACTACATGTTCACAAGTACATAAACCATGATAGTTTCTTTACCAAATAAAAACCATGATAGTTTCATGCAAAATTAATGGCCACAGGCTTATGACGTACCTGTACAATCAGAGGGACTGCTATTAAGCACTGGTCCAACTCGAGTCACGTAGCTCCGATCTTTTGATTTTCCACCGGAAGTCCGGCCAGATTTACTGAAAAACCAGAAAAATAGAAACAACTCAGCAAATCACACTTTTAAGTATCATGAACCATTGTCAAAATAATTAGACATCATGTGACATAAGTACCTTCTGACTTTATCAGAACCATCACGCAGGGTTTGAGGTAAGTTTGCCACTGGTGAATCATCCGTTTTTTCTCTCCCTAGAGGTGCGCCCGTTTTTGACTGGGACAAACCCCTGCCGCTCCTTCCATGTTTACGTACACCTCCATGTTCATGAGAACTGAGCCATTGTTTTTTCCCCGGAGGAACAAAATCCACAGCATTAAGGGAAACAGTGGTCAAAGAAACTTCTCCGCCATCTACGCCGTTCTCTTTCAAACCTTCCCAAGCTCCTGATTCATCGCTCTCAAGTACCCCCAATGGTGACGGAGATTTGTCAATTTCCTTCTTGACCTTTGCATAATTCTTACTGGAACTATAATCATGTAGAGATCCCCCTTTCCCAACACTACAATTCCGGGCACTGTAATCAAGCATTCCAGGACTGTCAGACAAGTTGTGAGTCTTTTCCGCATGATTCAGGAGTGGAGAAACCACATTTGCTCTCCTAAGACGTGATTTTTTGTGCATTCTCTGACCAACCCATTGTGCCATCGGTTGTGAAGAGGAACCCAAAGAGCGTTTTTTATCCCCGGCAATGACAATGGGTGGGATCTTATCGACTTTTGAAGTAAGTTCATAATCCTCAGAACACCCTCCAGGCATGGATTGTGAGATAGGAGAAGGATCTGCAACCACACCGGAACCAGCTCTTGGAGTCCTGGAGAACTTACCTTTGATTAGCAAACCTGGACTATTTGCAAGGTCCCCTTCCCGAACATTTATCCTAATAATAAATAAAAACAAAAATACAAGAGCGACTGAGAGCATGGCTTTGATGAACTGAAATCTTTAGTCTCTAATTATGAAAATAAGACGTATCCAAAAGCTAATGCGCTGATCAGATTAATAATCACATAAGAAATACCTGCTCCCCTTCGTTGATACCCCAGGCTCAAACATGTCCACGCGGTCTTTTGGAGAAGGAACAATGTCGGGCTCATTCTTAAGGGGTGTAGATGTGTTTGACCCAGGGGACTCGCTACGACTGGTTACTCTATTCACTCCAACCACTCCAAAACAATTTTTTGACCTGCAAGGAGATGAAAATAAAGAACAATTCAGATGTTAACTTCAAGCAAGAATAAGCAGAAGTCTTGCCCATTGCCGATAATAGAGGTAAGTTTGAAGTTTCACAGGCTTTCAGCATCGATAGAAAAATGGTTTAAGCTCCAATACATACCTGAAAGTTTGGCCATCACAAGATCTCAACTTTGAATCCGTAGAAGGCTTAGTAGGCAACAGTTGTTTTGATTCACCATCACCATTCACAAGTCTATTGCCCATGGCAGTGACTGAGCGCTTTCGTTTTATTTTCTTTGCCCAAACCTCGCCTCCACCAGGCACCTTACGCATCTTTTCTTCGCTCCTGTTTGAAGTTGCATTACTAATCTGAGACTTCTCCTCATTTCTCTCCAACAATGATGGTGGCCTTGGGGCAGGGAGTACCTTGTTGTCAACCTAAGAAATGTGAAAAAATGAAGTGAATATGATTCATGAAGGTGATCCTCCGTGAGTTAAATGATGAAGAATCCGAAGGTAGATACAAATGACAATCACCGACTTGTAGCAGAGTAAGCAATTGACTATGATCAAGTAAATGCAACATTTCACATATGACATGTTGTACTGAACTGTATCACAACTCCCTCTTCTTTAAAAGAAATATAATATTGTCAGATGGTGCAGAAAAATGTCGCGTCAGTTAACAAAGTGTGAAATTGCTGCCAGCTCCATTTATACACAAGTCAATCTAACCAATTCAAATCTTGCAGAAGGTCAATAAATGAAAGTTATCATAGTCATATTAAGTACATCACAAAACAAACTTTAGGAAACATGTCCAATTTGCAAAAAAAAAAAAAAAAATCAAGAGGAACAAAAGTCGGTGTCGTTACAATATTATCGGATGAGAGATTGTACAAGAGGCCCTTTTTATCACATCAAACACCCCATAATAACCTCTGCTGTCTTTGGAACGATCCCAAAAGGAACCGCTTTAAATATACCAGAAAAAAAAATTACAGTCAAATAATTTGACAGGGCCAAAATGTACAGAAATTCATGACAGCAAATTAAAAGCACGGTATATTGCGCATTGCTCTAGGTGGACATTAAATAACCAAAAATGTTGATTACTGACCCGTGCTTCTCCAATAGAGGTTCGGACACGCTTCACCACCACTGTATTCTTGGGCCTTTGACCTTGCCTTTGGTTTATCACATGACGAGGGTTTCCATGAAGTTGGGCGCCTGGTTTTTCCAACTCCGTCCCTGACTTCTCACCGGATACATTTTCATTCCTTTGCCGTTTCCTTGAGCTCAGATTCTCTCTGTACTTGTCCAATTTGAAAATTGATTCCCGAAACATATTTGATCTATCCCTGGAAAAAGATAAGATCTTTTGATGAAGTGATATTGATAGAACTATACAAGATCAACCTAAATTCCACTTTCAGAATTAGCCAGCACAACATTAGGGAAAATAGAATTTTCAAAGCCCTTAACAAGCCAAGAAACAACAAAAAAACGGATTTCAAGGTTTCTTAGAAGGAACAAAAAGCTGCAAGCAATATCCAGAAGGAACAAAATATTACTTGGCTTTCTTAGAACCACTTTCAACACTCTCTTTAATGTTCTTGAGTTCTTCACGTGCGGCTGGGTGTAAAGGCTTGGGCTGGCTCACCCCGAGTGAATTCCCATCCAACATATTTGCGAGGGGCAAGCCAAAGACCCTTTTGATGTCTCCGGCACGTACATGCTTCTGATTGCCGAATGAGATGGGATTCAGGGACAAGTACTGGGGCAAAGTAGGTATCTCTGATGGAGAATTAGTTCCCCCCTTGCTAGAATTATTGGCATGGCCTAACATGGTCTGCTAGATGGCCACTGAAATAGCTTATGTGATCAATGTAAGAACTTCCATGGCTGTCTTGTTTCAGTCTAGTCTGCCTGAGCTTTTAATTGGCCCATACTGGAAGATAAGATCAAGTGTCAGTGTTCTTTTGCGTACATTTACCCCAAGACAACCTTCCTATCTGCCAAATTCCACCTTTTCAGCGAACTTTCAACAATTAGGGATACCCAAATAATCGTATATTACTGCTATAGCTATATACGGCATATAAAACTATATATATAATCAAATGAAGCTCCTCTATCATGAATCACTATCACACATCATACAAGTCAAAACTACTATAACTCGAGAAATCCTCAATACCCAAAGATCAAATGTCCTCCGGGAGATCACACCCGCATAAAGCCCATCAAGAGTCCAACATCTCAGCAGTATCGCCCCTAAACAACTTAGGCATTTCTCATAAACAGATGCACGAAAATCCCAATCATTACCAACTCAATTCCTTTTATTTTTTTTTAAAGAAACAGGGTTGCTCCAAACAGGATCACTTCGATAAGGACTACAACGGCTTCACCAGATCACACCCGTAAAATCCCATAATCAAGAACTAAACTTTCACGAGACGATCACCCAGAAAGAACTCCCGCATTCGTCAAAAGAAACAAACACACCCAAAACCCCAATCGACACAAAATAAAAGGATAACACCCACGAGCATCCGCCCTCCAACTCCACGCTGCCTTTAACCCGACAATAATCCTTAAAAACCCCAAATTCAAGGGTTTGCGTCCCAAGGAGGGGTTGGCGCGAAGACGACTCACCCGCGGGAACGACGAAGCGGAAGGGGGAAGATGGATCAGATCAGAGGAGTTACGGGGGTCGGAATTTTTAATGGGTTTTGGACACCCGGGGGGGGGTGTTCGCGTTGTGATCCTCTGCCTGACCCACTTTGACCTTTTTGGTGATGATGAGCTGATCGTATCGTTGTCTACAACTGCGAGCGGTGGAATTTCCGTTTTTGATCGAATACGAACAAATTATGAATTACCCGTTTCATCTCTACGGGTTTTGTTTGGATTAGATTTGGGTTTGGACTGATCTCTTGGTTTTGACGACCGAATTTGTGGCCCCATTGTCTTTTGGGCTTTGAGGTTAGGAAAGTCCTTTTTTTTATGGAGGGAGGAGGATGTGGCAGAGAGCGTGGCATACACCGCTCGCCCTCGATGGGGCGGCGGCGGCGACGACGACGAACAACGATCTGTAGTGCAGCTTTTGTAGGTTGATTGAATGTGTTTTTCTTGATGATGGGATTCGGTTTGAAGAAGTTGCTTACTGTATGTATGATCTTGGATTTGTTTTGATTTTGTTGGGGTTTTCTTTTTGGTGTTCGCAGGTGGAATGCGATAGTTTTCTAAGGTTGATTCGAGGAGGAGGGCTTTTGTGCGGTGTTCTCGGGACCGATGATGATGATGGTGATGGGGCGCTTTGTTTGTGATTAGCTTCCGGATGTTTATGTCGCCCACTTGTCCGACCTTATTACCCAGTGAACAGAAGGCTCAGCGATGTGGAGGTGCACCTCGTCTTTGATTGATCTGCTCGTCCAGGAAGGCTTTCGTCAAGCAGGTGTCGTGCATCCATTTTCGTAGTGGATGTTGATTTAGGTTACTGAGGATGCAGCCGCGTCGAAGGTGAAATTTCTTTCCTTGGATATTTCTGCATGGGATGCAGGTGAACAATCAACCTTCAGAGAATTTGTTCATAACTTTTGTGCTAGGTACGTTCGTTAGTGTGACCCTTGATTCGTTTGTTGTTTGTTGCGAGCATTATTTTCGGTTTGATGGGAAAATTACATCTTTTGGGAAAGGCCCTTGCCAACACCTTATCTGATGGGAAAATGTTTAGGTTTATGATAAAGAAGAGAAGGATGAAAATCCTAAACCCTAAATGTTTAGGCACCATGTTTTAGGCACCAACATGGCGTTGGTCTAAGTGGTAAGGAGCGTGGATTCGCCTAATCGGGTTCGAAACCTACCGTACGCAGCCACCCCTGTTGGAAGACTCACCCACTATAGTCAGGTGTCCTACCCGGGTCGAGTCCGGATTAGTCGGAGCGAAGCTCCGGAAACCGGGCGGGCAACCAAAAAAAAAAAAGAAAGAAAGATGAATGGCAGAAGTGAGGTGATGCCTAGCTTTCTAATTCATTATGAACTCATCTCGTCTCTTTTTACATGAATGGAATGGAAAACTTAGACTGGCAAAAGGTTGCTGGCTGAGAAATGACTTTGAAGAAATGTTAGAAACCAAAGAATTATTGTACTTGAGAGCTGGGGAGGACCTGCTCTTAAGAATGTATCAATTTGAGAAGGTGAACATTCCCAAACAATGAACAAATTTAATATGCCCAATTTCAGCAATTGACTAATATACAGGTACAGTTTTTCGCTACTGCAGACGATATCACAACACCGGCGGTTCTTCTCCGAGCAACAGCGACTTTAAGATGGCATCGCATACACCCTGGTAGTGTATGATCAAGTGCCCCCCGTCAGGGATTTCGTGGTACTTGATCCAAGGCAACTTTGAGGAGATGTATCGCGGGAGTTGGTATGGCACTACTTTGTCTTCGTAACCATGCCAGATATGAACTGACGGACTATCTTCCTTCTGAAATGGGTCCTCGAGCTCCAGCGGGTCAAAGTCCCATTTCCCAAAACCTGTCTTGAAGTCACCCCTCAGGGTTTCAAACACGAGCCGTTCTCGTAGCTTTTCCTGTCAGACGATCCCATTCAGAGATGTTTAAGACACTCAGGGTCAAAATCGAGATCACTTACCGGGGTGAACATCGGGAATCCTCCCGCGTTCTTCTTCAAGGCTTCAATGTCCCGCTTGTTGAAAATGGATGGATCTCCATCCGATGGGTGATATTTCGTAGTGACAAACCATTGAAGCAACCCAGGAGCATGGCTTGCTATACGGATGGACCAGCGTATAAGCCTCCTTCTGTAATCTGGTTTCGTCAGTATGTCGGGCAGAGAAGGCCACCTGTAGTTGACGGTTGGAGCGATAAACACCACACCTGCTAGTCTGCACAGTAAATAGCACCCATCCTGATCATCGAAAGCCACAGAAGATGGAGACATGTAATGAATCTGGCAGATGCTGAAGCACGGTCGGTACCTATGAGGTATATGCTTGATGCAGCTCCAAGTGGGATAAGACCCCATGGAGACCCCGATGATATAAAACTTGGAGCCCAACTGCAACCGATCGGCCAGCTCTTCCACATCCTGAGCTTCGCTCCTCAGTGACCGCTTCGGATTGTAGTCACTGTCTCCATAACCCGCCCGGTCGTACAACACGATGTACAGCCCCAGGCTCTCTGCTACTTCCTGGAACATCAAAGAACAGAGGCATCAGCATTTCAACTTGCTTCTGATGCCACCACGAATCAGACAGAAATTTCTGCGACCGCGGATCAAATGCTACTTCGGATTCATCCCCGGAGTCTACCACATCCATTCCTAATTCCATTAACCACCGATAACAAAGAGAAAATTCATCGATTCCTATCCTCTAAATTACAATGTATAAATATGGCCTGGCTGTACTTTCCTCCAAATCCAAATCAACAACCCTCTAAAACCACAAAACATTATCAGATCGAAGACGTGCAAGCTGCGTACCAGGGAGACAGGGAAGTTCATCTCCTTGGAGCTGCCAAAACCATGAATGACGACGATCATATGATTAGCCCTGCTCTTAGGGACTCCCTTCTCGATATAAGCCAGGTGCCTCCCATCGCTAAGCTTAATCTTCGCCGACGCTACGGGCGGGTTCTCCTGCAATTCCCTACTCTCGGGAGGGGGCAACGCCGATCGCTGCTGGTCTCCCCTAGGGCCACCGTCGGGATCCACGATTCCCATCCCACGACCACCGCCAAAGCCGCAGAACCACCTGCCCCGAGTATTATTCAGCGACACAGCAAAAACCCAAATCAAGGACTTCGTCGTCGGTCCACGTAGATGCTGTCTTGGCACGCGTCACAAGCGAACGCCGCGCAATGAGATAGGTGCGACGAACAAGATCAAAACTTTAACGAAAGGGACGAATCCAGCCATGGAAGGAGATCGCAGGCAAAGCAAGGGAAACGGATTGGCCGGTGGCTTACCTGGGAATGAGGTTTGAATATTGGCCTTGTGGTTGGGCAGGGGAGGGGGAGGTCGGTTTTCCTGTTGGGTCCGTTCCGAGTTCGGACAAACACGGGGGGGGAGGGATTGGTCGGCTTGGTTGGACGGGAGGCAGGGAAGGTGCAATAAATGGCAGATTACAGAGGAGGAGGAGGGAAGGAGGGAGTCAATAATCAATCCAACAAGGGGGGAGGTGGCGTGAGTTGTCGGAGGAGGAGGAAGAGAGATCTGTTTGTAACACCAAAAAGGGTTGGACTTTTCTCTTACATCTTTTTGAATGCAAGCGCCCCCATCATGTCCTTTTCCTTCTGTCTCTCCCTCTCCCTCTCTCTGGCTGGGTGAGATTGAGAACGGAGCAGTTGTGGGGAAATATCCTTGTTCTTGGAGGATCCCCGGTTCGCTATTTATAGGAAGACATACAACGATGTGATCTGATGTATGTGAGAGTTACTACTACTTGTGCCTTAGCTTTGTGTATAATAAGGACATGTCCAAACACTTGGCTTTTCTGTCTTAACATGGGATTCAACTCAGACAACTTCCCCCCAAAAGTCCCTTGTTCCTGCGACCCAATCCCATCTGTAATAATAATAATAATGATAGTAAAGTATTAGTTTATAGTAGTCCCATGTGAGATTTGCACTTTCTCAGGCAAATCAATCGGGTATAAAACCAAAGGGGACACGCAAAGAGGGGAATTAATTAACCAAACTCGTAAACATCCACCGGTGATTCCCAAGTTGCATTCCCATCTACCCCCCCAATTCATTACATTTAGTGTGGTCAAACTTGCACTTAGGTGGAGTCATTATTGTCGCCATTTGAAGTGGTGACATTTGTCATGCTTGATTGGGGGGGGGGGGGGGACTGGACCATCTTATCCTTAGTGCAATATCGACTGCACCCATAAAAAGGAGAAAAGAATGGTTTGGTGGGTTGCTGCCAATTGTTAGTTTTACAAGCATTACCTTGTGCCAATTGGAAGCGTGTCTGCAAATAAGGGTCAAACAAAGCCCACCACCCGACACCACATTGGACGAGACTCGATAAATATTTATTACATAATTCTATTGAAAAGGGGGAGGTGGTTTGCGTTAGCTTGTGGTGAAGGTGAATGTGAGTTTTCCTTCATAGGCATGGCCCTTTTCCTCACCCCTTGTTCTGTTCTTCGCCGACATATCCTTAACTATGAAGCCTTTGACATCCACATGTTGCTTCCTTGTTTGAATTTGTCGTTTGTTTATTTTGGTTGCTTTCGTATGGAATGGAACGCGGAACAAACGACGTGAACCGTCGAGTCTTTGGTTGCTCGTCTTTCTCTGTTGGGGCTCTGCCCATGTCGGCTCTGTACTCTTACAACTTAAGGCCGTGGAGGCAGAACATACAAAGCCCAGTTGATGAATCACGATGGGCTTAAGACGAACCATTAAGTGCTGCTGGTCGGGGCCATTCGCGCGACGGTTGGTTCCTCCCCCAGGCAGAGCTCTCGAAACATAGCCTCGCAGAGTTTACCCTCGTGGATCATCAAGTGACCCCCGTCCGGGACCTCGTGGTACTTGATCCACGGCAGCTTCTTCGCCACATACCTCTGCAGCTCGACCGGTACCAGCTTATCCGCGTAACCATGCCACAGGTGGACCGACCCCTCCCCGTTTGGGAACGGGTTGTCCAGCTCCATTGGGTCGAACTCCCACGTCCCAAAGTGAAGGATCATGTCCCTGTAGAGCGACTCGTGCTCCCCCTGTTGCCGGATCTTGTGCTGTTTCACGTAAAGTGAGGGTGCATCCGTCAGGCGTAAAATGGTTGTGGGACAGAATGGGGTAGAATGTGAAGAGGACACCGCTGTAGTACCTCGTCCGGGTTGGGGAACTTGGACATGGCCTGGATGGTGGCGAAGTCCCTTGGGTTGTGGAGGATCGGATGCCTCTGCATTATGGAGGAGTAAGGGAACAACCTCTGGGTCATCCACCAGTACACGAGCCCCGGCATGTGGTGTGCGATCCACAGCTTCCACTGGTCCCTCTTCAGCTGTTTCTTGAATGCCTCCTGCGCCAGCTCTGGCGGGAAAGCCGGCCACCAGAAATTTATCACTGGGACCACGAGTGTCACCCCGGCCAGCCTGAACCGAGTCAAATGTAAGCCCTTCATTCATCGCACATGTACCCTCTAATGCAGAGTAGATGTGCGGAATCTGCCGTACCTGTGGGGGATGTACTTCATGCAAGACCAGACGAGGTGTGTCCCAATCGAAAGGCCCATCAAGTAAAACCTGTTTCCGAGCTCCAGCCGGTCTGCGAGCTCCTGTATATCGAATGCCGCACTCTTCACAGTACGTTTCTGGTCGGGGTCGCTCTCCCCGTAACCGGCCCTATCGAAAGTCAACAAGTACATCCCAATTTCCTCCATGAATTCCTGCAGTCCCCATGAAAAAACACAACCACATCTCCGTCTTAACACTCGTACTCCTACCAGAAAGAACTCGAAACCACGTTTGTCTGTCTGAAGCATGAAAAACCTGCGACAGGGGAATGTAGAGGTCCTTGGAGCTGTCGAAACCGTGAACCAGGACGACCCGAAACCTCGCCTTATCTTTCGGCACTCCCCTCTCCCTGTAAGCAAGGTGCCTCCCGTCAGCGAGCTTGATCCTAGGGGACGTCACAGGGGGACCGTTCGCCGTCCCGCACACCTTGGGAGGAGGAGGCCTAATCCTCCGGAACACATAAAAGATGACTCCGGCGACGAGGATCACCACAGCCTGGACAGACATCGGGACCCGTGTATGATGATGACCGATGGGAACGACAGCGGACGTCAAAGTATCGGACGAGGTATCCGCCGGGGAGTTAGTGACTGAACAGCGGGCGGGAAAGGGAAGGGTTTTAAAGGGGGAGGACAAGGTCGTTGACTTTCTGGTTAGAACGACAGGCACATCCGACAGATCGCGACGAGGAAGAAGACGATGGAGGGAAATTAACACCGACCCTCTCTCCCAACAATAAGACAAGGGCAGGAGTTGGCGACCCAATCCCATCGTCCCTGATCCCTCCATGGAGCAAACCCTCATCACCATCATCATCCTTACAACAACTCCATTGGATCTGAGATTCTCCTGTCTGGGAAAAAGTCCATGATATTACCAAATCATCTCATGAATTATATTTTTAACATTTTTGGTTGGTGGGCAGTGAAGGGTGACCTGATCCTGATCCTGATGTTCTTCCTTTTCTCTTTTTCTTCTTCTTTTTATTAATCAGATCACATCCGACTTTGTCAATGTAAGAATGAAATGTTGATTATCGGATGGGTGGGGGTGGGGAGCACGTGATTGCGTGAAATCTGGGAAGAAAATCATGAGTTTTACGATGATAGGACATTTCTCTCGTCCAAACACTTCTTTTATCTCGGATTTTCTCACGAGGATAATGTTCGGTCTCGTTGGGCCTGGGCCCTGGGCCCAACTTGATTAGTATTCATTCGGTGAGATTCTGGGCTCCACCCAATTCTGGCCCATCTAATAGAAAAAATAAAGGAATAAATAAGAAATGCTCAAAGCGATTTTGAGTTGGCCCTAATTGCAATCAAAGCATCAAAAAATTAGCTGAATTTGGGGACAATCATCCCCTATTTGTGGAGCTAAAATATTACTTTTATTCCGGGTCAGCACATTTCTTATCACATCAACCATTAACTAATGTCAACTTAGATTAGTATTGGACTATATGTGTCCTCCAATTTGTGACGATAATGATTGGGATAGAGTTTATGTTCTGGAAAACAAGAGGTATTTGAAATGAGTAAATTTTCTTTTTTGATATTAGTTTGTAAAGTAACCTTAGGACATAAAGCATATGATCTGAGAAGACAAAAATCAGGGGGACATGGTCTTGCAAGTAACTAAACATAATTCTATAAACATGGGATTTCTTAACACTTCCATGGATCTTGCTTTAAGACTCCATACACTGATAAACAGGAAAGAAAGAAAGAGAACTGCGAGAATTTGTGATGGTTAGTCTTTTGAGATAAGAAGATGATTCACCCAATTGGTGAGATTGGCTTATGAATCACCTAAAGCACACCACGCCTGAAAACTTTACTTAGATAAGCCAAAAAGCCCCTGCATATCCAAACACTGAATTGAAGGACAAACTTCTTTTAGAGAAAGGACAATCGCCTTTTTCACGTGTATATAAAGGTGGGCGTGTTCAATGTCATGCAACATCATCCCCCAGACAGGAAAAAACATTGTCCTAAGAAGTTGGAACGGGACTTCGACAATGGCCCGACCCTCCGCTGTCTGTTTGGTTCTCCTTGCTCTCTTGGCCGTCGGGGAAGCAGCCGGTTGGGGTCACGAGTATGCCTACTGTAAAAACGAACATTGCCGAATCGTCAAGAAGGACTGCCCACATACTTGCCGTCATAGCTGCAAAGTCGACTGTGAAACCTGCAAGAGCGTTTGCCGTAAGCACTCCTCCTAACAGACTCCCCCTCTTGTCCTTGAGCTTATAAGTCATTTTTATCTCTTTGGTTGCTTGTCATGTGAACAGACTGCGACAAACCCGGAGGCGTGTGCCAGGACCCACGTTTCGTCGGTGGTGATGGCGTGACCTTCTACTTCCACGGGAGGCAGAACAGGGACTTCTGCCTCGTGACCGACCCCAACCTCCACATCAATGGCCACTTCATCGGAAAGAGGGGGGACAACATGACCAGGGACTTCACCTGGGTTCAGTCCATCGGCGTCCTCTTCGATGACCGCCAGCTCTACGTCGGCGCCATGAAGACTGGCGTCTGGGAGGACGCCAACGACCGCGTCTCGCTCGCGGTTGACGGGGAACCCATCTACCTGCCCCAGTTCGCAGGAGCTACATGGAGATCCGACTCGTCTCCCCAGATCACAATAACCAGGACACGGGACACTAATGCGGTGGACGTAGAGGTGGAGGGGCGGTTGAAGATCACAGCCGTGGTCGTGCCAATAACACAGAGGGAGTCGATGATCCACAACTACGAGATAACGGAGGAGGACTGCTTCGCTCACCTGGACATGGGCTTCAAGTTCTACTCGCTGACGGACAGCGTGAGCGGAGTCCTGGGACAGACTTACGCCAGGAACTACATGAGCAGGGCAAAGATAGGGGCGAGGATGCCGGTGCTGGGAGGTGAGAGGGAGTTTGCGGCCTCGGGGCTGTTTGCAACGGACTGCGTGGCAAGCAGGTTCGTGGGGAGGATGGGAAGGGAAGGAGAGGAGTCGAAGTCGTCGGGCATGGAGTACGCAAACATGGAGTGTGCGAGCGGAGGAGTGGATGGCACTGGAGTCGTCTGCAAGAGGTAATCAATTCATGCTGAAATTACAAAGTTGACGACAACTTAAAATAAAAGATGTCTCTTGTGTTGTTGACGTGTATTATGATAAATAAAGGGGGGTGGGGGGATCTAGGCGGGGGTGTGTAAGGACGAAACTGCCCTCTGCTTAGACCGCAAACTATCCCACTTAATCCCTTTTTCTTTTTAAAAAACGTGTATGGGGGTCATCCTTCTGAATGAATGACTCTTTCTGTCTTCAATAATTAACGCGTTGTTGCAATAGGGGCGTGGTCCGAAGGAGTGGGCTCTTGAGTTATTAGCCCATATCCTTTAAGTGGGCTTATGAGAAATAATGGGCTTTACATAGAATAATGTCGAGCCCATCGTCGCTCTGGGAATCTCTGTTGGGACGTAGAAAAGCGAAGATACGGCCCCCGGCTGAGCATTCTGGAAGGGGTGAGAGTTTCGGGACCAAAAGAAAACAAAATGCAAAGTGGGTGGGTGTGGGGGCGTCTCTCTCCCAAAGGGTCCAATAATGGGCGTCTCTCTCGTCGTAATTATTTTTCCTTTTTATCCCCACAGCCTGAAAAAGTTGTCTGCAAGTTGCAAGAACTCCATTTAGGAAGCCAGTTTCAGGTCTCGGACCCAGGACACAGAGAGAAAGAGAGAGAGATCGTACACATGTTGGAATGGAAAGGGTGCAGAGTGTGTGTGTGTGTGGGGGGGGGGGGGGGGTGGTCTCTTTTACTTTAGGAAGTAGATAGAGACAGTCCCTTTTGAGCACAAGCACAAACTCATAGTGACATTAGGATAGCCCCTTCAACTGTTCACATTCCCTTGGTGGTGATGGTGACTGGGGGAGGGGGCTATGTCTACTACTCTCTTGGCTGATTTCATATGGGAGGCTCAGATGGTGGTTCACATGGTAACCTCAGACAACTACTGTTTTAGTCTTCTTTTCCCTCGAAAAGGCAAGGCCAGGCCAGAGGGTAGTTTTTTTCTCTCGTCTTTTGGTCGTCGGGATTCCATGACATCTTGCTATTAATGGGTTATGATTCCTTTCCAACACCACTGACACACACTCCTCCACAGACCAAAAAACCCTAAGAAACAAAAGGGATTTTTTTTTTATAACAATCTATTTATATGTAGTCATCATACCTTTGTTAATTTCCAGTTATCTCGTGTATTTCCTCGTACTTTGTTTGGTTTGGTCTACTTCTCCTCCTTTTAGTGATGATTATGACTTGTTTAAAAGTCCACACTTATCAGAGGGTATAATTAATTACCGATCTAATGCTTTTACTCGAGTCGTTTTTACTTTTACTTCAGTGATTCTTGCATTTATTTTGGGCCCTGCAGTTGAGCTCGAATCATTCGTGACAGCAGAAATGCCCGCAATTAACATCGGACTTGCTACATGGAAATAACATCCTCGTTTCGTCTCGCGACGATCAACGCCTCCTCGCGGCGGTCTCCCTCTGGGCATTGAAGTACAGGGCGGCGACAGGCAGCCCAAGGTCGTTCTGCTCGGCAAACTTCCTGGTGTTGAACATATCCCTGGAGGCCGGCGGTTTTAGCACCTGCCGGCGCTGCATCTGCTTGTACAGCAGGAATACGAACCTGTGTATCCCAATGTTCGGCCTCGGCATCTCGTAACTCACCATCTCCTTCCCTGCAATGTGACCCCCGTTAATTTTCGCGACTCAGTCGAACTATCCTCGCATAATAAACTTGGCGTCCGTAGTCATGGCTCACCGAACATGGCATCAGTGGTCCCCGGAATGTCCGTCACTATCCTGTATCATCACAAAAACAGAAACAACATATTCCATGATCGACACGGTTGAACTAACGAAAACAAAATCGCGCCTTCTCAAGCCGAAGATGGCGCCTACCAGTGCAGGTGCTCTCTCAAGTACGGATCACTCGGTCCAGGTACATCCGGATCGGTCATCACCTGCATAAAACATAATCAATCAACACTAGTATTTACAACGGTCGTAAAAGGTTGCCGACACACACACAGAGAACTGATTAAATCTCGCGTTACCAGGGTGAAGAAGGACCTCATGTCGCCGCCAACGACCTCGACCTTAGGCTTGAGGGAGACCCAGGAAGGGAACAGCTCGTGACCGTTGAACACCTGCTTGTTGCAGTTGTAGGTGACCACCATCTTGACGTTGGGGGTCGTAGGGATGAGGCCCTCGATGACGTCTCCGATGACTCCTCCGACCAGTAGGGGATCCATTGCGACCTTCCCGGACATGGCCAGCAAATAACCACCCCCTTGGTTATGCTACTACTACTTTCCAATGATGTGGGCACAATGCATGTTCTTTCACCACTATTTGTAGGGCTCCATGGGAATGATTCATTCATGTATGTATAGAAAATATTATATCCGGTATATGCTCCCCGAGCTCAAACATTGTGTTGGAGGTAAAAGGTGTGGGAGGGGCTTTTGCAATTAAGGTAACAACACTTGCAATTGAGATGTCACATTAGCTGGATTCCATTCCTTTCACTTATGTGTTATACATTGAGTGGGGCTTTTATATGTTCACTATGATATTGCTTGTGCCTTAGAGAATTTTGGGTACGTGTAAATCATGTAATGGCTTTGTTTTGTGATGATGGGTCACTTCAAATTCTAGTATTGGATTAAGAAGACAGGTGTGAGGTGGGGTTTTGTCAAATTGGGGAATTAGTGTACGAGTTGAATTTCCTCTTATAGGAAAGAAGAGATCAAATCCATAGAGCATAATTCTTATGACACCATTACCCCACCCCCCCTTATTCCCTCCCTTTGGCCATGATGGGGATTAATAATAATAATTATTATTATTATTTAATCCTTGATATATTTTTTTGGGGGCTTAATTGCGACGTTCCCATGTGTGATGGGCTGGACTGCTTGTGACATTAAGCCCATGAGTCATAAGCCCAGTTAATGTAATTGGGCTCATTCTTGAAGCCCATTATGACCCAAGATTCACATATTCAAACGGCACATTATATTATTAATGATAGGGGGAAGACAAAAGAGTCATTAAGCACATGACACATTTTAAAAAGGAAAAAGGGATTAAGTGGGATAGTTTGCGGTCTAAGCAGAGGGCAGTTTCGTCCTTACACACCCCCGCCTAGATCCCCTCCCCCCCTATTTATCATAATACACGTCAACAACACAAGAGACATCTTTTATTTTAAGTTGTCGTCAACTTTGTAGTTTCAGGATGAATTGATTACCTCTTGCAGACGACTCCAGTGCCATCCACTCCTCCGCTCGCACACTCCATGTTTGCGTACTCCATGCCCGACGACTTCGACTCCTCTCCTTCCCTTCCCATCCTCCCCACGAACCTGCTTGCCACGCAGTCCGTTGCAAACAGCCCCGAGGCCGCAAACTCCCTCTCACCTCCCAGCACCGGCATCCTTGCCCCTATCTTTGCCCTGCTCACGTAGTTCCTGGCGTAAGTCTGTCCCAGGACTCCGCTCACGCTGTCCGTCAGCGAGTAGAACTTGAAGCCCATGTCCAGGTGAGCGAAGCAGTCCTCCTCCGTTATCCCGTAGTTGTGGATCATCGACTCCCTCTGTGTTATTGGCACGACCACGGCAGTGATCTTCAACCTCCCCTCCACCTCTACGTCCACTGCATTAGTGACCCGTGTCCTGGTTATTGTGATCTGGGGAGACGAGTCGGATCTCCATGCAGCTCCTGCAAACTGGGGTAGGTAGATGGGTTCCCCGTCAACTGCGAGCAAGACGCGGTCGTTGGCGTCCTCCCAGACGCCAGTCTTCATGGCGCCGACGTAGAGCTGGCGGTCATCAAAGAGGACGCCGATGGACTGAACCCAGGTGAAGTCCCTGGTCATGTTGTCCCCCCTCTTTCCGATGAAGTGGCCATTGATGTGGAGGTTGGGGTCGGTCATGAGGCAGAAGTCCCTGTTCCGCCTCCCGTGGAAGTAGAAGGTCACGCCATCGCCACCGACGAAACGTGGGTCCTGGCACACGCCTCCGGGCTTGTCACAGTCTGTTCACATGGCAAGAAACCAAAGAGATAAAAAATCACATATAAACTCAAGGACACGAGGGGGAGTCTGTTAGGAGGAGTGCTTACGGCAAACGCTCTTGCAGGTTTCACAGTCGACTTTGCAGCTATGAGGGCAAGTTTGTGGGCAGTCCTTCTTGACGATTCGGCAATGTTTGTTTTTACAGTGGGCATACTCGTGACCCCAACCGGCCGCTTCCCCGACGGCCAAGACAGCAAGGAGAACCAAACAGACAGCGGAGGGTCGGGCCATTGTCGTAGTCCCGTTCCAACTTCTTAGGACAATGTTTTTTCCTGTCTGGGGGATGATGTTGCATGACATTGAACACGCCCACCTTTATATACACGTGAAAAAGGTAACAAGGCTTTGTCCTTCAATTCAGTGTTTTGGGTTACTTTCGTTTTTGGTGGGGAGGCTTTTGCCATATCCAAGTAAAGCTTCAAAGTTTCTTTATGGTCATGAGTAAGCAATGACATCAATTGGTCGATCCTTTCATTTTATCCAAAAGTCAAACCATCTTAATATCAAGCTTCCTATCTTTTTCAGGGGTATTATCCCCTCTTGAATCAAATAATCTCCACCTCCCCCCCCCCCCTTCTTGTACTTTAAAACTTATGAAGCATAACTAAACAACACTCAGCCACATCTGAGCAACTTGTCCAATTATAAATTCAAATATCCACAAGGATGTTCATGTTGCTGCCAAATTGGGTCATTTATCTCTTTTCTACTTTAACTGCCATTAGGGAAGCACCTTTATTTGGAACTGCGCTTAGCTAATATGATTATTTCCCTAGTAGTCAAATAAGCCCGTTAACACCAGTAATGGGCCTATAGGCCCAATTACAGGTCCATGATCACACTAAACGACATTGGGCCCATTTCGTATTTCATTTGAAATATTACTGACGGGTTAAAAAGGGGCTGAGAGTATTACAAAGGACGAGGATAACATGACAAAGAAGTCCAAGGCCTTAAATTTTCCGGAGCTTCTCGGCGACCACCACCGGGTTTTGCCTCTGGATCTCTTCCCTCCCTTCCTTCTTGTAGTCGTACCTGCAGCCGTGCTTCTCCGGGTATCGATGGACGCCGCAGTACGTCGTTCCGCACCTGCAGTGGAACCCCGTCAATCCCACGCGCTTCCGGCAGGACGTGCATCTGTTCACGGTCATGGCCGCGGGCGGAATCGTCATTGAAGGAGGAGGAAGGATGGGGGAGATTGGTGCAGCTACCGGGGTTGCCTTGATGGCTGCGGCAGCAGCTGAGGAATTGAGAGGAGGCTGCTGGTCGAGGGAAAACTTCTTGTAGGGACCCTGGTTCGACTTAGCACCCAAAGCTTGTTCTTCCGCCATGGCTGCGATGACAATCTCTTAGGGAGATGATATCAGAGGATGGACGATTTCCTTTTAGGTGGCGGCTGTCTTGATATTTAAGAGCTTTCTTCTCACGTGGGTGCTGTCGGTAAAGACGTGTTTTGGTACAATGAACGGAGGGAGGGATGGAAGAACAGAGTCAAAACATTCAATAATCGCCGCAATTGATCTTTTCCAACGGCAGATAAAGACCAAACCATCAACGTCATTGTTTTGGAAAAGAATCCTTCAACGCACGCAACTTGTCGATATAATGATCTTATAGGCACCCCCAAGTCATGCTTCTACCAATGCTTTTATCTCGATATCGTCACATCTGCCTTAGTCCGTGTCACTTTGGACCATTTCTCTGTTTCTGCCGCGTTCGCATCATCTTTCCCCAAATCCGTTATTCATTCCCAGCAGCGGAGCCAGAATATGGAAAAGTTCATGATAGTGTGATTATGCGTGTTTCTTACCTAGCGACGGCAACGACGTATGCATTCCACGAATCTTGCTGCAGGAAGCTCTTTACCTCCTCGTATTTTACGTCTCTTCCCATCCCAAATCCTTCTACGCTTCGGATGTCATCGGAGTCAGGCATCTGCCGCAGCCAGAAGTGGATTGAGTGAAACCCGGCCTCTTCCAGGCATTCCTTGACCTCGGGCAGAGTCCATCTGATTTTGTAGCCATTGAGATTGATGGCATTGATCAGTTCATTGTACCCTATATTGAAGGAAAACCACGAATCCAAATACTGGGGCAAAGAAACGATACTCACAGCCGCCAGCTGTATGAAAAGGCATGGCGGATCTTCTTCTGGGGCTTCTGCAGATGATAGTGCAAGCTAATCCGCGTTTTCCTCTCCAGTATGTTGAATTCAGCTTGCTCCCATATATACTGCACAGGCTCCACACCATCGGAAAACTTTTCTAGCAGACCCAATTGTCTTACCCTTAGTTCACACAGATGCTGCGAGTTCGTACTTGAAAAGGGTCGTGAAAACACTAGAACATAATGTCGTTTTCCATATAGCAATTTACAGTAGGGTGGAAAATACGTGTTTTATTATGCACATGTTCCCAGAATTAGTCACTTAATTCCTCAAGTAGTACAAATGATCACGTACTTAGCACGGATAAAGCTGAGAGAAAATGAAGGGCATACCGTGAAATTGGGGAATCTCCTCTGAAGCCTGAGCTTATGCTCTGATGATGTCCCACCGTATAAATCCATCACAAAGATACCGCCTTCTCTCGAAATCGCATTGCGTGCATGTTTGAAATACAAAAGCAATTCTCCGCGTTTGTGGAGGCAGCAGCAGCTGTAATTGAAAGCGCAGATAATATCCCTACCCGGAATCTGTTTCAAATTGGTTTTAAGAAGCTGCTCTTCGGGAGAAGTTATGAGATCAACTTGGGGATCAGATTCCTCCTCTCCATCTTCAGTACTTGCCTGCTGGTCGGATATCCTGATAGCTCTTACTAATTCCTGTGGCTCGAGGCTTACAAGCGTGGCCTCAAATGGTTGAAGAACATTTCCATGGAAAAGGGAAATTCTGGAGGACTCGTTGGATCCAAACGTGCTAATGTTGTTCTTGATGCACCAATTTAGAGCCTCAAAGTCAAGGTCCAATCCAACGGCAGTGCGCCTCGGGTCACTGCGAAGCCATTCTGTACTGTAGCAGATGAAAACAATATCAACATCAAGGACTTCTGATTATACAACATCGACACTAAAACTAGCATTCCAAACAATACCACTTTAAAACATGATCCCATGTCCTAAACGAATAGACTCGTGGCATTTCTAAATGAAGCTAAAAATGGCAAGAAAACGGCAGTGTCATTTGGGGCCCCAAGACGAATACCCTGATATAAGCGTGAAATCCCAGATAAATGCTTCCGCAAATCCTACCGCTGGCATTCTATTATCTCTACAGAGTCGGCACTGAGATCAATAGCCTGCACCTTGGCCGGCATTTAACTTTGTCATACATATTTCAGTGTCAAACGCTCAAACCAACCAACAAACACATATCAGGCAACGGCAAACACTCTCGAGAACGCACGCAGACCGGAATGACTGACATTCCCTCAAACAACCGCAACAACGCACCTGAGAAGAGCGGTGCCGCAGAAATCCTCCTGGAGGTGGAGGGGCTGCCTCCCGCCGACGTACATCAGAAAGAACTTCAGCAAGTAGCTTATATCCCCCTTAGGCGACTACTTCCCACCACCGAAGAAAAAAAAGAGAGAGAGAACCAACTCAACTAACTTCACGACTTCCCCTTCCAATCCAATAAAAAGCCAACCTTTTACATCGAAGGGACAAGACCCACCTGCACGGATTGCTGGTAAAGGAGGAACTTCGAGGGAACATCCTCGCTCACTCCCCCCGGCTGGTCGTCCACGTCGGGTTCGCTGTCGGAAGGGGGAGACTTTGGGGATAAAGACACGGTTTCTAGGTCGAAGGTGGGATCATCCACCTCCTCAGGAGCTTCGAGTAAGTAATGGGAGGAATCTCTTCTTGGGTGCCTCTGGTGTCTCTGTTTCTTCTCCCTCTTTCCCATTTCCCCTCCGGCGGCGGCGAAGGAGTTGATGGAAGGGGGGCTGTTTGGTTTCCCGTCTTGTTGGCCCTCTGTTTATTGACAGTAACTTTGGGCGTGAGACGACAGAAACCCATTTACTCAATAATCCCCATTCAACCAAATGCAAATCCCACTAAAATTGAATTATCATAATTACCCATTAGGCCAAAATCACTCCTCAACATCCAAGATTTAAAAAAAAAAAAGGCCAAATCCCAAATTATGGCATTTTTATTATTATTACAATACATATGAAACCAAACAAGCCTTGCAATGTTAAGCTTAGCGGCGAAACCTGGAACGCCAAAGACTGCTTATTTACCCCCTTTATTCCTTCCTCCCGAGATGCCTTCGTCGTTGACGATTTGATTTCTTCCCCCGTCGATCGGGATTTCACCCCAACCCCCACTTCCCGAATCGAAACCCCCTTATCCCTCCTGGGTCGATCCATCGATCAGAAAGCGTCGACCTTTGATGCGACCCGCGATCGGAAATCCCTAAAGAAGTCATCATGTACAGCAACTTCAAGGAACAGGCGATCGAGTACGTCAAGCAGGCCGTGCAGGAGGACAATGCGGGCAATTACGCCAAGGCCTTCCCTTTGTACATGAACGCCTTGGAGTACTTCAAGACCCATCTCAAGTACGAGAAGAACCCCAAGATCAGGGAGGCCATCACCCAGAAGTTCACCGAGTACCTGCGTCGCGCCGAGGAGATCCGTGCCGTCCTCGACGAGGGCGGCCCTGGCCCCGCTTCCAACGGGGATGCCGCGGTGGCCACCCGTCCCAAGACCAAGGGGAAGGATGGCGGCGGAGGGGACGGTGGGGATGACAGTGAGAAGGAGAAGCTGAGAGCTGGCCTTAATTCTGCGATCATTAGGGAGAAGCCTAATGTGAAGTGGAACGATGTGGCCGGGCTCGAGAGCGCCAAACAGGCGCTGCAGGAGGCGGTTATCTTGCCCGTCAAGTTCCCCCAGTTTTTCACCGGTCAGGCACCGCCTCTTTCATAAAGGATTGTGCTTGATGATGTTGCGGATAGTTAGAGGATTGGTTGAGACAGAAAAGGGAAGATTATAGTGTATCTTGACGATTGGTTCCTTTGATGCCCATTCTGGTCATAGAACGATGGCAAATCTGTCTCTAGCCTCAGACAAGCTAAACAGACGCCCACGAATCTATAAGAGTTCTGTTCAATGTTTGGTTATGTCCTCTTAGCTTTTTGTTGTGATTGTAAGTTCTCTCAATGGGAGAGCAAATTGCAGTGTTTATTTGGGACACCACTGGCAGCCTTTTTACACCTATTCCCTTTCGCTCTAAGTTTTGCTGGGCTGCAGTCTCATACAGGGTAATTTATGTCGCTTAGTCTAGTCATAACACTCCGCTCTGTTATCCGTTCCAGGGAAGCGGCGGCCCTGGAGAGCTTTCCTTTTGTACGGCCCCCCTGGAACTGGAAAGTCTTATTTAGCGAAAGCTGTTGCTACTGAAGCCGACTCTACATTTTTCAGGTAATGCATTATGTTTCTAGTGAGTTGCTAGTTAGAAATTGATTTGCTATATACTTAAGTGGCAATGCAAGAAGATAGTTGTCTGATTTTTCATGTTTTGATAGTGTTTCTTCGTCGGACCTTGTATCAAAATGGATGGGTGAAAGTGAGAAGCTAGTGTCCAGTCTTTTCCAAATGGCTCGTGAAAGTGCTCCTTCCATCATCTTTGTTGATGAAATTGACTCTTTGTGTGGGCAACGTGGAGAAGGCAACGAGAGTGAAGCGTCAAGAAGAATCAAGACAGAACTACTTGTCCAAATGCAGGTAAACTGTGGAGTAGTCGGAAGATTTAAGGCTGGAACATGGGAATTATCATCTTGTGCATGGAATTAGGCTTTATTTGAGGATTTATTTGATACTTAACTCAAAATGGTCATGTTGGAGTTGTAAAGTCAGTTAAAATTAAGGCGGTCTCATGTTTCTGTTTCTTGAAAGAGAGTTTTGTTACCTTTTGGTAGATAGCTCAGTCCCTGATAGAGCAGTAATGTGTTAGTTTGCTGTTTTTGTTCAGGGGGTAGGGCATAATGATGAGAAAGTTCTTGTTCTTGCCGCGACAAATACTCCGTATGCTCTTGATCAGGTAATTTTTTACTTGAGAAATTCACATAATTTGCACCGTAAGGCCGCCGCTTCAGGCATGCCTAATAAATGTAATTTTTCAGGCCATTAGGCGACGTTTTGACAAACGTATTTATATTCCGCTACCTGATTTGAAGGCTCGACAACATATGTTTAAGGTGCTCAAAAGTTTCTTCTGATTGGAAGTTGCGTTGATGGCTTGTGGTAACTTTTGATGGGACATTATTATAAAAAAAGTATTTTCCATCGTAAACTTACGCAGGTGCATTTAGGGGATACACCTCACAATTTGACTGAAAGTGATTTCGAAAGCTTGGCTCGGAAGACAGAGGGATTCTCAGGTTCAGATATCTCGGTTTGCGTGAGTATATAAGCCTTCTGCAAATAGTTGATTATTCAACTGCTTGATCATACTTGAGCTCTTAGAGGTAACTTGATGTGCATGTCCAATTACTTTGTAGGTCAAGGATGTGCTGTTTGAACCTGTGAGGAAAACCCAGGATGCAATGTTCTTCATTAATAAGCGTGATGGCACGTGGGTGCCTTGTGGACCAAAGCAGCCGGGCGCTGTTCAAATCACAATGCAGGATTTGGCTGCCCAAGGGCAAGCTCCAAAGGTATGAACTTTGGGATGTAGTGTATTATCAATAAGTTATGGATTGTGACGGTATTAATATCTCTTTTCGGCATTTAAATCCTAATCCCGACAGATCTTTTACGTATAACGACGTTGAATATTTCGTAGAATTGAACAATGGTTAGAAAGTTTTCGACTTTGAATTCTTTCTCCATCTGCTGTCTCTGGTATTTTTGTATTTGATTGTTGTCGATGCTGGTTTGACACCCTAAAAGTGAAGATGTCTATTTAAAAGGAGCCTTTTGCTGTTGACGAGGGAACTTTCCTTACCTTAGTACCACGTGCCTGGTTCAGCTTCTTGGGAGTGCCTTAATCAAGACACAATACGCTGCATCAATTAATGGCGCCATGCTTGGTTTCTGAGCCCTTTTTGCTCTTTATTATATGCAGATTATACCACCTCCTATATCAAAGGCGGACTTTGATAAGGTGCTAGCTAGACAGAGGCCAACTGTTAGCAAAGCAGACCTAGAAGTCCACGAGAGATTCACGAAGGAGTTTGGCGAGGAAGGTTAAACCAATACTACTGCAGAAACTGGACCTGCTGGGTCGCAGGTGTGTTAAGTTTGTTTGATGTAGCCGAATCCCCCCTCCTTTAGTTTATTCTGGCATTTGGTTGGGAAGATGACTTCCTTCCAAAATGTTGCTACTGGCGCTTGATTATACTCTCTTATATTTGAACGCTGATTTCCAACTTGTATAAAGGAACACTTGTTTCCAGGATTTGCTCGAAGCCAGGTTACTGTGTCTTCCTTTATGGGCCTTCTGTATGGCTGCAAGTCTTCCTTGCATGAATTGAGCATATATATGCCTTTGTCAAGAAGCCCATTAGAGACTTTTGTGAAGCTGAGAATTTTTTTCCCAGTGGGGGGGCTTGCCATTCAAAGCATGATGATAGCCTGAGGAATGGGATGATATTATGGGTTTCTGGGACGACTGTAAGCTGTTCACTGTCAAATAGATGAGTCGCTGTCTTCTGGTGTGGACCCAACAGCACCGCACTATGTAACTTGTCAGAGTTAAAAGGCAAGAATTCTTTGTCCCAAGTATTTGGAAATCAACAAAATCTTACAGAAGCATTTGGTAGGGAGGATTGACTGACACCAAGCAAGGATTATTCAACTCTAAACTTGAAAAAGCTTTTGACCTGCCAAAGAGGACAATAATTCTTTGCCAAAATGGGGCAAAATATTTTGGTCATAGACTTTTCCTTCATCCCCCCCCACAAAATCCCAAAAAACTTTGGAGGGGGTTGCCCAGATTATTCTCATTTTACTTTTCAAGTCCGAATAACATCTGATTGCGAAAAAGGATGTTCATATTATCATGATTAGCGGAGAAAATAATCTTAGTTATTTGTCAGTTACTGCCCTTCTTCTAAAGAATTTTGGGGGGGAGGGGGGGTCCAATTAAAACTTGTAAGCAGCCCCTAAACAGCTAATCACGGTAGAATTCTTCCTGTTAGGAAAAAGTTAATTTGGCCCTACATTGTTTGTAATGACCTTGTGCTTGATCGTGAACGTTCTTCCTTGAAAATGGGTTGTTCTTATCCAATGCCCTTCTCTTCTCATTTTTCTTCTGTTAAAGGGAATTCAGGACTCTGTAACTCACCCATCTATCAAATTACGTGAACTCTTTTCTTTCTTGCAGATGGGTCAAATTTTTTAGCACCGGGGGTTGCATACATCTATTGTCCTCAAAGCAGATGACCTGATGTCCCCTTTTGATGCGAGTGTGATCGAGCAAAGCCAAGTCCGGACCAACTGACCGTCCCACCCCGCCCGGCATCACCACCTTTAATGCAAGTGTTTCCCACTCTCCCTCCCCCTCCTCTCCACCCTCTTGTCACCGTGTGGACAATCTAATCTATATGACTCGCAGACCAAGTTAGGAGGTCGGACCTAAGTATTTTGTGCAAGTTGTCCGAGAACTCATTTACTATTCAAGAATACCAAACAAGCAAAGAAGAATTGGGTCTCCCATTTCACACAAACCCATTGACGATTCTTACACAGAAACGTGCCTGAAAAAGATGGCTGCCAAGAAGTTTGGGGTCGAACTAATAAGAAAGGGAAGACACGTAAATGAGACTCCCAACAGAAGCATGTGATCTTGGACTTTGCTTGTGTATGTCCCCACTCCTTGCCAATTCCCTAACTAGTAGCAAAAAAATCAACGAAGATGAGAGTACCTTACTTACAATATCGATGAATTATTGTTCTTGATGCCCCAACCGAAAGAACGGCAAGTTGTTACGTGCGTGTACGTGTATCGATAACGAGTGTGTCGACCACATTTGAATAGGACCGATGATGGTTTCGCATACTTCAACAGGAAATCAGCAATCTGATATCCACCCATTCTGACCAGTTTTCTTGAGCCTGTCTAGGGAGGCTTTTCGTACACACCCCGTTCATGAGACCGACCTGCCGCCCACCTCGGTCGGACGGTTCCGCGGCAAGCTTTACAACCTTATCAACGTGAAAAACATGCTGTTTTTTCCCCGCCACGATTGAATGCAAAAATGGATGCTTGTGCATGGTACGATACGAAATGAGGGCTTTCAACAACCGTGAAAGGAACAATGCCTGTGGACCATTCGCCCTTCCATCGCATATTACATCCAAACACAACAGACATGACATGCTTCGCATTCCCGAGATGTTCTTTCCCACCTAATTGACAAAAACGTTGGCGAACTAGACACACGATGTTGATTTTTCAATAACTTAAAACCAGTCTTTTTTCACATAATAATTTTAGGCCGTGATCGTATACGAATTTAACGACGAATATAATAATTAAATTGATTTAAGGAAAAATTAATTTGTCAAATCAATTCACAGAGAGAATCTAATTGGAAAAAATCTAGCCTCTCATAATCTAATCAATGAAAGATTTTCCAGGAAAAATCCAAACAAATCAAGTAACAATCTAATTTTGTGGGTAATCTTGAAAATAAGATTTTGCAGGTAGAAGATGACAATTAAAATGTACGGATCGTGATTTTCTATAAATAGAAGGCAAGACCAGAAAATCACGACACACATCATCAACACACGAGTCAGAGACTTTGTCTTTAAAAAACTCTATAATATGTTTAAAAGTCTTCCCGACCATATTTCTTGAACTTTTTTAGTTCTCATTATATCGTGACGTGTTTCGTCCGCAAATGCGAGCAATAGTGAACAACGCACTAATGTCGCCAACAAGTTTTCTACCTGTGATTGTGTGTAGCATAAAAAAACCCTGATTCAAATATCAGCCAAAGAACTAATGGAGGAGTAAGAAGAGTAAGAGACCTACCACAGATTTTACTATATTCCATCTACTTTCCATTCCATTCCGTCCAAAATAATAGTTTCTTCGGTGCCCAAACCAACCCCTAATTTCCACACATAAAATAAAACCATAGAAACTAAAGAATATATACATATATATTTTATCTGGGTAGGTTATAAACACAGGTACGTGGAAGACAATGGCATTGAATCTCCCCCCCTCCCCCCCCCCCCCCAAAAAAAAAAAAACCAAAAAACAAATACAAAACAAAACAAAAGTAAATGCAGGTTGTGAAAGAAATCGCATGAGGACAGCAATGACAGAAGGCAGGCCATAAATATAATCTGCTGTTGGTAGTTTTTCTACCTATTGGTAAACGACAAGAGTCCCTTGCCCCCTCCCCAGAAATTTCACACAACCAAATCTATTGATATCATTTAATTAAGGCCTACAACTAAAGTGAACGTTTAGGTGAATACCCTCACCCGTAATCTATCATTCCGTGCACTTCATCGACTCCACTTTTTTTGTCCCCCCCCCCCCCACATGCATATACTTTGAGAGGGAATAGTCCCCATTGCTGCACTTATATAACAGCACATATCCAACCCCATTTTCCACATTCTCTCAAGGACTACAAAAGATAGCAACTACTACAACGACGACAGAAACTGCAGAAGAGAAAGGAAGGGAGAGAGATAAAGAAATCCTTACAGGAGTGTTATGGAGATGGAGTTGGGAAGTGTGGTGCAGTTCTTGGAGGGGAAGACTGTTCTAGTCACAGGAGCAACTGGGTTTCTAGCTAAGAGTAAGAAAAACATACCTTCTCCTCTGGATTTGCTGGGTTGGTTTTCATTTTTCTTTGTACACTAGCCATCCTGACGCTTTTCGCTTCGTGGTTCTGGTGCAGTTTTTCTGGAGAAGGTCCTGAGGGTTCAACCAAACTTGAAGAAGCTCTTCCTCTTGTTGAGAGCAGCCGATGCTAAAGCAGCATCATACCGTTTTCACAACGAGGTGATTCCAGCTTATCTAACCTTCCTAAGCACAATACAAACGTGCTAGTTACAACTAAAACTATTCCATCTGTCCTGGGAACATTTTTACTTCTTCCCATGGAAGAGACAGAAAGATAGAAGAGTGCACACAAAGGAAATGCTAATAAGGAAAGAAACTATATAGTGTTCCCAGTTTTTCCCCCATGAGTGCACCCAATAAAGGAAATTCGGGAAGAACTGCTACGGCATAATAACAGAACAAAGTGATTTTTGTCCGGAGTGTTTTGAGAGCTTTCTGCAGACAAGTTCTGGCACATTACCTTTGAAGTATTTCTCAAAACTTCGGGCTGACTCTTGAAATTCTCTTGATTCCCAGGTTATAGGAAAGGACTTGTTTAGGGTCTTAAAGGAGAAGACTGGTTCGAGTTTCAGTTCGCTAATCTCAGAGAAGGTGACTCTCGTCCCTGGAGACATCGCCCAACAAGATTTGGGCATCGATGACCCTAATATGAGAGAGGAAATGTTGAATGAGACAGACATCGTAATCAACCTAGCAGCCACAACCAAGTTTGATGACAGGCAAGTAGTACTCCGAATTTCTCGGTAAACAAAGCCGTTAGATTGACAACCTTTTCTGTTCTCACAACCTAACCGGAATGAAAAACCATCCATATTAGGTATGATGTTGCTTTTGGCATCAACACGTTGGGAGCAAAACATGTTCTGGAGTTTGCAAAGGGATGCCGCAACCTAAAGGTGGCCATCCATGTTTCCACAGGTAAATTTCCATTGGAAAGAGAAAACAAACTAGCGAGAATTGTTCTATATATTGATCATCTAACTTTTGGGGGCATAAACAAAATCACAGCATATGTCTGCGGGGAAAAGGAAGGCCTGTTACCAGAAACACCTTACAAGATGGGAGAAACGCTCAACGGAGCGACTGGATTAGACATCTATGAAGAGAAGAGACTGATCGAGGACAAGCTGATTGAACTTAAAGCAGAGGGTGCCACAGATAAAGAAATTTCAGTAGCCATGAGAGACTTGGGTATTTCGAGGTCGGGTATCGTTGTCCTAACAACTCCTAATATCATTGTCCTAACATCGGCCCGTGGCTCGATTATTACAGTTAATTACGGCAAAACAGGACGAATCTGTTTTCTCTCATCAACTCTCATTTACTCCTTTCAGGGACCCACTCCATTTATTGCTTTCCCAGAAAGTGCATACTTAGATTTCCTCAGTTTCTGACTGCAAAGCACACTCATGATTAACTTCTTCGTTTTGAACTGAGCATGCTTTAAATTCAACTTCGCTAAAATAAAAAGAAAAGAAAAAGAGAGCAAATGGGAAATTTACCTTTTTTTCTGAATGATTTTCCCACTTGGTCTTTCAGGGCAAACAAATATGGATGGCCAAACACCTATGTCTTCACAAAGACAATGGGGGAAATGCTGGTTGGAGCCTTGAAAGGAAATCTCCCAGTAGTCATCCTGCGTCCAACAATTATAACCAGCACTTACAAAGAGCCTTTCCCTGGTTGGACAGAAGGTTTAAGGTGAGGCTACAGAAGACTGTCTCTTGAATATCTTGTTCTGACAATTCTGCAGTTACTATCTTACCAAACCGACAATTACTCTTTGTTCCGACGATTATTCGCAGGACCGTTGATAGCTTAGCCATCGGCTATGGAAAAGGGAAACTCAAATGCTTCCTTGGCGATCTCGATGCATTGATTGATGTGGTATGGATCTTGTTCCTATCCAAGCTAAACTATTACATCTTAGGCCTTTGCCATCTGCTAGAGGGATAGAGATCAAAAAGTGTTTCTGCATTATGCCTCGTTAAGGAAACCCATGTTACACTAGAATTGATCAAATAGACCAAATATTTGAACTAATAACAGAAAACTCCTGGTATATCAGAACAGTACACTGAAAACTGTACGGGTCCCTAACAAATTATGTTCTCATACAGATTCCTGCTGACATGGTTGTGAACTGCATTATGGTAGCCGCCATGGCCCATGCAAATCGACCATCCGATGCGATTTACCAGATTGGCTCTTCCTTGCGGAATCCAGTCCGGTATTCTGATGTCCAGGAGTATGGCCAGCATCACTTCATCAACCATCCATGGATAAACAAGGATGGACAGCCTGTTAAAGTTGGGAAGATCAAAATATTGGGTAGCATGGCCAGCTTCCACAGATATATGGCTATCCGATACTTGCCCTTGTTAAAGGTAAATCCCACTTCGATACATGCCGATGATGAAGTCACGTAGTCTTCTACCTGACTTCTTTCACTGAAACTATCAAAACATTACTCATCCGCATTTTAAGCTCAGAAGACAGAACATAAACCCACAGAAACTGAAAGCTAACAAAGGGTCATTTTCCCTCTAAATCATTGCAACAGGGATTAGAATTTGCAAATGCTGCGTTCTGTCGGAGCTTCCAAGGAACATATACGGATCTGAACTCTAAGATCAAATTTGCGTTTCGAATGACGGAGCTTTACAGGCCGTACTTGTTTTTCAAGGGAGTGTAAGTTGCTAATTTCCATATAAAGGTTTTGCACAAAAACAAACAAGCATTTTAGTCACCTTTTTCCTAATGCTTGCTCACCATTCTGCAGTTTCGACGACACAAATACAGAGGCACTGCGGATTGCAGCGAATCAAAAAGGAGTGGAAGCTGATATCTTTTACTTTGACCCTTCAGGCATTGACTGGAAGTCCTACTTCCTGACAATTCATATCCCTGGAGTCGTCAAGTACTTATTGAAATGACTCTAAAGAAGCATCGCGGTAGCATTCATTCTGAAGGTCTTATGTGTTGTCCATGATCAAAACTAGGCAGAAACTTATGCTGCCATTGTCATGATATTCTAGATATCTGTATGCATTATGCACTCATTAAAAATGTTCTTAATTCTATTTGTTCAAGCACTGTGGTTTCTGTTTGCAAAGTGTGTGACTTCTTCGGAAATGTAATTAACCAAATTAAGTTTTATGTAGCCGTTTTCTGTCATCTGATTTCTGCATTATCACATGTCCACAAGTTGCAATCACGAATGACAAGCACTAATGAGAAGAAACACTATATACAAGTTTCATAAAATAGAATTTCTAGAAGCATGTTCAAGGGCCTGCTAATTTTGATCATACTGCAAACAAGCTCCCTTTATTTTCATTACTCATAATTAAGGTAAAGACTCTCTTTGGAAGCAATTCTTACATTAGCTGAGTACCTCAGAGCCATTGGAGATGCATGACCGGGCAATACAAAGCCAGGTTTTTTCAGTGTCACCACAGCTCTCGTCAGTGATAGGGACATGCCAAGATCCCCTCTCCGACTCCTGGATAATATCAAAGTCAACAAGTGACCTTTTATTGAAATAGTCCACCAACGCACAATTTTTAAGCACGATTTAGTGTAAAGTATATAACCTGGATAACCATCGAAAATGGGGGTGGAATTTGAAGCACAGGGAAACCTTTCACAAATGTATATTTAACCTAAGAATACCAACAAATGCATAATTAACCTGGAAATCCATAAAGCTAGCAAAACAAATACAGGCTATGGAACTGACATAATAATCGTCCTGATGAATGCATTGCCCAACGTACCTGATGTCTCTCTTTCCATTTGGAAAAGAAATTTCCCCCAAGTAATTCAAAAATGTGATCGCGCATTTGATCATTAGTCACAAGAAGACACTTGAGTTTCACTGCAGCGTAAAGCCAATACCTTCATAACAACCAGAAGAATGCAATAAGAAGAGACTAAGTAAATGCCAATTTCGGTCTGAAATCCACAAAAGCGGGGAGATAAGCTTGCACCAAAGGAAAAAAGGAACGTTCAATGTTTCCATGCATACCAATCATCATTTGATCCACCTGGGGTTCCATACATAACTCCTTTATGAATCCACTCCTCAAGCAACTTTTTGTGGGATGAACTTCCCATGAGCCCTTTGAGACGTTTATTATGCAAAATAACAAGTGGGAATTTTCCTTTACTCCTTTCTTGCAGCTCTTTCACAACAGCTTCGAGCTAGAATTACAAGACGTGCATAACTTTTGCCATCAGATGGGAGAATTGTATCAAAAATGAAATTTGCAAGTTCAATTGCAGAACCTGAGCAACATTAAATCCGCCATCAGCAAAATTTTGTTGGTAGAGGCCAATATTTGCACCATCGACTATAGCCTCATAGTCTGCGTGTTCTTCAACCCAGGCCTATTGGTGAAGCAAAAACATATCACCTCAATAAATTGCTTGATGTATCAACAAAATGACCCACATTCAAGGAAACAAAAGGCATTTCACTGCACTTATAATCAGATTACACAGATGATTATCACGCGAATCAAAAGAGAAATAATAAGCAATACCTGAAATTCCCGAAAATTGGCATGAACTTCCCTGTCAAATGCCAATTTTGCGATTGACCCAGCAAACTCTTCCCTCTCCATGTCACTCAAATCCACACAGGCTAGCCTATCTCCACAACTCCCACAGACTCCATCAACCTCCCCAACCTTTCCTCTCCTGACCACCCACTTGCCGCTCCCCAACCACCCTTTCCCATAATAACCACCTCCATTGCGATGAACCACATTGCTGGCTAACTCAGAAATAAACAGCTCACCTCCTTCAACAGTCCCAACTTCCTCTGCAATTTCTCCTCCAAACCAGTTCTCAATAACTTGGGCCGTCTCTCCACTCACGCCCCTCAAACTCTTCCTCAGCTTATGCAAATACTCATAAACCTTTTTTTCTTTCCCTGAAACAGCACTCACCTTCAACAAAGCGGCAATCTCAGGTTCTTCCAATATCACTCCCTTACTCTCCATATGCTTCTCCACCTCGTACGCCCTATCAGCCTCTGAATTCTCACAGAACCAATACAGTGCAGGATCATAAGTCCGCAGCCGTGGCTCAATCCCATAATCCTCGCTCAACCTCCTCGCCAGCTCAAATGCATATTCCCCATCCCCCCTGGCTGCCGAAAGACGTGCCACGGACGTGATTGTAGATTCATTCGGGGTGATTTTTGAATCCAGCATTTTATCAAAGACGCGGAACCCGAAGTCAAGCGACTGTTCCTTGAGGGAGGGGCTGGCAGAGAGTGATTCTGAGCAAATGTAAAGGAGGGAGTTAATGTGGTGTAGGCTGAGGCTGAGGCGGCCATTGTTGTTGTCGGCGGCCAAGGCGGACTCGAAGAGCGAGATAGCGCCAAAGAGGTCCTTCGTCTTCGAGCAAGAGTTAAGCGCGAGCTGGAAGCTGACCTCCGGCGAGGGATTCTTCCTCTGCTTCTTCTGCGGCGGCTTGGGGTGATGATCGCCGGCGTTATGGTGGCTGTTCTGACCAGCGGCGTCCATTGGAGGGAGACGATGGCGGGCTTAGTGGGAACGTTGTGGAAACCCTAATTAATTCGCGGGAGAGGTGACCGTTGAGTAGGCCTGCTTGGGCAGGCCTACTAGAGCCCAAGTAGGCAAACAGCCCGATTCTTCTTCAGGGTCGTAATGGTCATTTCAAGCCCTCCAAGGCGTAGAAGAAAACACGTCATCGGCTTTATCTTCTCTCTCAATTCAAGTCCGAGTGCTTTCGTTCCCTTCGGACGCAATGCCGTCGGCGCTACACTGCCACCACGTCCACTTCATCGGCTCTAGACCGCGGAGTCCGTCAAAGGCTCCGAGGCGTGGTGTTTTTTGGAAGCTCGCCGGTAGTTCATCGATCAGGTGTTACCAGTCGAGCGACGAGGAGAAGACCCGCCGAGTGACGCTCAGGAACAACGGGGATTCCCTGGAGATATGCAGGGTGCTCAACGGGATGTGGCAGACAAGCGGGAGTTGGGGGCGGATCGACAGGGATGACGCCGTCGAGGCGATGCTCCGTCACGCGGATGCCGGCCTCTCCACGTTCGACATGGCCGATCACTGTGCGTAACGAGTTCCTTCGGCCCCTCCGTCCTCTCGCTTTTGCTTTTTGTGTGAGGTCAAATGCCCCTTTTTTTTAAATGACTGATAAGCCCTTCAAGGTTTGGAGGGGTAACGCTGTAATTTCGTGTGATGAGAGACTACTAACTTAACGGTCGAGAGTTAAGAGCTGTGGAATGTCACGAGGATAAGACTCTCGTTTCTCATCGAAGGACTCCGTTCTTCTTCGTACGTTGGATCTTGAGCAAGCCATTTGACGGGTGAACCAATGGCTGGGTTGTTGAGGCAACCCTGTACTGAATTCCTGGTGAAATCGATTGATGGAAGAGCGAAGAGAGGATGTGTCAAGAGGCGCCCTCGTTGGAGGTCCGTCCGGTGCGTGCAGACAGAATTTGTTCGTAGGACTTCGGTGAAGAATGGGAAGGATTCCCTAGACATTTGTCGGGTCGTTAACGGGATGTGGCAGACGAGTGGCGGATGGGGTAAAATCGATAGGGATGGTGCGGTGGATGCCATGATTCGTTATGCTGATGCTGGACTAAATACCTTCGACATGGCTGATATATGTATGCATTTGACCCAGTTTCTGTGGTTTTTTTACTTTGTTACTTTGATTTCAAATAGCAGATCATGTGGTCTAGCTCAAGTAAAGAGTTTGTTCGTTAACCTGAGTTGGTCATATTACGAACTGTAACATAAAAGTATTGTCACTTTTCCACAAAGATTTTCTTTTTCCTTAGCTAAGTGGTTAACTTGTCATCTAATACTGCACCAAATTGCTCTACCATGGTCAATAAAGTTTTGGCCAGCCAACCCGGCTTACATTTGATTGCTGAAGATTCTTGTTACTGCAGATGGACCTGCGGAGGATCTCTTTGGAATCTTCATCAACAGAGTTCGCAGGGAACGGCCACCTGAATACCTTGAAACAATTAGAGGGTGAGTACCAGCTCAAGCGCACTTGTTGATGGTGGATGCATATTCTCTGTTCAGTTTTTGGAAATGAGATCCTGCATTAGTTAAAGTTTGTAATGTTTCTGCTGTCACCATATTTATCATTTGCTCTTCCTGTTTTGACTTTATCATCTCAGTCTCACCAAGTGGGTGCCCCCTCCTGTTAAGATGACCAGCAGCTTCGTTAGGGACGCGATAAATGTATCGAGAAAGAGGATGGATGTAGCTGCCTTAGACATGCTTCAGTTTCATTGGTGTGGCTCATTTCCACCTAAGTTCTATGTATCAAGTAATATCATCCGTTTTCCAGTCGCCATTAGCTTTGTCTCTTGAGTTTTGTACTCGATGCAGGTGGGACTATTCTAATCCCGGGTACCTCGATGCATTAAAGCACATTACAGATTTGAAAGAAGAAGGTTGGTACTGTCTTTCCTGTGTTTAGCCGGTGTGGTTACAGGCAATAGCTTTCTTGAACAGTCTAGTTACTCCAGCAAGTATTTGCAGGTAAGATAAAGACAGTTGCCTTGACTAATTTCGACACAGAGAGATTGCAAATCATCCTTGAGAATGATATTCCTGTTGTTAGCAACCAGGTACCCCTACCCACAGTAAATTGAACAACAATTTTCCTAAAACCTTTTAAGATTGAGCAGCTTTTCATGGAAGTTGTCGCGTTGTTACCTCAGGTGCAACATTCGATTGTCGATATGCGTCCTCAACAAAAGATGGCGGAGCTTTGTCAGCTTACTGGTGTTAAACTAATAACGTCTCTGTCTCACGCGCCCTCTCTCCCCGTCACAACAGTAGCTTTTCCATGGTTTCTGAAGTTCACTGTTGCTGTATTGCAGATACGGAACGGTTATGGGCGGTCTATTGTCCGAGAAGTTTCTCGACACTAACATCTCTATCCCTTTTGCTGGACCTCCATTAAACACTCCCTCTCTCCAGAAGTACAAAAGGGTATGGAGTTACATGCTTTCTCCAGTCGGCTGACAAATCTACCGAATGTCATGAATCCAAGTTATTAATGTGCAATGCTTTGTTGGAGTAGACGCAGTCTTAGTTTTATTGTTGCCGCCTTGGTGATTGGTAGATGGTTGATGCATGGGGAGGGTGGAGTCAATTCCAGGTCTTGCTTCAGACTCTCAAGAAGGTAGCGTCAAAGCATGGCGTCACGATTCCCACCGTCGCCGTCAAGTACATACTGGATCAGGTTAAACCAACTGCATCGTTTCTCTTATGGAGCCCATGATATCTCTTTCATTAGTGACCTAACCATTCCTCTACCCAACTCCACTATTGCAGCCTGCAGTAGCAGGATCAATGGTCGGGGTCCGACTAGGTCTGGCTGAACACATCAAGGACACCAACGACGTGTTCTCCCTCGTCCTTGATGAGGAGGACGTGGCGAACATTCAGGAAGTCACAAAAAGTGGGAGAGATCTGCTCAAAGTGATTGGCGATTGCGGAGACGAGTATAGGCGCGCGTGAGTTTCCCCAAGAGGGCACACTTATCTTGTCTATTTACGGCGAGCCTCGGGTTCACCGGAGATGTGTTCGTCGGGAAAGAATACCAAAATGATGTATAATAAAGACGCCTGTGCTTCTTGTGGGTGTTTTACCCAATCATACAAGGACTCTTATTTATCCCTGTCAATGTAATATTCAAGGACTAACTCGAAGCATCAAAGACAAGAAGAAAATTCCCCCAACGTTGGTCGACACGAGGGGACCGGCTTTTCCGCAACTATAAATAGGCCGGCGGTTAAAACGGTCGAACGTTCAGGCGCGGGTAATACAAATACTACCTACCATTTTCCGGGGGACAGGCCCATTGCTTGTTTTTTATGCTCGCACACTGTTCGACGAAATGCCCGAGTGATTAACCCCTCCCGAACTCTGCGGCCTGACTGATTCGACGGCAAGTTTCGTGGTGTTTCCTGGCTTTACTGAATCGCAGTAAATAAGCCGTCGATCAAACATGGACGGTAAGCGAAGAACCCTCGTCTTCTCTTTTTATAATTATTGTACCGTGCCCTGTTTGCTTGGAGATTCGTGACCGTGATTGGCTTGTCTGGTTATGGCGTCTTTGTGGCAGTTGATTCGAAGCCAGGGATGGAGGAGACTATACTGGTTGGCGATGATCTAATGATGGGGCCGCCGTCGCCGATCATTCCCCCGGAAATCGCCTCTCATGTGCTCGAGGGCGTTGAGTTGTGCGACGGGATATTGAGGAATATGTTTCTCTGTATGCCTCTTCACTCTTGTGGCTTCTCCTAAACATATTTTTGGTTTTCAATTGTGAATGGATGAATCTTTGATAGACTTGAGCTCATGTCTTGTATGATTATTGTGAAAGATATTCCGGCAGGTCTGATCTCCATGCCGTTTCACAGGCCTGCAAATAAATGACATTGAGCCATTCTGCCAGGATGAGATTGCTTTATATAGGCAATGCGCGGAGAAAAGGGTAAGGTCATTTCTTCCTTTCTGGCTAACTTTTTGTATCCTTCAGTTGGGACATGTGAGGATTTACATTTAGGACCTGTTATTTGTATGCTGATATTTTCCATTGTTTGATGCAGGACAGGATGTTAAGACAACGGCTTCAGGACAGTGAGCGCAAATTGGGTTTATCAATGCCCATTGACGAGGCCAAGCAACGAGCTGCGCAGCTTCAGGCAGAAGCAACTTCTTTAGAGAGGTTTCTATCATTTCAGTTGAAAATTATATCGGCTCACATAGTCATTTTATTGCTTGCTTTGTTGCTTCCCACCACCTAAAGTTCTTTCAGGAAGGTCCCCTGAATTTGAGTAAAACAACCAGACCTATCTTGTCATTTTGATGGATGTAGTCAGGCACCCGGTGTTTCGTGCTTCGTTCTCAGACTAAATGATTTATTGTTCACTTTTAACCGTGCTGCTATGGTACTGTACCTAGCTATCTAGTTTGTTAAATAAATTAGTTCTTTACCTGTAGGCGGTTAATTTTGGCTAGCGGAATTCAAGGCATGGAAGGATTTCGTCAGAGGTGGAGTTTGCATGGTCGTCTTACAGATACCAAGTAAGTTTGAGTGGTAGAAATTGCATTCAATTCATCCGTGTTGCTAAAGAAAGTAACTACGATTTTTCGGAGACTACTCGTTAAATCTCGGTGTCTCTGCAGGCAGAGATTAGAATCTCTAAATCAGGGAATGGGAAGTAGAAAGGACGACGGACCAGCTAAAGAAACTCCCAGCAAACGGTGGTTCTTCTGGTAAATCGACTGAAAGAGGAATTGCATTAGAACTGGGAAGGCACCTAATGAGCTGTTGGCCCATCAAGATCGGTAAGTTATCCCGGTGATTTAGCAGCAACCTGTCTAGCTGCTTGTGGAGCTGTCCCCATCGACCTCCATGACTTTAAATAAATTCTTCTCTGGGCAGTGATAGGCATTTCGTGTTCTGAATCATCGTCCCGTCGGTGAGCACTTTCTCTAATGTTTATCATATAAGAAAAATCGAGATGGGATTCGGATCATTTAGCACTTTGCGAACAGAATTCCGACAGAATTTAGATGGATGAAAAGGAAGAGCCTGTGCATATTGTGCTGGCATAAATCTTGCGAGAGCCTTTGTGCCACTGCCCTTACGAATATCACATGGCACACTGTCCGATTTCGGTGATCATGTGCCCGATTTGTCATTACATAATTTACTGAGGCTTTAAGCAGCAAGCTGCAGTTTTCCCACTTCTTTCTCTCTTCATTGTGCATGATCGTCCTCTCCATGTATCAAAAGGAAAAGCAAAAGATTAAAAGCAACGTCAGTTCCGGGACAACAACTGCTACGCAGAATAGCAAGAGGACCCGAACGGCCTGAGTAATTCGATAGGAAATCAGAAACTTTGAGCCGTGAGATAAGAAGGGGGATGAATCTGATGTAGAATTTTGAGCTTGTCTCAGAGGTAATCAGTCACCGATTTGTCATACGCAATGCAGCAACTGCAGTAGGCAGTAACATTGATTAGTAAAGTTTATAAGACCAAATCAAGGGATCAATTTTCAACATCTGAGAATAGTGCCAGAGATATTTCTCAATGTCTCTCCAGTTGATATGTCGAAGAAGTTAAGTTAGGCTTCTTTTCTCTTCTATTTTGGTATTCGATTTACGGAATCATATGTATCAGCACTCACATTGTATGCATATCTCCCGCAGACAAAAAATGACAAATGAAGCTTCGTCGGATTAGAAACGGTCAACAAGGAGGGATTACTTGGCTAAGTCCCCATAATGCTAGCATCGTGGAGCTGACGACAGGCAACGGCCATTCTGCAACCGCCAATGCTGCAAACAGGAAGCATGAGACTACCAGAAAACACGGATCAACGGAACAGAAAGAAGGTGGTTAAAGATAAGAATCTGCCATGTACCTCGAGCTACTCCCTTTGAGTAGGTAGACTAGTCATGACCTTGGCGTAGCATGAATTGGCACATCCAGTTTTCTTGTTTACCGTGAATCTATCTACAACTAAGAGAAAGTGAAGTCTCTAAATGGGACAATTGACATTAACGTCGCCCTTTTCTTTTATGGTTAAAGATTAAAAAAAGCTAAATTTGCATACCCCAATAGCCGACACAGTAGTTTTACACTTCACTATCTTGAATAGATTAGTATCACTTTTTAACTTAAACTTTACCCTGCCAGGTCCACATAATTGAAGCACCATCAAGGACAAGCACAGAAAGATTTATTCTCTCAGCCAACCAAACAAAATAATCAAAGATAACTAATTCTAGTCCTCTTCGCAACTCCACCAAAAGCTATGACTTGAGTACATTTTCCACTAAATCCCAGATTTACTAAATGCTCAAACATTCAGTGGACAGAATATAACCAGACATAGATGTTAAGAAACACATCCACATAAATAAACCAATTAACTGTAAATTGGCATGTTAGGAGGTAATAACATACTCATCTTCAGGAAAGGCAAGTGTCGTAAGGTTCCAGTATTCAATTATGCCTTTTGAATCCGAAGATATAACAGCATCAAACATGTGGTTGTACCGCATAAAATTTACTGGACTCAAGTGCATCTGGAAGTCGGTCAAAAGAAGACATGAGCAAATCCAAGAACAATTGAAGAGCGCTAGTAAATCTGAAGTTCAAGCATATCTCAACATTTATTACCTCTTTGGAAATAACAGGATAATTTGTACCAGATCTAGCATCATATATATAAACTGTTGGGGTATCACGATCACTGATGGCAAGCTTCACTTTAACTTCCCCTTGCTAGTATACCCATTCAACAGCTCCAGGAAAATATGGCAGACGAATCATGACCATCATGTCGTAGTTCACTACATCGTATATCTTTACGGACCGATCATTTGAGATCGTGCAGCAAAGCAAGCCATCAATACTGACCTGCACCACTGAATTCGGTCATGGTTAATGGCTGTCTTAATGAGAACACCAAAACAAAACCAATTCATCAAAAATATTCGACTAAGGGCATCATCCAATTTCAAGTGTTTAGTAAGCACAAAATGCAAGGCAATATACTGTCCCTACCTTTTCATTTCCACAATTTATAAATCTACTCCCAAGGACAAGCCTTCAATTATTTACTACAATTTATCTTTCTAAGACATCATATAGTGAATTTCTCGCCTCTCTTCCAACACCAAGAGGACATATAACCAAAGAAACCGAGAGGAAAGAAAACTCACAGCCAATCCTTCAATTGGCCCAAGATGCGACCTAAAATGTTTGGCGAACTCTATACCGACTGGCTTTTTCTTCCAGAACTTAAGGTGCCCTGCAGAAGGACATCAACAAGGGAAAAAAAGGAAAAATGCCATCACAATAAAATCCAAAACGGAAACAATCGGAAGAACGCACCAAAAGAAAGTTCACATGAGAAATACCATCAGCACTTCCGGTGATGAAGAAATCCGCAGCGGATACGGCAACGTGGGTGACAACATCGCGATGTATGTAACTCTTCTCGTACCTTCACAATGGAACAAAATAATCCGACCATAAACTACAGAACGGCGGTACAAAAACCCTAAACTCTTCTCGCCGGTGCCGGCCCGGCCCTACCACAGCCTCCTCCTCCCCCGCCGGCGCCGCCTCGACTCCGTTCGTGGCTTCAGTGTCCGCCATGTCCTTTCCTTCTCTCTCCTCCCCACAGCAGTAGCTTCAACCTCGAGAGAAACAAAGCCGGCGACTCGACGTGACTTTCACGGCGGGCCTGTTAAGAAAAATGCAGGTAAGGCCAGGCCCATTTAGTGAGGTCAAGAAATTTGGGCCCCAAATGTTAAAGCCCAGGGCCCATCACTTTTTGCACTGGCTTCCAGGCGCTTATTTTTTTTAAGCCCACCGAACAGAAATGCAACAACTAATTTTAACAGAAATTGACTTGAATCAGTTCCAGAGTTTTCGAACAAACGCTAAACATATCTAAGAACAACCGACTGGGTACACGTCCTGAGCTTCCCATGGACTATTCACACCCTGAAATCACTCCATCGTTACTACTATGAACAGATATACGAAGCTAAAATACTGGCAAGTGTGGGCACTCCACCGGGTACTAGGAGTCCTCCATGTTATGATCATTATCGTTGTCCCCGTCGTAGTATTCGTCATCCCTTTGAATATGTTTATCGAGCGTGTGCTCTGGAAAAGAAAAGGTATATATTGTACGTCAGGTAATTGAGGTACTGCATATCAAAACATAGTTCCACCAACCAATAAACCGAAACAACTGTTCCACTTACGACTGATTCGTTCATCGGGATTTTGCGTGTCCTCATCAAAGTCGGGTATGTAGAAATCGGGAGGGACCTGGAACAGAGGAATTACGTCAGTCCAAACAACAGCCTTCCAAGACCCAGCACATCATGCTATGTATGCCTATGCATGGCGAAAAGTACAAAACCAAAGCCAAAATAATGTATTTACTACACAGAGAGAGAGTAAAAATCAGGTCACGGCATCTGCCAGACTGCTCAGAGGAGTATATTTGATCAACTAAGCTTAGCATCTGGTAGCACAAAACCTCCATTTCTTCAGAATGGAGTGCAGTACCAAAGCAGAATGAAAATTACCTCCTGCATCTGTACACCTGGAGCATGTTGGATGTTGCGAAGGTTCTCAAGTACTTGCACCTTAATAGCTGTCAGATAATTCTTGCTATTGAGATTTTCCTGGGATTAGATAATACGAAAATAGTGAACCAGACGAGAGATTACCTTTTAACTAAAAACAACAGTAGATATTTAAATTTCTCAAAATATTGAGAGAATGGGAAGACAGAGAGCACTCACTATGTGGCCGTGAGGGATTCTCAAAGAATAATCAGGACCAAAATACTTGATGTACTCATTATCTGGGATATCTGCAATTTCACCACAATAGATCATGGTCATAAACGACTACAAACTTGAGTACACGTGTAGGGGTATCTGCAATTTAACCATAATAGATCATGGTCACAAATGACTGAGAACTCAAGTACACGTGCAGGGATATCTGCAATTTAACCATAACAGATCATGGTCACAAACGACTATGAACTCAAGTACATGTGAAGGGATATATTGTCACAGAATCAGCTATATCAAGATCATAAAAAAGACCAAGCTGTTGAGGTCTACCGTTTGGGAGCTCTGTATCTAAAAGAACTCCAGTTTCCACAGTCCAGCAACGAGCAACGTTCTCCTTTGTATATCCACCACCTCCTGTAACCTGGACAAGGTTATAACAGATCATATGCAAACAGCAGTTAAGGCCAATCATATGCATATGTATGTGCACATCCAGATGCAAAGATATGCAAGGATAATTCAAGAGAGAAGAAGGATACCAATAAGGGTTTGTTGAACTTCTTCACAAACCTAACACACTCCGCATGTCCTGGGAAAACCAGAAAAATAACCACCACAAATGAGCAAACACGGTGACCAAAATAGTATATTGGAATTTTGACTACTGTTACATAGATAGAAAGAGAGGAAACTAAAGGGAAATATCCACCGTCAATAGAGAGATTGAAGCATCCGAGCCTGTCCCCAGCAAGTGAATCTGCCCCACATTGGAGAACTATAGCCCCAGGTTGATACATCTCGACAATTTTTGAAATGATCTGTCAACAGCGTATAGAAGCATAATAATTACAAAAACATGTTAGACCAAAAAGAAAGGCACATTTCTCACAGGAGCTGTCAGTTAGTTCTTACCGCCTTGAACAAACGAGTGAAACTGTTGTCATCTATTCCATCCTTGAGGGGTACATTGATGGCATAGAACTTCCCATCTCTTTCTCCTATTTCCTTCAATTAGAACAACTTCCATGAAGCCAATTGACATTCGACTTTCAGTAAGGAAATAGAACGAAAATTTGAATCACCTTAACATCTCCAGTTCCTGGAAAAAATAAATCTCCAAACTTGTGAAAACTAACAGTCATTACCCTGCCATAATCATAGTATAAAATATAAATTCAATTCAATTCCCAAAAGGCAACAGAAAAAATTTCAAGATAAATAATTCATGAGATCATGACATGCAATGTTCTGGAATCTCGCAATGTTTAAAGTTGAGCGCACACCAATACAGGCACCTCTGCAGTGAAGTTTTGACGGATAAATGATTTCATTCAACCACACCAGAAAACTTGAAAAGCATAACAAGGAAAACAATATCTATTTAGCAGTTCAACAAGAGAAGACCAAAAGATTGCCGTAGAAAGATCCAGAAACAGCAAGATAAACACATCCATCTTTAGTCAAATATCTTAGAGGCTGCATATGTTGAGGGTCTCATGAGCCTATTAACAAGACTTATCATCCTAATTCCAATACGCGTTATAGAATTGATGTGGGCCCACATATCCAGGCAGAGCATTGATTTACCTGTCAGTAAAATAGAACGCTTCTTCAACGCCATCGCCATGATGCACATCTATGTCAATATATAGAACTCTTGCATGATGCTTGAGCAGCTCCAAGATTCCCAGAACTAAGTCGTTGATGTAACAAAAGCCAGACGCTTCACACTTCTTGGCATGATGTGCTCCCCCAGCCCAATTAATAGCTATGTCACATAGCTGATTGTTCAATCTTCTCGCGGCATCTAAAGAAATCACATAAGAAAATAAGATGCAAAAAAAGTATATACGTTCATTATAACAATTCCTTTTTTCTTCAAATATCTAAAACGAATTACCTATTGTGCCACCAGCATATATTTGACAAAACTCAAATAAGTTGTCAAAGACTGGACAATCTTCCCCTAAATTATCTGATGAAGAAAGAAGGGAGAATTATTCTTAGGAAGTTCAGTCTTTGCCAGGAAACGAGCATATAGGATATTTGTATTTCCAATGAAAGAACAATACATCTTGCGAGGTCGCTGGCATACAGATGCAATGTGTCCGGTGTAATCCTATGCAGGAACTCGACATAGTCAGCAGAATGGAACTGAGCGAGCTCTACCGGGTAAGCCTTGTGCGGCCGCTGCACAGGGCACAGAAAACAACACGGGTCATCCCTAAGTTTCCCTCAGATCAAATACAAAAACAAATTTCATGCAACTACAAAATTAGGGCTTTACTGACATAAATCTCCATCTTCTGGTGAAGGTCATAGGAGAGAACAAGGTGATGGGTCATGCAAAGCCGGTGCGTCTTCATGGGATGGTTCTGCCCAAAGCCAACACTCCCGACATCACCTGCAACATCATAAATCGTCCGTAATTCAACGTCCTTAGAGGAACACGAGAGTAAGTTCTACACGACTAAAAAATACCTCATTTCCCGCAAACTCCACATCAAAATCAAGACGGGGATGGATAAAGATCACTTCCTTTTTCCGTACAATGGACAGAAAAAACCCAGCAAAAACCCTAGACTACGTTCGAAAGAAGCTCCCGCATTTCACATGGCCAGGGGAAGGGAAAGAGGGGTTACCGTCATAGAAGTAGGCGATCTTGTCCTTGGACCGCATCCTCGTCCCAAAACCGACAACGTCTCTTCCCCCTCTTAAGGGGAGGAGGATCTTGCCATTCTTTGCTTCTTAAAACAAATAAATTGATAAGCATAACTGTTATCAGGAGGAGGGGGCTTTTTAATGGGCCTTGGGCCCAAGCCCCCCAGATTGATTAACGGGCCTAGGCTTTAGCATTATCAGGGACAAGGGTTCCTTTTGAAGTCTGCTCGTGCCTGGTCTCCGTCGGCAATGAAGGCTAGGGATGTGATTCGACGGGCAAGGGCCGAAGAGCCATTCTCCGAGCCGGGGGAGTTGGCGGCGCTGGGATGCAGTAATCGACTGGACTTGATCCTCGCTGGAGGATGTGATAATGAGAATGGGATCGATGTAATGTGAGGTTGATGGCGCGGGGGAGCATGGACATGGAGCTTGAGAAGAAGCTCGAGATGAGCAGAAAACCAGCAGAACAATTACCTTAGCTATTTAATTTATATGGCCAGTGGATAAAGGATATAAAACAAGTGAGCAGCGTGTACTATATTGCCGATCAATGACACACCCAAGCCAAACTTTCCCAAGATTTTTTATTACATCTCATGGGATCCTTGTAATTTTGTCTTTGAGACTGACTTTAAGAGACAACGACAACATCTTTTACTTTGTCTTTCTCCCCTTTTCCTTAGTCGCCAAAACTTACCAAGCATAGTGGAGCAACAGTAGTGTCAAGCCCCAGCGAGGGACACGCAGGAAAAAACGATGGAAAGAGTATGACCCCAACTCCTTTTATTCGAATAATATCTCGTGACCCCAACTCCTTTTATTCGAATAATATCTCGATTCATCAGACTCTTGTTTTGGGGTATCTTCGACTTTTCAAGTTTTGTTTTGTGTTTTAGTTTATGTTGTCGGGGTAGGCCCCATTCTCTCATTTGAATATTATGGTTGCTGGCTTAGATATTTCTGTCCATCTTGTAAAATATCTCCCCAAATCAAAATAGTCTTTTGCCGTCGGGAGAGGGGAACCACAGGAAAACGAAAGGAACCTCATTTTCCTGGGGTTTTGGTTCATTATTGGCTTTGCGTTGCTACTAGTTTGTTATTGTAACCTTATCCGCATGACTTTCTGTGATCTGTTTGTCGGCTTCACTGTGGAATGGATTAGTATTATTAATCGTTCACGGACAATTCTCTTATTTATATATATACAGGAAAAAGACAAGAACTCTTTACAACCACCTAGGAATAAAATAACGACGAGTCATATCTGTTAACCGTGTCGGACTCGGACCGAAGTGCGTTCGTCCAGAAGGTCAAACATGGCGACCTTCTAGGCAGTCAAGCCTGGTTTGCTTCTATTTCACACAAGCTATTCCCGTTTAATAATACACTTGCCTGGCTATTTTTTCCCTATCCCTTAAAAGCCCTGGCCCCTTATATTCCTATATTATATCACATGTCATTGTTCAAATATAGTATGATATATGCTATCCCAATGTTGCTCATTCGCACATGCGGCAGACGGGGTACATCCTCCGTTGGTTGCTCCGTCTTCGAGACGGGCGCGGACCATACCTAAGGTACAACCCAAGTGGACATTAATGAACTGTATATGTGCCAATTGGTCTTGATAGAGATAAATTATTGGACCCCCCCCCCCCCCCCCTCCCACCACCACAAAACAAATCATTCCAATGGCACCAGACAAAGTTAAAACGAGGGCGACTAATGTCACCGTCGTTCTTGTCCACGTTCTTCTTTTTTCCTTAGTAGACAGCGATACACTAGCCGCCTCACTCCTGTGCCATGGCATGTCATGTTCATTTGGGTGGAATGTGATAATCATCTGGTATTTGTGCATGAATTTTCTTCAATTGTTTAGGTCATTTTCCTAGTGTTTTACCTCGAGACAACTCGTGCTTCGTATTTTTCTCGTCGCATTGCATGGCACTCAGTAAATGAGAAATCCCAAGATCATCCCATAAACTCATGAGTGATGAATAGGGTGCTTAATAAAGTAATGTTAAAACTTTCGATCATATTTCGCGTCTACCGTCGAATTGTAACAAAGAACTCTACGTAAAATTCTTTCCATCATTGTTCGCGGTCGTCGTCTGGCCTGAAAAGTATGAATTTAGTAGTTTGCATTGTAGGGATGGGGATCAAAGTAAGACTGGGCTACCCAAAAAGGGAAGAAGAAAAAGAAGGAAATCAAGGGTTTCGAGAAGGCGTTGAAAGTAGGAATGGAGGGAGGGGGAAATACATCGGAATCATCATGGAAATAATGACCGAGTACGGCATCAAATAAAAGTCTTCTGTTCTAACAAGACGTTGCCCTTTCTTTTCATTTGACAATCGCCATGATTTTCTTTTCTTACAAAATAAACGAAGTTCTTGTTTAAGTACAGATTCTGAAATTATCAGCAAACATTGTGATCCCCACGAATTTTGGAGATCATATAGTTCGTGAATTTGCATGGTCAAATCTTAATAGATTTAGTTATGATGCGTAATCGAATTCGTTTATTATCTCACCGAAGTAATTTTAATAAATTTTTTAGTATTTTTTTATTAATTCTCCATGGAAAAAGCAAAAGCCCCGGAACCTTCAAAGTCCTTTCGCATGGGGTGGGTTTGGGCATCCCATCGAATGAGGCTGGGTTGTCCGATTTTGACCAATGACTTCCTCTTACTTCGTCTCTGTTTTCCCTGTCCGAACCCCACTTAATGTATATAAACAAACACCCAGTTCTCAATGTCTGCATTTCCAAATTCTCATATCCCATGATTCAGGGAGGCACAAGTTTAAAAGAAAGTTCACCTTCTTCCTCCGGAAGGGATCGACCCAACTGTAATATGATCCGTACCTTCATTCTTTTTTAGTTAATTTCACTTGGGTTTGTCTCGATTCGGAGTAAAGTTCGAATCTTTGAGTGATTTGAGGTAAAAACTTCTTCGGGACGGATTGTGTTTTTTTTTTTTTCCTGGGTTTATTCTGGTGGATTGTTTGTGTGATTCTTTTGATTTTTGATTGAATTCTCAGGAGGGAGGAGGATAGTTTGAGTGTTTTGTTCTTGGGGTCAGCTGTTTTTCGTAAATGGCGGCCGGATTCGTGGCGGACGAGTTCATTCGTCAGACTAGCAGCGCTGGGAGTTGGCGGTCGGGGAGCGTGAGGGGTAGCGTGAGGGAGATATGGAATGGGACTGGCGACGTGTTCCAGCGGAGCAGCGCTCGGCAAACGGGCGACGACGAGGAGGAGCTCAAGTGGGCTGCCATCGAGAGGCTTCCGACCTACGACAGGATGAGGAAAGGGATCCTCACGGAGGTCAGGAGCGGCAGGGTGATCCACAACGAGGTGGATGTGACCCAGCTCGGATCACAAGACAAGAAGGTCCTCATGGAGAACATCCTGAAGGTCGTCGAAGACGATAATGAGAAGTTCCTCACGAGCTTGAGGAACAGGACCGACAGGGTCGGGATCGAGGTCCCAAAGATCGAGGTCCGCTTCCAGAATCTGTCGATCGAGGGGGATGCTTATGTCGGCACAAGGGCGCTTCCCACCTTGTGGAATGTTACCTTGAATTCGGTCGAGGTCGGCGATCCTCCTTAATCTTCTCTGCTTTTAGCCTCTGGTCTTTTGCTTAATACATTTGAAGAACACGATTAGTTGCTAAATCTGGGGTGGTTGATGTGAAACAGTCACTTCTTGGGCTGGTCGGACTCTCGCCGTCGAAGAAAAGGGTGGTGAAGATACTTCAAGATGTTAGTGGCATCATCAAGCCATCGAGGTAATCTGGCGATTCGTGAATCAAATATCCGACCACATATGATCTGACGTGTTGTTCAATCTTTTTTGAATGTGCTTTAATTAAGTGTTTGATTTTCAGGTTGACTTTGCTCTTGGGACCACCCGGTGCAGGAAAAACGACACTGCTGCAAGCATTAGCTGGAAAATCCGATGCCGATTTGAGGGTTAGTCGAATGCACGGTTCTTTGTTTGAGCTTCGGTGTTTGATATTGGTTGAATTTAATGATAAGTCGATGGATACAGGTATCTGGAAAAGTGACCTACTGCGGACATGAATTTAACGAGTTTGTTCCTCAAAGGACCTGTGCGTATATCAGTCAGCATGACCTTCACCATGGCGAGATGACAGTTCGTGAGACTTTGAACTTCTCCGGTCGTTGCTTGGGTGTGGGAACTAGGTATGAGATGTTGGCAGAGCTGTCCAGGAGGGAGAGGGAGGCTGGAATCAAACCTGATCCTGAAATCGATGCCTTCATGAAAGCCACCGCCATGGCCGGTCAAGAAGCCAGTTTGATCACAGATTATGTTCTCAAGGTCTGTCAAGCCGCACTGGGTTCTAAAGCTCCTGTCTTTCTTTGTTCGAGTTCTTTGACCTGTCGAATATGATCTGTTATTGATGCTCGTTATTCGATGGTAGATCCTTGGTCTGGATATCTGTGCGGACATCATGGTCGGTGATGACATGAGGAGGGGTATATCCGGTGGCCAGAAAAAACGTGTGACCACCGGCGAAATGTTGGTCGGACCTGCCAAGGCGTTCTTCATGGATGAGATATCGACCGGGCTGGACAGCTCAACGACTTTCCAGATCGTGAAGTTCCTGAGGCAAATGGTTCATATCATGGATGTCACGATGGTGATCTCCCTCCTGCAGCCCGCCCCTGAGACCTATGATCTCTTCGACGACATTATCCTTCTTTCGGAGGGTCATATTGTGTACCAGGGCCCCCGCGAGAACGTCCTCGAGTTCTTCGAGTTTATGGGATTCAAATGCCCCCAGAGGAAGGGCGTCGCCGACTTCCTCCAGGAAGTGACCTCGAAGAAGGATCAAGCGCAATACTGGATGAGGAGAAACCAACCTCATCGGTACATCTCGTCGGCTGAGTTCTCCAAGGCGTTCTTTACTTTCCACATCGGTCAGAGCCTTGCCGACGAGCTCAGGGTCCCTTTCGACAAGTCAAAGGCTCACCCAGCCGCTTTGGTTAAAGAGAAGTATGGGATCTCTAACCGGGAGTTACTCAAAGCGTGCTTTGCTCGGGAGTTGCTTCTGATGAAGCGAAGCTCCTTCATATACATATTCAAGACTTTCCAGATAACACTGATGTCCGTGATCACGTTGACCACGTTCTTGAGGACTACAATGAAGTATGGAGAAAAAAATGATGCAGTGAGGTTCTGGGGGGCTTTGTTCTTCAGTCTGCTCAATGTCATGTTCAACGGGATGACCGAGCTTGCAATGACCGTCTTCCGGCTGCCCGTTTTCTTCAAGCAGAGAGACTTCTTGTTCTACCCTGCATGGGCTTTCGCACTCCCCATTTGGATCACTAGGATTCCGGTCTCGTTCTTTGAATCTGGTATCTGGATCATCATCACATACTACACGATCGGTTTCGCTCCTTCACCTGTTAGGTAAATGGGGAATCACATTTTTCTACAAATAATCGTCTAAGGGCTCTCCAGCTGAAGTAGTGTCTTTCTGATTGTTACTGTACAGGTTCTTCAAGCAGTTCTTGGCCTTCTTCGGCATAAACCAGGTGGCCCTTTCCCTTTTCCGTTTCATTGCCGCCGTAGGAAGAACTGCAGTCGTTGCCAACACTCTCGGTACCTTCACTCTGCTCCTAGTCTTCATCCTCGGAGGTTTCATTGTCTCTAAAAGTAAGAAGTTAATCTCCCTCTCGTGTTCCTGTTATCTATCCTCTAACTAGTTTAATTGGGAACGCAAGTAATCCTTGTTCCACATTTTGGGAGCAGATGACATCTCGAAAGGAATGATCTGGGGTTACTACATTTCTCCTATGATGTACGGGCAAAATGCCATCGCCATCAATGAGTTTCTTGATAAAAGATGGAGCGCTGTAAGCAATCGTGATGATGGAATCTTATTCTGCCAGCCGTTTCTAGTCATGAAATCATGATTGATACGGTCTATCTTCTTTTAACAGCCCCTCAACTCGACCACTGTTGGGAAGGTTCTCCTCGCGGAAAGAGGCCTTTACACAACAGAGACTTGGTACTGGATCAGCATAATTGCGCTCATGGCGTTTTCCGTCCTGTTCAATATTCTCTTCATCGGTGCCCTGACGTTCTTGAACCGTAAGTCAATTTTCCATGGTTACCATCATGTTTGTCGCTGTACTGCATAAATCATTCTTTAAAATGTTCTCTTCCGTCCACTGCAGCTATTGGCGACACAAAGGCAGTGATCGCTGAAGACGAATCCGAAGACAGCCGCCAATCCGGCCCAGATGGTGAGTGCTGATTGTTCAGGATCGTTCGCCAGTCCTCATCTTCTTTGTCTTGCCATTGGTTGTGAATCTCATTGCAAGCTCTTTCCGAACAGGAATCCCGATGCGAACGAGGAATCCTCGAGGGGGTGAGAGCGAAATCACCGAATCTGGTAGAGGGATGGTTCTTCCCTTCCAGTCCCTTTCCCTTGCCTTCGACCACGTGAACTACTATGTAGACATGCCCGCGGTATGCCCAGATGTTCCTTCGAGGTTATTTAACGTACCCAAAGTCGCACAACTTAAACTACCCGGTCAACTCTTTCCAGGAAATGAAAACCCAAGGTGTTGAGGAAACCAGACTGCAGCTCCTTAGGGATGTTAGTGGAGCCTTCAGACCGGGTGTCTTGACGGCCTTGGTGGGTGTCAGTGGAGCTGGAAAGACAACCTTGATGGATGTCCTGGCCGGGAGAAAGACCGGCGGATACATTGAAGGAAGCATTACTGTTTCCGGTTACCCGAAGAACCAAGAAACATTTGCCCGAGTAACTGGATACTGTGAACAGAATGACATTCACTCTCCTTTCGTTACGGTCTATGAATCGCTGATATACTCAGCCTGGCTCCGTCTCGCCAAGGATGTGAACACTGAAAGTCGGAAGGTACGAACGACCAGCCTTTTTTGTTTGTGGTTTCGTGTAGAAGAGGTGAGTGATGTTGGTCTTCCGCACAGATGTTTGTTGAGGAAGTCATGGACTTGGTGGAGTTGAATCCCATCAGAAATGCTTTGGTCGGGCTTCCGGGAGTCGATGGGCTATCAACAGAGCAGAGAAAGAGGCTGACAATAGCTGTGGAGTTGGTCGCAAACCCTTCCATTATCTTCATGGATGAGCCCACCTCAGGCCTCGATGCTAGGGCTGCCGCAATTGTCATGCGTACTGTGAGGAACACCGTTGATACAGGACGTACGGTCGTCTGCACGATTCACCAGCCTAGCATCGACATCTTCGAAGCCTTTGATGAAGTAAGCCGCAAACTCACTGATCCTATGCCTTTATCCCTGGAATCACGGCATAAATCTTGAGCTCATTGTGTGTTTCGCTGTTTCCAGCTTCTGTTGATGAAAAGAGGAGGCCAAGTCATCTATACCGGTCCTCTCGGAGAACGCTCTCACAAGCTAGTCGAATACTTTGAGGTACAAAACCCGACCGATCTTCAGTGTTGACTTGATTAACTACGCGGAGCTGATACTGACCAAAATCCATCACAGGCTGTCCCTGGGGTGCCCAAGATCCAGGAAGGTTACAATCCAGCTACATGGATGTTGGACGTAACCGCCACGAGCGTTGAGACCCAACTCGATGTCGACTTTGCCGAAATATATGCCAATTCCGACCTATATAGGTAAAGGAAATTGTCTGGAAAAATGAAAAGTTTGGGATTATCAGCTAGAATGAGTTCTCACGGAGTCTGTTCCATTGCTGTGATTCTTTCAGGAGGAACGAGGCACTCATCAAGGAACTGAGCGTTCCCGAGCCGGGCTCAAGTGATCTGTATTTCCCTACCCAGTACTCCCAGAGTTTCACGACCCAATGCAGAGCTTGCTTCTGGAAACAGAATTGGTCGTACTGGAGGAACTGGCAGTACAATGCAATCCGTTTCTTCATGACCATCGTCATCGGCCTTATGTTTGGTTTCATTTTCTGGAACAAGGGAGGCAAATTGTAAGTGGATGCTCTTCATCTGAACCTTCTTCGTAATATTTTATGGAGATCTGTCTCTTCCTTGTTTCTAATGTTTTCGAGCCATCTATCTTCTGACAGATCGAAGATGCAAGATTTGACGAATATGCTTGGCGCTACCTATTCTGCTGTCCTCTTCCTTAGTGCTACAAATGCTTCGGCAGTTCAGTCTGTGGTCGCGGTTGAAAGAACAGTCTTCTACCGTGAACGAGCTGCAGGGATGTACTCGGAGTTGCCTTACGCATTTGCTCAGGTAAGACATACAGCAAATCTACTCTCTACCTGGAACTAATCTCGTGATCACAGCTATGGTAAATGCTCATCAGAGTGGTTTTGATGTAAATTTTCTCAGGTGGCTATCGAGACGATCTATGTTGCCATACAAACTTTGATCTACAGCCTACTCCTATACTCGATGATTGGGTATGAGTGGACCTTCGTGAAGGCCATCTACTTCTACTACTTCGTCTTCATGTGCTTCGCCTACTTCTCCATGTACGGGATGATGTGTATCGCGCTCACCCCGGGGCCCCAGATCGCCGTCATTGTCATGTCCTTCTTCCTCAACTTTTGGAACTTGTTCTCTGGCTTCCTTCTCCCCCGACCCGTAAGTTTCTATCCGATCACCCTCATTCCCATTCAAGGCGAAAAATGATTCTCATTCCCATCTTGATGCTAACTGTTCTTTTCGTTGTTGCAACTCTTTTGCAGTTTATCCCCGTCTGGTGGAGGTGGTATTACTGGGGCTCCCCTGTCGCTTGGACCATCTATGGCATCTTCACATCTCAGTATGGTGACAAGACGAACACAATCGAAGGTGCTGGTATACTCAAGGATCTGCTCAAGGTAAGTTTTGGCTACGACTACGACTTCCTCATCCCAGTCGTCTTTGCCCACGTCGGATGGGTCCTGCTCTTCTTCTTCGTCTTTGCCTACGGCATCAAGTGTTTGAACTTCCAAAGAAGATAGGACCAGAACTGCAATCCAACCTCGGAAAAGAAAAAATATCCAGAAAATTCATATGGCTGAGAAGTAGAGATTAATCAAACTGTTAGTAGTATACTATTTCGTATTCTGTATAGAGAGATATCTCATTGTACTTGTTTTATTGGGCAGTTCATGTAATTTGTTTGTTGGTTAAGCAAAATGAAATAAAACTTCCCCTCAACTTGGAAGATCGTTTTCTTACCTTGTCCTTCATGTTCCATGGAATCTCTCTTCAGTAATTCCCAAGGTAATGCCTTTTGACATGGTGCGAAGAAACTCCTGGTAAAATGCCCGGCCGTGATGTAACCTGGCGGATAATGTACATTACATGGTCCAATTTAGGGATAGGCGAATTTGGATGTTAGTGTTAGAAAGGGGACATAAAAGCCAGCAACGACATGGGAAATGAGTTGGGTCTGCAAAAACAAACATGGCAGAAGAAGAGTGCAAGCGTGTGGTGCTGGTGAAGTTCAAAGAGGGGGTCGACGCCGAGAAGCTTCTCCTTGAGCTCATGGAAAAGTTCTGTGAGATCGATGTTATCCAGTCCCTCGAATGGTACTGCGTTGGGTTATATTTGACGAGTCTTTGGGCAGAAAGCAAACGCTTGGTTAGGACAGTAACTCAGGAGTCTTGTTTCTTTTGTTCTTTGTGAATGTTTTAGGGGCCAGGACGTTGGAGGACCGGAGACGTTGCGCCGCGGTTTCACGCATGCCTTCATCATGACGTTCAAGAACAAGGAAGACATCAAGGAGTTCATTTCTCACCCTATACACCGCGAGCGGATCCCTCTTCTTGCTGAGGTGACTGATGAGAAAATCATAATCGACTTCCTTCCCGTTATTGTTAAGGCACTGTCACGTTAGCCCTGGGAAGAAGTTGGTGGCGGGGGTGCAGAACTTCGTTAGATAAGTGAAGCTGACGAACTTCCCATGGGTGTTATGTTTGTGCTTGTATTCATGCGCCAGTGCGTGTGCGACTTCTCCTTGACGGAAGAAAATTTAAGGATTCGATCTTTGTTTCCAGTTATTTGAACGCGTTGAAGACTTTTGGTCGATCATGTCATAGCCATGCCTTCTGTTTCTCGTCGATGAATACTCGAAGTTATTTACTCTTCATTAAGCTCCGCATGAGGATCATCACATCACATACATGAGTAATCATCGAAGACAGCGAAACAGCGAATGCCGAAAGAAAATAATTAACGTTGCGATAAAACTGCCGGCCGGCTATATGCTCTACGGCCGTGCAGGGACAACGACTCTTCGAGAGTACCATGATGCCAAAGGGCCAGGACGACCAGGGTATGGGAATATATTATGGACAGAGTAGTATGAAACAAGGAAAAAAACTTGCAGGCGTCTTCAAAATCCGACCAACAAAAACTCATTTGGTGGGGGGAGTTCACATCAAATGGGGGTGGAGGGTGTGAAATTGACGTAAAATAAGTAATTGGAGATGGGATGGATGCCAATGACAAAGGGAGGGGGGAGAGATTAGGACAAATCACATGCAGACAGGACTCAGGTTGCACCAAAGCAACCCAGCAAATCTTAGGATTTGTGGGTCTGCTGCATTGTTTGTCACTTGATTCTTGTCCGTGAAAGTAAACCAAAAGGGGAGATGCCTTTTCCATCGGTTGCTGCCAAGGACACACGAATGAGAATGGTGTTGTGTTGATGGGGTCCATGGACTGTTTCGACATTGGCATGGGAAAACCCTCCTGTGTATAAATTGCAAATCTGTCTAAGGGAGTCAGTCAGCCAGTCGGGTCATCGTCATCATCCATCATGGCGGAATTCAAGCACCTGGTGGTTGTTAAGTTCAAGGAAGGCGCGAATGTTAGCGAGCTCCTGAAGGGCATGGAGGATCTCACCTCTGGCCTCGACCTGGTCAAGTCCGCGGAGTGGTCGGTCCATTGTTTTCGAAAACTCCATGGAAAGACCGGTTTCCCGAATGTTGTTTGTTCAAATGTACTTCTCAGTGTTGTTTTCTCTTCTTTTATTTCGTTTCATGGATTTGTAGGGGAAACGACAGCGAAGGACAGGAGTTCCTCACGCAGGGATTCACACACGCATTCCTGACGACGTTCCGATCAAAGGAAGACTACGCCGCGTTCGCCTCCGACCCCAAGCACCTTGAGTTCTCCCCCAAGTTCGCCATCGCTATTGATAAGGTCATCGTGCTGGATTTCCCCGCCAACATCATGAAGTCTTCCGCGGCCTAGCCGTTGGACATCCCCATGGGGGGGCAGTGCTAAAAACGGCTATGGTGTCGAAGTTTGTATTGGCTGGTGTGTTGCGCGGCATGTGTATGCCACTGTGCTCTGTAATGTTTAATTAAGGACTTAATGATTTTTAAAGTTAATGGAGTGATGGGATGTGATTTTATGCTCCCTTTTTCTGGGTGATACTAAAGTTAAGAAAACAAAGATGGGATGGTCTCATATCAAATTATGTTAATGACACCTTGAATCATGACTCTAATTACCTGACAAAAGACAATCCTGTTCCTGTCTGCCATGTGATCAGAGATTTGATTTGAAACCTAGAGGAAGCAATCAAAACCCAAAAAGCAATTAACTCAACTCAACCCCCCATCAATCTTAACCTCATCTTAGCACAACACCAGTTAATTGTCCGAATCTCCAAAGGAGCTTTAATCCGCAGGGCGACAAAACGCGATCGAGCATCGCATCCGCACATGGGTCAGGGCTTAATGCCACGCCACCCCTGCCGACATGACATCCTGGGGTGGGTTTGGCTCGTTGCAGTGTGCACGAGAACGTACCAGGAGTAACCAAGGAGGTAGGGGACAAAGGCCAATGGACAATGTCGTTGGTATCTTGCAGATTAACATGACTGAATTGGTAAGAACAGATGTATTAAGCGCGCGAGAGAGAGAATGGTGGGTAAAAAGTTATCCATCTGATCATGTTTGCTTTGGAAGGATTTACATCTTCATCATCATTAGGGGTGTCTTTAATGAGTTTATCCAATGAGAGATTATGTTGGTGTGAATAGAGGCTTGTTAATTGTGTCCGTCTTATAGAAATCAACGTTTGTAAGGAGGGGGTAGGGGAAATGTCAAGGTCCAATTAGTCGGAAAGAAAAATGGGTTTGAGTAAAAAGATAAGCCTTGAAAATAACCAAGATATAGATAGATAGGATAGGAAGTGGACCCAGTGTTAGTTGCATTGCCACTTAATAACAAACCTAAACGCACGTCTCCTAATTCAATAAAGTATGAGGGTTGCTTTTTTGACAAACGACCCAAATTTGACCCACAACACAACAAGATTGAAGCCTTGGCCTCTCTTGGTATATATATATATATATATAAAAAGAGGTAAACAAAATTTATAAAGTCAATTTCACACTTGGATTTCTAATTTAACTCCTTCTAACTAAACTCTTGATTTTTAACCACGGATCAAGATTTGGTCGAAGCCCATTTGGGTACAATGTCCATATTTTATTTTTATTTGACCAAGTGGCCATCACCTGTTGAAAATTTCCTCGTGACATGACATCCAAATGTTTTTCTAGTCCGAAGTTATCGGGCATTGTCCAAAAGCCAACCCCAGCAACAACTACAACAACAACAAGAAGCATAGTGTTTATCACCCAAGTGGCCATGTTCTTGTTATTCCCAAAGTCTCTAAGGAAATGTAAAATTTGAATCAGATCCTGATCAAACTGGGACTAAATTCGTCATGAACATGAGCAAAAAGGAGAATGTAAGATGAAGGTGAGAAAATATAACTAAATTGAAGAATCGGTCGGGTTTGTTGCGAAATTTCAAGAGGGGTTCTTGTTTGCACAGATCAACAAGGAGAAACCATCTTCTCCGTCATTGTCGCGGCAGTTGAGGTCATCCCTCTCGGTATCGGCACTGACTCTGCTGCTTGTTCGGAAAATGAAGACACCTGGTCCGGACCCGATGTTGTGGAGCCAGTCATGGACGTTCCACATGAATTCGATGGCCGAACCGTCCACGAAGATGGTCTGGTGGCCTCGGAAGTTCCACTGCAACCTCTTGACCCTCGTTGCTAACTTCTTGTCCACATACACAGACAACGTCGAGCCGGGCTGCTTCTGCTGGTCGTTCCCATCTTCTTTTTCTTGCTCTGTTCCTACTACGTATTTTATCACGATGTCGTGAAGTTCCCCGTTAGGATGGAAAGGTGCCTGTGTGCTGTACATTCCCTCGCCGAATAATTCCTCTCTTCGGGAAACAAGAACTGAATTCACTGTGCTGCTCTCGCCAGCCCTCTCTCCATCGCCAAGCATGAGGATGCATTCTGAGTCAACCGAGACGGCGACATAGAACCCGCCGACTGGCTCAGGACACCCCAAGACAAACTTCGCTTTCGAGAAATCCCAGGAGACCAAGGCGGACGAATTCCGACACTCTACCCTCTTCCGTCCCCGGTTCCTCCCCAACAACCCGGGGCTAGTCCCTATCCTAACGCGTGGAGAACAATTGGCAGAGCCTCGGCTTCCAAACTCGACAATTAGGCGTGGTCCCCCGGGGGACATGCACCAGGTGACTGCAATGATGAACCGAGTTTTCCTGGAGGAGAGGTCAGTACTGTACAGGCAGGAGATGACATTGCAGACAGAAGGGACGTGCAGAGGAGAAGGGGAGATGCAGGAAGACTTGGCTGAGCTTGAAGTGGAGGAGCACGAAGGGGTGGAGAACTTGAGAGCCTCGTCACTGAAACATGAGCCGACCTCAATCATGTTGTTTATTGCTGCATAGATGGAGGAGGAAGAGGAGGAGGAGAAGGAGAAGAAGATGGAGATATATCAGGGATGGAGTCGGCCGATGACATTGTAAGCAAGGCAACTATTAAACTAACTCTTCTAACACGGGGAAGATAAAAAGACAATAGTTAGGCGTAATAATGGCCGGTAACAATGAAAAAGCAGTCGGGTGGTGTGTGTGTGCTGGTTGATTTCTTTCCAGGGTTGGTGGCTTGGCAAAGAAGCCCCGAACTTTTGACCCTTGTAAATGGAAACATCCCTTTCCCCATCATGGGTTTGTAACCGACTCCTCCTAAGCTCGGATCGTCCGATGCCGTCGGCTTGGTCTCTGTCCTTGCCTCAGCCATCGACAATCGAGTCTCTTTTATAGGCAGGCCCATTAGTTTTCCCGAGCGTCTCCCAACTCATCATAAACCCCTTGAACAACCTTCCTTTGGTTTTAAGCCCCATCTCTTCCCTATCCGGGGCATGCATTCATATGAGTTGCAGGAAGTGTATATGAGCATGTACTTGTTTTGAGTTTGCTTTGCATATATATGTTTTAGACGATTTGTTTCGTTATATTTAGACTTTGAGTTTCTGGCCAACAAGTTAGCAATTGCTCAAAAATTAGGAGTAAATATGGCTGGAAAACCAATCGGGTGTGTAAGTGATTCCGTAGCCTTGGTGACCACGACAAATACTCCCTCTCATTATGTTTAGAAATCTTCATCGTCCAGGGTCGTCGGCTTGGATATTGGTATTGACCATCTACCGAGGTGGGCGGTGTAGTTTATGCACCGGATGATGCCTCTCCCTTCTGGCCCATCTGGGAAGTCGATGACGCTGATGCTCCCTGCATCTAGGTGGAACGATCCCATCCATTCTTTTGTCAACTTCAGGCAGTGTCCCATCATTGCTATGTGAACCAGTGGGTTTCCTACGGCGACCACGACCTTTTCAGGGTCGGATTCATCGGATAGTTCCTTCAGCAGAGTCTGCCAGGATTTTCCAGCCCGGTTCCATATGGCAGTGATAGCTTCATCTTCATAAGAACTTATCCAGTTGGGTCCGACATTGGATGCCGCTGGAGAGTCCTAGTGAAAGAATATTTGGCCTCGTAAGTCAACCATTAACATAATTAAATTAAACGCTACGACCTCATCCTTGCCTCGTTAGTGTTCTGTGATATGCCTTCGCAATCAAGTTCTGCCACTTGCTTCATGTCGACATAGCGCGGGACACAGTCAGCGCCTAAGCAGTCAGCAGCTTCTTGCACCTGTCATGATATGAAGAACAAAATCCTGCTCCAATCTGCAATAGGATGCCGGAAATTTCGCCTTTGAGATATGAACTTACACTGGATATGGTCTTGGCAGTTTCGACAGAGGCACTCCTCTGGCTGCTAATTATGGACCCGACCTTCAAATCGAGAAGCAACTCTGCAGTTTTCTGACCCTGTTGCAAAAACATACAACAGGATGTATTTTCTCACGAGCAAAGTGGCCACCGCAAGACAGTCGGGAATCATCTATAATTCTCGTGCAACCAGAGTACCTGTATGGTTCCAAGCATGTTCAACTTTCCCTCTTCAGAAATCGGAAAAGTAGCCTGTCAAATGCAAGCGTTGAGACATCAATAGTTAAAAACTAGAGGGCATCGTGACAAACTAGGTCCATCGGTTGCCAACAATAAATACTATGCCTCGGCATTGTTTTGTGTCACCCCGTGACAGACAAGAATTATCCTCTTGCTAGCCTTTCTGCCACCAGAACTTCCAGCTGCAACCGGGGAGCTCGGCGTCTGAAAAAGAACTTCTGCAAAGAGTTACTATACTTAAATGGTATTTGTACATGACTAAAGATCGGTCAGCAGTCATTTCTACCTGATTGAGACGGTTGAGACATATATGAGGAGAGCCACCATCAGCATGTGGCGTGAAATCAAGCACACTGACGCCACAGTTGCTTTGTAGCAAGACCCGGAAGTACTCGGTTCCTAGTCCTGATAATGGAGGAATAAAGCAGGAAGATGAAAAGGGTCAAAGAAAATTACCGAGCGACAAATAACCAAATTCACACAGTTCCATAATTCCGCAAAAGCCATCGAATACCAATAGCAGACGCGACAAGAGCCTGATTGACTGCATTGTGGGCGACCACGAGCACGGACTTGCTTTCATGTGCAAGGATCTTGTTCCAACAACTCCCTGCCCGTGCCCACAACTCCCTCACGGGGTAATGCCCGTCGATGCAAAAGTTTGCAGCATCCACCTGCCACTGACGATATGCAGGACCATATCGTTCTTTCCCCTCATGCTTCAATAATCCCTAGAATGTTCCACCAGCCAAAAAACCAGCAAGACAAAACCAGTTAACCGAAGGATGAATTCCAGTAGTTAGGATTCCAAAGGAGTGAAGCCACACTTGGAAGGAGTAAAGATCGATTTCCCTCAAATCGAATTCTGTTATGATATCCTCCTTGCGGCTGCCCCAGATGATTTCTGCTGTCCTCTTCGAGCGTATCAGGGGGCTGAAACAAGGAAGAGAAACTCACTGAAACCTAGTTCCAGTTGCAAGGGTTAGCATAGAACACCATGTACTCATTCACGTCAGCTATTGACGTAACCTAATCGCTTAATCTGCCCAACACATTCAATAATCCACTGACATATTGGAAGGAATCGACGGACCATCTCACCTCGAGAAGCATATGTCGAAGGCATCATCGATGAGCATCTGGCGGGAAGTCTCCGCCTGAGCCTCGCCTTTCTTCGTCAGGACGGCGAAATCGGAGCTCCCTTGGATCCTACCTTCCGCGTTCCAAGTGCTCTGCCCATGCCTCACCAGCACGACTCTCTTCGCTGCCTTGATCGGCGGAAACTCCCTCGATTCACGGCGCTCAGCATCTACGTCTCCCCCTTCCTCGACGTACGGTCTCGACTTCTCGATGACGGTGGTCGACCGAACGACAAGTCGATTGGGAGCCGGTTTCCCGAGCCTGTGGAGAGGTGGACTCTGGAGAAGTAGAGAACATGTGGAGGACAACATTGGAGGGCGTTTTCTGTTGGGCGGGCGGTTAATTTGGTATGGCTGTTGATGTTTGCCGCTAATTCTTCTGGTTATCGGATCTCTGGACGGGTTTCGACCGTTGGATTTAACATCTGGGTCGCAAAGAAGAGGTTCATATGACGACACGTGGCACGGATAAAAGCTTCTGAGATGAACCAGCGGAGAAGAGCAAAATCAAACGACGCCGCATCGCTCCCTTCACTCGATGTTTCAATTCACCGCCATTTTCTTGCTTCCTCTTCCTCTTCTTGTTCTTCTTCCTTTGGATCCTTCCATTTGATCGATGTTTTGATTCAATGTGCGGCGGCTGTTGATCTGTAGGCGGGCAGGATGGTTGGTGCCTCTGGCAAATGATGGCGGCAACGGGGACAGCAAATGGAATGGGCGGGCTGGAGCAGGCGGTTAAGAGGCGGCGGGGCCGTGAAGGGTTTGAGTCCTGGCGGGAATTGACGTGCTGGGTGTGGTGGGCTGGGCGATGGGGCGAGGCGGACATGTTGTTGGAGGATGGGCACGGGAAGTATGAACTCAAGAGATTCACCTGGACTTGGTATGGGATTCTTCGATTTCAGGAATTCATTCAATTGATTCGATCGTCTGTTTGGAGATAACAATGCGGATGTTTGTGTGCTGAAAATTATTGGATTCCGGTGTTTAGGAATCGGATTGTGTCTCTTGTCGACTCTTTAATTTCTGCTGAATTTGATTCCCCTATATAATTGATGGGATGATGCGAACTACCCACTAGTGGGCGTTCCGTTTTGTCTGCTTATTTCTCTCCTCAGTGAAAGACCACAAAAAGGATACGCCTTTCTTCATTTTCTCTTTGGATGTTGGATTGATGGCTTCTTTTTGTTGCCTTTTCGCTTGAGCATTTGTTCTTGCAATGGCGAAAATGTCAGGAGAAACAGGGCTATAATGCACGGATCCTTTTCGTTTGTTGACGTGGTGAACCGGTGTTGACTGGTCCTAGGTATAGGTTGCTGTCACTTGTTTGTTTTTTCAGGAGATCATTGGCCTGGGATTTTCTGTTTGGAACGCATTTTGTGGCAGTAGGTACGGATATCTATGCCCCCTATGCTCCTTCTAGCCGGAATATTTCCCGTTGGACATATCTATGATTATAATTTCAAATATTCCATGTCAAATGCTGTAATCAGTTCCAAACCAACTGGTCATATGCTTTCCATGATGTTTGACTGGTGATCATGCTGGTAACTTGTCTTGGTCGTGAAATTGTGTTGCTCTGATTATTTGGTTTGCCATTTGGTGATGTTCACTTGTCCAAACAGGAATCCCTTTGGTTTTCAGATATTTAAACACTGGCGAAAAGGTTTATGCCGTGTAGCATACAAGGGAGTTGCAAGGGGCTGTCATCATTGCTTCAGCTTTTCAGACGATATTGGGGTATCGTGGTGCTATCTCACTGCTACTTAGGTGGGGGTTATCCTTAAAATGAGCCCCCAACTAATCGTTTTTCAAATTCTCTGAAATTTGACAATGTGCATCCTATAGGGATTGTTGCCTGCTTGTTGTTCCATGTGTACAGAATTTGACAATGTGCGTCTGTGTTATCTCCTGACCACTGCAATGAAGTATTCGAGTTGACACTTCCCATGCCTTAAGATCCTCCCCATGGTTTAGATTCCCTCTTCCACTGAAATTGAGTACTCCTGTCTTTCGATGGAAAATGGCAAATGTTATGTGTTTTGTGTCGATAACAGTGGCTGTTGATTTGGTGCCTTCTTTACGAGATACTCTGTATAAAGCTATTTCATACATTTTAAGTACGTAATTTGAAAGATTATTATGCCTTTGTATTTTCACTTGTGGAAGAAATTGTGCTGGTGGATCTTGCTTGATTTTCTGAAACTATAATGACCTTCTTGAATGCCATTTATATCTCAGTATAGAATTATCTTGGTGCCTATGGGTCAGAGGACGAGGGTCTTCGGCGCTAAACGTGAATGTGTCTGCCACTGCAGCAAAAAAATTGGGAAGTGGTAGGGCTGTTGAAGTTGGAGCATCCGTTGTTATGCTATTCTCTCTTTCAGGTAGAGACGGTAATGCTGGAAGCTCAAGGAACGTCAATATAGTTGGTTTGTCATTGTCTTTCTCAGTTTCTGTGCCCGCCTACTTTCAGCAATATAGCATCTCCCTGAGTAGCAATTTTTCGGTTCCCATCTACTGAAAGCTGTACACAGTAGTGTCCCATGGTCCCGCACCAGGTATGGATGGGTAAGCTACAGATCTTCGAAACTCTGCTTATGCTCGGTTGACTGATAATGGATTCGACATGGGTTTTGTGTTTGTCGCCGATGCGCCTTTGCAGGTGAATTATGCGACGACACGTTACTGTCACCACAAGTGGTCACTGTATTTATTGTTGCTGGCATCCTGACAGCAAGTAGGAGCATGGAATGTATGTATGGTCTGACTGAACCCGACGCTGCCAGGAGAAAGCATACCATCTGTGAGGATTACGAGCTCCTATTCAGATCAGGTAAGTTCTTCAGATGGTAAAATGGGTTGGGCTGTGACGCTGTCATTTGCCCTCGACCACCTGAAGATGGCAATTTTATCCCGACTCCACAGGGACTACATTTGAATGCTGCTGCCTCCCTTCAGCTGCGGATCGCCTCGGCGTACAGTCGAAAGTGTAGGTAAAAGACAGTTGAATTTTGTAAGTTCCATTTTAAACAACACTGGTTTTACGCAAAGGTTGAAGCTCGGGGGCATGCTAATCTGCTACATCTATGCAGCCGTGCAATGCCAGGTGGGGTCCTCTGGGCATACAACATGAATCATGCATGCCAAGCAGCTGAGATTGGTGAGAGTTTGTTGTCCCAGCAGACGGCGTGTGTAACATGTGCAACGAGGTAAAACATGACAGAAGACTTGCCGATGGCGAATGTCCTGACCAACCGAACTTCCTTTTTATCTCCCAATATTCATTAACACTTCAACTCCCGAAGGTTCGTTACATGATTTCTCTAAAAATTTTTCACGATAAATACGCAATTGACTTAGATTAGATATAGGTCTAAAAATCGATAACCCTTTTTGGCAGTTCGTTGTTATTATTATTTATAATTTCGAATTTTTAAAACTCTCTAAACAAGTAAACTTAACGGATAAAATCTTAAAGACGATATTTCAAAATGAACTTTATACATCACCTCCATTCTAACATCCCGAAAATGAACAGATGGACGCACCTGACAGCAGATACAAAATGAACAGGTAAATTTTTATATCACATCTTACTTAGACGGGGGTGCCTCGTGCCCCCCCGAGTTTGTCCCCTTCCTTTCCACGTGATTCCAACGAATCCATGGCTCACCAAATAAATGGTTGGGCCTGAAAAACGTGCGGGTGCGTGGGTTTTTTCCCATGTCTAAAATCACAGCCGTAAAGTAGGAAGGGGGAAGGAAGAACGAAGGATCGTTATCCTTGTTATAATAATAATAATAATAATAATAATAATAATAAAGCAGTCAAATTTTCTTCGCTCTTCGAAGCATCCAAAATTCCAAATAATAATAATAATAATAATACATCCACCGCCTCCTGTTACTACCCATATTTCCCTTCGACAAAAAGTGGGTGTAAAATTACATGATGACGTAATCCCCTTCATTACTTTTATTTGATCTGCCCCACCCGGTTGTGCCGGCAAATTCCTTTGTGGCGGGAGGACTACTATTTCAGAAACAAATCCCTTCGCTTTGCCTTCCAACTCGGCAATAATAAAAAAAAAAAAATCAAAAGAATCCTGGTGTTAATTTGATAGCTGGTGAGTTTTTTTATCGGGGGATAAGGATGTGAACAGGTTCCTCACCTACAAAACACAAAAAATCACTTGGCATTTATTTTATATAAGCAAGTTCGTATTCACATATACATCATACGTGTCGACTTCCTATGTAAATATGTCTTTAAAATCCTAGGGTTGGTAGGTGGGATGGATGGATGGATTGGGGGAAGCTTCCACGACGACTTGTGCTACTTGGCTTTTCTGTAATAAAATCCCCTCATCTCGTATCTTCTAACCTCCCTGTTGTTTTTAGTACTGCGTCAAAACTTAAACTACCATTTCCGTGTTTCATTTTTTTTATACCACCCACGCACACACTACACCAAAATTGTAGAGTTTTGTTTCTAAATAACATTGGTAACTAAATTATCATACCAAATAAAATTATAAGTTTGGAAATTCGTCAACTAAGGTATCGAAATCGACCTTATAAAGGCCGACTTCGATCATAAAAGGCCTATTTTTCCGTAATCAAGCGAAGTCGGCCTTCATAAGATCGAGTTAGAAACACTTAAAGAAAAAAAAATATTACTACCAAAAAAAAAGAAAAAAAAATATTTCACTAAATTCGATTTTTATAAGACCGACTTCTATAGCGACTTTCTTTCGCTACGTTAGTTGATAAATTTCTAAATTGATAAATTTCTAAACTTTTGGAGAAATATTTCTCGAATAGTAGTTATTCAAAACCAAAACTCCCAAGACTGCGGTGCTTTCACACCCACCGGTAGCAATAAATTTTATTACTACTCCATCCCCACTTTCCTCCACGTGGGCGAATTTCGTAACAAAAAAACAAGTAGAAGAAATCTAAACGCGAGATGTTTTAGGTCAGAATTAGATGGGAAAAAAACTTATAAATCTAACCCTACTCTTTCCTTTTATTTGCGATACACGAGTCTCGAATATTTCCCACATCGCAAAGAAAAGGGCAGGTGGGCATGTTATGAGGAAATTGCCTCGTTGTATTAATAATAATAATTACGCTAACTAATCGGCTCATAAACACATCCCCCATCACTTAATTAAAGTTGACCCATCACCAAAAAATTTAAAAAAAAAAGAAGAAGAAGGGAAACCCAACTGGGTCGTGGGTCGCCAACCCTTCTTCCAAACGATACGTGTTTTTGGCCTTGGGATTTGACCGACTCCCATCTAAATACGTGTTTTAGAACATCATCGTATTTTTCTTATGATTTTAACAGCAATGACATAAGGATGATTGGGCGGGGGTGGAACCCAAAAGGGATCATCATCCCTGACAAATCCATTTAGACCTGGTAATTAATCGATCGATCGATCAATTTATTTATTTATATTTAAATTAAAAAAAAAATGACAACATAAGTGGGTGGGAGAGGGGAGAGGGAGTAGGTGAAGAGGAGGTGATTTGACCAAACCAACCCCAAAACACCTTCCTCATCCACGTGGGTATATAAACCCCACCACTTCCCTACGAACTCCTCAGCTTGACGTTCCAAAGCGAACAACAAGCTTTTAACCACCAACAACTCCTCCCACCGTCCCTCTAACACCGCCGCCCAACCCCCTCGCTCTAACCTTAAGAAGAATTCTAACCAATCTTCCCGAGGTGTCGAGGAACGGAAAACATGCAGGCCACGTCAGCTCCGACAGGCAGTTTCAGTTTCAAGTCCCCTTCCCCTAACCGGTTCCACAACCACCATCGGCGGACCCAATGCGCCTTCAGATCTGACTCCACCTCCCCTTACTTCCCCTACGGCATCGGCACCAGCCGCTCCGATTGGCAGACCTCCTGCGCCATCCTCTCCAGCAAGACCCTCTCCCTCCCCCTACCCCTCGACCAGGACCACACCCCCTCCTCCTCCCTCAACGGCCACTCCTCCTCCGCCGCCGACCTCCACCTCCTCCCCCTCGACCCCAAGACCACCGGACCCGGGGGTGTCCAGGAGACCGGCATCGTCCCCTCCCAGCCCAAGCCCCTCACCATCACCGACCTCTCCCCCGCTCCCATGCATGGTTCTAAGGTCCGTGTCGCTTACCAGGGTGTCCCCGGAGCTTACTCTGAGGCCGCCGCCGGCAAGGCCTTCCCTAACTGCGAGGCCATCCCTTGCGACCAGTTTGAGGTCGCCTTCCAGGCCGTCGAGCTCTGGATCGCTGATAGAGCTGTCCTCCCGGTTGAGAACTCCCTCGGCGGGTCCATCCACAGGAATTACGACCTCCTGCTCCGTCACCGCCTCCACATCGTCGGGGAGGTCCAGCTCCCCGTCCACCACTGCCTCCTCGCCCTGCCGGGCACTCGCCCCGAGTACCTCACCCGGGTGATATCCCACCCCCAGGCCCTCGCGCAGTGCGAGCACACCCTCACGAAGCTCGCCCCTCAGGCTGCGCGCGAGGCGGTGGATGACACCGCGGGCGCGGCGGAGTACATCGCCACCCACAACCTCAGGGACACCGCGGCGATCGCGAGCGCCCGCGCGGCGGAGCTCTACGGCCTGGACGTCCTCGCGGACGGGATCCAGGACGACAGCGGCAACGTGACAAGGTTCGTGATGCTGGCGCGGGAGCCGGTAATACCGCGGATAGACCGCCCCTTCAAGACGAGCATCGTGTTCGCGCACGACAAGGGGACGAGCGCCCTCTTCAAGGTGCTGTCGGCTTTCGCATTCCGCAACATCAGCCTCACGAAGATCGAGTCGCGGCCTCATAGGAACAGGCCCATAAGGCTGGTGGACGACGCCAACGTCGGAACCGCCAAGCACTTCGAGTACATGTTCTACGTCGACTTCGAGGCTTCGATGGCCGATGTACGGGCGCAGAACGCGCTGGCGGACGTGCAGGAGTTTACGTCGTTCCTCCGTGTGCTGGGCAGTTATCCGATGGACATGACCCCATGGAACCCTTCATCCTCGCCGTCTCCATCTCCGCCTCCTTCCAGCAATTCCGCCGATCATCATCGCCAGTAATTAATTACCAAAAAGAAAATCCATTACTTGTAATAAATCCCAGTAAGAAAAAAATCATCGTGGATGGTAATTAAATTAATTAAACGTGTCAAAGTAGTCAATTCATTGGAGGAACATCAAAATCAAATGTCAAATTGTTATCATTATTTTCACCCCCCCAATCTCTCCCTCTATCTCCATAGAGAAATTAGAACTAACGATATGACGTTTGTGATATTTTGATCGATTTGGATCGCTTCTAGCCATGTGATCCTTCCTTCCCCCCCATTGGTGGGACGAAGTATGCAATCATTACATCTCACCGACTAAACTCGGGGGGGTAGATCTAAACTCCGAACCCGGGCTTCCAACACACGTCTTGAACAAGAAGACTTACGGACAATGTCTTGTTGATCCGACAAAATTTCTCTTTGCCTACTACATGTGAGGAGATGAGATGCGTGCGATGTCTTAACGTGCATAGGCGTTTTACTTAAAAATATTGTTTTCTTTGTGAGACAAAAAAACAATTTCCTCCAAATATGAAGCAACAAAACCAAAGCCCCCCTCTCGTCTGGAAGGCTGTGGTTGTGGTTGTTGGAGAGGAAACAAAAGACACCCAAATTCATCCCATATCCCATGTCTAAACATATGGTCCAAACTTTGTCCTTGTTAATCGAAGGTGGTCTCGTTGCTTAGAAGGCGAAGACGTCGTACGTACATGGAGATGATTTCTGGCCTGCCCACAAGAAACGAAATCCTAGAAATGTGGGTAGGTGAAAATAAACATGTTTGTATCCCCTCCTCCTTCATAATGTTTGCTTGTTCATGGGGGACTCTGTCGCAATTCTTACCTAAAATCTTTATTATTATTTTTTCTTTCTGGGGGTGTTAATGGTAGGTGAGATTGAGGGGAGGTGGGAATTCTTCACAACTTATGATGACGCGTTGCCCAATTTCACCCGAGGGATAGGTAGTTGGGATCCGAAGGCGAAAGAAAGAAAGAAAGAACGGGTCCGCCCTTTGTTACTTCATTAGTTGTTGGAAATCGAAATTAAAAAATTTACTTTTTTTTTTATATATGTATATATATACGTGATTTGGAGTGGTTGATTCTTTGTTGTTGTTGCTGACTTCAACACTGACGTCAGGGTGAAGATCACAGCTAGAGAAGCACCGTATCGAAGAACTTGGGACTGACATAAAATAATGACATACCCATGTTTTTGTTTTCTTTATAAGGAAGAAGTAGAAAGAAAACCTTGAAGACAGAAACGGCGAGAAGCAACTAGGAGGCTTCCGAGTGGGGGAATCTCTTTAATCTAATCTCTCCCAATTTTATTAGAACAAGTCGTAATCAAAACACACACAATCATCAACAGTTGTCTCCTTTTATTTATGCGTTTCGGATATGCATGTCGCATATAATACGAACTCAACCTAACTTACCCATCCAACAGACACAAAATGCGTATTTGTACGGCTCCGACCGGCGCCGCGAGATCTAAAACGACGACCATCCCTCATCGGTGGTTCTTTTTTTTTAAAAAAAAAAAATTGAGATTAACTCTCGTTGTTTGCGCTGGATTCGAACCGGCTTAATGGGCTCGCATCCTGGCCGAAAACGGCCCAGAAGGCCCATAAATTAAGAAAGCCCAACCACGAGAGCATTCCTTTAACAGGCTGACCTTCGGCCCGATAAAGGCCCAAGATTAGTCCCCGACAAAAACCTTAGCCGAACAGAAGAGACAAAACTCGTCAGCCTCGCTTCACTCCCCCTTCCTCCGTCTCGTCTCCAGTCCTACTTCTTCCTCGCTGACAACGCAGGCCTCGCCTTATCCGAACTGCGATGTCGACCGCCACCGACGAGTCGACCACCGTCGTCGACCAAACCGCCGACAAACAGGAAGCTGAACCCAAAATGGAGGCTGGCCCGACCCTCTCGGAGTCCGATTCCGACTCCGACTCCGACTTCGATGAGGATTCCGACTCCGACGAGGATGATGATGGGGACGAGGAACTGAAGAAGGCCGCGCTCGAGGAGCCGCTCGTTTACCGGAGGGAAGATTACCCGGACGAAGACGACGACTCCCCGGAGGCGAATGTCAAGAGGTTCAGGTACGTGCTGGAGAGCAAGAGGATGAAGAGGAGGGATGAGGAGGAGGAATATGGGTACGTGTCGCAGGAGGAGCTGTTTGACTTCCCCGAGGACCCGGAGAAGTGGCGCGAGGAGGACATCAGGGAGTTGTGGGCGGATGCCCCGCTCGAGATGACGAAGCCCGGTTGGGACCCCGCATGGGTCGACGAGGAGGACATTGAGGTCATGAGGGAAGAGGTTGCGGCTGGTAGGGACCCGCCCATCGCCCCGTTTTACCTGCCTTACCGGAAGCCTTACCCGCCCATCCCCGACAACCACCATGACATTTCGAACCCTAAGGCTGTCGTAGAAGAGTTGGATAGGATTGAGGAGTTCCTCCAATGGGTCAGCTATATCTTTCCCGATGGCAGCTGGTCAGTTGGTTTTCCGCTTTCCACGTGTTTGATGGTTCGCCTGGTTGACATTTTGGAGCATTTATGGTGGATGTTTATCTGACGAATGTGAAATGAGCGGAGAGCAACTGGAGTATCTAGGATGTTTTAAAAGGATAATTTTTTCAGGACAGTTCAACCTGATTGCTTGCAATTTCTTCCCTAGACATTTGAATCTTGTACAGTGAGTTGAAGAAGCATCTCCAGACATTTTTCTGCCTCACTAAGGGATTCCAAGCATAACTTAATTTACCTTATTTCAGGTATGAAGGAACAGTTTGGGATGACCTGGCTCATGGGAAAGGTGTTTACGAAGGCGAACAGGGGCTCGTCAGGTTTGCCCAATCTTTCTCCCCTGTGATGATACTTGATAAGGGCACTTCTGCCTTGGATACCTGGAACATGAGAAATTCCTACACTTGTCCTTGAGTGAGTTGGGAAAAGCCTCATGGGTGTAAATTGCTTCCGCAATTGTTGAAATTTTAGGAGTGAGCATAAGTAGCCAGCCGTTCACTTTTGCTACACAATCTCTGGCTAAAACTCCTCTGCTGCCAGATATGAAGGTGAATGGCTTCAGAATAATCCAGAAGGACATGGGGTCGTCGAAGTGGATATACCTGATATCCAACCCATCCCTGGTTCCAAGTAGGTTCCGAATCTTGCTGGCATATCATCTCATCATTGCAACATCCTCCTAAATTTTCAACAACCTTCTTCTCAGGCTTGAAGCAAAGATGCGTGCTGAAGGGAAGATAATAACGAGAGATTTCATGTCTCCTGAAGATAGGGAATGGCTAGAGATGGACATAGAAGACACTGTTCTCCTTTCTGAGGGCAGATATGAAATACCTTTTTATGAGAAGGATGATTGGATAAAACAATTTGGCAAAAAACCGTATGTGATGCTTTTTATTTCTTCCACTGTCTCACATCATATTTTTTTCCATACTTCCTATTGTTGTCTGGAATTTGGGCAGTGGATGAGGGATCACATAGAATTTAAAGATGAAAATAGTTTTCTGTTATCTCATTGTTTGATTATCGGATGAGCGATGACAATCTAAAAGGAAATTTACGTTTTGTAGGGTTGGTAGCATTTATACGGTTTACTGGGTAGGAACACATGTTTTGAATGAAGATAGCTCTTTTTATGTATAATCTAAAGGCTTCATTGTTCTCAAAAGAAAGTTCAATCAACCACTGTAAAGCATTTTTTTTTAATGTCAAGAATTAGGAACACCCAGATTATGCATCGGACTGTAAGATGGTTTCTCTTTGTGATTCATCATATAGTCTCCCGAGTCCTGACAGTTGATACATACTATCCTGTGCTGTAGAACGTCTCACTCACATGGGATCTTAGTGGCACAATTTGAATTGTAGGGAAAAGGGTCGGTATAGGTACGCTGGTCAGTGGAAGCAGGGAAGAATGCATGGTTGTGGTGTTTATGAAGTGAATGAGCGTGTTCTCATTGTAAGTTCCTTGCTATCAGAATCTTTAATGCCTGTCATTTTTAATGACATGTGTTCATGTGCTTTATAGTATTTATATTGTATTTTGAATGAAATTTTTATGCCAAGGTTATTCTTATAATTACTTTTTGTAGGGATATATTTCTTTTTAACTATGTGCATACCTTCAAGAACGAGTTTGTGTACATGTGCACCCATCTTCTCCATATCTCACCGTAGCCTCTCAAATGCATCTTCTTTTAAGAACATCCATTTCTGAGTTGAAATAATGGTATATGGTGAATTATATGCAGGGTCGATTCTATTTCGGTGAATATGTTGGAGAGGATGTCGATGGGTGTGATGCGAATGTCTGTTCGGTAAGTTTTTCAGCTTGTTCTGTTTTTATTTTGGGCTGCTCGGCACAAAATTCCGATGTTATTCGATAAATTCTGATGCACTTTTGTCTTCAGCTACATTCGGGGATAGCTGATGTGGCTGCTGCGAAGGCAAGAATGTTTCTTAGGAAACCTGATGGAAGTATGTAGCAAGTCATGCTAGCAACAATAGAAAATATATGCCAAATATAGGACAACATCTGCATTGCGACTTTGATTTAACTTTGTGTAGCTTTTGTTAGTTTATTGCACTTTTGCTTCCACTTTATCCAAATTTTAGCTGTCACTCTTGTTCTGTGAAAATGTCTCTGTTTGATTGTTATAGTCGCCTCATTTTGTTTAATTTGGTCCTTTGCCTTCATTGATAGTACTGTACAGGAGGTACTTTTTTTTTATATGTATATAGGAGGTACTTGTTTCTTAATTTTGATGGGGATGACGACCATCCTGTCTTTAATGGAAGTAAAAATTAGAAGATGAAAAGATTTTAATTGCGCATTTGTAATTTATATTACGTGAGGTCTTCTTGCATTATGTGTTGATGTAAGTGCCTTGTTAGATCTGGTGAACCGATAACTGACTAACAGAACACAAATGAGTCAAAACAGGTTTTGAAGCTTCTCTTAATATGATTTCGTGTATTTTACTGATTGTGTATGTTAATTGGAAGCCATGATTTTAACCAGTTGCATTGTTGGCCATCGAGACACTCTCCATCTCTGGACGTCATCACGATGCATTAAACTGGTTTATCATTTCACAGTGGTTAGGGAAGCATGGGGACCATATGGCGATCCTCAACATCCATATTTCTACGAGGAAGAAGATGTTTGGATGGCACCTGGTTTCATTAATCAGTTCTATGAAGTATGTGTTTCCATTATGAGGGTCGAGAATCTTTCAACATAGGGTGCTTTGGGGTTTGATAGTTGAATTGTGTCCTTCACTACAGGTACCGGATTACTGGAAAACATATGTCGAAGAAGTAGATCAGGAAAGGGGAATGTGGTTGAATTCTTTCTATAGAGCCCCTTTGAGATTGCCTATGCCTGCCGAACTTGAGTATTGGTGGTCTAAAAGTAAGTGACGTCAGCTTTATATACCCCACTGGATATCAGTTGAGCTTCATTTTGGTTGCTTTAGCTTCGAACTGTAATCACATAAGCTCCTTTCTCATGCGTTCCTCACTCAGCTTTCTTTTCCATTTTCCATGAGTGATTTTCATCTTTTAGCTACACTGCTGTGATCTTTACTTGATGTGATTGTTTTTTTCTGGACCAGATCATACCCCAGAATTTGTACTGATTAACAAGGAACGAGAGCCTGATCCGAATGATCCATCAAAGTTGATATATACAGAATCTCCCTTGATTCTTCATCTGCCATCAGGGCGTATAATAAATTATATAGAAGATGAAAAATACGGGGTGCGCTTATTTTGGCAGCCCCCATTGAAAGAGGGGGAAGAGGTAGACCCATCAAAGGCTGAGTTTCTACCCCTGGGCTTTGATGAATTTTATGGAACAGAAGCCACTGATGCAGAGGCCGGCCTGTGGAAGAAACTGGTTGTATCTGTTGAGAATATGTACAAGCCAGTAGTTGACAAACTTAAAAAATGGGCTGAAGATAAGAAGAAAGACTCTGAAACAAAAGCGAAGTTGATTGATGATGAGCTCAAGCTCATGGATGCAGAAATATGCTTGGAGGAGGCAATTGAGGAGTTGGATGAGTTGTTGAAGCAAGAAGAAAAGGAAGAGCAGAGGAAGGCTGAAATGGGTTTATCCAAGAAAGAAAAGATCGATGATATAGCCGAAGAAATCCCAAAAATTTCAATTGGAAAAGAGAACAAGAAGGCACCAGAACAGGAAGAAGAGGGAAAAGAAGCTGATGAGGAGGAGGAGGACGACGACGACGACGGTGATGATGAACCAGATGATGGAACATCAAGTTTTGGCACCACTGCCTTATCTCAGGACGGTCAGGAGGGGAAACAAGGAGCTTCACCATTTTCTGCCATCACCTTGTCAGTTGCACCGTGTGGTCTACTCTCTTGTGTAAGGATCGCACTCTTCTCATCCTGTTGGCTACATCTGTTCCTTTTTCCTTCATCTGATATGGGAAAGCACTCCATAAATAATGCATAATCTATACACGATGTTCTTGTCCGATGCGTATTTGAACCTCTGCTTTACAGGAAGATGGATGTCATTGGCAATGAGCTTTTGGAACATTTGGCCATATTATATGCTTTTCTTTTTCTGATTTTTTGTGCTGCCATTTTTTTATCTCACATCAGGTTTCTGTTTCATGTATTGGGTTGACTGTGCAGGTTTCTGCGAATCTAGGTGGCACGCTCCTATCGTGGAAGGGAAGCAAATCACCCCTCGGGAATTCTGCTGCTGCTTTGTCATCCAGACAAGCCCTCGGAGGCCATGGTCGAGCTCCTGATACTGTTAGTTTCCCGCCTAACATTCGCGGCAGTGGCTGCTTAAGAGCAGTTAGGCCGGAGCACCTCAAACGCCTCACAAGGATAACACCCTTGATGGGGAGCGCCCCTCGGCTGCAGTCACTGTCAAGGACGTTGTCATGCCGACAATCGGCCTCGTCAAAACATGAGCCCGCAGCAGAGGAGCGAGGCTGTGACTCATTTCTGCTGCACGAATCCCCTGACGGCGAGCTAAGCAGGATATTATCTTTGCAAAACCCGTTGCTGTCCTCAGATTGGGATCCAGACTACCTGTGGAAGAAGTGAGCCTGGTGGGGGGGAGTTCGCTGTAGTTCCATTACATCCAATTCTTGTAGTAACATCAGGAGGAGCCAGTTTTTGCAGTAGTTTGTTTCCCCCCTTACAATCTTTGTTGAGTCAGTTAGTCCGAGGGAATCTCACAAAAATGTTGTATTTCCCACATGCTCGGAGTTATTGAGGATTTTGATTACCTGGAAGAATTGCTGCTATCTGGAGGGGACCCCAAAATTTTGAATTGTTGCAATCTTTCCGCACTGTAATGAGGGAATACTTCCCGCTTAATCAAATACTTCCTTATATTCGCGTAGTTATTATTTTACGTAAGTGAAGTTATGTACATGCCCTGGCCTTTACCTGTTGGGGGTGTTTCTTCTTGGAAGAACATGAAGAACTCGTTTTTTTATTTGAACATACGTGTCTGAATTTGGAATTCTGCACGACCGAAGACGAAGACGACCTGCTGAATGTGGGAGGCATGGCATTGGGGGGGATGCATTCAATATCACCAGAAGAAAACAAACGACATGAGGACCGGGATGATTTAAATTTATTCAATCAATGAAACCCCATTTTCGGACACAGAGACAACTCCTTCCTTCTTCCATCTATATTCCTCCATGCACTCCATCCAAATCCAATCATATCCTCACAAAACCATCGACATATGAACTCGATGTCCCCCTCCCCAGTTAGGAACGATCTCCACGAGTCTAATAGAAGACACGTTTGTTTAAACGGCAGCTCATAGATGGGGGCCGCCATTGTTTGTTTCAAAGGGTAGGGTGGGGGACTCCAAATGACTTACCTCAATCAAAACAAAACCCCCGCGCGTGCCTTTATAATTCCAGTGGTGGTGGGTTGTGTTGTCCCTTTCTCCTCCCCCTTATTACAACCTTCTCCAGTTGAGACCACCCCCCTCCACACTGCATATAAGACAGAATATCTCTTCGGGAAGGCTCTCCCCAGTCACACACAGAGAGAGGACATATACGACTATTTCATGAGTTCTGTGGGGGTGTTCTGGGATTTGGATTTGGATTTGAATCTTTCTTTCTCCCGGTTGCTTCTCTTTATCAACTTAATTAGGACACGCATTAGGGTTTCTTAAGAAGTCATTACAACTTCGAATCGGAGTCCTCCCGAGACATATCCCATGAAAAGCATCAAGAGCCAACATCCTCAACCGTACTAAAATGATTATCGCCTGACCTATAAATTCTTTTCATTGGCTGTCGGCGTGAGGTGGGTTTTGGGGGATTGATGTTATTTCTTAAGGATTACACCTCCATCATCCATCACAAACGCATGGGTTGGTGCGTCATCTTCAACCATTAAAAAGAAAAACTTAAGAAGAGAAATACGTAAATTCATTCAGGGATCGTAATCCTCTCGTAACACACCCACCATATGAAGATTCCAAGTCAACAAAAAGAAGTGTAAACCCATGAATAGTCTTGACTGACACGAGCCAGTTCCCTAAGTTTCCGTAAAAAAATCCATCTTCTTTTTTGGGTTGGGGGGGACAAAGTACACGTGTGTTGGACTAGGGATAAGATAGCCATAATTGGCATCATTGCGGGAGTAATCACCATCTCCCACCCTTGTGTTATAGATGAAACATCTTCTGCCACCCTACCACTCTCACCACCCCATCAACACAAAAATCTACCCTCAACCCACTATAACATCTAACACTAATAAACAAAATATCAATTGAGTGAGTAAAAATGGGGATGATAATGTCATTGAATTACTATCGGGGTCATTAACCCTTTATCCATTCACCAAAACCAGAAACTGACAGCCGCCGGACAGGTTACCACATCGTACACGTGAGACTCAGGTGACTACCCAATCCCAACGGGGGAAGATCCAACTTCATCCACTCAAATTCCGCCACGTGTTCGGACCATTGGGCTCACCCAGTGAGTGAGGCCCCCATTGGGCTACTGCCTGTGGCGGCGGACTCCACTGGAGAAGAATCAGCGACCTCCTCTTTCGTGTCTAACGTAGGTAGTAGGTGGCCAGGTATAAATAACGACGCAGAGACGCGGTCCTCCACACACACTTACATTATTCTCCATTGGAACCCTGTAAAGCAACCATTTCCTTCCACTGGAATCCCCACCCTCTCCGGTTATGTTCTCTACCAGTTGCAGCCATCTCCAGAGCCTCTGCCCCTCCTCCTTCCCCCGCCTCCCTTTCTTCCGTCGCCGCCCCCTAGGTTTAGCCACTCGCACCCCCAACTCTGTCCCTCGTTTCTTTTCTGTTCCCCCCCACCCCTCCCCAAGGAAGGTAGTGAGCCATGCCGAACACGAAGAGCGGTCACGGTCTACGTAGGACTTGGTCTGTCGAGGATAGGTCCGGCGGCCGTAGCAGCAGGGGAAGATCCATGGCAGGGAAGGCTTCATCCTTCCATGGCCAGAGCATGGCCGAGAGCCCTGAGGCGTACACGGCTCGTCTTCAGAGGCCGAAGACTGTCCCTGACATTAGGAGAGGCATGGGCGAGAGGGTGGAGATCAGGGATGAGAAGCCTCGGTTGCTCACGAAGCTGCTCCTCAACGTGACCATCCAGGGGAGCGTAGGAGCCGTGCACGTTGTGATGAGACCGGAGTTGACCGTCGGAGACTTGATCACCGCCGCCGTTGAGCAGTACGTCAAGGAAGGGCGCCGGCCGATGGTCCCAGGTAAGGATCCGGTGTTGTTCGACCTCCACTACTCGCAGTTCAGCCTAGAAAGTAAGCACCCGCGATTAATCCCCTCCCTGTCATCCCATGAATTTTGAAAAGAAATGGTTCCTGACGATCCCTGGGGAGCTAACTCAGGTGTCCGATCGATCAATCAGGTCTCAACAGGGGCGAGAAGTTGATGAACTTGGGTTCGAGGAACTTCTTCCTCTGCCATGGTCGGAAGACGGGCGGCTGCACAAACACGAGAGTTCCGCACGGGAATCGCGCTACTGATCCAACATCATTGTGCTCGAACGAGGCGGAAAAGGCGGGATTCAACTGGCTAAAGTTCATGGATCCCTTTAATGCAATAGGAAGGAATTAGGATTCTTTTTCTTCGCACAGTTCGGATGTTTTGCCCAAGGTTTGATTGGTGCAGGAATCGTCCCGTTCCTCGCAATTTTGCAAAATGTCCGATTTGTTATTATGGAAATCGTACGATGTGATTTGTCGTGTGTTATATATGTTGTTTAGTCCTAAAGTATGATGATGGAGACGACGATTGAAGTGAAGAAAAAAAAAAGCATTGCATTGGTTTTGTGAATGCATTCTGGCCCACACTAAAAGCCTAAATAGTCCCTCCATTGGCCCAGCCCAAATATTTGGCCCAGCCCAAATAATTGGCCCATTAATGAAATGCCGAGGGATCGGTCTATAAATAATTGCCACCCCTTCAACCCCAGTTTCGGCCCTTAGTTCAAAATAATATATAAGATATTAATTTCTTTAAGGACCGTTCTGTCCGGAGGGTCGGAAACCCGAGACACCGACGCCCTTCGCGACCATCTTTTTACCGTCTCTTCTTCTTCTTCTTCTTCTGTCTTCCTTTTCTTCCCCTTCTCTTCTCCTTTCTGCCTTCCCCCCAAACCCCCCAAGATCCACAGAACTCCTCAGCAATCGTCGCATTCTTTCCTCCCTCCCCCTCCAGTGGCGACAATCTCCATCCCGCAAGTAGGTATAACTTCCCATCTCACGCCCCCGACCATTCAACTCTCCTTTTCCCCGATCCGCCCGCCGTCCCCCCGCTCTCCCTTTACTTGCTCAAATTAACGGCTTGAAATGATGGATGCATACGTTGATGCTTGCTGCGGCTGTGATTTCGTCCCCCTCTCTCCCTCGCTATATGTTTTTTTTTTGAATTTTTTGTGTAGGTGGTTTGGAAACCCTAACTGTTTGTTCGTAGTAAGCGGCTTGGTTCGTTGCAATAATTACTGTGTCGGCCATTGGTTGGATCTAGGTATTTTATCGTGGCGGTCTTGTAGATGATGGAATAAGTGGTGCCTTAGGAACATACATATCGTTGAAGGAGGTGGAGTAGTCGGGGGCCGGATGTCAAGAAACGTGCGGTGGCGGCGGTGACTACGAGGTCTAATCCCTTGGTCGGACGGGAGGAGAACGTAAGACTTTTTTTCAAAAAAAAGTATAACATTTTCGCTTCCACATATCTATATCCGGAAAACTGTTGCATGTCTGATCACCAGAAATATGCGGATGTCAAAGGAAGGTGAGATGAGGAAGCTTTTGATCCTGTACGCCACGCAGACTGGCAATGCCTTGGATGCCGCCGAGCGTATATCCCGAGAATCTGAACGCCGTGGCTGCAAAGCTGTTCTCTTCTCCCTCGACCAATACGATGCGGTGAGTTGTGGGGGTTCCACTTTGCTCTTCCCGTTGGGCGTTATTTGAAGCAAAGAAAATGAGTTCGGATGCGTGCTCCTGTTTGTTTGTACAGAGTTTGTTGCCATGCGAAGACGTTGTGATATTCGTTGTTTCCACGACTGGTCAGGGAGATACGCCTGAATCCATGAAGGTTGGATCGTAAGGAGCTTGTAATTACGGCTGTTCGCTTCCTCTGTACGGTCGTTGACCTTGCTGTTTTCCTTGATTAGGTGTTCTGGAGGTTCCTTCTGCAAAGGAATTTAAGTCCGAGTTGGCTCGACGGTCTTCATTATGCTGTTTTTGGATTGGGCGATTCTTGCTATCAGAAATACAATGTGAGTTTCATTGTTCCTTACCCCCTCTTATGTTGATTTCGATGGGTGTAGTTATGTTTTGTGTATTCTGGATCGTGTTTTAGTGGAATGGATTGTCGTGGATGGTTTCCTTGTTGGAATTGTTCGCCATATATAAGGTGTATCGCTTTGTCAGGGTTTCTTTTTCACATTAGACCACATGTTGGACTTGGTGATGTTTAGGAGGCCTCGTCTATGCATCTGAGATAATGCAATATATTGTTATCTTTGTTGGACTTATCATCATATTTGTTTTAATTTACCGACTCCTTAGTTTATTGTATAAATATGACTATGGTTCCTTTCTCACTTGTTCGAGGCTTCACTATACTGTTGTATAAGTTAATGCGACTGTAATTTATATCTCTTTTATATGGAAAACTATGGACATCGCTTCTCCAGTTTGTGGCAAAAAAGCTGGACAAAAGACTTTACGACCTTGGTGCAATGGCTGTAATTGAAAGAGGCTTGGGCGATGATCAACATCCTTCAGGGTATGACGTTGTCATCAGTTTCTGGTTCCGAGACATTTGTTTAACGATCTTTTCCGATTCTATTCTTGGCCTTCTTTTCTCTTCATGCATCTTTGCTTCATATATCCCCAACGGGAAAAGAAAACAGTGGTAAATGATAAATTTGTAATCAGGCATTTCATTAATTTGTAAACAACTTTCAATTACCCTGAATGACGAAATTCAAAAATTCTCTCTATAGATATTGTTGATTTTTACATTTTATAATTCATTAATTCAAGCATTTTTTTAACAAGCCACAAATTTATCTGAGCTGTTTTTGCTAATTAACTTTAATAACATCCTTGTTTGGTTATGCTTTGTTATTGTCAAGTAAAACTTTATTGTGCATCATATTCTGAGATCATGTCATTCCTCATGCTTCCGTGCGGTCATCATGATCTTCTTTCACTTTTGAGAGCTCTGGCAGTAGTCTTGATGTTCTGCTGTATTACAAGGGCCAATTGATTATGAAGGCTAAATTGTGTATTCATTGTATTGATTTGTAATTCTAGGTATGAAGGTGCTCTTGATCCTTGGTTATCATCCTTGTGGAGAGTGTTGAATCAAATGGACCCAAAGTTCTTTCCTAATGGTCCAGACTTTGTGATTTTAGATACAAAGTTTGTTGACAAGCCAAAGTACCATATAAAATACCATGCTGTCAATGAGGTAGATTCAGAGTCGTCGACCATCTCAGGTTAGTACATTCCCGAATAACTTATTACCTGGAAACGAGTGTACAGATGGAATTACATGATGACATTCATACTGAACACTAGATTGATGGAGTTCCTGATTTTGTTCTTGATGAAATCCTCTCTGGAATTGCAGTCTCTGAACTTTCAGCTATTCTTTTATAGAGTCGGACTCTGCTGCTTTATATGTTATATTTAGAGCTCCTTAATAAATATAAATAGATAAAATCCTCTGATGACTGTCAGTTAGACTTTGCATTCAAGCCTTTTCTAAGATCTACATCCCATGTTTTTAATGACTGTTCGAAGGAATTTTAATGTTGGTCTTTGATAAAGATGAGATCCACATCTTATGTTCTCGGTCGCCCTTTCTGGAATAAAGAGAAACTGAAAAGATATTGATTTGCTACATCAAAGTTGGAGTGGGTCAGGGATTTTTACTCCTGTGGGCTATAAATAATCTATAGTGCATTGGAAGAATTTGGGTATCTGGGAAATGTTTCATTCTGAACATTTCATCTGTTATATTAGGGAATGGATGACATGTTAGTTTCTATGTTAGTTTTGCAGAATTGGGAGAATGAAATCCAGAAGGCTCGTGGAATGTCTCCTGGAAGGTTTTCTGGTTCCACATATAGGCCAGATTGCTTCCTTAACATGGTATTTTTTTTTTGTTCTACTAGTATAAATTTTAAATTTTGGATTCCTGCTTATGGTAATGCACTCATCATTTATATGTTATCTAATGCAACATATTAACTCATTTGAGAGAACAGAGAATTGAAACTGACTTGAGTAAAAGATGACTGTAAAACTGTCTTTGAGTAAAGATGAAAGGAATTTTTTTTACTGTACCTATCTCTGCATATATCTTCATACAATTGAAAATGAATGAGTCCCTCGTCCAATTCTTCAATTATAATGTTCTTTCCCTTTTTGTGCAGGTGAAAAATCAACATTTGACCAAGAGTCCCTCTATAAAGGATGTTCGACATTTTGAGTTTGAATTCACGTCTACCGTAAGTGGTATTCATTTGTTTGAGGATAATGTTGATTTTCTGCTAGTCTTGAGCTAAAATCTTTTCAATATTCAGGCTATACCGTACAGAACAGGGGATATCCTGGAGATTTTGCCTGGTCAAAATCATGCTATTGTGGATGCTTTCTTGGAACGTTGTAATTTAGATCCGGAGTTACTCATATCGGTTAGTTCATTTTGGCCTTTCAACTACTAATCCTAAAGGTAGAAATGAGCATGCATTAATAACTACTGATTATTGGAGATTTTAATATGAATACCTTCACATTTGGTTTTGAAATATAAGTTTGCATCCTAGGATTTCATTTCCTAGTAGCATGACCAAAATAAACTCTTGTGGCTTCCTTATAACACATTTATGTTCAACCTTTTGTGTGTCTTCTTGTTTTGGCAATTTATTGACGATCTTGTTAGTCATCTGTATGTCCATAACGTAATAATGCATTAGCATGGACTTGACCTACATTTCCATTCATCTTTTTATCTCTTTTCCCTAATGTAGCTATTGTTTGTTATATGTTTGACCTATCATGCTTTTGCTAAGAAGATATGTTATTTACTTATTATTTTTTTGTTTGAAATGGATGTATTCTGGTTTCTGCCGATTTACAAAGACATGATTTTCAGGTCCATTCCAGGGAAGAGAAGGATCATATTCTTGCTAATGGTAAAAACACATCGAATGCTCCAATGAAGCTGAAGAACTTTGTTCAATTGGCTATGGATGTTTCATCAGCGTCACCTAGGCGCTATGTATTTGAGGCAAGTTGTTAAGAAGCTCCAAGGCAATTGGTGAATCTGATAGTATTATTTACATTAAGTTCTTGCTCATAAAACTCAAACATTAGTCTTTTTTTGTTGGCAGTTTGTAAATCTCCCGTGACTTATTTGTTTTTTGTTTTAAATGGCATGTTCATCCCCTGGGAACATTCATTTATTACCATCCTGGTTCTGACATTTTCGCTCACGCTTAATGCAGGTAATGAGTTATTTCGCAGAGGCCCAGCATGAAAAGGAAAGGCTTCTATATTTTGCATCATCTGAAGGAAGGGATGATTTGTACGAATACAACCAGAAGGAACGGAGGACATTCTTAGAGGTATATTTTGTTTGAGTGATCAGCTCGTGTTTGTGGGCAGCAAAATCAGTAGATGCCGAGCATGTGGTTCTGATTTAATGCAGAGAGGGTATCGATGTTATTATTCTGTCATTTTGATTGCAGGTCTTGGAAGACTTCCCTTCCGTACAATTGCCATTGGAATGGCTTGTGCAATTGGTACCTCCGCTGAAAACAAGGGCTTTCTCAATCTCCTCTTCTCCTCTTGTTCACCCTAACCAAGTCCACCTGACTGTCAGTGTGGTTTCGTTGACAACACCGTTTAAGAGGAAGCGTGCCGGTCTCTGCTCAACATGGCTTGCCAATCTTGACCCAAGCAAAGGTTTTTTAATGGATGAGCACTCGTAAATTCGGACATAGTTAAACATGACTAAACTTTCTTTTTTTTCATGTGTTACGTGTGGCATCTTCAGGGACTCTCATTCCGGCATGGTTTAAGAAAGGCTGTCTTCCTCTACCGCCTCCATCGTTACCCCTCATTCTTGTTGGACCTGGGACTGGTTGTGCGCCCTTTCGGGGCTTCATAGAAGAAAGAGCCTTACAGAGTCAATCTACTTCCACCGCTCCCGTGATGTTCTTCTTCGGCTGTAGGAATGAAGAGAACGATTTTCTATACAAGGATTTCTGGTTAAGTCATGCGAAGAGTGATGGGGTTCTGTCGGAATCGAAGGGAGGCGGGTTTTTTGTTGCCTTCTCAAGGGACCAGCCACGGAAAGTCTACGTGCAGGACAAGATGCGGGAGCATGGTCCTCAGGTCTGGAGTCTGATGAACTCTGGAGCCGCCGTTTACGTAGCTGGATCATCCACGAAGATGCCATCTGATGTTTGGTCTGCATTGGAGGATGTAGTTGCAAAAGAAGGGGAGGTTCCCAAGGAGAGTGCTGTTAGATGGCTGAGGTCCTTGGAGAAATCTGGGAGGTACCATGTGGAAGCATGGTCTTAAAAATCCCAATTGTTGTTTTAACAGCTATCGATCAATCTTCTTCAGAAAGTCTAGAGCTGAATTTATCCTCCAAATTTAGGGCTGGGATGGCGGAAGTTGCAGTACCTGGTAAATTAATCAACGGGAAATTAATCTGCTGGGACTCTTATGCCATCTACTCAACCGTGTTTCTTTTAAGCCCCTTTTCTTTTCATATAATATAAGCCCGCCCCAACAACATCGAGATCCCCCTTCTAGATACAACTCCCCCATTTCATTGGATCCAAAAAAGAAAAAGAAAAAGAAAAACCCAATCGCCAACAATTTAGTTAATCAATATATTTGTACCATTGAAGCCGAAGGAAGGCATGAGTAGCAGACAGCGAAGTGGTAGTCCAGTGACATCTCTTGCTTCCTCGTCAATAGACATTTAATTTCCTCCTCTGCCGACAACAACACACGTTAACGTAGACAGTGGAGTGGATATTTGGGAAAATTTTATTAATTAAAAAAATATTTATATGGGGGGGGGGGCGATTTGTTGTAAGGCCAAGGGGTGAGAGGGCGGAGATCAAGGATGAGAAGCCTGGGTTGCTCACGAAGCTGCTCCTCAACGTGACCATCCAGGGTAGCGTAGGAGCCGTGCACGTTGTGATGAGTCCGGAGTCAACTGTTGGAGACTTGATCGCCGCCTCTGTTGGGCAGTACGTCAAGGAAGGGCGCCGGCTGATGTTGTTCGACCTCCACTACTCCCAGTTCAGCCTAGAAAACCCACGATTAATCCCATGAATTTTGAAAAGAAATGATTCCTGACGATCCCTGGGGAGCTAATTCGGGCGTCCGATCAGGTCTCAACAGGGGCGAGAAGTTGATGAACGTGGGTTCAAGGAACTTCTTCCTCTGCCACGGTCGGAATACGAGCGGCGGCACAGACACAAAAGTACCGCACGGGAATCGCGCTATCATCGTGCTCGAACGAGACGCAAAAGGCGGGATTCAACTGGCTAAATATACGGATTTGCCCTATTTCATTGGGTGCAGGAATTGTGCTGTTTCCAAATATACACAGCTAAATAATGAAACCCTAGGCTTGCTTACCAAAAAAAAATAATGAAACCCTAAGAGAATCGGTCTATAAGTACTGCAGCCCCTTTAAACCCTAGTGGAGCTTACGCAGGCAGCGGCACCAATGGAGTTTTGGGGTAATTTGTGGCTCTCTCGTCTTTGGTTTTCTTATTCTCAGTGCTCGTTGGATTATTAGTTTTCATCCATGTTTTTTTTTTTTTTTTTTTTTGGGTTCGTTGGTGCTTGTTATTAATACAATGATGTTGTAATGATGATGTGCCTTGGTCTGACGAGATAAGTAGAAATTAACTGCTGCTTTCGACTCTCTGAGCTTCTCAATCCTGGTTTTGTTCGTTCATTTAATGTCTCTCCTTACAGGAGTCGAGGTGAAGGCCGGAAAGCCTTTAAAAGTTGACACAGAGGGAAAACTGTTGCATCTCTCTCAGGTCGGAATTCAATTGTGTCTGATCTGATCATCCGAAAATATTCGACTTTTACTACATTCTTCTTTTGCTACTTACGTCAAACTCCTCTCCAGGCCACCCTTGGACAGTGGAAGAAGAGTATAAGGAGTGTCTTTGTGCATGTCCATGTCAGCCTCGGCGGTCAGAAGCTTGTATTGGGGACTCTTTGTCCAGGAAAAATTCCCCAGCTGTCTTTTGATTTGGTGTTTGACAAGGAGTTCGAGTTGTCACACAACTGGACGAGTGGAAGTGTTTACTTTTGTGGTTATTTCTCTCCTGTCCAAGATGAATATCCTTTGTTTTGTTATTTATTTTTTTCAAGTATATATATATAGTGTAGCTATTTTTGACTACTTTCCCCCTACCATAAAACCTTTTTTCTTTTCTTTAATTCTTCTGTCGTTGTCCCCTCTCGGCACGGATGACTTCTCTGAGGAAGGTGGTGAGGATACCGACCAAGCCCTTGATTTTTTTTATTTTATTTTTGTTCTTTGTTGGAATCTGATATCATCATCATTCTGATATGCTGCAGAATCCAAAAGTAAGGAGGAGGGCGAACTGGAACTTCCAGCCGAGAATGGTACCGGAGTCAAGCAATCGGAGAAAAATGAGAGCTTTGTGGAGCCAATACAGGAGGACAAGGATGACTCTTCTGAGGACTGCACTTGGCCGCCACTGATGGACTCATATGAGCTCGATGCAATATTGAAGCAGATAGAAGACATGTTTTACTAGGAAAAGATATGTGGCGGAGATCTTATATTCGGATCGTGATCAAGTAAGTTATTGAAAATAAACAGTGGACATTGGAACAAACAATGGAATGATAATTTACTTACTGCGCCTGTGGAGAGATTGCATTATTATTGGACTGTTGACATTATTAGTACGACATTTTACTAATTTCATTAAGTATTTTTTTTAACTAAATTGATACCGTAAAAATTTAATAATGTACAAAATAGTATTGGGGATTGACTTGGTAAAATATTAGTACATTTGTAAAGCACGAAATTTTTTTTTAAATTTGCGCATAATGTACCAATAATGTACCATGTTGTAACCTTGTGTTTTTGTAATAAAGTACTAAATTTGTCTTAAATGTATTAAATTTTTTTAAGTAATAATGTACTTATTAAAATTCAAGACTCTGCCTATATATTGTTATCATCCACTCTGCCTTAATTCAACAAGTTTCGTGAAGTCATCCAGAACTCAAGACTCCCCTCGACACTTCTTCGGGGCCCAGATTTCTGCACCCATATCCTTTGAACTCAGACAAATCGCTCAAACTTCGAAAGATGCCTCCCAAGCAATTCTACAACAATGCCCCAAAACCTTCACTCGTTGAAGGAAATGGCAAATTTAGAATTCCAACCGTCAAGACATAAAAGATGTTATTGCAAAACGTCTGCAAGCCTTCAGGAGAATGGGAGGAGTTAGAAGAATATGAATTTATACCGCTGCAGTCCAGGAAACAATCGGCGAAGATGTCATCCCCTTTAGCCAACTGCATTGTCCATGTACGGATACCGGCGGCATTCGCCCCTTTCCTTCTTTGTCTCTTATACACAAGTAAAGCGTCGAAAACACAAGTGTGACTGGAAGGGCGCATCAAAATCGGCTTTGCTTGCCAGTCATTTCCCATCAAAGCCAGTCAAAGGTCCTTAGTGGCTGATGTATGCGTGGATGCATCTTTACTTTCCAAAGCTTTGCAACAAATTCAAACGGAGCATCAACAGAGTCCCGACTTATTTCTTTGCAGGAGATTGTGAAAAATATCACTTATGAAGATTGGATCAAAGAAATAGCGTCGCGTTCCTCAATCGACTGCTGAATGAATAAGATCAAGTGGAACATATTTGCAGAAAATCATGAGATGACACAGCGTCGACTCTAAGCAGAATCACGCCAGTTTCTGGGATTTTGTCCCACTCATTGCATACAAGGCAAGGGACTATATAGTCTTAGCATATAACACCTAATTTTGTGCACGTCAATTGGGATTTGTACAAAGCCATGCACTCCCATTCTTCCTATCATAAAATAGCCCTCTAACTTCTCGTAGAATCGTCGACTTTACTCATGAGAAGAAGGGAATCGACTACAATCTTTCAAATGTATCTTCTACATTCAGCTTACAATGTATCTTCTACATTGCAGTTTCTTGGCACTATTAAATCCCTTGTGAAGATAGTCTCTTTTATCACAAACGAGCACTGAGTATCTACATCTTGCTCGTTTGACACGATATGGGAGCACACCTTCAAAAAAATAAAAACCAAGATCACCTTCCCCAACAAGGTCACAGAGGCATGTACTCTTTCTGATGGTTTCATCGACACTCTTATCCAGGCCAGAAAAAGCTCCGATGACCGGTATGATTTTATCTCCTTTCATTATTTCATTTCTCTCGACTGCTAAACCTTATTCGACTGATTACGTATCACCTTATGCAGGAAAATTTGCTAGACCATTTGGGAAAAGATCGAAGCAAAATGAGGATCGGCGTTGTCATCCTCACTATAAAGAGAAGAGAAGGAAGAAGAAGATGAACCAAGGGAAACTACAAGGAAGCCCCTTCATCCAAAAAAAGGAAAACATCTCGACCAGTTGCGCCTGAGCCTTCCATAGCAGCGAACCAATTCACAATGGAGATGACAGCAGGCAAGGCTCAGTGCCGACAGAGGAACCTCCATCAACGACTGCAAGAGAATATCCCAGCCGAGGACGTAAACCCACTCTGCTTTCCTAGTGACACTTTACATTTTTCAATTACTTCCTCTTAACTAATCAATTACATGTTTCAGGTTGGTGTTACTCATTCACCTGAGGCATCTCATCCTTCCCAGATGGGTGAGCAAAATCTAATTGACGCTGTTGGTTATCAGGACTTAAATGAAGAGAATCCACTCGATCCAGACAATCATCAGGATCCAGTTTGACGTAGGTGACCGGCAAGACTCAACACAAGTCTCCCAGCTTACTACAACTAACAATCGAGAAAGTCATCCACACTTAATATCCATCCTGTCATCCTGATTATCCTTAATCATAACCCGTCTCTGTTTTCTGTTAGTTGAAATGACCTGCCAGCGCTTGCTAAATGTCTCAACTCCTCGACTCTACTTCCACGGAGTCCTCAGATGAACCAGTTCAACCAGGAGATGGAAATGTTTCTACACAGACTCCAGAGGAAGAGCTTGTTGGTCATGACGTGGCGAGACAGTTTGACAAAAGCCGAAACAAACAGCGCCAAGTAAAGTAGACGGGGCGATGAACTTTGTTCAGGTAAATTCCTTGATTTTCAAGTAACCTTCTGGCAACCCTGAGTCTAATATCAATTCATTTTCACATTTTTCATTTTAGGCTGAAGTTGCACGGTCATCCCCAACCGCCATTCTTCCAACATTAGGGGATGACCTACAACCAGAAACAAAATCGACTGTTTCCCCAAGAGACGATGGCCTCTGTGTCACTTTGGACCCAGATCCCTTTGAGGGCCACTGACCAAGATCGACCTATCACTGTCGACGTCGTCGAGAGTTCGAACTCTAGGATAATGGATTTAGTTCAGGAGATGCTAAACATCCTTGACAATGGTCAAGTATCAGAAACACACCTGATTCGATTGGCGGACATGATAAGGACAGCCGAAGCTCACGCGAACGTCCCTCTGTTTCTTCTATCAAGCCCAGTCGCATTTTGAAGACTTCATTTTGTTGGTCTTGGGCGGAGTATGAACAAGCCAAGGCATCAAAGCAGAAAGTTGAGGAATATCTTCGTGAGAATTGATGCCCAACAGCAACTCGAGTTAAGGTTCGAAAAGTTGCTGGAGCAAAAACAAGATCTAATCATCCATCACCAAGAAGTTTCCATGAGCATCGCGGATTTACAAGCTGCCAGACCCGAAGAAGCAGTCATTTCCTTACAAATGATTTATAATGATCAACAATTGGTCTGTGGAGGACTGGCTCGGTCAAGGACGTGTCCGGCGGCCTTCCCATGGGCGAGAACCCTGAGGGGTAACCGACTCGTCACCTATTTGTTGAGTTTGACCTCATCACCTATTTTTTTCCTCCTCCGGAAAAAAAAATCGATATAATCGCTTGTTTAGTGTTCTACCTGTCTTGATTAACAGTATTACTAAATGACATGAAATTCAAAAGACAAAGGGGTGAACTAGGGAATAAGAACAGGAGGTGGGGGGGACAGCACATGGATCATTGCCAACAACAACACACGTTCTTTCTGACGACACTAAAAGTAGACAGTGGAGTGGATATTTGGGAAAATTTTATTAATTAAGTAAAAAATATTTATATGGGGGGGTTTGTTGTAAGGAAGGGGTCAGCTTCACACAAACAAATGCAGAAAATCTTTTTTTGGTGGGTTGTGTTGGAAATTAGAACGATAGCAGTTGAACGACTACTAAGGAAATAGTTTTGAAGGAAATTTTGTTTTTTGTTTACCGAATCTCCAGCGACCCTGAACCAAGGCTATGTCTGGGTTGTTAACAAGGAAAGGGATGGCTCTCTTCGGGTAGTCCGGTTCCGGCCTGAAGTCTGCGTCGAATATCGCTACTTACTCGCAGTGCTTGACGTAGCACTGCGAGAGCCCTGAGGCGTACGCGGCTCGTCTTCAGAGGCCGAAGACCGTCCCTGACATTAGGAGAGGCATGGGCGAGAGGGTAGAGATCAAGGATGAGAAGCCTCGGTTGCTCACGAAGCTGCTCCTCAACGTGACCATCCAGGGGAGTGTAGGAGCCATGCACGTTGTGGTGAGACCGGAGTCGATACGGAATTAGGAGTCTTTTTGCTGCAATGGGAAGGAATTATGAGTCTTTTTCGATACGGACTTGCCATGTTGCCGAAGACCGTCCCTGACATTAGGAGAGGCATGGGCGAGAGGGTAGAGATCAAGGATGAGAAGCCTCGGTTGCTCACGAAGCTGCTCCTCAACGTGACCATCCAGGGGAGTGTAGGAGCCATGCACGTTGTGGTGAGACCGGAGTCGATACGGAATTAGGAGTCTTTTTGCTGCAATGGGAAGGAATTATGAGTCTTTTTCGATACGGACTTGCCATGTTGCCGAAGACCGTCCCTGACATTAGGAGAGGCATGGGCGAGAGGGTAGAGATCAAGGATGAGAAGCCTCGGTTGCTCACGAAGCTGCTCCTCAACGTGACCATCCAGGGGAGTGTAGGAGCCATGCACGTTGTGGTGAGACCGGAGTCGATACGGAATTAGGAGTCTTTTTGCTGCAATGGGAAGGAATTATGAGTCTTTTTCGATACGGACTTGCCATGTTGCCGAAGACCGTCCCTGACATTAGGAGAGGCATGGGCGAGAGGGTAGAGATCAAGGATGAGAAGCCTCGGTTGCTCACGAAGCTGCTCCTCAACGTGACCATCCAGGGGAGTGTAGGAGCCATGCACGTTGTGGTGAGACCGGAGTCGATACGGAATTAGGAGTCTTTTTGCTGCAATGGGAAGGAATTATGAGTCTTTTTCGATACGGACTTGCCATGTTGCCGAAGACCGTCCCTGACATTAGGAGAGGCATGGGCGAGAGGGTAGAGATCAAGGATGAGAAGCCTCGGTTGCTCACGAAGCTGCTCCTCAACGTGACCATCCAGGGGAGTGTAGGAGCCATGCACGTTGTGGTGAGACCGGAGTCGATACGGAATTAGGAGTCTTTTTGCTGCAATGGGAAGGAATTATGAGTCTTTTTCGATACGGACTTGCCATGTTTCATTGGTGCAGGAATCTGTTGTATAGCAGGCAACGCCAACTGTCCTAAAAGCTCGAACTGTTAGGTGGAAGCGTGCCATACTATATATTTTCATTTTCAACACTCCCCCTCACGCTGAACCGGGCTGGCATCTTTGGCCATTTTTTGCGTTTCCCTTGTTCAGGTGATTGGCGGGCTTCTGTGGCCCTAGGGGTGGGCTTCTGTGGCCTCTTTTCTGTTTTATAATTTTTTTTCAATTTCGCACTTGGCGGGGCGTGAACACTCGACCTCTGGCTCTGATACCACTGTTGTACAGCAGGCAACGCCAACTGTCCTAAAAGCTCGAACTGTTAGGTGGAAGCGTGCCATACTATATATTTTCATTTTCAACAGAATCGTGCTGTTTCCAAATATACACAGCTAAATAATGAAACCCTAAGAGAATCGGTCTATAAGTACTGCAGCCCCTTTAAACCCTAGTGGAGCTTACGCAGGCAGCGGCACCAATGGAGTTTTGGGGTAATTTGTGGCTCTCTCGTCTTTGGTTTTCTTATTCTCAGTGCTCGTTGGATTATTAGTTTTCATCCATGTTTTTGTTTTTTTTTTTTTTTTGGGTTCGTTGGTGCTTGTTATTAATACAATGATGTTGTAATGATGATGTGCCTTGGTCTGACGAGATATAACTGCTGCTTTCGACTCTCTGAGCTTCTCAATCCTGGTTTTGTTCGTTCATTTAATGTCTCTCCTTACAGGAGTCGAGGTGAAGGCCGGAAAGCCTTTAAAAGTTGACACAGAGGGAAAACTGTTGCATCTCTCTCAGGTCGGAATTCAATTGTGTCTGATCTGATCATCCGAAAATATTCGACTTTTACTACATTCTTCTTTTGCTACTTACGTCAAACTCCTCTCCAGGCCACCCTTGGACAGTGGAAGAAGAGTATAAGGAGTGTCTTTGTGCATGTCCATGTCAGCCTCGGCGGTCAGAAGCTTGTATTGGGGACTCTTTGTCCAGGAAAAATTCCCCAGCTGTCTTTTGATTTGGTGTTTGACAAGGAGTTCGAGTTGTCACACAACTGGACGAGTGGAAGTGTTTACTTTTGTGGTTATTTCTCTCCTGTCCAAGATGAATATCCTTTGTTTTGTTATTTATTTTTTTCAAGTATATATATATAGTGTAGCTATTTTTGACTACTTTCCCCCTACCATAAAACCTTTTTTCTTTTCTTTAATTCTTCTGTCGTTGTCCCCTCTCGGCACGGATGACTTCTCTGAGGAAGGTGGTGAGGATACCGACCAAGCCCTTGATTTTTTTTATTTTATTTTTGTTCTTTGTTGGAATCTGATATCATCATCATTCTGATATGCTGCAGAATCCAAAAGTAAGGAGGAGGGCGAACTGGAACTTCCAGCCGAGAATGGTACCGGAGTCAAGCAATCGGAGAAAAATGAGAGCTTTGTGGAGCCAATACAGGAGGACAAGGATGACTCTTCTGAGGACTGCACTTGGCCGCCACTGATGGACTCATATGAGCTCGATGCAATATTGAAGCAGATAGAAGACATGTTTTACTAGGAAAAGATATGTGGCGGAGATCTTATATTCGGATCGTGATCAAGTAAGTTATTGAAAATAAACAGTGGACATTGGAACAAACAATGGAATGATAATTTACTTACTGCGCCTGTGGAGAGATTGCATTATTATTGGACTGTTGACATTATTAGTACGACATTTTACTAATTTCATTAAGTATTTTTTTTAACTAAATTGATACCGTAAAAATTTAATAATGTACAAAATAGTATTGGGGATTGACTTGGTAAAATATTAGTACATTTGTAAAGCACGAAATTTTTTTTTAAATTTGCGCATAATGTACCAATAATGTACCATGTTGTAACCTTGTGTTTTTGTAATAAAGTACTAAATTTGTCTTAAATGTATTAAATTTTTTTAAGTAATAATGTACTTATTAAAATTCAAGACTCTGCCTATATATTGTTATCATCCACTCTGCCTTAATTCAACAAGTTTCGTGAAGTCATCCAGAACTCAAGACTCCCCTCGACACTTCTTCGGGGCCCAGATTTCTGCACCCATATCCTTTGAACTCAGACAAATCGCTCAAACTTCGAAAGATGCCTCCCAAGCAATTCTACAACAATGCCCCAAAACCTTCACTCGTTGAAGGAAATGGCAAATTTAGAATTCCAACCGTCAAGACATAAAAGATGTTATTGCAAAACGTCTGCAAGCCTTCAGGAGAATGGGAGGAGTTAGAAGAATATGAATTTATACCGCTGCAGTCCAGGAAACAATCGGCGAAGATGTCATCCCCTTTAGCCAACTGCATTGTCCATGTACGGATACCGGCGGCATTCGCCCCTTTCCTTCTTTGTCTCTTATACACAAGTAAAGCGTCGAAAACACAAGTGTGACTGGAAGGGCGCATCAAAATCGGCTTTGCTTGCCAGTCATTTCCCATCAAAGCCAGTCAAAGGTCCTTAGTGGCTGATGTATGCGTGGATGCATCTTTACTTTCCAAAGCTTTGCAACAAATTCAAACGGAGCATCAACAGAGTCCCGACTTATTTCTTTGCAGGAGATTGTGAAAAATATCACTTATGAAGATTGGATCAAAGAAATAGCGTCGCGTTCCTCAATCGACTGCTGAATGAATAAGATCAAGTGGAACATATTTGCAGAAAATCATGAGATGACACAGCGTCGACTCTAAGCAGAATCACGCCAGTTTCTGGGATTTTGTCCCACTCATTGCATACAAGGCAAGGGACTATATAGTCTTAGCATATAACACCTAATTTTGTGCACGTCAATTGGGATTTGTACAAAGCCATGCACTCCCATTCTTCCTATCATAAAATAGCCCTCTAACTTCTCGTAGAATCGTCGACTTTACTCATGAGAAGAAGGGAATCGACTACAATCTTTCAAATGTATCTTCTACATTCAGCTTACAATGTATCTTCTACATTGCAGTTTCTTGGCACTATTAAATCCCTTGTGAAGATAGTCTCTTTTATCACAAACGAGCACTGAGTATCTACATCTTGCTCGTTTGACACGATATGGGAGCACACCTTCAAAAAATAAAAACCAAGATCACCTTCCCCAACAAGGTCACAGAGGCATGTACTCTTTCTGATGGTTTCATCGACACTCTTATCCAGGCCAGAAAAAGCTCCGATGACCGGTATGATTTTATCTCCTTTCATTATTTCATTTCTCTCGACTGCTAAACCTTATTCGACTGATTACGTATCACCTTATGCAGGAAAATTTGCTAGACCATTTGGGAAAAGATCGAAGCAAAATGAGGATCGGCGTTGTCATCCTCACTATAAAGAGAAGAGAAGGAAGAAGAAGATGAACCAAGGGAAACTACAAGGAAGCCCCTTCATCCAAAAAAAGGAAAACATCTCGACCAGTTGCGCCTGAGCCTTCCATAGCAGCGAACCAATTCACAATGGAGATGACAGCAGGCAAGGCTCAGTGCCGACAGAGGAACCTCCATCAACGACTGCAAGAGAATATCCCAGCCGAGGACGTAAACCCACTCTGCTTTCCTAGTGACACTTTACATTTTTCAATTACTTCCTCTTAACTAATCAATTACATGTTTCAGGTTGGTGTTACTCATTCACCTGAGGCATCTCATCCTTCCCAGATGGGTGAGCAAAATCTAATTGACGCTGTTGGTTATCAGGACTTAAATGAAGAGAATCCACTCGATCCAGACAATCATCAGGATCCAGTTTGACGTAGGTGACCGGCAAGACTCAACACAAGTCTCCCAGCTTACTACAACTAACAATCGAGAAAGTCATCCACACTTAATATCCATCCTGTCATCCTGATTATCCTTAATCATAACCCGTCTCTGTTTTCTGTTAGTTGAAATGACCTGCCAGCGCTTGCTAAATGTCTCAACTCCTCGACTCTACTTCCACGGAGTCCTCAGATGAACCAGTTCAACCAGGAGATGGAAATGTTTCTACACAGACTCCAGAGGAAGAGCTTGTTGGTCATGACGTGGCGAGACAGTTTGACAAAAGCCGAAACAAACAGCGCCAAGTAAAGTAGACGGGGCGATGAACTTTGTTCAGGTAAATTCCTTGATTTTCAAGTAACCTTCTGGCAACCCTGAGTCTAATATCAATTCATTTTCACATTTTTCATTTTAGGCTGAAGTTGCACGGTCATCCCCAACCGCCATTCTTCCAACATTAGGGGATGACCTACAACCAGAAACAAAATCGACTGTTTCCCCAAGAGACGATGGCCTCTGTGTCACTTTGGACCCAGATCCCTTTGAGGGCCACTGACCAAGATCGACCTATCACTGTCGACGTCGTCGAGAGTTCGAACTCTAGGATAATGGATTTAGTTCAGGAGATGCTAAACATCCTTGACAATGGTCAAGTATCAGAAACACACCTGATTCGATTGGCGGACATGATAAGGACAGCCGAAGCTCACGCGAACGTCCCTCTGTTTCTTCTATCAAGCCCAGTCGCATTTTGAAGACTTCATTTTGTTGGTCTTGGGCGGAGTATGAACAAGCCAAGGCATCAAAGCAGAAAGTTGAGGAATATCTTCGTGAGAATTGATGCCCAACAGCAACTCGAGTTAAGGTTCGAAAAGTTGCTGGAGCAAAAACAAGATCTAATCATCCATCACCAAGAAGTTTCCATGAGCATCGCGGATTTACAAGCTGCCAGACCCGAAGAAGCAGTCATTTCCTTACAAATGATTTATAATGATCAACAATTGGTCTGTGGAGGACTGGCTCGGTCAAGGACGTGTCCGGCGGCCTTCCCATGGGCGAGAACCCTGAGGGGTAACCGACTCGTCACCTATTTGTTGAGTTTGACCTCATCACCTATTTTTTTCCTCCTCCGGAAAAAAAAATCGATATAATCGCTTGTTTAGTGTTCTACCTGTCTTGATTAACAGTATTACTAAATGACATGAAATTCAAAAGACAAAGGGGTGAACTAGGGAATAAGAACAGGAGGTGGGGGGGACAGCACATGGATCATTGCCAACAACAACACACGTTCTTTCTGACGACACTAAAAGTAGACAGTGGAGTGGATATTTGGGAAAATTTTATTAATTAAGTAAAAAATATTTATATGGGGGGGTTTGTTGTAAGGAAGGGGTCAGCTTCACACAAACAAATGCAGAAAATCTTTTTTTGGTGGGTTGTGTTGGAAATTAGAACGATAGCAGTTGAACGACTACTAAGGAAATAGTTTTGAAGGAAATTTTGTTTTTTGTTTACCGAATCTCCAGCGACCCTGAACCAAGGCTATGTCTGGGTTGTTAACAAGGAAAGGGATGGCTCTCTTCGGGTAGTCCGGTTCCGGCCTGAAGTCTGCGTCGAATATCGCTACTTACTCGCAGTGCTTGACGTAGCACTGCGAGAGCCCTGAGGCGTACGCGGCTCGTCTTCAGAGGCCGAAGACCGTCCCTGACATTAGGAGAGGCATGGGCGAGAGGGTAGAGATCAAGGATGAGAAGCCTCGGTTGCTCACGAAGCTGCTCCTCAACGTGACCATCCAGGGGAGTGTAGGAGCCATGCACGTTGTGGTGAGACCGGAGTCGATACGGAATTAGGAGTCTTTTTGCTGCAATGGGAAGGAATTATGAGTCTTTTTCGATACGGACTTGCCATGTTGCCGAAGACCGTCCCTGACATTAGGAGAGGCATGGGCGAGAGGGTAGAGATCAAGGATGAGAAGCCTCGGTTGCTCACGAAGCTGCTCCTCAACGTGACCATCCAGGGGAGTGTAGGAGCCATGCACGTTGTGGTGAGACCGGAGTCGATACGGAATTAGGAGTCTTTTTGCTGCAATGGGAAGGAATTATGAGTCTTTTTCGATACGGACTTGCCATGTTGCCGAAGACCGTCCCTGACATTAGGAGAGGCATGGGCGAGAGGGTAGAGATCAAGGATGAGAAGCCTCGGTTGCTCACGAAGCTGCTCCTCAACGTGACCATCCAGGGGAGTGTAGGAGCCATGCACGTTGTGGTGAGACCGGAGTCGATACGGAATTAGGAGTCTTTTTGCTGCAATGGGAAGGAATTATGAGTCTTTTTCGATACGGACTTGCCATGTTGCCGAAGACCGTCCCTGACATTAGGAGAGGCATGGGCGAGAGGGTAGAGATCAAGGATGAGAAGCCTCGGTTGCTCACGAAGCTGCTCCTCAACGTGACCATCCAGGGGAGTGTAGGAGCCATGCACGTTGTGGTGAGACCGGAGTCGATACGGAATTAGGAGTCTTTTTGCTGCAATGGGAAGGAATTATGAGTCTTTTTCGATACGGACTTGCCATGTTGCCGAAGACCGTCCCTGACATTAGGAGAGGCATGGGCGAGAGGGTAGAGATCAAGGATGAGAAGCCTCGGTTGCTCACGAAGCTGCTCCTCAACGTGACCATCCAGGGGAGTGTAGGAGCCATGCACGTTGTGGTGAGACCGGAGTCGATACGGAATTAGGAGTCTTTTTGCTGCAATGGGAAGGAATTATGAGTCTTTTTCGATACGGACTTGCCATGTTTCATTGGTGCAGGAATCTGTTGTATAGCAGGCAACGCCAACTGTCCTAAAAGCTCGAACTGTTAGGTGGAAGCGTGCCATACTATATATTTTCATTTTCAACACTCCCCCTCACGCTGAACCGGGCTGGCATCTTTGGCCATTTTTTGCGATTCCCTTGTTCAGGTGATTGGCGGGCTTCTGTGGCCCTAGGGGTGGGCTTCTGTGGCCTCTTTTCTGTTTTATAATTTTTTTTCAATTTCGCACTTGGCGGGGCGTGAACACTCGACCTCTGGCTCTGATACCACTGTTGTACAGCAGGCAACGCCAACTGTCCTAAAAGCTCGAACTGTTAGGTGGAAGCGTGCCATACTATATATTTTCATTTTCAACAGAATCGTGCTGTTTCCAAATATACACAGCTAAATAATGAAACCCTAAGAGAATCGGTCTATAAGTACTGCAGCCCCTTTAAACCCTAGTGGAGCTTACGCAGGCAGCGGCACCAATGGAGTTTTGGGGTAATTTGTGGCTCTCTCGTCTTTGGTTTTCTTATTCTCAGTGCTCGTTGGATTATTAGTTTTCATCCATGTTTTTGTTTTTTTTTTTTTTTGGGTTCGTTGGTGCTTGTTATTAATACAATGATGTTGTAATGATGATGTGCCTTGGTCTGACGAGATATAACTGCTGCTTTCGACTCTCTGAGCTTCTCAATCCTGGTTTTGTTCGTTCATTTAATGTCTCTCCTTACAGGAGTCGAGGTGAAGGCCGGAAAGCCTTTAAAAGTTGACACAGAGGGAAAACTGTTGCATCTCTCTCAGGTCGGAATTCAATTGTGTCTGATCTGATCATCCGAAAATATTCGACTTTTACTACATTCTTCTTTTGCTACTTACGTCAAACTCCTCTCCAGGCCACCCTTGGACAGTGGAAGAAGAGTATAAGGAGTGTCTTTGTGCATGTCCATGTCAGCCTCGGCGGTCAGAAGCTTGTATTGGGGACTCTTTGTCCAGGAAAAATTCCCCAGCTGTCTTTTGATTTGGTGTTTGACAAGGAGTTCGAGTTGTCACACAACTGGACGAGTGGAAGTGTTTACTTTTGTGGTTATTTCTCTCCTGTCCAAGATGAATATCCTTTGTTTTGTTATTTATTTTTTTCAAGTATATATATATAGTGTAGCTATTTTTGACTACTTTCCCCCTACCATAAAACCTTTTTTCTTTTCTTTAATTCTTCTGTCGTTGTCCCCTCTCGGCACGGATGACTTCTCTGAGGAAGGTGGTGAGGATACCGACCAAGCCCTTGATTTTTTTTATTTTATTTTTGTTCTTTGTTGGAATCTGATATCATCATCATTCTGATATGCTGCAGAATCCAAAAGTAAGGAGGAGGGCGAACTGGAACTTCCAGCCGAGAATGGTACCGGAGTCAAGCAATCGGAGAAAAATGAGAGCTTTGTGGAGCCAATACAGGAGGACAAGGATGACTCTTCTGAGGACTGCACTTGGCCGCCACTGATGGACTCATATGAGCTCGATGCAATATTGAAGCAGATAGAAGACATGTTTTACTAGGAAAAGATATGTGGCGGAGATCTTATATTCGGATCGTGATCAAGTAAGTTATTGAAAATAAACAGTGGACATTGGAACAAACAATGGAATGATAATTTACTTACTGCGCCTGTGGAGAGATTGCATTATTATTGGACTGTTGACATTATTAGTACGACATTTTACTAATTTCATTAAGTATTTTTTTTAACTAAATTGATACCGTAAAAATTTAATAATGTACAAAATAGTATTGGGGATTGACTTGGTAAAATATTAGTACATTTGTAAAGCACGAAATTTTTTTTTAAATTTGCGCATAATGTACCAATAATGTACCATGTTGTAACCTTGTGTTTTTGTAATAAAGTACTAAATTTGTCTTAAATGTATTAAATTTTTTTAAGTAATAATGTACTTATTAAAATTCAAGACTCTGCCTATATATTGTTATCATCCACTCTGCCTTAATTCAACAAGTTTCGTGAAGTCATCCAGAACTCAAGACTCCCCTCGACACTTCTTCGGGGCCCAGATTTCTGCACCCATATCCTTTGAACTCAGACAAATCGCTCAAACTTCGAAAGATGCCTCCCAAGCAATTCTACAACAATGCCCCAAAACCTTCACTCGTTGAAGGAAATGGCAATTTAGAATTCCAACTGTCAAGACATAAAAGATGTTATTGCAAAACATCTGCAAGCCTTCAGGAGAATGGGAGGAGTTAGAAGAATATGAATTTATACCGCTGCAGTCCAGGAAACAATCGGCGAAGATGTCATCCCCTTTAGCCAACTGCATTGTCCATGTACGGATACCGGCGGCATTCGCCCCTTTCCTTCTTTGTCTCTTATACACAAGTAAAGCGTCGAAAACACAAGTGTGACTGGAAGGGCGCATCAAAATCGGCTTTGCTTGCCAGTCATTTCCCATCAAAGCCAGTCAAAGGTCCTTAGTGGCTGATGTATGCGTGGATGCATCTTTACTTTCCAAAGCTTTGCAACAAATTCAAACGGAGCATCAACAGAGTCCCGACTTATTTCTTTGCAGGAGATTGTGAAAAATATCACTTATGAAGATTGGATCAAAGAAATAGCGTCGCGTTCCTCAATTGACTGCTGAATGAATAAGGTCAAGTGGAATATATTTGCAGAAAATCGTGAGATGACACAGCGTCGACTCTAAGCAGAATCAGACCAGTTTCTGGGATTTTGTCCCACTCATTGCATACAAGGCAAGGGACTATATAGTCTTAGCATATAACACCCAATTTTGTGCACGTCAATTGGGATTTGTACAAAGCCATGCACTCCCATTCTTCCTATCATAAAATAGCCCTCTAACTTCTCGTAGAATCGTCGACTTTACTCATGAGAAGAAGGGAATCGACTACAATCTTTCAAATGTAACTATACATTCAGCTTACAATGTATCTTCTACATTGCAGTTTCTTGGCACTATTAAATCCCTTGTGAAGAAAGTCTCTTTTATCACAAACGAGCACCGAGTATCTACATCTTGCTCGTTTGACACGATATGGGAGTACACCTTCAAAAAAATAAAAACCAAGATCACCTTCCCCAACAAGGTCACAGAGGCATGTACTATTCCTGATGGTTTCATCGACACTCTTATCCAGGCCAGAAAAAGCTCCGATGACCGGTATGATTTTATCTCCTTTCACTATTTCATTTCTCTCGACTGCTAAACCTTATTCGACTGATTACCTATCACCTTATGCAGGAAAATTTCGTAGACCATTTGGGAAAAGATCGAAGCAAAATGAGGATCGGCGTTGCCATCCTCACTATAAAGAGAAGAGAAGGAAGAAGAAGATGAACCAAGGGAAACTACAAGGAAGCCCCTTCATCCAAAAAAAGGAAAACATCTCGACCAGTTGCGCCTGAGCCTTCCATAGCAGCGAACCAATTCACAATGGAGATGACAGCAGGCAAGGCTCAGTGCCGACTGAGGAACCTCCATCAACGACTGCAAGAGAATATCCCAGCCGAGGACGTAAACCCACTCTGCTTTCCTGGTGACATTTTACATTTTTCAATTACTTCCTCTTAACTAATCAATTACATGTTTCAGGTTGGTGTTACTCATTCACCTGAGGCATCTCATCCTTCCCAGATGGGTGAGGAAAATCTAATTGACGCTGTTGGTTATCAGGACTTAAATGAAGAGAATCCATTCGATCCAGACAATCATCAGGATCCAGTTTGACGTAGGTGACCGGCAAGACTCAACACAAGTCTCCCAGCTTACTACAACTAACAATCAAGAAAGTCATCCACACTTAATATCCATCCTGTCATCCTGATTATCCTTAAACATAACCCGTCTCTGTTTTCTGTTAGTTGAAATGACCTGCCAGCGCTTGCTAAATGACTCAACTCCTCGCCTCTACTTCCACGGAGTCCTCAGATGAACCAGTTCAACCAGGAGATGGAAATGTTTCTACACAGACTCCAGAGGAAGAGCTTGTTGGTCATGACGTGGCGAGACAGTTTGACAAAAGCCTAAACAAACAACGCCAAGTAAAGTAGACGGGGCGATGAACTTTGTTCAGGTAAATTCCTTGATTTTCAAGTAACCTTCTGGCAACCCTGAGTCTAATATCAATTCATTTTCACATTTTTCATTTTAGGCTGAAGTTGCACGGTCATCCCCAACCGCCATTCTTCCAACATTAGGGGATGTCCTACAACCAGAAACAAAATCGACTGTTCCCCAAGAGACGATGGCCTCTGTGTCACTTTCGACCCAGATCCCTTTGAGGGCCACTGACCAAGATCGACCTATCACTGTCGACGTAGTCGAGAGTTCGAACTCTAGGATAATGGATTTAGTTCAGGAGATGCTAAACATCCTTGACAATGGTCAAGTATCAGAAACACACCTGATTCGATTGGCGGACATGATAAGGACAGCCGAAGCTCACGCGAACGTCCCTCTGTTTCTTCTATCAAGCCCAGTCGCATTTTGAAGACTTCATTTTGTTGGTCTTGGGCGGAGTATGAACAAGCCAAGGCATCAAAGCAGAAAGTTGAGGAATATCTTCGTGAGAATTGATGCCCAACAGCAACTCGAGTTAAGGTTCGAAAAGTTGCTGGAGCAAAAACAAGATCTAATCATCCATCACCAAGAAGTTTCCATGAGCATCGCGGATTTACAAGCTGCCAGACCCGAAGAAGCAGTCATTTCCTTACAAATGATTTATAATGATCAACAATTGGTCTGTGGAGGACTGGCTCGGTCAAGGACGTGTCCGGCGGCCTTCCCATGGGCGAGAACCCTGAGGTGTAACCGACTCGTCTTCAGAGGCCCAAGAATGTCCCTGACATTAGGCGAGGTGTGGGGGAGATGATGGAGATCAGGGATGAGAAGCCTCGGTTGCTCACCAAGCTGCTCCTCAACGGACGAGCGTAGGAGCCGTGCACGTTGTGATGAGACCGGAATCGACTGTCGGAGATCTGATCGCCGCCGTCGTTGGGCAGCATGGGCGCCGGCCGATCGCCAGGGTTAAGGATCCGGTGTCTTTCGCCCTCCACTACTTCCAGTTCAGCCTAGAGCACCTGCGATTAATCCCCCCTCCCTTTCATCCCCTGAATTTCGAAAAGAGATGATTTCCGACAACCCCTAGGGAAGCTAACTCGGGTGCCCAACCGGTCAATCAGTTCTCGACAGACAGGGACGACAAGTTGATTCTTCCTCTGCCATGGTCGGAAATATAATTTTTCCGACCCAGGGCCCACGGTAAAGCCCAAATAGTCCCTCCATTAGCCCATTAATGAAATCCTGGGACATCATCTATAAACTGCAACCGCTTAAACCCCCCACTCGAGATTTGGCGCCTCATTGCTCCATTACGAAATTCGTCTGTCTTCTCCCGACAGAGACACAAACATCGGCCGTAACTGCTCCTCCCATGGAGTTTTGGGGTTTGGTTTCTTCTGCTATTCGTCTGTTTTAGTGCTTTTCTTTCCTGGTGCTTGTTTTCTGTTGATTGCGTTGTGTAGCAACGATGTATTACGATTATCCACGGGATGATTTTTCTGCCGTTTTCTGGTGAGATAAGTAGTAATCCAGGTTTTCGACTATGGTTTTGTTGTTGTGATCGGGAGCCGAGCTTCAATCTTGGCCTCGTTTGTCTCTTGGCGGTTTCTTCTGCTCTTCCTCTGGTTTGGCATTTTTCTTTCCTGGTGCTTGTTTTCTGTTGAGTGCGTTGTGTAGCAACGATGGATTACGATTATCCACGGGATGATTTTTCTGCCGTTTTCTGATGAGATAATTAGTAATAGAGGTTGTCGACTATGGTTTTGTTGTTGTGATCGGGAGCCGAGCTTCAATCTTGGCCTCGTTTGTCTCATGGCAGGAGTTGAGGTGAGGGCCGGAATGCAGGTAAAAGTTGACACAAAGCGAAAATTGTTGCGTCTCTCTCAGGTAGGAATTCACTGTCTATGATGATCTGAAATTCACTTTATTACATTCTCTTTTCTACTCATTTTAACCCCTCTCCAGGCTTCCCTTGGACCGTGGAAGTATTGTAAACAGAGTGCTTTCGTGTCTGTCTTTGTCACTTTGGGTGGTCAAAACCTTGTTTTGGGAAGTCTTTGTCCCAAAACAATCCCCCGGCTGTCTTTTGAGTTGGTGTTTGACAAGGATTTCGTGTTGTCACACAACTGGAAAAGTGGGAATGTATACTTCTGTGGATATTTCTATCCTGAAGAATCTCCTTTAGAAGTTTATGGTAATACTCTTGATGGCATCGTTCATATGTTATCTTTTGTCAACTTTGTGTAGTGAATTCATTATGTTTGTTTAATTTAAGCAGGGAAATCTCTTTTAAAGCCTGTGGCACCCATTTTAAAGCCTGTGGCATCCAGTGTCAGGCAAAACCAGCTACCGAAGAGAAAAGTGAGCTTTGCTGAGCCATTGAAGGTTTACCAGGAAAATGATGAAATTCAAGCTGACCCCCTGATGGATGAGAAAGATAAGAAAGGTAACAGTACTCTTTCGAGGCATTCAGGTTCACCTTTTATCTATTTATTTACTTTGTATTGTGAATTTATCATGTCTAATTTAAGCAGGGAAAGGTATTTTAATGCCTGCGGAAGTCCCCGTTAAGCAATACCAGCAACCGAAGCATTATGTGAGTATTTCGGAGCCAATACAGATTGACTGGGAGGTCAGTGACTCTTCTGACTGGGAGGTCAGTGACTCTTCTGAGGATGAAGCTCAAAACTATCCCCCGCCACCGATGGACGACGATGAGTGCGAGGCAATACTGAAGGCAATTGACGCCATGTGGGCCTCAGAAGATCAGGTGCGGGAGAGGCGAAAGGGAAGGTTCTGGAACAAGCGGGGATCTTTGTGCGGCTGAAGTATTATCAAACTTGGGACGAAATAAATGGGCAGAGGACTGACTTCTAGTTGTCGTGGTGATTTAGCTAGGAATAATGGTTCCAGTGTATCCGAACCATGTGATGGTGAAAGAGGTAGACATAGTAGTGGTTCTTCCCATAGAAGAGGTCATAGACTCTGGATGTGAACAAGCACGCGGCGAACCCGAGTTCCAAAAGATGGATCCTGCAACAAAAAGAAACTGATAAAAAGGAATACAAAAATTCAGGGAGACATTAGAAGAGCTTTTTCGGACATCATATGCAGCCGTAAGAAAGATGATGGTGGGGATAATGACAGTGACTACAACCACCAACAAGAACCTTGATTCAATTAATGCTTCTTGTAGCAGTTAATTGAAGTCAAGTAACAAAACCCACTTGATTTTTCTTCCATTTAGTGTCAACAACAACAACAGCAACATTTTGGTAGCCTAGGCTTGTGGGCTGTGTTTCTTTATCTTACTTCGGCTTAGGTGAAGGATTAGGACAAGGGCCCTGGAAGGTTTTCTGGTTGCACACATATGCCAGATTGCTTCCTTAACATGGTATTTTTTGGGGTTCTACTAGTATAAATTTTAAATTTTTGGATTCCTGCTTATGGTAATGCACTCATCAATTTATATGTTATCTAGTGCAACATATTAACTCATTTGAGAGAACATCGATCTGAAACTGACTTGAGTAAAATATGACTGTGAAACTGGATAGTTATTAATGTTGATTTTCTACTGGTCTTGAGTAAAAATCTTTTCAATATTCAGGCCATACAGTACAGTACAGTACAAACGCTGTTGTTGTGATGGTATCGCATTAAAAATTATTTTAATCTAAGATTTGTCATGTGATGAATTCCGCCCTGATTTAAAATCTTTTAACCTATATGCATGAGGTGTCAATCCCCCCACCCCTCTCCCTCTCCCTCTCCCCACCATTTCAATTATAAAAGGTACCCAAAGGAAAAGACCAAAAAAAAAAGAAAGAACCCAATGCTTCCCACTTCCAATATTAATTCCAAGCAAAAACCAACCTCACCATACCCACCAAAATACAACCAACACCCTTCCAAATTCAATATGAGGGGCTCCCCCTTTGCCCTCTTCTCTGTTTATTTTTTACCCCCCGTAAAAATGGCAGAGGTAAATAGACATTTCATCATATCTGCAGAAAAAAAGGGTTGAGTTTCTCTCCAAATGAATGTCTATGAATCCCCCACTTCTGGGGTAAGGCTAAAATTACGTGCACGTAACGTTACGTAGTTTACTAAATTTCGGCTTTTGGTTAGTAAAATTTACTAAACAGTAACTTTTTTTTTAGTAAATTTTACTAAACAGTGACGTGATTTGTTAGTAAAATGGTTAGTAATCGGTTACTAAAAGGGTTAGTAATTTACTAATGAAATTTACGAACCCTGTTAGTAAACGATTACTAACCATTTTACTAAAAAATCGTTTTGAATTAGTAAATTTTACTAAACTTTGAACAGTGATTTCTTAGTAAAATGGTTAGTAATCGTTTACTAACAGGGTTAGTAAATTTCATTAGTAAATTACTAACCCTTTTAGTAAACGATTACTAACCATTTTACTAAGAAATCACTGTTCAAAGTTTAGTAAAATTTACTAATTCAAAACGATTTTTTAGTAAAATCGTTAGTAATCGTTTACTAAAAGGGTTAGTAAATTTCATTAGTAAATTACTAAACCTTTTAGTAACCGATTACTAACCATTTTACTAACAAATCACTGTGCAAGTTTAGTAAAATTTACTAATTCCGTTTGTAAAAGATCGGAAGTTTTAGTAATCATTTACTAACTTTTCGTAAAAATTTAGTAAATTACTGTTTCAATTAGTAAAATCGTTCGTAAATCTCCGCCAGTTTTAGTAATGGGTTACTAATCTTTTAGCGAAATTTAGTAACGCGTTACTAAATAGTTTAGTAATTTACTAACCTTAACAGTGAACTCCGAACCTAATTACTAACCTATGTCGGAGTGAAATTACGTAAAAGCCCCCGTTCGTTTTTACTAAAGGATTTACTAACCTAGTTTGTAACATATGGTTTTGCCTTCCTGTTCGCCGAGCCCTTCCCGTCGTCCTCCCCTCCGACCGTCCCCTCCGACCGCATTCCCTCCGACCGCATTCCCTCCGACCGCATTCCTCTCCGACCGCATTCCTCCCCGCCCCTCTTTTCGTCGTCCTCCCCGCCCCCTTTGCGTCGTCCTCCCTCCGATCGTCCTCCCCGCCCGGACCCTTCGACCCTAATACTCGCGACTGCACCTTGTACTTGCTGTCTGGCAGCAGTGATGGCGTCAGGTGTGATTGCATTGTCTTCCTCGTCTTCGTATTGACGTGTAGCCCGAAACCCTAACTGTGTCATCACCGTCGACCTGTCTCTTTCCGGCCGCGATTGTGGTTTGATTATTAGGAATTTAGTTTCTGTAAATGGTATGCGATTTCCGTTTGATTGTGTTAAGGTGTTGGTATGTTAGGATCAGTGATTTGTGGTCTGTTGAAATGAACATTATGATGTTCTGTTATTGCAGAGATTGAAGGAGATGCTGAAATGGCCGCTGCAAATACTCCTGAGAGTTCGAAGAAGAAAAAGGGTACAAGAGTACGTGTTGTTGGTCAGGTAATTTAGTGGTCCCTGTCTCTGTTTTCTTGATGTTGCCTGTCATTAATTGAAATGGTGTTATTCTGCATTTTCTGGTTGTACTATTACAGGATTACCTGTATACACGTTGCAGTCCAAAGAAGTTAATGTCGGTCCTGGACACATTCGATGAGGATAAGAAGTCAGCGTTAAAGGACTTAGGTTTCGAGGGTCTGCTTCGTCTTGCAAGTAGACAGGTCAATCACAGCGCAGTGAAGTTGTGTTTGAAGTTGTTCGATCCACATAACAGAGTTATGGTCATCGATGGGGTGAAACAACCCCTGCTTTCAAGCGAGGTACATGACCTAATTGGGATACCAGCTACAAAGGTTGGTGTCCCATTTAGCGGTCACATGGAAACCGTACGGCAAGAGCTAAAGGGACACTTAAGAAAAGGTAAAATTTCTCTGAAATCTGTTGAGAGTAGTCTGCTATCGAGAACTGCTCCGGACGAGTTATGGAGAGTCGAGGTGGTCATTTTCATAATTGGTTGCTATTTATGCCCAACAACTAACTTCGATATCCATGAGGAGTACCTCCTGGCAACCCGCGATGTCAATGCAATCTGCAAATTTGATTGGGCAACTCATGTTCTTGATAACTTGTGTGCTCAAGTTAAGACATATCAACAGAATGAAACAAGATACATCGGGGGTTGCGTGCATATACTTGTGGTGAGCATTTGTTAGTATATTCTATCTACTGATGTTATTACCGTCATCATCGTTTCTCCTTTTAAGCAGCAAGCGTTCGGGTTCTGTGTAATGCAGTTATTCTATGCTAGTAAAGTGTCGAAGGCTGCCGATATATTACCAGAGATGAACAGGTCATTGCCACTTTCTCAACATTGGGACGACGATCGGCTGAAATGCGTTTTCAAAGGCTGTACCCTTGATGCAACATATATGGTAACTTGTTAATCCAATATTTTATACATTTGGGGCCACCGTTGTGACCTGAATTATTTTGCCAAGTTGTCTTCATTCCGTTCTTTATTGATGTTCCTGCACTTAACAGGATCGGAACGATTTTGAGAGTGTGGCAGATGAAGAAGCCGAGGTGGTGAAGGAGTCGGAGAATATGCAAGGTGTAATGCGCCGGTTGAAGGTAAGTCAAAAATCATCTCGAGGTACAATTTACATGTGAATGAGATTCCCTTTTACATTGGTGTAAGATTTACCTATTTTCTATGAGCAGAGTTTGGAATTCTCTGTTAGAGTCCTGCAAGGCAGTAACATCGACATTCTACGGAGATTAGGTATGATTCTTACGGAATTGCGAAGAATCATACCTGATTCCAATATTCCGATTCCTGAACATTACCCTGAAAAGGGGCAGAGTCCTGCAAGGAATGAAAATGTTGAACATGGCGAAGGGGGAGGTGAGGATGTACATGATCCAGAGAATGAAAATGTCGGAGACCTAAGATTTGACCAAGCATATGAGTCATGCCCTGTCCAGGACACGGCCTCGCCACGTAATGGTCGGGGTTTAGAGATGCCCACGGAAGTTATACCAGTCTGTGAGGTGGGATCGACCATGGTATCCGAAAGAAGCTTGGTGCCCTACCAACCTTCTCAGAGAGGACAACCACTCCCGGAGGGTAGTGATGATTACTCAGATGTGCGTGAGTTACGAATGGCTCGAGCACTAAACACGTTGGGGGCATTCATGGACCAGGGTAATTTAAAGAACCCTGATTCTGAATCTGATTTTGAAATGACAAAATCCGAGGAAGGCGTGAAGTTCTTTCTTAGGCCGGAGAAACTTGGAGAAGGATCAGGACAACCGAAGTCAAATGAAGTCGTCATCACAGCAACCAAAGGCTGTGATAAGATGGGAGAAGAAATTGAGGTGGTTGTAAAGGTAAATACTGTTGGAGCATTGGCATTGCACTTAAGAGCAAATACTCGACATACCTATCTCAGATGCTATTTTATGTTTGCAACCACTTACAGGAAAGTGGTTCATCTACGACCAATGTTCTCAACCGAAGAGTTACACGTCGTACGGCCGAGAGGAAGCCATCGTCTTTCAAGAGCTCACCATTTGTGCCACCAAAACCAGTGACACGAACAAGGAAGCGCCAACGCACGAGATTACCTGAGGTATAACAACGGAATGACTCTGAATGGAAACATGTAGCCGGGGCAAGACCGTGAAGTCAGCAGCTTATGAGTGTTGTTGTAATTTTCCTTTTTTAGGCAATTGAAAAGATCATTCCAAAGAATATGGCCGTGAGTGAGGTGAAATCATTTACGCCAGCTCAATGGAATATCTTAGAGTATGCATGGAATGAGGACCGGGAACATAGGTTTGTTTCATTGACTTTGGCTTTTATGTATTGGATTTCTGTGAGAGTATTATTTTTTAAGCTACCAACGTTTATTTCATATTTGTATGCAGTGAATGTTTGTGTACGACCGACTTTGTCCATGTTAATCGATCATCCATACTGACACTCAAACCTGATACTTGGATAGACAGTGATGTAAGAAAACATTGTAGTTCGACTGAACATAGTTTGTTACATGCACCTTATGATAACACGCAATTGCATACACAGATCATCGACTTCCATGCGATGATGCTCCAGAGAGATGTGGATCCTGCAAAGAAAAAAATTTGGTACCTCACAAGTTGGTTAGGGGTTAGTTTTTCTCATCCTGTACCACATGTTCATTGTTGCCACATCTGAAAACATTATCTGACCATGCATGATTATGCAATAGAATCTTGCGGCCAACCAATACAGTTGTACCAACATGCCCAACATTTCAAAATCTGATGCGGCTAGCCTATATTCGCACTATAGGTCGCACATTGGGAAGAATAATGAAGTTGAATGGGTAATCATTCCGTCATACATCTTGTGCCATGCATATTAGTTAATCTTGTTAGTAAGCATACGTTTGCTGTTAATCTTTTGTTGATTGCAGATACATATACCGGTTTGCATATCGGAATCACACTGGGCATTACAAGTGATCTCATTCAGGTCAACCGAAGTGTTCATATTGGACACAATTTACAACAAGTTGAGCAACGTACATGGGATGGCAGACCTTCATCGGCGTGTTATTCAACTCATAAGTGTCATCATGCAAGAAAATCAGGGGAAGAGCAAGATGAAAGGTTATCAAATCCCCGACATCTGCTCCTGGCCTATAACATATCCAACAAATGTCCCTAACCAAATGGCGGCCGGTCACCCGTAAGTAAAGTATTCCATTTAACTCGGATATCAGTAGTTATAAATATTGACGATCTTGTTCGTATGATTTGATATTTTCAGCAATGATTGTGGATTATATGTCATGAAGTTCATGTCATTGGCTGAACCACCGGCAGGAGCTGAGGCTGTGGTATGTTTTGGCCGTCTATAGTTATGTTATCCAAACCAAATTGCGAACATAACTAAATTGCTCTTTCATACTTAGAATGTAGGTGTTTCTGATAGGATTAAGCTGGTGATCTCCCTTATAAAGTGGCCTGGAAATGATATTCGAAAGGTGATATACCAAAGGGTGAAAGACAATACCACGATCAAGAGGAAACGGCAGGATGAAAGTAGCGAAACCACAGCTCCCGTGGAAGCTCGCTAACAGTGACTCCACCAAAGCAACTATGATTATGTTTCTTTATTTGGGTTTAGGATAGAAAGCTGTGTTTTGGAATATCCTTTTAGGTTATGTTGTAATGTAGTTTACAGGTGGGGATGACTGTTAACCAGGGGCATGCATAGTTCTAGAACGAAGGGAATGCTGAATCAAACAAGCAGGTTATGTCATTTTGGTATACGCATGGGATGTGAAGTCAGAATCACTGCATAGTTTCATCAATGATTGACATATTCAATATTACATATTCCACTGACCAAACACAGAGTTATCATTACAAAACTGAGCGGATGTACCTTCACTACACGCATTGACATCAGGTAGGTTGTTCACTCCATATTCTTGAGGACTAAGAGGTTTGCCGAGATCACAATTCATATTGGATGACTGGAATATATATTCTTTGCCATCATCATCGGACTTCTTACCTTCATCATCAGTACAACTGAGCTCCAACTCGGCCGTCCAACCTTCAATTTTTTTCCGCATTTTACGGAATGACTTCTCCGATTTTCCGGCCAAGAAGCACATACGTCTGCAAGCTGTCAGCAAAATACCCTGCCGAAAATCATCAACGTTTACACCGTAAACCTGGTGTGGAAATAGAGCCTCATTTGGTTTTTTTGCATTCATTGTCCACCTATGCTTGACCAGATGACTTGGTATGGACAACAATCCTTCTATTTTGGCTACATGGAATAGGTGGGAACATGGAAAACCAAATGTCTCAAAATGTAAGCAACTGCAACTCAGTTGGACAGAAGACTTCGTAGATGTACATTGCACGCACCTAATATCACCACCATAACAGGACAGAGTGTATACCCTGGCAAGGTTTCCGTGTAGTACATCTTCAACGTAAAATTTTGATTCCTTCTGTATCTCAGCCTGAACCTTACGAAAAGACGTCATAGTATATACGCGACGTGCATCCTCCTCAAGTTGTCGCAGCATCGTAATAAGCCTTAAACATTTTTGAGATGACTTGAAGTCCTCCTCATATTCCTTGTGACGAATGTCTTCAACTGCACGCTCAAAATTGTGAACAAAATCATGCAGCTTCTGATTCACATTGACATATTCCTTCATATATGCATGCATACCTTCGCACCGTTGAGTGCTTCTAAGCTCCGCCCAAAAATGTCCATGAAGATACGTTTGCCACCACATATGTCTGCATGCATAAATCTGTTCTAGCCATCTGGTACTTATCGTACCTGTATTTGTCATTAAGGAAGTCCACTCTTCTTCAACTATGTCGGATGGTCTACTGTTATACATAAAAGAGGAAATACGTCGTCGCATTTGTGCATCCTGTACACGGCGCACAATGTTCCTGCTGAAATGCCAAAGGCATAACCTGTGCCTAGCAGTTGGCCAAACTTCTGTCACGGAAGCAATCATCGCCTTGTCGGCGTCAGTCACAACACTTATGGGGTGTTTTCCTCCCAATACTAATGTATGAGTGCGCAATAGCCAATTATAATCAGCAATGGTTTCAGAAGCCATCAAGGCAGCCCCAAAGATGGTTGTCTGATGATGATGATTCACACCCACGATGATGACCATCTGCATTCCATATTTGTTCGTCTTAAAAGTTGAGTCAAAAGCTACCACATCACCGAATGATTGGTAATCTGCTATTGAAGTACTGTCGGCCCAATATATTCGAGTCACTTCATTCTTCTCCACAAATGTGTAAAAGGCCATTCCCGTGTCACTACTCCTCCTACAAAGAAGATATGCTAGCACAGAATCACAACCACCATTACACCGAACTGAGTCTTCGTACAGCTTCCTGTTATTGAGGTCCTTAATTAAGAAACCAACGCGTGAATGTCCACCAGATACGTGTACAAGTAGCCGCATAATATCGCATTGTCTAAACCCAACATCAAGCAATCGGGTTACAAATTTCATATCTTCGTCCGAAATGTTGCGCCTTTCTCGCATGAAATACGACAGGCCATTACTCACCATTTCATGATTGTGCTTCAACTGAATTGCTGTAAAATTCCATTCTCCAGTCTCTTGAACTCTAGCCTTGAAGAAACAATTGCATGATGTCCTCATAGATGCCCTCACCCGACTATTGGCCGTTAACATAACTGAATCAGAACATACACCTTCCCTTGAGCAAACCCACTTTCTCATGACACATTCTCCGTTTCGCAGTTTCTGACGATCCCTTTTCCTAATTGAGAAGCCATGCACCGTTGAATACATTTTAATGAACTCTTCAACTTCTTCGGCAGACCGAAATGACATACTCAACAACTGATCTTCATTCATATCCCTAAGTATATTGACGAAGTGATTCGTATCCTGCTCACCTGCACTCACATAGTGTACATCATGGGACAGAGAAGGGATTTACTAGTCTAAAAGCCATGGGTGAAAAATATGAAGCAAATATATGGATAAAGCAAGAAAGCATTTACCGAATTTCGCGTGCTCCTGGTTAAAGACAAATTCCATTTCTTCAAGAGTGGAATGCGACTAAACACCCTTGCACCTAGGTTGAATGTATCCACCAACTCATTCTAACATACGCACACATCCTGGTCGTGATTTAGAGGCTGCAAAAAAATTCATCGTAATGAGAAATTGGTATGAGCCAATGCAGATGCAGATCAAACGCGGAGCAGCATTGTTTGTCAACACTGGCAGATCACCTGTGAGGTTCACAGCTAACTTCACTACGTCATTGGGAAGGGCAGGCAGCTAAATTCACTACGGCATTAACTTCCCATCGAAATCAAACCTCATAACTTTTACTTGAAACAAGCATAACTAGCACAGTGGCGGATCTTGCTCTCAGACACAACCGTCGGCGTTTTCGATTTGAGGAGTTGCTCGGACCTTCACTGCCAAATCCGGCATATCACAAAAGAATCACAAAACAAGCATTCTCCACAGCTGCTGCATCCTCCTTCGAGACACCCGCATCTCCCACTACGTTACTCCTGCTTCCTCCAAATCTGGCAACTGCAGCACCGTCGAGAGGAATGCGGTCGGAGGGAATGCGGTCGGAGGGGACGGTCGGAGGGGAGGACGACGGGAAGGGCTCGGCGAACAGGAAGGCAAAACAATATGTTACAAACTACGTTAGTAAATCCTTTAGTAAAAACGAACGGGGGCTTTTACGTAATTTCACTCCGACATAGGTTAGTAATTAGGTTCGAAGTTCACTGTTAAGGTTAGTAAATTACTAAACTATTTAGTAACGCGTTACTAAATTTCGCTAAAAGATTAGTAACCCATTACTAAGACTAGCGGAGATTTACGAACGATTTTACTAATTGAAACAGTAATTTACTAAATTTTTACGAAAAGTTAGTAAATGATTACTAAAACTTCCGAACTTTTACAAACGGAATTAGTAAATTTTACTAAACTTGCACAGTGATTTGTTAGTAAAATGGTTAGTAATCGGTTACTAAAAGGTTTAGTAATTTACTAATGAAATTTACTAACCCTTTTAGTAAACGATTACTAACGATTTTACTAAAAAATCGTTTTGAATTAGTAAATTTTACTAAACTTTGAACAGTGATTTCTTAGTAAAATGGTTAGTAATCGTTTACTAAAAGGGTTAGTAATTTACTAATGAAATTTACTAACCCTGTTAGTAAACGATTACTAACCATTTTACTAAGAAATCACTGTTCAAAGTTTAGTAAAATTTACTAATTCAAAACGATTTTTTAGTAAAATGGTTAGTAATCGTTTACTAACAGGGTTCGTAAATTTCATTAGTAAATTACTAACCCTTTTAGTAACCGATTACTAACCATTTTACTAACAAATCACGTCACTGTTTAGTAAAATTTACTAAAAAAAAAGTTACTGTTTAGTAAATTTTACTAACCAAAAGCCGAAATTTAGTAAACTACGTAACGTTACGTGCACGTAATTTTAGCCTTACCCCCACTTCTGTACTTGTCATTCATCGGTTGAGTTTCTCTCCAAATGAATGTCTATGAATCCCCCTCTTCTGTACTTGTCGTTCATCGTAATATGACAAAATGTAAAGTCACCAAGGACAATTCATTCACACCCTTTTCAGAAAGAGTATCGTCATCATCATCATTCATGTAGGGGAAAACTTTTGGGAACTATATTCATTATTATTACCCCCACTTTGATTCGATCCCATTAGTGTCGAACTACCCCATGATTAGGAACTCAAAAGAAAAATGTCTGCAAAGCCTCCTCTTGCATGGATCATGGGGGAGCACAACAAGGTGTCCACCCAAATTTACATTATAATTAATCCATCGTTTAAGGAAATGACAGTAGATGGAACAAAAGGGAGAGACAGAGAGAGAGAGAGAGAGAGAGGCTTCATCAGAACTGACCCAATGCTGTCATGACGTGAACTGCTTGTACTTTATGGCAACTTTCACTTGACTATCAATCAAATCTTGGGATACAATAAAAAAAAAAAACCTAACACAACATGAATACTATAAGAGAATATTATTGGACACCCTCTATGAACTTCTACTCCTCTAATGCTCACGATCTCGACCTTTTTTTTTGGTGCTGCTGGGACTTTGATCAATCAATTCAAGGAGGCATTGGGGGAGGTTCTTGTCCTCATAATCACTTGGACCCCATATATAAGAATCCCTCTATAAGAACACACATTTTGCAATAAATGATTGAGAAAGGCAGGAAGACACACTAAAGCTGCTGGGGGCTGGTCTCTGTTTACGGGTCCTTTGTTTTTGAGGACCCCACCCCTCCAAAAACCAATCCTTCTTCTTCTTGAGTATTATCTGAACTTGGGACGAAAGTAAACGGGCAGATGACTGACTCCCTCTGGCGGTCGTGGTGACTACTTAGCTAGGAACAATGGTTCCGATGTATCCGAACCCTGTGATGGTGAAGGTGATCGTCTGGAGGAAGAGGTAGACGTAGTAGTGGTTCTTCCCATAGAAGAGGTCGTAGACCCCGGACGTGAACAAGAATGCGGCGAACCCGAGTTCCAATAGATGGATCCTGCAGCAAAAAATTTGATGAAAAGGTACATACAAGTTCAGGAGGACATTAAAAGGAGCTTTTTCCGACAGCATATGCAGCCTGTGAGAAAGAGGGTGGTGATGATAATGACACAGACAACAACAGCCATCAACAAGAAACTTGATTCAATTAATGTCTTTTTAGCAGTTAATTGAAGTCAAGTAACAAACCCAGTTGATTTTTTCTTCCTATTAGTGTCAAACAAACAACAGTTTTCAATGGCTACCTAGACTTGTGGGATATGTTTCTTTATCAACTTTGGGTTAGGTGAAGAAGGATTAGGTCAAGGGGGGGCCCTTTTTTCTTACAATCTCCTAGAAGAAACAAATACCCACCCAACCCAAACATAGTTATGTGAGGATTCCAGTTCTATCCATCTAATCTCTGACCAAGCATTTATTGCAACCCCCTCTTGTCTTTTATCTCCTAATCTCTCAGGATAAAAATGGCTGAATGAATGAATTGGTAAAGGTTTTTTTTTTACTTACCTGTCACCAATCTTGAACTTTGGTCTCCTAAAGATGGACTTGGCGCTTCCCTTCTCCTTGTCCTTGTTCTTGAGAGCATCCCCGAGCTTCTCCGTGACTACCCACTCGTTCGCCCTCCCAGTCTCCAACAACCCGATGAAGGTCGCCTTGGTTCGATGTAGGGACATGACGTTCTCGAATAGGATCCAGTAGAACAACAGGTGAACCGACCTGAGGGACGACACCGCTGAGCGAATGAATCATCGGAGAAAAAATGTTACTAGATTTTGTGGTGAGAGAGCAATAGACGGACCTCGGGGTTCCGACAGAGTTGAGGATTGTGATGATGGAGGGGATGTATATTGCGCCCCATATCGGGACGTGGACCTCGGGCACCCAGATAGTGATGGGGAGGACGACGCAGTAGAAGAAGAAGGTGACCATGTGGGCGATGATCTTCCTGACGAAGAAGAAGCTGTATATCACATAGACCTTCTTCCAGAACCTCACTTTCTGCATCCCCATCGCAACCCAACAACAACGACATCATCAGGATTTAGGACCAAAAACTATTGGGGATGAACGCAAAACCACGAACATGTTAGAGACCTTATTCCTGACAATCTCCATGACCATCTTCCTGAAGAGATTGGCGGGACCGCAAGACCATCGATGCTGCTGGAATCGGAAAGCCTTGAAGGTACTCGGCAGCTCGCTCTTCACCTAATCCAATTGTCATAGTTGGGTGCATTCCATAAGAAGAAGTGCGACAATTAAGGAATGAATGCTTAATATCATTGGTTGTTTTAGTTGTATGCCTGAAGGTCGCCGAGGTAGACGAACTTCCAGCCGCGGAGGCTGGAACGGACCGCAAGGTCCATGTCCTCGACGGTGGTCCGGTCCTTCCAACCCCCGGCCTCATTGATTGCCGCTATCCTCCAAACCCCAGCTGTCCCTGCAACACCCCCGACAACATCGAGATCCCCCTTCTTTATACAACTCCCCCATTTCATTGGATCCAAAAAAAAAGAAAAAAACCCAATCGCCAACGATTTAGTTAATCAATATTTTCGTACCATTGAAGCCGAAGAAGGCATGTGTTGCAGATCCGACTTCCTGTTCAACAGTGAAGTGGTAGTCCAGTGACATCTCTTGCATCCTCGTCAATAGACATTCGTCCGCATTCACTGCCCAAAACAACATCAATAAAATTTAATTTCCTCACATATAATCGCTTGTTTAGTGTTCTACCATTAGTAAATGACATGAACTTCAAAAGACAAAAGGGTGAATTAGGGAATAAGAACAGGATACAACACATGGGTCATTGCCAACAACAACACACGTTCTTTCTGACACTAAAAACAGACAGTGGAGTGGGGGAGTTGGAATTGGGTTAAGATAAGATAACAATTTCCCCAAATCATGTGATTGTGTGTATACCGTGACCTCTCTCAGCAATAACATACCGACACGTGGTGACGCCACGCCTCCTCACTCCAAAGTAGGGGGGAGGGGAGAGTGTCGGCAGTGGTGGTGAAGACAAGGGGCACGTGCCCATGTGTACTGAAAAGACCTCTATACCCTTTTGACCTTCCCGGAGCGACGACGACGGCTGTCCCCCTCTCCCGCCCCACCCCCCATCCTTTTATGGTTAAAATGACCGGATTGCCCCTCCCCCTCCGTAATATTTAGAGAAAATCTCAAACAAATTGACATCTCACCCTCAAAAACTTGTCCCCTTCTCTTCCTTCTCCTACTCACACTAATCCCACAACACTTGACCAACTCATCATAACAATAAATTATGGTTTTTTTTTTCTGGTACACAAAAATTTCCCTCGCTTAATTAAAAAAACAAAGAAAAAACAGAAAACTGGGTTTTCAAAAATCCCAATCTAATTAAAATGAAATAGACTAGTAAAAAATGAGGGATTTTGTTTTTTTTGGGGGGGGGGGGGTGGTGGGGGTCCAGATCACGCCGGGATGTACGTGGCAGTGGGACTTCCACCACGTGTCGCGGACAGTGTCATTCATGTCAAGACTAAGTAATTAGGGTTAGAATTTTTTAAAATAATTTTCAAATAATGAAACAAAAATTCTGATACTTGAAGGGGGTCGATTAATCAAAGGAGGAGTTCAAATTTAAAAAAAAAAACACCCCGTGATTGACGATCCGACTACTAATCCCACTTTCGTGGTGGACCCTTTGGGGTGGAGGGGGGGGGGGGGGGGAGGAGATTTAGGAGGACCACCGACACATTTGGGAAGAAATATTTATATGGGATGGGGGGGTTTGTTGTATGGAAGGAGTCAGCTTTACTTACTCTTATCCTACACACCAACATACAAAAAAAAACAAGAAGAAAAAAAGGGTGTGTTGGAAATTAGAACGATTAGCAGTTGAACGACTACTTGGAAAAATATTTTGCTTTTGTTTTACCGAATCTCCAACGAGCCTGAACCAAGGCGATGTCTGGGTTGTTAACAAGGAAAGGGATGGCTCTCTTCAGGTAATCCGGTTCCGGCCTGAAGTCCGCGTCGAATATCGCTACGTACTCGCAGTGCTTGACGTAGCTCCGCTTCAGCCCTTCCTTGAGGGCTCCGGCCTTGTAGCCGCCCCTTGTCTCCCTGATCTGATACACTATGTTTATCCCTTTGCTCGCCCATCTCTGGCATTCCACCTCCACCATCTCCTGCAATTTCCATTACATACGCGCGTCAAAGCCGGATCATGTGGTGGTTTTATTGTTGTTTGGGGTGGGGGGGGAGATCTTGCTTCTCTGTTTTCAATGCTCTCTTGGATGAGTTAGTGGAGAGGCAGTGATGAAGAACTGATGAAAGTGACTGTCCGAATTCCACTGGAGTTTCTAAGAAAGATATGTGTATTTTACCTTGATGATGGGATCCGTGGAGTCGTCCAGGACTTGAATCACGAGACGATCCGCCGGCCACGACAGTCCGCACGCTGCCCCGATTGAGATCTTGTACACCTGCCAGAGATAAACGGGGAAGGTTTGGAGGGGTCAGTGCTCGGGACCATCCGATGAATGCCGAGGAGGGAGAGGGGATACCTCTTTCTCGTTGTACATTGGGATTTGAACGAGGACAACAGGGAAGTTGGAGCTGCCGCCCTCGAGGTCCTCCTCTAGGGGCTCCCAATTGTACCTCTTGTCGGGCTTCTTCCAGAATAGCTTGACGAGGATGATGACGATCCCCATGTATACCCTCTCGCAGAAGAGCATCAGGGCCATGGCGAGGCAGACGTAGACGGCCAGCCTCAGCAGGGGGACTATGAGGGGAGCCTTGACGAGTTCCCACATTTGGCCGAGGACGCCCGTGAACTCCTGCCTCACGTAAGGGAACGAGTTGGGTATCGCCTGGGCCGCCATTTACTCCTCCCTCCGACGACCACACCCTGCTACCTCAAGAGACAAGGGGGAACGGTAAGAAAAGAGGGGAGGGGAGGGGAGGGTGTCGATCTCTCTTAAATGCCAATTGGGGAGAGATTCTTGCAGGGTTCCAATTGGTAGAGGGAGGATAATGTGAAGGTGGGATATGGCTTCTCTCTCTCTTCTTTCCTTTCTCCCTCTCTCTTTAAGGCTTTCCAAAACAGAGGATCCCCTGTTCCTGCATTCAGGATGACGAGATCATTGCCTTGGAAAGACACAAACAACAGGGAGAGGAAGAAGAAGAAGAGAAAGAAGAAGAGGGCGAATGAAATGTAATGAAACGAATGGCAGGAGAGACGGAATAAAAGGGAGTCTTGTGGGGGGGGAAGGTTTGGTAAAGTGGTTTTTTATTTAATTTTATTTATATAGTAAGATTGTCTTCTGGTAATATGAAGGTGAATAATTTATTACAAACCTTCGGTTTTGTGAGGGCAAAAGAAATGGCTACAACAAATGGGGGGAGTTCCCAAAGTTAAGACTTGGTTTTGGGCCTTCTTTTTTCTTTTGTATAGTGTCTTTTGCCTTTTCTAGTCCTCCTCCTTTTTTTTTTCTTATAATCTTTATACTGAATGAGAATGGGGGGACAAAGCTTTTCCTTTGGATGAGCATTGTCCGAATTTTGTGTACATTTGAGTGTGGCGGATAATAGACTATGATGTCTGTCGGGTCTTTTTCTCTTCTCATTTCTCCTTAAAACCGGTTAAGTCTTAGTTAAGGAAGAGGGCATTCATTTCATTGCCTCATTCGAGGACGAAAACAGCTTCTCCCTCCCAAGTTACTCGAATGCAAATTGAATTTAATAATGAACCAAAAAGGAGATCCAAACACTCCCCCCGCACCCGACGCCGTGCTTCAGTTGTAGTCGTTTGTTTCGGGGTGGGGGGGAGTTGAAAGGAAGTTGAGGGAAAGAGGACAAATTCTTTACTTGTGGCAATGATAAAATAATAATAAAAAAAAAGGAATAATAAGATAAGGCAGTTTGGTTAAGTAAGATCGGAGATAAGAAATTCATGGCGCGATTCTTGGGTTGGGAGAAGAAGTCAACTATTGAGATGAGACCGGTTTAATGATGAAAAACTGGGGCTGTTTAATTTTATTTAAATGAAGGACTTAAATATTTCGCCTTTTTAAGTCAATTTAATCAGGCCAGAGGATTTTGGTTTTGTTCTTCGTCTTTTTCCAGAGTGATTAGATCCAATCGCTCCGCCTGTAATGGCATTTCCCAAGGAGGGCCGCACGAGTCAAAAACTAATGCGAGACCACCCCCCGGGGAAGCTCCCGTTTATGGTCATGCACTTTTGCATGGATCAGGCGGCAAAGTTGCGTTAACGTGACATTACGTATCAAAATGACCCGGAACGGAACGGGGGTGCGGTGTTTCGACGGGGTTGGCGGGATCGGAGTTGTTCGATGAGACGGTGGTTTGGTCCTTTTAAGTCAATGGAGTGAAGTAGGTTTAAGGGTTTAGTTTAGTTTTATCTTTTTGGATCCGGTCAAAGTTTTAGTTCCTCATAGTAATATGTTAGAGAATCGGACAAAAGGGAGGAGGAGCAGCCGCGGCGACCTTATAAGAAGAAATCTTTGGGGTACAAAACAGTATGTTAGAAAATCATGAGTTGGTCTGGCTTGGTTTGGTCCCTAAAAGTAATTTAATCAAATGGAAGCTTTTGATCATGGGATTATCTCGAGCACCGCCCCCCCCCCCCCCTCAGTTACCCCAACTTGGTGATCATTCGAGTGATGTTTTACTTAAGTTTGCGAGCCTAAGCTTACCTGGGAGGATAGGGATGGAAGTTAAAATGTTTCCATTCGGACAGCATAATGATTGAGGCAATCATGATGCCCTTTTCCTGCTCTTGTGTGATTGATTATGGTCCTAAAGGCAATGGATCAACAAGCTATAGTGACCATCAATCTGGCCTCTAGTAAATTTAACTAAGAGAAAGAACCTAATCTAGTTCTAAAACAAAAGGTAAAATGAATGAAGTTGGAGGGATGCAAATAGGGTCACGAGAATAATGTGTAAAAGATAAAAATATGGAAAAGGTCCAAAACACACAACACCACTTCTCTGGAATGTGGGGTTGGATTCAATAATGTCATGATGTTTCCTTTGGATTCCCCCTCCCCCCCCTCGAGACTCGATATTAGGGTTTTAAAAGCGACGATGGAATTGAATGATCTGTGTCTTTTGGATTGGTGCGAGAGTGACCATCCCCACCACCCACAACAACAACACACCACACCACACCACACCCTCCTCCTATACCATTACCACCGACGATGTCGTTCATCCCATATTTATTTGTTTCCCCTTCGGAAAACATGATTGCTCGCATTCGAATTTCATTTCGTGAATGAATATAATACGAACTTGAACGAAGGAACGAATAATCTAAAGGCAGATTTGGTGTCTGAAGAGACAGATGGCGTGTTATATTCATTCCCCCCCCCCCCCCCCCCCGAGTCATGTGATACTACTGCAAAGGTGAAGAACAAAACAAATCTAATACTAAAAATATTATAAAAATTGTGAAGTTCGTTTCTTGCACTCAAAGCTCTCGAAAGCATTTTTTTAAAACAAAAGATATATATATTTTTTAAAACCCATGTGGCTTAATTTCAGTAATCGTCAAGCTTCTTCCTCTAATTTTGCTCACACCCGTGAAACAAAACAAGGAAAAAAGAAAGAAAGAAAGAAAAAGCTTTGATGAGCACTCACTTCTTCAGGAAGTTTCTCTCACGACCGGACAAATAAAAACACCATGTTGTTGTTTTTAGGGGGGGGGGGGGGGGGGGAGGGGGTTCAGGACGGGTTTTTGGCAGCTGTTCGAGAGGGCATCTAACCTAAGAACTTAACCCCCCACGGTAATAAAACTGAAAGAAAAGAAGAAACAAGCCCTGTTTGGTGCATGTGTGTCAAAACTCCATCTCCACCTTTAGTTTTTTACTTCCCCCTGTCGGTAGTCTAGTCCGGTGAGTGTGTCGGCATATTCTTATTCCCCCACAATCACACAATACAGAATTTTGGCATCTAATGCCAGTTGGGTATCAAACTAAAACAACCCCCCAATATCCCAATCGCCTTGCCCAGAACAAAATAATAATAATAATAATAATAACAGTCCGAATTAAGGTAGAGCAAACAAGCGGCGTTCCAGAGAATCCGATGTTGTAAGAAGTGTTGTTGGGTGCGTAGAAGAAAGAAGTGTCGGGGTTTTTGGTTCTTGGGGTTTTTTGGGGAAGAAGGAAAGAAATCTGTCATTCCCGCCACCGACGCTCACACTCACACTCACTCCCACACACTCCTTTTAAAGGACATGGCCAAAAAATACACCCACTATTTTTTATTCCATAATAATGCTACACTAAAATTTTACGAAATCGGTTTTTTACAAAGACCGATTTCATGATATTAGTTAACAAATTTTAAAACAAATTTTGTAATTTTTTTTTCGACTAACTTTACTAACGAAAATAACTCTAAATAACAATTCACGACTAATGAAAACCCAAATTAGAAACGCAAAAATGATTAACCATCTAATCAAGTGTCCCAAAAAATTGGTCAATGGTTTGATGACAGCGTAATTGAAACTTTAGGAGACAAAGTTGGGGGAGGTGGATTAGTTTTCTTACGCATCACAAGATAAAACAAGACCAATTGGATTGAAAGTTCCCACCCCGCTTTCCCTTTTCCCTTTGCCTAACTTTTGGACTTAATAATAATACAACTAATAACAAAACAAGAAAGCAAAGAAACATCACTCGACCAAATCAATCGGTCAATCAATTTGATGGAATACAAACATATGGAAAAATGAAACCACTTGTTACTACAAAATAGTATAAAAAGATTTCATCTAGATTTAATGATAGGGAGGGAAGGGGGTCGCCCCACGTTTTGATACGAATCTAATCTTCTTACATGACAAACAAACTCGACTCAGATCTGTGAGAAAATCACTCACTCACTGTTTGTGATTGTCCCCTCTCACCCACATCCTGTCTAAATCCTAATACCCCACCAAGAAACACATAAAGATGAATGGATTAATATTTGATTGAAATCTACGATCAACCCTCGATTTCGTGAAAAAGGGTAGTGGGAGGAGGGAACAGACATCGAATACGGGCACCGTCTCCCCTTTTTACGTGAAATTCCAAGATCGAAGTAAGACCCACACAAATCTTCTCCCCCTGATTTATGGTGTAGGCGCATGCGCGGTTTCTTGATAGAAATGAATAGACTAAAAGTTGGATGGAGTCCATCAATCAGCCTCAAAAGAACTCATTGTTGCATGATTTTTGGCGGTGTTTCCTCCCATTTTTAAGGTTTTCTATTGCTTCTAAAATGACGTGAAAGGATATCCCTTCCTGTCCCAAAAATCACCGAAAGGCAAAATATGGATTTTGACAAAGAAAAAGAGACTTACTCGATTCAAAGGCCGGAAGGAATGGGCCGTGGATTCTTTATTTGCCCATATGTCTTGGATTTCTGTCCTTTGCCAATGTTTAGAACTTAGGAGTGATCAACCACTACATGCTCAAAGAAACAGTCGAAGATGCTGAGAAAATGGCCCCGGATCATTCTCCTAAGAACACGAGTTTGTCTATCGGCTGAATTTACCTCCGCGGGAAAAATGTGGCGACAGCAAAATTCGATCCCTGTTAGGTCATTCTTTCTTTTCCAAGTGCCCAAATAGCCTGTTCCAGTGAGCTGAAGCTTCCTCTGGAGTCCGGAAAGTCCAAATGTGAGGCTTGGCTTTCTCTCTTTCTTCCAGAATCTCCTGCAACGAGGGTAAAGGTGAGAATCCGTAAACTGACTCGATCCTGTTTAAGAAGTTTTCAATAGGATGGAGCCCAGACGTGAGAGTATTCGCCTGCTGACAAAAGCAGCTCAGAGTACCAGAAAATGCATAAACTAAAAGCTTAATGAGAGAATATCTCCTTCTACCCACAACCCTCCATGGGATAATTCCCTTGCTCCGTCGAGAAACCATAAAGACAACAGCTACATCACAACATCAATACCGCCAATGCGATATCGTATCTATGTCGTGCGTCGACATCCCTGCTCTTGGTATTCTAAAGGGAACTATTTTACGGCAATGCATTGAAATCAGAAATCAACACAGTCGCCACTGAAGCACAGAAAAGATGCCAAGGACTACATTATAAATTCACCATCCAAGCAAGACAAGGGACTTTGAAGTCATAAAAACACAACCACCGAATCACGAACCTGAACTTCGGAGGACCGTTTAGTCTTAAGCCTCAAGCAATCATACAGAGCACTCCATTTATCCGCACAATTGTCGAGAGTCCCCAGCCTGTAATACTGCTGCATCTGATGCACTGGACCTGCCAACACCGCCAAGGAGAAATCCCAAAATTACCGCACAGCTTCCAAATGATTTACCGGCGGAGTAAACACAGTTGTCCTAGCACATCACAGGCCATCAAAACAACCAGAGATGGAAATGGCGTACTGTAGCAAAACCAGACAGCATCAAAGCAGGTGGAGCAAGAAAGTTTCCGTGGCGGAGTTTGAGAGGGTTCTTCCTCGCTAGGAGAAGCCATCCGCAGAGATCCAGCAATCTCCTGCATCAAACAAGAAACATCGGCACGATCAGAAAGGAATTCTACGAGCAGGCCAAGTGCGTCATTGCGTCGAACGACTGGAGTGCATGACAAGAAGAGCAGCAATCGTAACTGACAAGTCGTGAAAAAGGAATTGCAGTGCTACGCCAAACCAACCTCGGGTAGGACGACGTCGTTTCAGGGGTGATCTCCCGTCTGATCAGAGGCCGGAGTTCCCAATTGATCCCCTTCTTTATAACGGCCGGTGGTTAAATGGGAGGATACTTAAACGCGACCTTCGTCTTATATGTTATTGTTACAACCAACCATAAATCAACAATTGAAGTATTTTCATCTCATCTCATCTCATCTCATCTCATCTCATCCTTTATATAATCAAATCATACACCTATACAGTTAAATTATCCCATTGTCGATCAGGCCTTCCGGCCACTCTTTTCTCCGTCTTGCCTCCATCGATCCCCGATAATAAGCGCATGGGCATCCGCCAAGAGGCACCCCAAGAGGCAAATGAATTACGTGAATAGCATCTTCAACTCCTTGATTCTGGCGGATCGGACTTCTTGATCCGTCAAAGCACCCGAGATTATTCGCTGTTTTCGAGCCTGCACTGCTTCCATCCTCTCCTCAACCGTTCCCTGCGAAATCAAAAGACAGTCAAGGTTACATGGAATCCCCACACAAGCAGTGAAGGCCTTTTCAGAATAAGGGCAGCTTCACTATTAAGTCTGGACCTTTGTGATGAACCGCCTGATCATCACCCTCTTAGTTTGCCCAATTCTATGTATCCGCATCACTGCTTGTTCCTCTACCGCTGGGTTCCACCATGGATCCTGAGACAAACTCTTCACCAGTCAAACTCTGAAAACGGCTGTGTCGTCTGTCCGATTAAATAAAAGCTAGACGGGGTTCAAAACACAGGTGATCAACAGATAATCACCATCACAAAGGCATTGGAAGCTGCTGTTAAATTAACTCCCACTCCTCCGGCCTTCAATGACATCAGTAGCACCTAGACCAAACAAACGATCACGATATGTTACCTTATTGATAAGAAAAAATGCCATCCGTTCTAGTAGACAAGATAGGAGAGGGGGAGAGAGAGATGGATGCACAAACCAAGATGCTATCATCCTCTGAAAACTGTTTAATGACATGGTCCCGCTGCTGCTGATTAAGAGTTCCGTCCAGGCGCAGAAACTGGATGCTGTTCCTGCAAGACAACGGGAGTAATGCTCCAAATTAGCAGGCTTGACCCCATTTTGCACCAGACTCAACTGTAGGAATCAACAATCAATCCTACCGAGAAAGAGGGATCTGCAGAAGGTCCAAAAAGGCAGTCCACTGACTGAACACGATGCTTTTTGTGCCTGAAGATCGGATATTTTCAAGTTCATGCAAAAGGGCACCAATCTTGGAGGATTCAACCCAGTTCTTCTCAATATCAATCTGGAAACGACTTTCAGTTGGTGTCGTGATCAATTCTTTCTTAGAAATGGTTTTCCTGCCAAAGTAAAAATAATCTCAGCATTCATCAGTGAATATCATGCTTATCATGAAGACGAGATGACTAGAAACCCAGCCAAATGGCGCAAAGCTCTTTGCTAAAGTACCTGCAAACAGGACATAAACCAGAGCTCGCATTGCGCCAACTTGACAACAGACATTCTCGACATAGCTGGTGAGCACAAGGGGTCAGCACTGCATCCTCAAATGCCTCGAGGCATATTGGACACTCACCTCCCTCCCCTTTACGGATCTCTTCCAAGACCTCTTCTACATAAGCCCGCGATAGAGTATCTTTCGTTTCACCATCAATGGCGCTTTGATTACCTTTGAGGATATGTCTCGCTAACTTATTCAGATCAGCAAAATCTTGAGTATCACCTCGACTGCAAACATTGCAAACATGGGCCATCCATCTCATGAAATAAACAATATCCAGGATCATAGACACATGGACAAGATATCCACATTATATTAGTCTCTCGATTAACAGAAAATTTGCGAATCTCATATCGGAAAATACTAACTACAGCATGCCCTTCCAAAGAAAGGAAAAAAAAAAGCGGGAATAAAATAATTCTGCAGTAGCACCTAGCTCAGAACCAAACATAATAATCAAACCACATCCATCATTCAGCAATATTCACCACACATACCTCCTCACGAGAAAAGGATGATCACAACATTGGCGAAGGCGCAAAAGCATTTCCAATATGGAAGCATAGTTGTGAAGAACCCGTCCTTGTTCAACAAATTGATTAAATTTTACCTGAGGGAATTCCCAGACCCCGAATCAGAAAAGGTTTCACAAAATATTCAAAATATCAGGCACTTCAATATATATTCGCAACCTTGGATCTTTTGAAAAGTGCTTCATAGAAGTCTTTCTCCGCATCCGTCATGTCACAATATATTACTTGTGTATCTGCCGGAGGAAGGACTAATATGGGCCTGCGCAAAAGCAAAGGAGCAACTGTCAGAAAACAGAGGAAGACAATTCGTGCAGCAGCAAATTATTTCACCGACCTTCCTTCTCGATCTGTTGTAGACTTAGACCTTCTCAACATAATGGGCTTCAAAATAGACTGCACCAATTTCAACCCCCTCTCGTCACCCTCGTCAAATGGTTTCTGGATGAGTTTATTCCACCTATACCGAAAACATTTTTTCAAGAACGCCTTCAGCTAGCCAAATAGTAAGCCAACCATGATAGTAGAAAAACATGATCTCATATCCACCGTTAGAAGAAAATAGAACGATATTCTCTCTCAGTTAACAAGAGCCTTAAAATACCTTGAAAACCTATGTCAAAAATGCAAAAGGATAATGCCTTTTGTTTTCTTTCGTGAAAATGTGGAAGGATAACAATAGAAATCTCACCATGCCCAGTTAGCCCATGGCTCAACTCTTAAAAAGCGAAGTAGGCTATAAATGTCCCCGAGGCTGTTCTGTGGCAAGAAATTCAAGGAAACATCAGCTAAAATAAATTCAATTGAAAGTGTCACACATATACAACACACTACAAAAAGTTTTCTATGGAAACTCACAAAAATGAACAATGGTGACCTTTACCATCATTCTCTAAACATATACCTCGCCCAGGAACTTACTGAAGACAAAAAAGAGAAAGAAAGCTCACCTGGATAGGCGTACCAGTCAGACACCAGCGACAATCAGCAACTAAGCCACAAGCCGCCAAAGAAATTTGACTCTTTGAAGATTTTATCGTATGAGCTTCATCAAGAACCACTCTGAACCAGTGCACCGAAAAAAGCGCACCACTCTCCCCTGTATTCTACATAGGACAGCAAAAACATCATGCTTTATTTGATTGATGAAGACAAGCAGACCAGAAAGAAGATAACACGGCCACCCAAACTGGGGAAGCAATACCCACCTGGGGAGAAAATTCTGAAGCTAAAACGCCATATGTTGTAATAACGACATCACTCTGTGAAAGGAACTTTGCATCCCTTGTTCGATTCTGTCCATAGTGAACATGTACAGAAAGAGATTGGGGTTGTGAATGTGCTTCAATCTCGGCCTGACCAGAAGAAGCACGCGACAAGTCAGATATCAAAGCATACACCATAGAAAGACAACGAAACATCTGATCGTTTTGAAGACACTATGCCGGTAGTTACCTTCCACTGACCTACCAGAGTCATTGGACATACAATCAAACTACCTCCGTTTGTCCAGGTACTCTTCTGCCTCATCAACATGTTTCGACTTGAGAGTTTGGGAACGTGCTGGGACAGGTCAGGTGATTGTGTAAAATCATTTCCAGCATGCAGACTTTCACTGGCTGGTCTAACCAATGATCCCCCGATTTCTTTGTGAGTAAGTAGAAGAGAGATAGTCATGACAGTCTTCCCAAGACCCATTGCATCAGCTAAAATCTTCAGAAGTGACATAAACATTTCATGAGTTTGCCAATAGTAAAAAAGAGCCACCACATGGTGAGAAAAAAGACAAGACTGCGTACTCCTCCATGAGCCATTTGAAGCATGCTTGGAAACTCTACAGTAGCATCTCCTGAAAACGTGTTCAGATAGATTACAATGTCCCTCCTGAAAACAAAAACAAATTGCCAGCACATTACATGTAATAGTCAAGGACTTCACACAGTATAAATCTAAAACTTACCCACCTGTCTGCTAAACGATATGCTTCCCAACAAGGATGAAGAGTCGTTGCTGCATCATCCACATGACATCCTTTCTCCAATTGGACCATCCAACCAAGAGCCTGTTTTTGATATGGACGAAGTTCGCATAGCAGCGCACATGGCGGATCCATCTCCTAAATATAAATATTCTCACAAAATTAAATATATCTTCTGTTAGAAAATAAACTCAGGCGAGTTCCTAGTACTTACCTCTAACTGAGAATTATCTCCAGCCCCAACAAGTTTATCTACATCAGAATCTGATAAAGGCACATCATTCTCGACATCATTGTCGCCTTGATGAATATTCGAGGATTTATTGACCCGTAGTGGGGGAGGAAGAAGACCCATGCTTGTCTATAAGGAACAAAAATGTTGGCTCACTGCCATATTAATAGTAGCTAAAGGAGAAAATATGTATTGAAAGTACCTTTAAATTAGATGGACGTTTCCTTGTAATCAAGTCACTTGGTGTCAATTCAGCCTTACAATTCACATTGACCAATTAAATCAACACTTTGGCAACCACCACTCAAGCATGACACAACAACCAAATTTTGACGATCCTATGTTATGGAAAGGAAAAACTAGTGCAGATTAAAACAGCTTTGTTTACCTTCTTAAAAGGGGTTAAACCAAGCAAGCGGAATAAGTTTGGCAGGGGATGCACCACTGATTCATCGGAACTGCCGCTGGTGAGATTGACTAGGGTTTGCCGTTGATTTCGGACCGTGGAGCTATTGATATAAACACTGGGCAAGGAAAAGAAGAGTCGGAATCAGTAAAATGCCTACGGCCAATAACCGCAAAACAGGACTTTCTTATGAAGTGATTCCCTTGACGCAGCTTCTAAAGCAAACCGACCTCATAGATAGCACGACAGTACTCATTATTCCCAGCACATTAGGTGCAGACTTGCAACGTCCCTCAATCTTCACCTTCTTATCTCTCACGAGCGGCAAGAGACACCGTGCCCACTCGTTCGGTACCCGACCTATCTGCCAGCAAGCCCATCATCAACCACGTCATTTCAAAACAAGAAAAGGCATATTTAATCCCAGACCCATAGCAATGTGCTTGCAAGTGCACCAGCGAGCCTTGAAAGGACCACTCAACTGACAATGAAAGATAGATTTATGTCCACAAAAGCATCAAAATCAACTAATAAAACCCACTTGAAATTACCTCCCCAAGTTCCCTCGACGAAAACCGCAAAATCTCGGAACAAGCCACTGCGGCACCACGTCCCTTCCCAAACTTCCCCGTGGAAGGCGACCCGCCACCTTTCTTTGACGGAAAGGTAAACAGAACTTCATCTCCGGGCTTTAAGCTCCTCCCTTTACAAGTAGATAACCCCGAAACCTCGCAGCAACCGACGAACCACCACTCACTCTCATCTGAGTCCACAAACAACTCATTACTCCCGGCAACCTCCTCATTCGAAATACCGACTCCTCTGCTCCCATCAGTCGAGTTCTCCGAATTTCCCACCGAAGCTCCTGTACTCCTCCTAATCGGCGGCAGGGGCGGCGTCGGTTTTCCCTTCGACCCGAAGCTCGGCGTGTCCAAGATTATGTTGATAGCCCCCGTCAGGTCGTTTTTCGACATGTGGAGGGCTCGGATTATATCCATGTCGGAGAAGTCTTCGCCGACCACCGATCGGACGGTGGTGACGAATTCCTCCGAGATCATTCCCTTCTTCATAAAACCCTAGGCCGGCTACGACCACTAACAACCCCCACGAAATTGCAAACGAGTACCAAACAATCCTCCCCCGTCAAAGCAAGAAAGCGGAGATTTCCGAGGGGACGATGGGGAGAGGGTGGGGATGACGGTGTGGAATCGCCGCGAACTGGGAAATTTCACCCTTCCCGCCACAGGGAATGAGTGATACGCTGCGGGAGGGTGTACGGTGGCAGCGTGGTCGGGAGTTTCCCGCGGAAAAGATCGGAATAAAAGGACCACATTTTGGGTATTCACTTAGGTACAGGTGCTTTTCATCTCTTTTTCAAAGCTCTTTATTTCGGAGGAGTATAACCTGGGCGGGCTCCGGGAAAAGGAGATGTAAGAAAAATTACCAACTTGACTCTTAGCCCGAGTGTTATATTTGGTTATTTATTAAAATCTCCTTTTGGGGGGAAGGATGGATGGTTAGTGTGAACGATTTGGAAGATATAATTGAAGGGCATGTATGAATAGTTTAGGTGCTTTATCTGTTTTTGGTTTCATTTGCTTGTTGCTTTGTCTGGTTCAATAATACCGCTTATCCTGGTGAATTTTATGGACCTACTGGACCAGAAGCTTTCAGGCATAGGCATTTACTTTTCTAGTTCGAGATCAACGTCTTGACTCTATTTTTTCCGCTTTTTGGATGGGAAATATTTCTCAGACATTGATTGACACGGGGATATAAGTCATGTTATAAGTCATGTTATACTGTTAAATAACAAGCCCTCAATTATTTATTTGATTTCTAGAGATTTTGGGACTTTATGCTATAATGGGTAGTTTTGAATTTCGAGATTTATTTGAAATATTAAATAAATTAGTTTATAATAATGAGGTCAATTTTTTATTTCTTACTTTGTGTGCCCTTTTTCTTTTTATACGAAACTCTACAAGCATTTAACATTGGGAACTTGTTTCAAATTTTGGATAAATATAATTTTTATGCTTTAGAGGTTACGAGAAAGGGCATGAATTAACTGCCATTTCATTAGAGGTTTTGGGCAGCCATTTCCTTGTGCTCTCACCTTGGACAGAGATGGAGCCTGTTGAAGGCACCTGGAGATGTGGGGATTGTCGAGGGTGGCGTTAACAAGGCAAAGCATAGTGTTATGTAATTGGCATTTTGGAACTCATGGTGCAGCATATCCGATGATAGATAATCATCATCAGGTGGCTTTATTTTGTGATGACACTGGAGTTGGTTTTCTCTTTGAAAACCATTCTTCTCTTGTCTCGGTAAGAGTCGGTCATTCACATTACGAAGATAAGCACGTCTTATTTTTTGTCGATGCTTATCAATTGGTTGGATATACTTGTACAAAATGAGTTAACTTAATGGAAGTTATGGAAACCAAATATTGAGACGAGTTCATGGATCCATTGAGTGAAAGTAGCCGTAGTAAAATTTTGCATTGGCCCTCTAAGGAGGAAGCAGCTATATCCCGGGGCGTAGGATCCCAAGCACACCTCAACAATGTTTGTGTTTTTCCTTTTAAATTACGTTTAGCATGGAATCGAGTTTATGAAATTCTGTCAAAAAAATTAGAACTTTCGCGCGACCGTCTTTTGAGTCTGACAGTGTTTGAAGTGGGCCCGTAACGAGATCTGGGTCCGACCAGCCCATAGCGTGGACTGGTTCCCTTAAATTTTAGGCATATTGGGCCGAGTTTAACCGTAAGCCCGGCCCCGCCCGATAAATCCGGTTAGAAGAAACTCTAACAATTAATTCATTTATTAGATAATTTTGGGCGGTCGGCCGGGCCTGGACATTGCCAATTCCAGAGCCTGAGCCAATTTATTTATAAGATATATAATCAATGGGCGCGGCCTAATATGGGCTTTGGGCTTGAAAGGCCTTGAAATTAGGCCTCGTCAGGCACGACCAACCCCAACGAATTCTGGCACAATAATTCGAGCCCAGATATAATTATAACAGGCTCGGGCCATTTGGGCTGATGTCGGGTCGAGGGCTATGGGCCACAGCCTTTTAGCAGGTGTTAGCTTGAATCCCGGTCCGAAAATCAATCCAGGGGGCATAAATGAAGTCCAAAACAGGAATTAAGCCCACAACTGGAAGCACAACAAAGAGGCCCATACTCTCACCTATCGGAAAGCCCAAGAACAAGATATGACCCAATCCGAGAAGGCCGAATAAGGAACAACAGGCCGAAGAACAATAGATCCAGGATCTACGGCATGGTCCTTGTCCAAGTCGGATACTCACGCTGGGAAAATATAAAGTACCAGTTTTCTTCTAAGGGAAGATGACTATCGCCCGAATACCTGTGGCCAATTTTAAATGAAAAGACTGAACTTTCCCACCTGCATTAAATATCTTATTAAAAAGGTAATTAATCACAGATCAACAAACAAATTGCTATATTTTACACCTTGTCCTAAAAAGCACAAACAACTTCGTCCATTATCTTACAATCATCACATCACGTGTTCATATCTGGGAGAAAAATTGGCTGGCGGACGAACCTCACCATTGCCCCCCACCCCCAACATCCCGTCCTGGCCCGGGGAAAATAATCGAGAGGAGAATGAACAAAACTGAGAAAGTAACAAGCCCTTGCTACTTAATCAAACAAGCCGATGAATCCGGCTCATGCTTAGATACTCCCAACCCCATGCACCGTGATTCTGTATAAAGCTGACCTTTATTTTCCCGGTTGGACCAATAGATTAGCCGAGGATGAACCGTGTAATCATCTGTATCGTGTATGCATATTTAACAGATCATCATCACCGATGAAGTTTGTTATCATAGCAAGCCAGCTAATATAGCCCCAGGATTGTTTGACAGTGGCACTGGATTTATTGGAGGGGAGGAAGCAGGTACCACGGCAGGAACAGATGACATCGCCGGAATGTCAACCAACTGTTCCTGGATAAACTCCTTCAACCTGCAGAAACGAGAGCCCCAAGTTAACACTAAGCATATCTTGATTTTCTTAATTGGTGCCTCCTCAAGGAAGACTTACTCGAATGTCAGAGCGGGATCCCCTGTAGCAACTGTCATTCGCAACTGAGTTCTGTCTGCTGGGTCTGTTTCTATTCTTACCTAATAGGTGGCCGACGCAAAAGTCAGAAACCAGGCAAGCACCAACAAATGCCAACACTGCAGTAGAACTAGAGAAACTCACCAGGCATAGCATGGCACGTGTGCTTTCCGAGTAGAACGTCGTGCTCGCAACCAAATTATTAGGATTTTGGTCCTAAAACAGATCATTTTTGTCAACGCCAAACAGCAGCACAAACAAGACTGTAAAAAGACTAAGAAAGATGTGATGTCTTACAAGGCCTGGGCAAACCATTAATCTGTTACTGTTAAACAAATTTGCCATTTCCACAAGGGGAAGGGGTCTTACACCCCTAACCTGCATAAACAAGATTTATACAAACCATTAATCCTAAAACTGTTCGCGATGATCGAACATTATAACCATAATGGTTGCTTACCACTTCTTGAAGCTTCAGAGGTGGTCCCGATAGAGATCTCCACTGAGAGAAGAACTCTTCCATGGATAAGGACAAAGGTTGAAGGAACTTGTTTAATACTGCAGGGAGTCGCAGCTTGATGTTGACCTGCACAAGGAAAGTGACACATAAGATAACCCCAAACTTGAACATATAATAACTAGCTATCTGAGTAGGTGGCGAAGACACTTGTCAAGAAACTAACTGGTCACTCTACATGCAGTGACCTAACACATCAAATACTAAACAACTGGAGGTCGCTCTTATGTAGGTTCAAGACGGGAAGGATCCCTATGTGGGAAGGGAAGCGAACACGATTGCAGATGGGCTCCCTAAGAGGATAAATCTTTTGTTTGCCATACAGATTTGCAATTGACACCTTACATGGGGGCATTCCATTGTCAGATTAGGATGGATTTCTAGAATGACTTTCATTAGAATCTAATTAAATTCCATTCCATCAAAAGACGAAAGAGATCTGAAATTCTTTTGGCTAAGAAACTATGTAATTAAGCATCTAAAAGTAGCAACAAAGGCATACATACCAAACTTGTCCCGAAATTGTAAGAGAAGTCTAGAACAGCGACATCTCTACTCGGTCGGAGATTCACAACTTCAAGAGGACATTGGACCTATATGATTGCCAAAATTAGACAATATTCCCACAAGAAAAGGTAGCAGAGTTGGAGGCAAAAGCACATATTCTTCAGAACAGGTGATGTTCAACAGTTTACCTGAGCACGGGGAGGAATGGTTTCGGGTACTAATGATAGCTCCATTCTTAAGTGGGATGGAGGTAATATTAGAGCCCGGACAGATTTTAGAGGAGAAGTATTCTTGTTCCCCAAGAAGAGAACAAGACGCCCTTGATGGGCTCGCCACTCAGCTTTGACCCCAATCTGCAACACAAAATTAGAAAGGCCAAACACGTCATTGTAAGCACGGAAAATTGATAGTAAGGATTGACTAATGAAGTTAAAACAAGATAAATCATAGTATATAAATGGAGAAAAAGTAGACTGGACAAAACATTCAAAACCTGCATATGAGGATCCTCGTACAAAACACCACTATCCTTTAAGCAGAGCGTGCGGAATCTTTCGTCAATGTTAAGAATTGGCTGCCACAGAAAACAGGCAGATGAAGGAGGTCATACAAGCACTTGAATTAATCAATATACCTAAAATGGTTAGAATGCACGAACTAAATGGCATCAGAAATAACATATTTCATAAAGGTGTGGAAACAAAAGGAAACCGTCACGGGATTATGTGTTGCTAAATGACTACGCAGGATGCATTTCAGTGACATATTGTGGAACTTCTGAACTAACTCAACCAATTACAGCATTACAAATTAAATTTATTTAGAAAATCTATCCTGTAAGTAATAAACCTGTACGGCATTTATTTGCCCCTCAATGGGTACAATGGCAGCTGAATCTACTGCATTGGAGATGCCTTCCAATCCTGATAATGAACTATGACCAGATTGAACAGCAACAGGAGGTCCTTCAATCGCAAGAGGACCCAAAAGATCACCAAGGAGGTCTGCTGAAGGAGGCTGAGGATCTACTTCAGTCACAGTGCCATTTTCCCCATTTGATATATGGTCTTCTGGGTAGTGGTCCTATCATTTGGGAGAGACACATCAAATTAACATGGTAAAAACTAGAGACCAGGCAGATATTAGATCCGACATCACTGTCAGAACTATATTTTATTACAACAGATACTAAATTACTAATAGAAGACCAGACTGCAATTACAAATGAGCTCTTTATACTAATTATGTCAATGATACCTGCGATAAGTGTCACTCAATCTGGCATCCAGCTCAAAGCAGTTTTGATATTGTGGTTTGAGTTCAAATAAATAAACACATCTGACACAATAGTACAGAGGCTTAATAGAAGTAGATGGCAACCTATATCACAGGATGTCTAAATCTAGTCCTCCATGGCCATGACTAGTTAATGTAGCCACCATATATGCAAACCTATCCAAGACATTTTCTTATCACAAGATGAAAAACACCACTGTATAGGAGGGACCAACCTCTTTACTGTTTGTGCTAGGTATTTTGACAAGAGTGAGAGGAACAGCAGGTGCCGTCCCATTAACTGGGCGTTGGTCTGTCACAACCAGAGCATTAGATACATGTTGCTTAGACCGCAGCTTAATAGCACTCTGCTCTGCCGTATCAGTTTCAATATCTTCGGCCTTCTTCATCAGAGCAGACTGCTCGATTACAGTAAAGAAAGTAAATAGATCGGCTATTTTGAATGACGCAAGTAAAAGACAATAGTTTCTTCTTGACTGTCAGGATATGTCAGACCTGTCGCTCTGGGAACTTGGGCATCTCTGCCAATATATCAGCCAAAGCGGCACCTTTTGAACTCAATGCAAAATATTCAACAGCCCTTTGCTGTATCTCAACATCGATGCAGCTCTCAAATCTGTACAAAATAATTACTGGTGTCATGAAAAAAAATGAAAAGGAGAAAAATGATGGACAATAATACAGATTCTTAAGCTCACTTGTGGAATATGGACCAAATCTGATTCTGTAACTCTAGATCTGGAGGTTGGGTATGCATCAAAATCTTCGCATAGGTAGAAAGAAGAATTGGGATAGTAGGCATCCTGCAATCACAAATAATTCTTAAACATGATTACAATAAATACGGCATACTGAGGAAGAAAAAGTTATCGTAGAGCTGTCTTACGTGACGGTAGGAAGCTTTTCGTGGATAACATTGAAAATTTCCTTGGGACTACACCCAGGCCTTCTAGCTAAAAGGTGTCCATGCTCCCCCAGAAGATAAGCACTTACCTATCATATGTTTATATCTAAGTTAAAGAAACGACACTGCCACTTTAAGGGTTCGATCTCAAACTAGGTAAAAGATCATATAAAAGAGAAAACCTCATTTGATTGCAAAGAATCATTCAACGACGAAGCAGAAGGAAAGCTTCAGTCAAGTAAAAACAACAAGTCCATACCTTCACCATTGTCTCATGTATTGCTGGCTTGTCAAGATATTCTCTGGCTTTAGCAGCAGCATAAGGCTAAATGTACCAAGAAACAGCCAATAAAATTCCTTTTGCAGACCTAACAATCTTAATGTCAAAAATTATGCGCAGAAATTCAACGATCCTATCACCTGTAGATCCTCGTTATTGGTAACAAATTGAACTACACGGAACCATATGTCATCACTGATAAAATCTCCAGCATTGTCAATCAACTGGAGAATGACATCTACGAACCTATACAAGGTCAAAAGCCAATTAATCACAACGGCAACAGGTAGGAGCTGCTTGGAACAGTGAATAACAGATTAAGAGCAAAAGACAGGTAAATATGAAAGATGAAATGATATTCCAAGAAAAAGGCTAAGATCTGGCAGAAAAGGTGAAGCATCATTCTGAGAAAAAGAGAGAGCGCAGCACTGACTTATTTATTTCACTTTTTATTCTGGGAAGAAACTTCTCGTTTATTGAACTTAGATTATCACAAAATGTGGGTAGAGAGGCTTTGCCAAAAATATTGTCCACAATAAGAGAGATGGACTAATGAGAAGTAGTAAAGACAGGCTATAACAATGATCTTTTACCATCAATGACACAGCACAATGCCGGCATGTGCTTCAATATATGGAAGATATATCCTTTTTTATAAGAGAAATCAACGTCTAGAGCATGTTCTCCAAATTATGAGCTAAAATATGTTGTTTTCTCCAGAAATTCACCAAAATTGTGAACATTAACAAAAGTAAATATACGCACCATGACAAATCAGGGGCAAACTTTTCGGCGAGAATAGCAGCTTTCAGCGACAACTCCTCACGCATTGCAAAGTCGGAAGAACTCAGATACTGAGGTAAGAGTAATTTATCAGGTCAGGCAAGCATATTACTCCATTATAAAACTATCAGGTATCTAGAAATGCATCTCATCAGTTCACCTGCAATAATTCTTCAACAATATCCTTTGCGTTTGAAATATCACAAATGCCATAAAGCAGATCAAGAGCTCGCCTCCGGATACTGAAAGTTAAGGTGATATTAGGTTGAGAAAAAAAACTGTCATATTTTAGGCAGAGAAAACTAGAAATAAACAGTGATCATAACGCCTTAAAAACTTTAGTAGACAAGAAAACATCAACCAAGAACTGCACAAGAATTCCTCATTACGAATTCAGATCAATAATGGGATGGAAGCAACAAGTATACCTGATATCTGGGTCTTTCAATGATGTGATGATTTGGGCTTGATGTCTTTTAATTATGTCTTGCACATCTGTCACCATCAGCATCCGAGTCATGTTCTCCTACACCAAAGCCAACAGAAGTTCTTCACTAGAATCATTAGCAAACAGATACAGCAATCTCTATATTTAGTGTGCAGCATACATTCAAAACTCTCTTTTGTTCATAGCACACTATGAAGAAAATCAGGGACAGTAATAGAGCTAAACCCACTTACCAAGCCAAGGTACCTAATGTTGGGTTCACGGACAGCAATAAATTTTCCAAGAAGAGCGACACACTGAGACATCATCTCTTTCTCTGCATCGAGATGCATAACCTAAGATATGAAAATTTAACAACAATTAAAGGCAGAACAGTGAGCCTCTATAAGATAGCAAAAAGGTAATCGTGTAATCCAAAAAAGCTCAAGAAACAACTGATATATCTTCATGGAATCACATCTCTTAATTATCTGTAAACTAATCTCACTAGACAATAATCACCATGCAAGCAAAGACAAACAGGCTTCCACGAGTCTACATACTGTGGATGACAATAATTCAGAAAGCAAAAAAAAAAAAAAAAAAAAAATCAGGAAAAAGAAATCAAATTACCAGAGAGAGGGCCTCAAAGAGAACCGCATGGGATGCATTGTTCTTATTAACATTCTTGACAACATCGGTTCCCATTAATATCCTTTGAAGCACCTATGCACAAAATTGATGACAAATAAGCACAGGTTTAGCAGGATAAAACTTGCTCACCAAGGGACAGACCAACCTCAAATAATGATCTTCTAGTATTTGGGTCTTCAACAGTTGGGAAGTATTGCAAAGCCCTCATTGTCTTCACCTACATTCAGCAGACATAGCACAGTTGCATTTGTTATGCAAGTTCTTTACTCAGATGCCTTTCAGTTCAACAGGCCAAGCAAATGGTCCCAGCAAACTACCATTAATGGAAAATGCTTTAAGATTGGTCTCAACCAGAAGCAAAATTCCAAAGCCCGTATACACAACAAATTTGTAGGCATCGCAAAATAAATGAACACCCACATTCCCCATAAAGTGAAAAAAGATGCAAAATTATTTATTACATGAGTTGGCACTACTATACATAGTTCTTCACTCAATATTCTAATACTAACAATTATTTGATGATGGGTGAAAAGAACAAGTAGTTGAGATCAAAGATTAAAGTGAAACCATCATCCTTCAGTCTTCATGTGGGATCTCTTAATTAATAACGAGATCCTTGCATTTTATCGGAATTATGCAGATGGAGGAACTCATTCAAAGAGCCGTACATATCATGAAAGTGCAATCCCAGCCCACACCATCTTGTCACCTTATCTTTTCAAATTTTACCATTTCTTCATAAAGCAATAGAGAGGTAACCACGTTGAGACAAATCCGTAATATAGAATCTCGATGCACGTATCAAGTGCTGCTTCCAGCCTTTCATATTCGATGAAAAAAGTGTAAGTATTGGTGGCGGATAAAGAGAAACCTGCAGCCAAGGAGACGGGATGCCATAATATGTGTACTCTTGCGGGATATCCTGATTTCTAGCAAGTCTCTCTAAAATCTTCACACACTTTGGCAGACTACTCCAATATGCTTCATGATTATTCGATACCAGTGCAACAAGAAGACTCATAGAAGAAGTCAGTACTCCCAGATCACGTTCATCTAAAAGTTGTGCCATACGATCGGCCCTTCAAATATACCGAAAGAAATCAGCAAGAGTGCTACTGGAAAGTGCAAACAGAAAATTTCAGGGAAAGTACGCATACCAGCCATCTACATTGACCACGTCCGGATTTTTTCTATACAAACGCAAGAGACATAAAGCTGCCTTCTTTCTCACGAGCGGTCGGCAACTGCTGGAAATCTAACAACAAAGACCTGATTAAAGTGGCAATCTGCAATGATTTCATTGTCATGTATGCAATAGTTGTCTGCTTACAATGAGCTTTTGAACATCAGGGGCAAGAGATTCGGCAAACTCTCTTCCACCAATATTGCCAACCATCGTCAATGCCAAGCATTGGAAGGTCTCGTTACGACCAATAATATCATTGCGAACAGTATTTATAGCTAATCTAAGGAAATCATTGTTCTCATTAAGCAGGCATGATGTCACGATGTATCCAACCTGCAGCCATTAAAACAATCATAAGGAAAGAACCTAATCACGAAAAAACTATAAATAATCATTCATGGAAAGTTAAACAACCATCATATACTAAAGAAAAGCTCATGTAGTAGTGGGTTTTGGGATACAATGCATTAAATGGGAACCTGAATGTATTTAATTGTGAAAAAAAGAATTATATTCCAGTTTATGAAGCAAAACCACAAAATAGCTGGGATATATAGTTGAAAAGAAGAGGGAACAGGACCTGCTTTTCAGGGTACTTTGGGGCAGATATTAAGGAAACAGCTTCCATGTGACCAAAATCTACATCATAGCCAAGCATATATATGTACAACATCTTCCAAACATATTTCTTCTTCTCATAGGGGATTATTCCCTGCCAAATTGATCAACAAATGACACATTAAATTTGCATTATAACGGGGCATCCTGGAATTTCATTTGAGAGGTTTACCACCAGGACGTGGATAGCCACCATTATTCCAAAAATCACCAGCTTCTTAAGACGGATTTCTTGAATAAATGGATGTTTGAAACCCAGTAGGGAGTCCAAATAAATGCTATACTGCTATGCAGAAAACCTCCACCCCAATCCCATTCCCTCAATGAGCTAAACACCAGCCTACAACGAATTATCCTTCGGAAGCATGTATCTCGATCCTTGTTAGTTCAAACAATTCATGAATTGGCTACGACCGGGTTTCAGCCTAGATATTCCTTCTCACAGTCGATCCAAATACAGAACATCCCTCATTTCCATTAGGTTGGCTCCATTGGACAACCAGAGCAGCCAAGTTAAGCCCACCACCTCTCTCTTATGTTCTCTACGATACATCAACCTACCTCACCAAACATCAAGGACACAAGGAGTTCGCAGAAATGCAAAATCACTTCTAAACCAACTCCGCAGCCCTTAAATCCCACCATCGACATAAAGCACCAGGACAGATCCCAGTTTTACGAGGTCCAACATTAAACTACTCGCTCGAATCGAACCACGCCCATCAGACCTCCTTATCGCCAGAAGAACGCAAGGAAGGGGGAAGTAAGAGGAAACCCTAACCTTCTCGTTCTTGAAGCGAGAACGTATGTTGCCTAGCTCCTTATCGACCCTGAGCCTCTCCTGGTCCTTGTTCTGGCAATTCCGTACATCACTGATGAAAACCGATAGTCCTCTCATCCCCGACAACGCCATTTTCGCTCCTCCAATCAACCGATCACTAAACCTTCAACTCATAACAACCGGAAACTTAAGAAAAAAAAAAAACAAAAATCATCCGACGTCTATCTCCTTCCTCCCTTCCTTTCTGGGAGTTCGGTACGGAAGTAGAGGGCAGTGATGAGGACGGAATCACCAGCAGATCTCAACGTCTCCGGCGATGATTCAGGTAAAGACGGCCAGTGGTTGGGGGTTAGGGTGGCGGAGGAAGACGAATTCCTCCAGAAGGTTCCGATCTGGAAAAACCTGGCAGCTGCTTTTGACGGTGGAGTCCGACGGAAATCGGGACGAAGAAAAAGCCCGACGACTTTTCATTCATCCTCCCTTCTCTCTCTTTTTATTTTTAGTTTTCCACCAAATCTCTCCAATCTGCCAGCTGTTCTGTCATCTAATCAATCCCCTTTTCCCCGTTTCGTTTGCTTGTTTCGTGATCTGATCGGTACGTGAAACTGTAGCTCCCCTCCCCCCCCGTGCTTACATTGGGGTGACTGCGAACCCCTGGAAGGACGTGCCTCCTCCGAATCACCCTGCTGTCGCCGCCCCGAGCTGTAAGACTGGCTTTGTACTTCTCATCTATCCCTCTATTCTGCTAAATTCTTCCTCTAGCTCCCCGACTCTGGACCTCGTTCTCCATATCCACTTTTGAGGAACTGATTCTCGCGGACTACCGATACCCACCCGTCTCTCTGTACTATATGTCCTATTATAGAGCTAGGGACGACTGCAGCAGCCTCGGCACTGTCCTTGGCATGAAGACAACAAGCTAAAGCATCTGCTCAAAAAATAATTATTGGAGAACGACCCTAAGAGGCAGCCTTCCGTTCTGGGAAGCATGAGTGCAGGCGTCGATCGAAAGCTTCTGATAGACGATGATCATGCGCACGCCCTCCTTGTCTTTGTCTGAGATTCATGGATGTGCCTGCATATCACCAAAACCAACAGGAATCAGCGATCAATTCTAATTACAATTATAGCCATCAGTCCGGTTCGTGGGGGCTTTCATTTATGCAAATTGTATACAACAAAAAGAATGAAAATTTTGCTCTTTGCAATCGTTCATACCTTGAAAGATACGTCCACGTCATGCAAAGGTCTCGAGGAGTCCGAGAGCCTCGACGAACTTTGCTGAGTTTTGTACGGAAATACGGTTAGTTTTAAAAAAAATTTGCGAAATACGGTCCCAGTTTCGTAAAATACGGTTTTACCGTCGATGGGGCGCGTTTTGAAAACGCTCCGATTTATAAAGAGGACGCGTTTTCAAAACGCGCCCCCCGGCGTGCCAAAGGAAGGGGCGGGTTTTGAAAACGCGCCCCTATGCGAGATGGGAAAATGGCATGAGGGCGCGGTCTCAAAACGCGCCCTCATGCCAGGGGCGGGTTTTGAAAACCCGCCCCTTAGACACTTGGAGAAAATTCTCCCAAGTGTCGCAATGACGGGTGGGGAGGAGGGGGGTTGAGGGGGGGCGGGTCTTCAAAACCCGCCCCTTGAGGGGGGTTGAGGGGGGGCGGGTCTTCAAAACCCGCCCCTTGAGGGGGCTCGCCCCCCCCTCAACCCCCCTCAGTCCCCCCCCTCAACCCCCCTCAGGGGTGGGTTTTCCCCCTTCAACCCCCCCCTCAAGGGGCGAGGCCCCTAAACCCGCCCCCCACTCAACCCCCCAAAACCCGCCCCTCCCGCCCCCCCTCAACCCCCCTCAGGGGACGGGTTTTCCCCCTTCAACCCCCTCCTTCAAAACCCGCCCCCCTGAACCCCCTCAAGGGGCGGGTTTTCCCCTGAACCCCCCTCAAGGGGCGGGTTTTGAAAACCCGCCCCCCCCTCAACCCCCTCCTCCCCACCCGTCATTCCGACACTTGGGAGAATTTTTTCCAAGTGTCTAAGGGGCGGGTTTTGAAAACCCGCCCCTGGCATGAGGGCGCGTTTTCAAAACCCGCCTCTTCCTTTGGCACGCCGGGGGGCGCGTTTTGAAAACGCGTCCTCTTTATAAATCGGAGGACGCGTTTTCAAAACGCGCCCTATCGACGGTAAAACCGTATTTTACGAAACTGGGACCGTATTTCGCAAATTTTTTTTAAAACTAACCGTATTTCCGTACAAAACTCGAACTTTGCTACTCGTAACAGTGGCCCAGATGAGGGGGATATTTCCAAGTCAAGGGAAGACAGAGAAAATGAATAAGTCCCGATCAGTATCATATAGTTAGTGTGTTGGAATCCGAATAAGACGGTAACTGAAGACTGTCCAAGGTAGCCAAGTCCAGCTGCTGTCCTATTTTCTTCTCCAATTCATCCTTGCAGGCACGATCAACGTTCAAGAAGGAAGCAACTCGGAGGAGGTCAAACAGAAAACGACAGAAAGACTTTCCCTTCTTATTTGGGAGAAGTCTGGCAATGCTTTCAAGTTCTCTCTGGTCAATGGTGACGGGCGTCAAACTAAAACTAGCAGCAGTTCGGGTTTGCCCAGACCCGGTAGATACTTTCTAGCATAATACAACAACGTAGCTGCTAGATTTTCGAATAAGTACATGCTGAGATAGGAGACTTCCTCAAACCACCAGTCAGATTCAGAACTCTGAATTCTTGCACCGGTGTTTATTCCGTTCCAGGACTCTGAAAACTTCCATACATATTCATCGGCCATCCAGACAAGCTGGGGTCAGTGCACACCATCATGGAAACGGCATTCATACATTTTCTGACTAATCGTAGCTTTTTAGCAAGCAGAAAGACTGGCTCTGAATTTTGGCGAGCCACGATGCAGTCCTTCCAGTTCCGAAGTAGTTTTTACGGGAATAGCTTTCGCACTTGGAAAGTAAGTTCCCTTATCCACATTCATTGGTCATTTCGAGGTGGTTGCGGCGCAGTACATGCCCACTACGTTTCTTGGGGTTAACTCCACCTGAACACCATAACAGAACCTGGCTGCCAAAAGAAAAGAATCAGGACCACCATGGAAATCTTCCAGATTCAAGGTGAAGTCCTCCTCCTGGTCACTGTTCGCAGATTGTTCAACAGAACAAGCTATCTTTCCACACTTAGAAATGATGGGAAACTGCCATAAACAAACCAAGGAACTATAAAAAATGACTGGATTTAACTTTCCTTGGATTAGTCTCGTGCTAACTTGTGTAAATTTAACCAACTAGAGATAAATGCGGTGGAAATGAACCATTACCATACTATAACATCCTACATAACACCACCCCCTCAGGATGCATCTATTCCCTGCTCAAACAAAAACCACGCGGCATTCACAGCCAACCTGAGACATGGAGAAGGAAGGTCTCGTCAATGTAAAGATAGTAAATAGTAGCACATCATTCAGAAACAATTGTTCCGCGATTACCCTGATTAACCTATCAGTAGACGCCACACTCTTGCCAATACCTTCTTGAGAAGTGAGATCGTTCAGCATTTTGAGACACATTTCCTATAAACGTTGAAATGCAGAGAAACAGTTGATAACAAGCACAACTTTCCAAGAAAGGAACAAAAAATGCTACCCAGCTTTTCTCAAACAGAATTCTTGGCCGGCTATCAGAAATTCTCACTGTAATTTCGGCAGGTCTTGAAACCTCGAGGTTAGCTAAAATCATTTCCAGGATATGGTTCTCAACCTGCACGGACATTCTATTCATGAGAAATCCACGAAACTTTGCAGACATCCCTATGAAAACTTTGCAGACATCCCAAAACCCGCCCTCTTTGTTATTCCGGGGGCGCGTTTTACGGGTTCTGCGTAATTTCTGAAACTTTGACCGTTTTTTGCGAATTTTTTCCGAAACTAACTGTTCATCCGTACAATCCTCAAAATCATAAAACCCAAAATCATCGTCCATCTTTGCACTAAAAATGATGACTTAATACGAGGTTTTGTTACTTCCTTGCGGCAGTTTTTGGATTTTGTCCTCACGAGCCCAAGTCCATCCAAACGGACAAACGCATAGTCTTGGGCCAGCCCATGTCATGCTCGTGCAGTCACCGTCAGTCAGAAATTTAATCTTCACATAAAAAAAGTTATATCGACACGACATGGGTTCACTAAAAAACAATAACAAGTTCCCATGTCAGAAAGAATCAGAACCCCCGAGAGAGAGACTGAGAAGAGCTAAAAAACAGCCTTGCAATGATTTCTGCAGGGTGTAAAAATGCGTTCTCGAGGTCTATCAGAAATTCTTACTGTAATTTCGGCGGGTCTTGAAACCTCGAGGTTAGCTAAAATCATTTCCAGGATATGGTTCTCAACCTGCACGGACATTCTATTCATGAGAAATCCACTAAACTTTGCAGACATCCCTATGAAAACATGCCTCTCTGTGATGAGCTTGCATACCATGAATCCTGCATATTTCTCGGTAGAGACAAGATGACACAGTACACCACCTTTATGTTGCCAAAGGTAGAGGCGGGACCCTTTGTCTGCATCTTCGTGTGGGACGCCATGATTCCATTATCGACTATGTTTTCTTCCGAGAGTTGTCCTGACGAGGTGGTTGTGGTTAGAAAAGTGTGAGACTGGAGTATTTGGAATGCAAAATACGGCAATGATTACGGCGATTGAGGTTTGAATAGTTGATTTACTATGATGTTCACTCGGATGATCGGAAAAATATTTCATGAATTAACATTACGAAATAACGCTCTTAACAGCATACCCTTCCGGAACCAAAAAAGATTAACGGCTAGGGGAACATCTGATACCTCCCTTAAATTCAACAAATCCATAGAAATTCCAGATATATTAGGCTAGTGGGCCCATGGGCTCTCAGGCCCAACAACACCCCCCCTCGAGAAATTACAGGCATGCCCTCGCAGTGGACAAGACGCCAAACGGGGGAATATCCACGAAGCGAATCGTTAGCCACGAATGCAACAACGGTCACTTTCCTTCCCCCCCCAGCCAATCCCAGTCGCTCCCCCCTCCCCCCCCCCAATTAAAAAGCACCTGATTCTAATCCTTTAATTCCGGTCCTAATTCCCTCCAAATTGTCCATTAATTCCCCACACCTACCCACCATCCACCAACCGAAAATTCCTCTCATGAAACGCAGCTACGCCTGGTAATGGCGCTGAATCCCACCACGTCCCCGCCGTGGCAGGGGGCGATCCGCTTCCGCGCTCCCACTGCTTTGCCGCCATTTTCGCACCTTATCCTTTTAGCTGACGTCACCGATTGCTCGACTGCATGGCCGAGGAGGATTCGTATGGCGTCGCTGAAAGGCGACTGGTGTGTGGCGAAATCAGCTGTGAACGAGCGGGAACCCCCCGGGGATGATGAAGTGGTGGCAGGGAACGGTCAGCGGGATGCTGTTGCCACGGTGGATTCGCAGCGGACTGTGGTGGCTGGGGATTCGTCGGTGCTTGGTATTCGCGAGCCGGTTTATGAGGTGTGTGCGTCAAACCGTTTGTGATCATTTGGTTGTTGAGTTTCTTCTTGTCTGCATGCTCGGTTTAATTTCAGTTGATTCCATTTTTCGTGATGGATTTTGGAAGCGAAACATTAGGTTTCTGCTGCGATCTTCTTTTACTGGATTTTTATTATTTCAAAGGATGGCCTTGCTGATATAGAAATTCTGAACTTGGTATCTGGCAGTTCTCGATTCTAATTATGATAGAGGAACATTTGTACTTGATGTCTGTATAATTTTAGTAATAAATCAACAGAAATCTTGATCTTGAATGTGCTTACCTTATCGGGCTTATTTTCATGAAAAGTTGTCGTGGTTAGGATAAAGGTGCTCATTTTTCTTATTTCTTCCTTTTCCGTTTTGCCAACCGTTTAACATTTACCTTGCCCTGTCTATTACACTGTAGGTGGTGGAAGTTAGACCTAGTGGAATGGTATCTTCAAGGAAAATCAATAGAAGGCAGTTATTGAAGTCAAGTGGTGAGCTGACAGGATTTGAGATGGCTTTCCTTCAATTAGATGTGTTATGTGGGGAGTTGTCCTGATGACTCCTGGCTAAGTACTTATATGAGTGGGCAATGGGCGGATTCCTAACAGTTTATTTCAATCTATAATAGTTCTTTTCACAAACTCGTTAAAATCTGCTTCGATTAGGGGATGGAACCAATATTTTAGTAGCATTTGTAAATTGTTGTCAATGTCATCATTTTATGTTGTACAGTTTATTCTTCATTTCTCCCCTACTGTGTGAAGATATTGTCACTTAATAATTTATTATCTATGATACTGTAAGCAGGTCTTCGTCCAAGAGACATTCGTAGTGTAGATCCTTCACTTTGGCTGACAAACTCGGTGCCTTCTTTGCTGGTACACTTTCATCTCCTCTATGTCTTTATTAAACAAAGTTCTGTTTTGAAAATTCAGCGAATCTTTTTTGGGTAACTAAAGTTCAGCAAACTTAAGAGCTGAGATATCTTTTGTTGCTGCAATATCTGCTCTTTTGGCTTTATTGATAGGGTAATCCATATATGATGATGTGCCATGTCATGTCGATAATTGTGGAATCCACGTTTTTATCAATTATCTAGCATGCTTTTTACTGAAATGACGGTTTCCATGGACAAGGCTAATTTATTTATGGCATTGAGTTTCTTATTTTTGGGGAGTAATATAAGAAAGTTCATCATTTTTGTGATGGGAAGACAGTGTAATCAATGTGAAATCCCTGTTCCATCTACTTCCACCCTCTTTTCTTGATTGAGGATCATTTCATGTTCCTGATGGCTCTCTACATGGTTCGACTGTAGGTCCGTGAACATGCTATTCTTTTGAATATGGGGTCATTACGAGCCATAGCTATGCCCGAGAGTGTTCTTATTTTTAATTATAACCGGTAACTATCCACCTTTTGACTTAACGAATAATCCCATGTCCCATGCATTTCCTTTGTTCCAAGGCTCAGATATCTCATGAATTCTTATGATTTCAGCCGAGGGGGCAAAGCATTCATTGATACATTATTGCCTCGATTGCAGTCCATGAATGGAGGTCCATGCATGCCTTTTGAGCTAGAGGTCTGGACTTGTTATTCTTTTTTGTGTCTTCATAATTATCATGCTTGCCTTTTCTTTTTCAACACGTGAGGAAGTATGTAAATTCAGTAATTTAGTTTGATTTAGTTTCCTTTCTTTGTCACCTTCCTGCACTTACTATACCATATCCATCTCATACGTGTCAAGGATAAATATTCTTATCTCTACGGAAACTCTGATTGGAAAAGCTCAAATGCTTTGCTCTAAATTTTCTTTGACAACAATAGCTATAATTCTAATGATGGATACAATCCTATTTCTTGCAACTTCTAGATGTGGAGGCATTTTTGTTGCTTGCTGATGCTTTCAGGTAGTTGAAGCTGCCCTAATATCTCGCATTCAACGTTATGAGCAGAGATTAATGGATCTTGAACCTCGGGTAAGTACGGAAATATGCCAAATATATTCTTTGTTATAGAGTTACCAACTGAAAAGCTCTTTTAACATCTTCAAGCTTTTCCAGTAGTAGATCTCTTACTCTGTTATTTCAACCATCGGCAAAGTTACATTGCAAGCAAGCAACATAGTTAGCTTTCTGCCAATGTTGTGGATAGCCTTTAAATTTTCCAATGATTTCTGTTTGGTTTGTTAGTATTGATAGCTGAACAGTTCCTATCAAATACTAAATATTCCAACAATCTGCCTCAGGTGTTATCTTTGCTTGAAGTCTTACCCAATAGATATACAGTGGATGTCCTGGAGGAGCTTAGACTTAGCAAGCAGACACTGGTAATTTCTAGTTTCCCCTCGCAGCATTTGTTAAGCATCCTAAGATTGTTTAATTCTCGCGTGCATATTTGGTTATTTGTTTCATAACAGGTGGAATTGGGTTCCAGAGCTGGGGCTCTCAAACAGATGCTGCTCGATCTCTTGGAGGACCCTCATGAAATACGTCGGATGTGTATAATTGGAAGGAATTGTTTAATAAGGCAAGACAACAATTGCGTAGAATGTTCTGCTCCTCTAGACAAGCAAGTTGCAGACGGTACGGCAGCAACATATCATTATTCATTGTAGGGATTGGTATTGAAAGAAATAGCACTCATGTATCAGCACACCTTGTTTACCTCAAACGCAGAAGAGGAGGAAGAAATTGAGATGCTATTGGAAAATTATCTTCAGAGGTTAAACCTGTCCATGCCGCGTTATAGCTTTTTTCAGTATTTTGCAGCATAAATAATGCTGTCCATTGTTTTGTTTTGCGACAGATGTGAATCTTGTCATGGCCAGGCAGAAAGGCTACTTGACTCTGCCCGGGAAATGGAAGATTCAATTGCTGTCAATTTAAGGTTTCAGACATTGTTTACACTTAAAACAGAATTCCATTTATGCGTAAAGTTGGTCGCGTCTTTGTTTGGAAACTTATTCATCTTCGACTACACTGCTAACTCCAGATAAGGTGACTTAATCCGACTTATGAATACTGCATCTAAATGCTCGGTGGCATTTCAATTCAAAATTATTTGTTCTTGGAACCTGTTACCTTACCAAAATTCAAGTGGGAATACATGAAAGTAGATATATGACCTATTGCTGAACTTATACCAACTTTCTGCATCAGTTCTCGGAGGCTTCAAGTCAGCAGAGTGGAGCTGCTTCTTCAGGTTGGAACATTTTGTGTGGCAGTTGGAGCGCTGATAGCTGGTATTTTCACGGCCTATTATTTTTGTCTTCACGTTTCTCGAGGAAGTTGGATGACCTGGTTCTTTTTTACTAAAAGAATTTCTGTGTGAATCAATTTCATGTTTTAGTTTTTTAGATATCTTCTTCTGATAGTCCTGAATCTATTCTAGGTATTTTTGGAATGAACCTGAAGTCATATCTCGAAGAACATGTGGTAAGCTAGTGCTGAGCTATATACATGCATATTGTGTCGCCCCTATTTCTGTATGCTGACTCACTATTTCTTCTTCTTCCTCTTCATGCTTCAAAGCTAGCTGAAGTTGTGGAAGTCCCCCTTGTTATTTCCTTAACAGTAACTGCATTCCCTTGAATTTGATAAAAGGTCGTCTAAATTCTGAATGGTCACAGTTTGCATTTTGGGCCACCACTGCTGGGATTATCGTTGGCGCTGTTGTGGCTTTCTTCCTCATGTACTCTTATCTGAAGTCGCGGAAAATATTATAATACTCAACGAAAAAATCGGTATGGGAAGCCTCCTACTGATGTAACGTAGGTTATTGTTCCATTGTCCATTGTATAATGGAAGTATCTGCAGTCATTCCTCTAAGATAAGATTCATGGGTTTCTTTCTCTGCATTCTCTCTAATTTGCAGGCTGTTTTGGCTCCACTATGGTAGGACCCCTTTTGATTGATCAATGACAAGGCATGGACAGAAGCTGGGAAAGGATACAATCCTTCCGATGCAGCAGTGCCCAGATGCATCTTTATTTATGTACCATCCAACGTGAGACCCATACGTGTTTCAGCAACGCTTCCCATCCAAGGTTCGTAATCTCCAGAGCAGGAAATGATTGGATTTAACTCGTGGATCGGTTAACGCGTCGACATCTCAGGATAAGGCATGTATTTATGTCACGGGCCTCTTCTGTGTGTAATAGTTGATCATTGGCATGATTACCAATCCCATATACGATGCAATGCTTGAAATACGGAAAGTTAGTCGGGAAAGTAATCTCTGTGGAATGAAGTGATTCAACTCCAGTTCTTTTACGTGCGCGGCTCTGTGGATTGGTTGGGTTTCCATTTCGGCGAGCCGACAAGTGTCGCGACGGAAGAACTCTGCATATAAACTGTGTATAAGAGTCTAAAGAATAGCAATAACCCCTGTATGTGTCGCGACGGAAGAACTCTGCATATAAACTGTGTGTAAGAATCTAAAGAATAGCAATAACCCCTGTATTGCTATGCTTTACAAAGGTGCCATCGAAGGCGCAAACCTAACGAATGACAGAAACTCTACACCAGAGCTACGTAAAATAGATAAAAGGGAGAATCCTCCCGTGTGTGTGTGTGAAGGAATCGCGTGCACGATATCTCTAATCACTTCATCGCTCAATGCGAAATCGCTGGAAGAATGTACAGAGGAGGGACGCGAGCACCTGCTCTTATTTCCGATACTATAAGAAAGCAAAGGCACACGCAACTGACAAGATGATGGAGCCGGCTATCTCGGAGAGATGTATTGACAAGCCAGGCAAACCTTTACTATTGTCGCTCAACGGACCTGCATTGACGTACTCGTTCGTCCCGGTATTTGTTGTGGTTGAAACGTTCACAGACATGGAACCTGATCAAGTACCAGACATGATCCCACATCAGGACTCGGCTAGGTGCGGCTACCGCAACTTTCAGAGAAGCAAAACGAGGAAAACTTACAGTCGTAGTTCGCCCATCCGATCCGTTGATTTGCGAGATCATAGACAATGATCTTATCCTTCAGAACAAGGTCTGCAGTAAAATCAGCCAAACGTTAATCTTCAAAACAACAAATGACAGCAACGACTGATTTCATCAGAATTAGATTTGTCGTTCCGATCATACCTCCTAAGATTGTTATATCTTGTCCTGAGATTTTAGAGAATCCCATGCACCATACTTCGGCACCACCCTAAAATTAACGTCCCCGAGGAACCGATCGCTAGAATAAAAACGAAATTCTCCCGGAAAACTCCCTAGGAAAAAGAAACAGCGAAACACGATTCGTTCTTACAATTGAATCCTGTTGCAGGAGGTAGTCTCGAGGACCTAATGTCATGGTAGCCCCCTCGAAATTAAAACTAACTTGAGGAAACACGTCAGTAACGCTGCAGATTTAGGACACCAGGATCGTGTTAGCCTGCCTGCTGATGTTTATTGGATGGGCTATGACATCCGAGGACTAGAAGGAAGCATGGCAAGGTATCGAAACCTGGATGTGATCAGGTAGCACTGGCTTCCCTGCTCTGAAACCGGCTGAGCAGTCTGTGCAACAGAATTGGAAATCTGCGGCCGAAACATTGGATTGATACTTGTTAATCATTCGAGGAAAACTCTGGAGCAGCACAGATCACATGACTCGAGGAACTTACAGCGCTGACAAATGGATCATAGGCTTGTTCGGCGAGGTACGCTAATGTTGTTCCGGAATCGATTATAGTCCCTTGGGTACTCGACGTGGAATAAACTGATGAAGGGACCGACAGTTTCTGTCTGCCGACTGAAATGCTTTGCAGATTTAAGTTGTAATGAGGCCTGCAAATTAAGAAGAGAAGTTGCTCAACAAAGCGAAATTGGGAAAAGGAAAGAGCGACTCAGATTTTCATATACGTACTGCGAAGGGACCAATGGACTGAACACGATGTTAGGCTCGACGATCTCGCCGAGAACCAATATGCCGCCGCCGTGAGCATCACCTTTCAGACAGTGCGAGAAGACTTTAGGGGTTGCTCCCTGCGAGGCAAGCTGAGAAATAACCGACAAGCTTTGCTGTCCAAACCCGAAAATCCCGGAAACCGCCCTTTCCGACTTCGTCAGTTCCCCCGTCACGGTGGTACTACACCTGATTCCATAGTCAAATCCAAACTGGAATCAGTGAAATCCATCTCTCTTGTCCTTTCGTTCCAGGAAATTCGAAGTCGCAAGTACCCGAAGACGACGGAAGCGGAGGAATTCGCAGCCTGGGAATTCCCTTGTATGGTGTCAAAGTGCATCTTATCGGATACATAATATCCGGAGGCACTACTCCCGTCCCCGTACTGGAACGAGAAGTCACAAGTCGAACCAGAACATGTCGAATCGCTCAACAGGATCCCTTGCGAGCACAACTGGTCGGAACATGACACCGTCGAGGCGGAAGTCGAGCTCGAAGTATCGAATTCATTAACGGGAATCTGTGATAAAACGGATAGACTAAAATCGCTGAAAAAATAGCTAAACAGACAGGCATCCACCCGCCAAACACAGAAGCAATCGATTGAGATTGATAATTAGGAAAGGGAGGGATTTTAAGTTAACTGGCAATCCACTCTTTCCAGGGCAACCTCTGCAGGAATTGCAGTTGACCCACAAGACATCGCTCCCCGTATCGATCTGGACGTAGAAATCCGTCGGAGGATTCCCCAGCTGTACTTTGGTGTAATAAAGCCTGCCAAAGGAAAGAAAAATTGTTCAAAACAGCCACACCGAAGGGGCCCTTCCCAGGGAAGGAAATCAAACCAAGTTCGTTGGTCAACTATCGACAATCCACTCCGGGTACTGACCCGACGGTGAACGGATCGTAAGACCCTTCGACCGGGAAATCGACGACGTCCTTGGATTGCAGCATCCTCCCGTGGCGCATCCTGTCGCGCTCCAACAGTTCCTTCAGCTCGGGGCTCCTGTGGCCTTTCACGGGGAAAGCTCTCTCCAGAGTCAGTCTAGCCGGGAAGAACGCGGCCGAAGTTCCCGCCATGCAAAGTATCATAACCGCCGCAGCTAGAGGCAGCTCTCTGGCCGCCATGATTCCGAATCCCTGTTATATCAAGTCGAGGGGGAGGATGGAATTCCAGTGCTTTCCGAATCCAAAAAGAAACAAAAAAAGGAAAAACCCGAACGAGGGAGAGATCAGATCGAGTGGCTTCGATGTCTTCTGCTCTGGTGTTGAGTTCGTTGGGGCTGTCGGGTCGCGACTTCTGACAGGACAACCGTAAAAAAAGATGATGAAAAGAAAGAGGGGAGAGGGGGTTGAAGAAAGAATGATTGTGAAATAGATAACAAGGACAGCTGGGGGAGGAGGGAGAAGAGAAAGAAGCTTCCTCAAATCTGGAATTCACATGTAATATTTATTGTAAGTATTTATCCTTTTTCAGACTCGGATTTGTCTGTCCAGCAGACGTCCCAAGTTCTTAAAGGGGGCGGGTCCTGGCTATTTACGTAGAGGGTGCGCTTTTTTTATAACTTGAGTGGCGCATTTTTTACGGTAAAATCGTATTTTACAAAAATTCGAATTATATTTTGTAAAAAATTTTTAAAATTAATCGTATTTTCATATAAAACTCTTACGTAGAAAGAAAACCCGAATAGTATTTTACGAATTCTATCGTAACAAAGTTTACATAAAATGAATGGTCAAAATTAGGACAACAGCGGACACCGTCGGCTGGCTGGCTCTTGCCCGTGACTGCGGCATGCCATGGAGGTGGGGAATGTTATCTTTGGAGAGGACGCGTGAAGGGAACATGGCCAAAAGCCAAGACAACGTAACGATCAACCTTTTTTTTTAACAATGATAATGATGATGTACAAAATCGGGGGGATGGGAAACTTCCAATTATATTGTCAGGAGTTGTCAGGGGAGTGAATTTGCGTTGGGAAGGGTTGGAGTGTTTGTACACGGTCTTTATTAATTCGTGCATAATATTAGGTTGAGTTTGTAACCGATGATGAAATAGGGAACAGGCTAGACTTGAGAGTAGATCCGCAAACCAACTAATGATAATTACATTCCATTTAAACTAACTACGACAGACCACGACTGCTACCAAAAACCTCGGTCGACCATGCGAATGAGACACACAACGTTGTTCGTTTTGCTGGTCATTTGCTAGAAGTCGATTAGTAATTAAAGAAGGTGACAAAGACGAGACAGAATGCCGATGCAGCAAAAGAGAAAGAAAACAAGCCGGAATTAGATTTGTTGGTCCATCATTGATAAAAGGGATCGGACCACCAGTGTTTAATCTTATACACCAAAGAAACAAAAATCGAGACATAACCCAACAAAAGATATAAAAGAAATAAACCCATTTGGGATTGGAACTCAACTAACAATGATTCAAAGTCCCACTTCTTTTGTCCTTTTAAATAACACCACCTCCCTCTTCCAAAAAGCCCTCCCCTCAATGCCATCATTTTTATTACACTTTTTGTGCTTTTTAACTCTCGGTGCGATCGACTTTAAGAAATTAAAAAAAAAAAACCCTTTTTTGGTGTTTATTCAATTTAATTTTGTAGTCAAGCTGTTCTTTCGGGCAACCTGTCTAGAAGTATTGGGTTTGGATGCGTGTTTCAAAGGTATTCTATGCCAACTCGTTGACTTGTGGTTTATTAAATGCGGTAAAAAGAAAGATTAGGATCGATTCATTCCATTCCCATCCTTTTTTGCTATATCCAAACAAATTTATACGTGTGGCATGGCGTCGTATATTAGATTAGGTGGACGACATAGAGAGGAGGCTTTTGGGACCTTCTTTCTTCTTCTTCTTCTTCATTTTTGACTACGACGCACCAAAACCCCAGCCGCCATAAAAACCGGGGGGGTAGGTGTGGTTTTATTCCTTCTTTTTTACCAATGCCAGAGGCTTTATTTATGGAACCTCTCGATTCGGGCAGTCCTTCTATCCGGAATGATTCAGTCAAGGAAATAAGTCAGATCCCAAACAAACACTCCCAAGATAATTAACCTACGAAAATGTTCCATTCGTAGCTAAGCTAAGCTAAGCTTCTTTCTTTTATTATAATTAGTATTATTATCATGTTTTGTTTATATGGTATGACGATAACTGCATAGGTGGTGGGTGGGGTGGGGGCATGGCTTGGCATGGCATTACACTACATGTGACGACGAACAATTAATAAGGACCCCAAGACATTGACGATTCGGACACGGGAGTGGGACCACGATATCATCTCTTTTTAAAACACAAAGACTGTTGTCTTGATGACGTCGGCGCCAATGAATTATGTCGTTAAAGAGATGGACGTGTCTGTCTGTCATCGAGTTAACAATGCAGCTAAGTAGCATCCCTCTCTATCTCGAGGAAAATCGCCAACCCCGACGCCATCATGCAAACTAAAATACTATTACAACGTCACCAATACTACTACTGCTAATTCGTAATCAAGATACGTCGACTCTTTGAATATCTTTGTTGGGTAGTTCACCGGAAACATGAATAATAAAGTCAAACACTTGAGATTTATTCACGAGGGGAGTAACCCACGGACAAACAATTCAAGTGATTCTTGAATCCGGGCCCTTTGAGTTGGGCCTCGTCTTGTTTCATGTAAGCCCAATATTAATCTCGGCCCAAGAAGATCAAAGCCCAACCTGTCGTCGTCGTCTATTTTCTCATTTAATTTTTCTCTGCACCTTGTCAGTCTGAGTACGCCCAGCAGCATCTGCATTGGCATTAATTTTTCGATTTCATTCCCAGGGTGGGGGGGTTCACATTTCGATGGTAAAATTTGGAACGATTCGATCGATGCACTCACTCCCCATTGGGTTCCGGACAACCTTGGATCCCAGCGGACACACACACACATACACAATGGTACTAAAACATAAAACAAAAGACACACACACATGGGGGGGGGGGGGGGAGGGGATCATCGCCGTGTCGTTAGTTTTTATGCACGAATCCAAACACAATTTGAGAAGTTTCACGTCGATGGAGATGTCTTCTTCCTCCCTTTCTCTATTTCATTTTCAACTCTCGGTTTAAAAAAGAAAATCCAAAAAAGACAACCGACGGGAAACTACTCCCCAAAAATTCCCATCTGGCCCGTTTGTGTATATATTCTCATCGTAAAGCTTCCAAATTTGTTAATCCCCCCAACGCCCCCACCCACCCTGTCAGTCGCGCCCACGGGAACTTTTCTTACAGTTTCCCTGCCTATGATTATGGAAACAAAAACATGAATAAATGTCCCAACACGTGCCCTTATTGGTTATCGATTCCGCCAGGGTATCCGATGCGAAACGTATGGAGACGAATGAGGAAAAAGAAGGGGGTACGACTTAGGTTTATAATGCCACAGGGATGGATAGTAGGTGTAAGTTTACTAGAGAGGGAGTTGTGGTGTCAGACGTTACGTTATGTGAAGGCAAGAGTGAAGAAGGTGGGGGGGGGGGGGGGGTGAGGGGCGGAGATGGGGGAGGGTTTTGAAGTGACTTATCAAGACGATGGGGGGATTGAGTTGAGGGGTGCTGATGAAATAATTGAAACAGTGTAGGGTTTCACTGTTTGCATGGGATTCCTTTACACCTCTGAAATACAAACAGGATCAGGTTTCGTTGTTCAGGAAAGTCGTCGTCCTACGTCAAAAACACAAAATTGCTTGTTGAACGTGTCTTGTTTCCGGCCGCCACGTTTCGGTGCATTGAATTGAAACGACTGTCCGCACGCTTCTTAACGCCCTCACCCCCTTCCCCTACCATGATGTACTTTGGATTTGAAGGCCCCCCCCCCACCCCTCCCCCACCCTCCTTATTTTATTTCATTCCCTTGAAATGGACAAGGACAGCACCTTCATCTGCGGGAGTTTCACCTTCATTTGCATGCCCATCTGTCGATGCGAGAGCGATCTCATAGGTCGTATTCCAATTTTGTATAAGAAACGGGAAGGACTTCAGAGGTGTGTTTGTATTAGTATAGTACGAATTAATTACGACATTGTTTTACGACAACGTTCGAGTTGGCCCCCCCAAAGGTAGGAGCAGTGAAAGTTATTAGAAAGCCTGGCTCTGGTACCTAGCTATAAAGGTAAGAAAGTGATTACTCTTTCGATCGAACGAGGGTAAAATACGAGGGGGGGAGGAATAGACAACCAGATTGAACGGACAGAGGCACAGCTTTTCTTCTTACAAGATAAGGGAGGGAGGGAGACTTTGGAACATACATCAACATCTCTCTCTCTCAAAGCCAACACCAAAACAAAAACCTCTTTCCACGCCTTTTCCTCCCTCCCTCCCTCCCACGACTCCCTTCCTCCTCGTCATATCATAATACCATGTCCACACACGAAATTCCGAACCCTCAAATCCCTCCCTCCATGGGAGACCCTTCACCACCCTTGGGTTGCGACTGCTCTACTACAACTTTGTTGTCTCATCAAGACCCGCCTTCGTCTCCGCCCCCTCCCTCGTCGAACGTGGTCGGCGACCTTGCGTACGGCCAAGGGGAAGAGTGTCGAACCCCGACCTCGGACGATCACAAGATACCCGAGGCAAGAAGCTGCCCCCCGACCCCAAGGAAGCGACCGGCGCCCTGGAATTCTCACAAGAGGAAGGCGACTGAGCTGCAGTTCTTCGAGTCAACAGGGAGAGAGGAGGTGGAGTCTTTCTTCAGGAGGTATTACGGGCAGTCGAAGAAGCGGTGCACCAGCGTTTAAATATATCGGGATCCCATGATCTCCTCTTACGCAAAAATTCCCCCCGCAACACACACACGGAGGAGATAATTCGAGGACTTCACCGCCGTGGTCTTAACAGCAGCTTAGGGTTTCGAGGTTATTGCACGGTTAGTAAACAATTGTAGTAAAACTAACCGGGGGGAAAGTCTGCTTATGGTTTAGTATGTATGATGTTTTACTATGGGTTGTTGCGCAAATCAGCTCAATATTTTTTTACTGGAACATGGGAGGGTTTTTTGCTTTTGCACATAGGACCGATGATCTTGTAATAAAAAATCTCGATACGTTATCGTCCCGTTCAGTGTAAGTCTTCTTACAATTTCCTTCAAGAGTCGATCTTTTTTACTTGCTACATGCGGCATTTTTCTCAACTAGTGATTGCCCCGAAGGAACTTCCTTTCCCTTGTTCAACTGTCTTCGAATTTTGTCCTAAATTAGAACAAGAAAGAATTTTGGGGGGAAATGAGATTGTGTTCCGATTCTTGAGGGTTAATTTAATATCATACGCTCGATTTGACTGAGCCCTCCATCTTTTCAAGGATGATATTAAAAGATTGAGAAGAGATGGTGAACAAGGGGATTCAAGTCCAAGCAAAGCTAATAGCTGAATCAAGATTTGTGAAAGGGGGGGAAACAAGGGGTACATCCCAAAAGTTTAGATGCAAAAGATCTCCCCGTATTGAAATCTCATGTAGTATGTATTGCTTTCTATGTTGTTGAAAGATTGTACATCTTCAAAGTCGAGGGAGGCAGATATTGAACTATATCATACAGACAATGAGGGGGAGGTTTTAATGGTGGAAGCTGTCGATGTGTTTCTTTCTTGGAAAAAGGAAGAGGGACAGACAAGGGGGAGGGAGGGAGAGGGTTGAGAAGTGTTTGCTCCTCCTTTCCTCGGATTCCCCCATCTTCTTCTTCCTCTTCTTCTTTCTCCTTTCATCCATGAAATTCAGAACTCTATTAAATTCGTTGTGTTTTTTTTAATTAAAAAAGAGAGAGAATCTTCACGTGCGATTGTCGATAAGGATGGCATATCTCAGAGGCGGAAGCCTCCTCCACGGGGCAAAATCATTGCTTACTCATGATGATGATGAAAATATTGACTTAACAACTTGGTGAGAAAAATGTCAAAGCTAAAGAAAGTTGTTGTTGTGGGGGGGGGGGGGGGGGAGTTGTTTCATCACGCGACAACATTGACCTCTCTCTCCTCACGGTCCGAAGCTCAAGAAGAAGAAGTAACTAACTGATAATAACACCCCCCCCCCCCTCTTCCATTGGATTCTATTATCCAATCAAAAGCAAAAAAAGAAAAGAAAAAACGAGTGAGACCCAAATAACAAGAAAGAGAGCCACCATATACTAAATAATTCGACGCGTTTGTTAGTTGAATTTCTCACTTGTTTGTCGTGTCCTGAGGTGGGGTTCTTTTATTGGTGCCTCCAAATTCATGTTGAAGGGGGAGGTTTCGGGCCAAGAGAAGAATCCAAGGTACTAAATAACTAAAATCTTTTCTAACCCTATAAACAAAAACCACAGGGACCCCCCCCCCTCCCCAACCACCATCTTAGGCCTTCATTTATTAGATCTACACATGAGTCTAGAGATATACTTGCTATTAGGTGAGACCAACTAATTATTAGACATTAATTAATTAATTACTATTTTTTGATGATAGTCATTTAGTCAAGGCAATCCATCACTCATGCACAATGATTAGTTCACACCTTTTCCTTTGTCAAACCCAAGAACCACAAGTTTCAATGCAGCAACACACTCCACGAGGTCACACGCCTCATCTTTTGTGGGGATATAGAGAGTAGAAGTTAGAGCCTTCCTTTTCAACGCCCCCCCACCTCCTACTCCTATCTAATGTTGTCCACATAAAACAAAACAAAAAAACAGAAGCTTAGGCCCACAAATTGCAGGCCCATAAATGCCAGGCCCGTTTTTGTCCGAAGATCTATCTCAAGGCCCCTTACGATATCAATGGGTGGTGTCTATCTATCATCCTCCACCGATGTTCGTTTTCTCGCCAGTCACCGGGACACGTGTCTTCCACTCGTCCAGCACACCGACCAGAGGGATTACTATGTCTGCATGCATGTTGTCGGAATTATAACTAAAGAAGGATTTGAAACACGAGGTGGACAGGAGAAAGAGCAATATGGCGCCCAAGAGAAAAGCCAGGGCCGTGGTAAGGACGACCAAGAAGGTCGTCGAGGAGACCGTCCAGGTCCACATAATTGATGATAGTGAGAGGGCGGATGAGATCGTGGCGGAGGCTGGGTTTGAGATCGGGAAAGAGGATGCCGGGGATGAAGTCTTGAGGACTACGGTGATCGTTGGGGGTGGAGAAACTGAACGAGCGGGTGAAGGGGGGGAGAAGAGAAGTAGGGTCGAGATTCCCATAGAGGGCCAGAGCCTTGAGGAGCCTGCAGTTGTGACCCCGAGGAAGGAACCGGAGAAGAGGGGGGCGGACGGGAGGGAGAAGGAACCGGCTAATGTTGTTGAGGTACGGCGAGAGGATGTGAGTGGAGATGTGGAGAAAGTGACGGCGGGGAAGACGCAAGACGAAGTGTGGATTCAGGAAGCGGAGGGGAGCGATGATACAGGGGAAGAAACAGAAGAACCGGAGACCGAGAAGGGAGACAAGGAAGGGGCACCGAAACAGGGAATGGTGATGACGCCTGAGAAACGAGAAGTCAGGAAAGCCAGGGAGCGAGATGATGGCGCCGAACGAGGGGAGACGAAGAGTACGAAGGGGAGGAGGAGGAGAAAAGGGGGAGGCATCAGCCGCAGCGGCGGGGAAACGGAACAGTACAAGAGGTACGTATACAGGGTTCTGAAACAGGTGCACCCGGAGCTAGGGATATCATCAGCCGCAATGGAGGTGGTGAACGCGTACATGAATGACATGTTCGAGCGGCTGGCGGACGAGGCGGCGAAGCTGTCGAGGTACACGGAGAAGAAGACCCTGTCGTCGAGGGAAGTCCAGAGTGCGGTGAGGCTGGTACTGCCGGGGGAGCTGGGTCGGCACGCCATCGCGGAGGGGGCAAAGGCCGTGACTAATTACATGTCTTACGGGGTCGTGGATTAGTAGCATACGTGTCATGTTGTAGGAATGTCGCATGCGGTTGGTTAGGACGAGGGGTAGTTCCTTCCAATTTTGTTTTATTTGGGGGGGGGGGGGATGTAAATGTTGCTGCTTAGGACTAGGTTTTATTCGGATTTTTATTTCGATGTACTTTAGGTTAATTTGGCAAAGTGTTTCGCCAGGACGTCTCTGATACTACGATGCCACCAACTACAGACGAGAGAAAAATCGGAAGGAACGTTCGATGCGCTTCGATGGGCCTATGGGCCCAGGCCCACTTAATCGTTATGGGAATAGATCGACGCGCCTGTCAGAATTATTACCGGGAGAGATGGGGTCAAAAATTTCTCCAAGATAAGCACGAACGTACGAGGTTGTCTTTATTCTCTGCAGGGAAGTGGATGATGATGTCGATGTCCCCGCCGACGAAGGTGGCCAAAATTCTACCACACCTACCCTGTTCTCTTCTCCGAACACGAAACTTCCTCAAAGATGTCAACTCTCCATGACCGGAAGCTTCTCCTCTTTGCTCCGTCGCCGGTGCCCTCCAACGCCACCTTGAATACAACCTCTGCGCCTCCTCAACGGCCGAACGGGACTGTCGTTTCATCCCCGCCCCGTCACCAACCTTTTCTGCCGCAACTGACCCCGTCGACCAACCAGGCCCTGAACTCCTCGATCGCTCTTACCATCGTTGCCCTCCTCACTGCACTCTTCTTCATGAGCTTCCTCTCCCTCTACTTCCGCCGAATCGCCACTGCCTCCACCACTCTACTTCAAGGGGACGGCGACGACCCCTACCCCTTCCCACACCGCGGCCTTACATTGCCTCCCCCACCTTCAGTCGGCAGCAACTATCCACGCCGCTTCGCCCACCCGGACGTCCCCTCATGCTCCACCTTCCGGAAGGGGGTTGACCCCTGGGTGCTCGACGCACTGCCGGTGTTCTCCTACAGTGGGGAAGCCAAGTACCAGGTGGACTGTGCTATATGCCTGGGGGAATTGGAGGAAGAGGAGAGGGTCAAGGTCATGCCCTGTTGCGAGCATGTGTTCCATGCTGAGTGCATTGACCGGTGGCTGCGGTCCAACGGGTCGTGCCCCGTCTGTCGGGACACCCAGCTGACCTCATCGGCCATCGAGCCTTGTAGACCATGAAAATGGGTAATGTATATATTTTTAAGCAAACTTTCAGTTTAAGAATGAAATTCAAATATCAGATGTGGATTTTAGAGAAGAAATTTTCATTAACCCAAGGCAATACTATACCGAGTACAGAATCTCAATGCTTCCTATAACATGTTAATAGAATCAAGCAAGATCCCATCCTCAGTTAAGAATGCATCTAAAACTCCCCCAACAACATCCCTCACAGCCATGAGTAACTGAGAAATTTCTGACCTGCGTTGAATTTCCGGACAAAAGGCTTAAATAAAGGGTGTGGCTTTCACTTGTTTGCGTGACTGAAGGAGATGAGGATCAGGCTGACCAATCATCAGAGGACCGTCACTGAGACAACAGACTTCTTCGGTTTGTTCCAACTATGCTACAAGATGAAGTAAGCACGGATAACCTCGACTACGGGCGCACGACACATGGGGCACTTGCCGTTGCTGCCAACCAAGATGTTGGCACAATTTGAGCATGTGCACATGTGCCCACATCTGCAACAGAACAAGATATCTTCATCAGGATCCGGAAGCCGCATTGCACAGGGGAACAAAATGGAGGAATTAAACCATGACCAGCTCCAACCTGTATAGCAACGAATCGATGTTATTTTCACTGCAAAGACAACAGAGACCCTTCTTCACGTGATCCCAGTTGGTTTCCTGTTCCTTAAACCCATTGTCGCACGTGGCTGCAGAACAAGCATATGATATCCAGTTATACCCATGCAAGCGGTGTTGCAATTGGCTTTATTTTCAGTTTTATTTCAGCTCACCTTGAGAAACAGCCGAACGGTTCAGTGCAGCAGATACTTCTTGCTTTATTGACCTCTGCAATTCAAGCTGCATTTCCATGCATGCCTCCAACATCCTCTGCATACTGTTCATCCTCTGCTGGAGCCTAACCATGTCCACCCTCAAGTCATTAATGGCATCCCAGTCCTGCAACCAAGACAGTTATTTGATGAGAAAGTCATGAGAAGACAGAAATCTGGACATGAAAAAGAGCGAGTCATTTACAATTCCAAAGCGATGATGAATGTCACATGGGGACCAACTATCATGGTGCAACCGGTGCTCCCAGCGAGGGTATATTGAAGGGTTGGGCATTGAAGGTAAAGAAAATTGTGGGCCATCAACTGCATCGAGCTGTGGCTCATCATCTCCATTTAGCTGTTCTTGGTCCTGTTCAGCTGTTCCAGCGGTAGGAGAATTGCCGTGCAGTTCCCACTCATTTGACATTTGACCTTGCCTTTCAACATATGACTGCACCACATGGTCGAGGTTCTCCCGGAATCCACTTTGAAGAAGGTTAGATACGCGTCTCCTGCACGAGTAGCATAGGATTACTTGACCATGTAAGCCGTAGAACATTTCAGAATTGTTAATAAGGTAGAAGAAAACTTCACCTGCTCAACAGCTCCCTGAGTTCCCCACTATACACGTTGTCATCTTGCGGCAGAGTGAAGGAGCCGAATCCTCCATTTGAAGTAGATGGTTGATAAAAAAGCTCATCTACCTGAGTCTGCAGTGGTTGGAAATTGTCCCCATCCTCCAATATCATATTGGTGTCATCTACTTCTTCAATTGGGTTTGCCCCTTGCAGCCCTCCATCAGCTAACCTTCCAGATGAAGCCTCCGTAAGATCCCTGAAGAGATTACCAGGAGGGTCAACGGAGTCGGATACTTCTGTAGCCTCACGAGCAAAGAAGTTTCCTTGAGGATGCTGAACTGGTAAAATAGATTCTTCAGGTTGTAATGTTTCATCTGCCTCTTGAGAAGCATCCACCCGTTGTAATCCACCAGTCTCCAAAAAGTCGGAATGAACTCCACCAGCCTGAAGTGAACCAGCTCCTTCTTCCGTTTCCACTTGCAGGATGTCATCTGATTCTCCACTGCCATGATCCTCAGACACACTTCCATCTCCTTCAAGGATAGCACTTGAAGGTTCAATGTAGTCAGTTTCCTGGTTGTCTCTGGATTCAGTCTGCATGCCGTTCCCACATTGCTCTCCCACAAAAGTTGCAACTACTACATTTTCTGTTAATTCAGTGACGGCTCTTAAGTTATCCCTGCTGTCGAATGATTCGTTGTCACCCTCTAATAAATTGTCAACCCTTGATCCACCAGAATCATTCTCAGCTTCTCCAGGCACGCTAACTGTGTCCCCATGTTCGGTTCGATTGTCATTGAGTCCACCGCCATCAGAGGAGGAATCAAATTGGTCACTGCCTGCTTGGCTGGACAATGAACTATCCATTCTGGAGAGGAATTCCTCCCTACATTACCATCCAAATAAAAAAAAACAGACATTCCGAATCAAGACCGCGAAAATCCTTTTGGCATCATGAATATGAATACAAGAGCTAATGCACAGATACCTCAGTCCAGACACAGTCTGCCTTTGTCTCAGGAAACCCAATTCACCAGAAGCCAAGCGATTGGCCCTTTCACTACCCAGAGGTCTTTCATTACGCAAGAACCAACCCCTAAGCAATGACTGCAAGTAAAAAATTGAATAAGCATGGTGCAAAGGCATGACTGATGCAGAGAGGAAAGGACGGACTACTAACTCAAAGACTCAAACCTTTGGGCATATCTAACACAGTTCTGGAATGACAGACACGTAGAATAAAGGGAAACATCTTGTATAAATGAGGTTTGACTACTAGTCAAAGCCAGATAGGCCTACAGAGGGGCTTGGGATCACGACGCAAATTAAATGGTCTACAAGCAATAAAAAATGTTACCGAACAGAGACAATAGCATATTATTTGGACTGTAAAGGAACAAAATAAAAAAAAAAGGGTTTAGGTTACCAGAGATTATCGACGAGTATGAAACAGAAAAACCAACAAAAAAGCGTGTCAGTATGCACCTGAATGCGATTACGGTGAGCAAATTGTGAAACTGGCCGCCTATCCAACAGACCCTCAATATCTCTTTGCCTTTCTGCTTCTGCTCTCTTCAGCATGTCCATTAGAAATTGTCGGCCACATACTTTCCGGATGCCTCTTCGTGAAGTTTCAACTCCAGTATCATTTTGATTCACCACCAGCCCGTCACGAACTCGTTCAATTTGAGCAGCTGGCTCTATTCCATTGCCACGAGGACTTCTCTGGCTTGTCTTCTGGACCCATTCCCTTATTATCCTGACCCTCTCCTGCTCATTTTCACCAAGCCATTCAGACCTTGAAGCATTATTCATGTTTGAATTGCCCGATCCACGTTCCCTTGAGCCATTGCTCATCCATCCACGAAAAATTTGCCTCACTCTTTCTCTCTCTCTTTCCCCCAAATTCAAGGACTGCTCTTGATTGTGAACATTATGGTCAGAGCTCTCGCCTTGCGAGACAATATGGGGGTCGTTGGGCAATCCTGTTTCATTCCCACTCACCTCATAGGCAGAAACTGCATGCTCTTCAGCATGACTCTCGGAAGTGTCACTACCCGAAGAGTCAATACTGGGCATGTTACTCCCTTGGTGGAGGAATCTATTCCCGACCCTATCTTCCTGACCCACCGCTCGTTCATCCTCAAGTTCCGGCTGCTGCATCTGCAGAACAGCAGATGGCCGGCCACCCTCCCTTACATTATTAATCCTACCCCTTGGCAGTGAAGACTGGGATTCCCATAAAAACGAAGAATCAAGCGTTGAAGCATTCTGTAACCCCGCGACAGCCATTTCGCTAACGACTAATCAAATCTGCAGGATTCCCTTACCAAGAACACCCCAATGTAAGGGCACTGACGATTCACCTAGAGATCTAGGTTTGAACCTCTTACTTACCGAAAAAAAAAAAATCAAATCTTCAACCCATCTGTAGGTTGCCTGCGAGATCAAGCACGATCTACCCCCATCGGGGAAATCACAGAATATCCATCACACATCCCATTATCACTTATCTCCATCGACAAATTAGGAAGCATGAAAATGCAATCTTTCAACGGATTCAGCACCACAAACTCAATCCTTCTTCGCCCAGTCGTCATCACTCACAGAACCCACTTCTGACCACCTACTTATGCTGCATCAGACCAAACCTTCATTAACCAGCAACTACAAAGCCAGCAGCCATACCCACAGAAAACTAGCCAACAAAATCTCTCTTACCGAACAGACCAATTAATGAAAAGCAAGCATTTTGAGGAACAAAATCCAACCTTTAAAACAACTGAGAATAGAAAATAGAAAAAGCGCACACAAAAAATAGCAACAGAAAAGAAAAAAAATTCCCAGATTTGCCAAAGCGCCAACGCAGTCACAAGCGGCAATAAATCACTTCCGAACCCAAAAAAGGAAGGACTACCCAAGTAAATTTACCCCCGAAACCACGACCAAGTCCATTACAAAAACAAAAAAAAAAAAAAAAACCAAAAGGATAGGTGAGAAAGAGAAACGGCCGTCGAGACGACAAGCAAACTTAAGAAGAAGGGGTCAATAAATAACGAAGAGCGGAATCCGCGGTATAATCAATCACCTACTCTGATTTTGGAAAGGAGGATAGAAATCGAGGCGAATAGGTAGGGAATGGGGACCGGACAGGAACGGAACAGGAGGGGCGCCGAATCGTCAAACTTGGGTTTGGGAAGGAAAAAACAAGCAAATCGAAACAAAACAAAAACAGAGAAACTTCGTCCGGACAAGGAAGCAGATAGAGAGAGAAAAAGCAGAGATATTGTCCGTGGACACGTCACCCTCTTTTCAATTTGCCTTGACAAAAACGTCCATGAGATCTGGTGTCGTGGATCAATCAGGAGGCGACGCGTGTCAGTTGTAGTCGGTGGATTTTTCTTTTTTGGGGTTTTACCTTCCCACCGTAAAAACGAAGCGACGTCGCTTCTTGGTGCCCTCCGGCTTCCCGGTGGGGTCACGTGGATAGCACGTGCACCAGTCGGATTGCCCGTGCTAGGTGATGTACTACGCATTCTCCCATTTTTAGGAGTTGGTGGAGGGATTGGACCCTCTGATCTAACAATCTGGCAAGTCAGTTAACTCTCTTTTACAACAGATAAACAAATTATATTTACACCAAACGACAACTTCTGATGTGCGACTGCCGCCTAGAAAAAAATTCATTCTGATTAGCCACGTGTAAGACTAATTCAAAGCTCCCGACTAAAGACGCACATTTATCCACTAGAGGGTTGACAACCCCACTGCACAAGACAATCAATGTGCCAGGCATGAACAGAGTCAGTCGAGTTCGTGAACCTTTTTTCTTGCTTGGAGCGGGGTCACGCTACAAAATGGGATTGATTTACTAGTAATCATGATGAGATCATGGGACTTAATTAATCAGGATTTCATGATGGTAAACTTGGTTAAAAGGGATCAATTATTTTTTATAGGATCAAGGCATTGAAATGCATGTAACCCTTTTTAGGTGTGGGGGGAGCGCCTATTGCCATATTTTTGCTTACTTTCGTCATTTCCAACGACGAAATGATGCCACATGTGCTTCAGGGTCCCATCTCCAATAAGATATTAATGCGAATTTATTCCCCCCCCCCCCCCCAAATAAAAAATGTGAAAAGGAATTACAACAAAACTCTAGACCCTTACCGACCCTACATGAACGTGCAAGAAAGCGAAGAGGAAGAGGATAAGCCTAAGGAAATTATCACATACAAGGAAGAAGACGAAGAAGACGAAGAAGCAGGAATCCCCCAAAACAACAGTCCCTTCACATCCCCCCCAATTCCCACCTTCCCCTAAAATCTCTGACTACAAGTCCTGCCTTTTTGAACTGTTTATCCGCTACCGCTTGGAATCATTCGTTTATGGTGGTCAAACGTTTCGGAGCAAACCTCTTGTCGGAAAGCCGATAAACTGCATTCTCACCTCCCTCCAAAAAAAGAAAGACAGGCCCAAGTAAAAGTTTAAGGTCCGTTGGGCCGGGGCCCAATGATTAAACCCAAATGGACATGGAACCCTAGGTCAAAAGCCCTAATTACAACGCAACGAGAGGGCCCAACCTCAAGAGCTGGTGAACTTGGTGACCGCCTTCGTCCCTTCGGAGACCGCGTGCTTGGCCAACTCTCCCGGGAGGACCAGCCTGACGGCGGTCTGGATCTCCCTGGAGGTGATCGTGGGCTTCTTGTTGTACCTGGCGAGCCTGGAGGCCTCCTGTGCGAGCTTCTCGAAAATGTCGTTGATGAAGCTGTTCATGATCCCCATGGCCTTGCTAGAGATCCCAATGTCGGGGTGGACCTGCTTCAGCACCTTGAATATGTAGATCTTGTAGGTCTCAACGGTCCTCTTCGCCTTCTTCTTCTTCTTGTCGGCGGAAGCAGCCGAGGCAGCCTCCTTGGGGAGCTTCTTCTCGGCACGAGGCTTCTTCTCGCCGGCAGGGGCCTTCTCCGCCGGCTTCTTTTCTGCGGGCTTCTTATCTGCCTTGGGCGCCATCACTCGGGAAATGGTTGGGTTTCTGTTGATGATCGATGGGATGAATCGCGATACCCTTCCCTCTGGGTTTTTTTATATAGAAGTTGGCGGATAGGGTTGATTGGTTTGGAGAATTTGACCGAGATCGATGACGTGGAGAGATCTGGACCGTTGGGCTTGTAGGGACGGATGGTTTGTGGTTGAGATTCTTACAATTTGTGCGGGAATTTTGTTTGGTTGGGGAAAATCTCTTTTTGAATATTTCACTGTCGGGAGGGAAAAGCAGAGAGAGGCGGCAGGAAAAAAATGATATATGCGGGTTGGGCTGTGCTTTGATTTTGGGGGCCCATTGGGCCGATTTAAATTTTCCCCCATCCTAAACTTCTTTCAGGGGACGGTGAATCCACTTCCCTTTAAAATACTTGCACTGTCTTGTTCGTCCCTGTATTTCCAGGCTAATTGTAACCACATCACACAGTCGATCAAGATCATGCATTCCTCCGTGCGTTCGCATTGAACAAAGAGGATTAATCATGTCCATCACAGATAGGTAAATCAAACGATATCAATGCACATTTTTTGCAGCGAAATGCAGAGGAGAAAAGGACATGGACAGGGATTTAGTCCCACATTGACTGCATAAATGCTTTTGAAAGACTTTATATAGGCTAACACTCACGCACTTAAGTCGCCGAGCCTTGTAGCGTGGGCTTGTAACCTGGGCAGGGGCATTAATGTGGTAGGAATAAGGGTTCGGTTCCACTGGGTCGGGCCCGGGGCTCAAATCTCTGGCCTGCCCGTTCCAAGCCGGGAGTTGTACCGTGTGAGTTGGGCGAAGGCTGGGCTCACTCGGTGCTTAGAGCGGAGGGGTCTGCGTCAGGCTGGTTTCACAGAGCAGCGACAACCTCCCGCTCTCGGCAGTGGAAGGATAACGGGCCGGTGCCTCCCTGGCCCACAATGGCTCCGTGGTCCGATCCCTCTAGACCTCCACTTTTTCTTTAATTTTTGTTTAATTAATTCTTGTTTGAATATTATCTCATCATAAATATATACAGGTGTTGACTGTAAGATAGGTCAAAAGAAAACCCTTACCGCTTGAAATGCCGCTTGATATTCGCTTTGGTAGACAAACAATTTGACACGGAAAGCTCTAGTTTCGATCTTCAATCTTTAGCCCCTGGAAAGACAACAAATAAATTTTATTGACGCATTTGTTTTACGTCGAGAACATGTTCAGCACGCCAAATGCAAGATCGTACGAATATAAAAAATAAGTAAGAAATTTTTTCACGAGGATTATATTAAATTTCTATCAAGTACAGAAACACGAAAAATCCATATTATCCAAGCTTTTTATTACCAGGAAGCCTCCGAGTTCGACCCACCTTCCTCCCAAAGAGATAGTGGAAAAGAAATATTTTCTCCCTCGTTTAGCTGCACTTATCATTTTGTTAAAATTCGTCCTCATTCATTCTCTTTTGTGCAGCTGCAACGATTCTTCTTACATTTTCAATCCTAATCCCTCCTTTGTTCTTGCAATCTTTACATGACCTTCATCATTCATCTTTGCGCATTCTCATAATGATTCTAACTATCAAAAACACACGGCAAGCATACAACGAAGTAGCCGAACTAGATATTCTCAAGATAAATAAAATAAATACTAAACTCATCGAAATGCCTATTAACTAAGATAAATGGAGTATGGATCGCGATAGTTTGAGCCTATATTCATAAAGTTATCAATTTAGTTTGGCTTGATTAGAAAAGAAGGATACGCACGAGCCATATTATATTCATACCCATCATATGCCTCCCCGATTCGCATGGCCGGCACGGTTCTTCTAATACCGCTGTCACTGACCACTGGTGCATGCCCTACGAACAACTTCACATGGCTCATGAGCTTATCTTTTCGTGAGAACGTCGTCCCGCAGGAGCACTTCCATTTTGACTCCCCGCAATGCTTCTCGTGAGTCCTCAGGTCGGATAGCACCGAGAAATGCTTCCCGCTGCACCTCTTGCATATGTACATCTTCGGGCAGTGACTCCTCTTGTAGTGATTCTTAGCGCATATCATTGACTTCAGTGGTTGGAACTTAGGATGGTTCTTGTTCCACCGACATCCCTCCTGGGGGCAGGAGTACTTCTTCCTCTCTATGCTGCTGCTCGTCGTACCAAACATGGCATTGACGTCTAAAACTTCCGTCGGCTTACTTAGGGCAGCGCTGCTCTTGTACTCGTCTCCATGAGCCCTCATATGCATTCTCAAATTTGCATCCCTCTTGAACCCTTTTCCACATATTTGGCAGAAGTGCGTGTACTTTGCGAGCAAGTCCGCCGCATCCAATTCTATGATCTCGAAGCCGCCAATATTCTTACCTTCAACTTCGTTGCTTGCCTCGGCAGCATGCCCCAAATGTGACAAACCTACACGAGGTTGACTTTTGTTCACTCGATCAGGATTACTCGTCTTCAGTACGGCTCTTGATTTTCCAGCACTCGCATCGATGCTAAAGTTGGCCACATACAAATTATTGACAGTATCATCACATAGCCCGTGTTGGCCATCCCAGTTGTTAGGTCCATTACCGTCGATGCAATGGCCATGATTATTATTAGTGGCTGTTGGAGAAGAAGCACCTGTACCTGTACAAGCTTGGCTTAGATGATTCAACTGTTGGCAATAGAACGTCATGGAAGTTGCTATCCCGCTGATTTCTTGAATCAAGCTCCCCATCGTGGCCGCGGCAAGGGATGGAGGAGCAGCCGGCTCATGAGAAGGAGTAAGATCCCGTTCCGTGAGGGCCGCGAGGAGGTTCTGCACCTGGGAAACCCTATCTTTCAGAAGCGAAACACAGTACAAGAGGGATGTGCATGAATTGCTGGCTGCCATGGAAGGAGCGGGAACTTCCAACGAACTCGGTGGCGTGAACCCTTGGTGATGATCCAGATGCTGCCGATGAGTCTGGATTTGGAAATCATGGTGGATGGAATTGGGGAAGCAATTGGAATTTGGATCTAAATTCATTTTTTTTTCCCAAGAAAAAAAAATGAATTCTACTATGGAAAGACTTTGTATTATGAAGATGGGTGATCCATGTGGGGGTGGTAAGTTTGTTTGTTTCTTCCCCGGATGAGTCACAGCCAAGATTATTTATATAGTAATGAATCAGATTTGAATTAAAAAAGAAGAAGAAGAAGAAGATGATGAAGATGATGATGATGATGATGATGATGACGCAACTTAAATAATAACAAAGAAAGCCTTATAATTTCAATATCATCGGCTGCTCTATTTACGTGTTTTTACTTCCCAAGCCGTCCTCGTGACTAATATGATATCCCCAATGAAGAGACTCTTTCGGACAGTCTCCGAGGACACGTGTCGACGTCTCAGGCACTAATTAAATAAAATATAAGGTAATATGGAAAAATGGAAAAGATCAAGTGCCTACTCTATTTAAGGAAGAGGGTCAACTGGGAGGGAGGGGTTTGCTGAGAGCGATGTTCGCCTCGTCCCCACTTAAGCCTCCCTCGAATCAACTTTACCCGAAGAAACTGATGTTGACTTTCTTGATGTTAATAAAAGCATAGGAGCCCTATTCAAAGCATTTTCATACATTTCGTCTTCTTCTTCTTCTTCTTCTTCTTCTTCTTATCATACACGCATCAAGAATTTAAGTACGAGTGATGATAAATTTATTATTGTCCGCTGAAAACGGACATGGAATACCGAACAAGATATATGCCCAACTAATGTTTCCTTCTTCGTTTCTCCAACCCAAGAACTAAATTGGATGCAAATTCGAACTTTTTCCCTCTAATCCTTAGACAATTTTCATCTAAAGCCATCTTCAAAATGGATGATTTCGTGAGGTGCCGTGTGCGCCCATCTCGACCGAACGAGTCTCGAAAATTTCCTGAATCGAAAACCATGTTCGCATTGAATTCGCACACGAAGAAATCACAACATTCCAAGACCTTCCACGGCAAGGAAATTTTTTCAACGGGCTCCTTGATGGCCCCCCGATGAAATTCCTAAACCCTAATGTACAATTCGCTGCATCACCTTTTTTTCTCTTGAAATTTTCAAGAGAAACATCATTTCTCCTCTACTTATCGTCCGCCCGCTGATGCAGCGCTTACATTGTGTTTTCTTCGTGACATCAGGGCATACGGTAAGCGCATGCTTGGACCTTTCTGCCTCTCATCGATTACATTCTTTTGAACCAGTCCTCCACGTCTTTCCTACTCGAGAACAAACTTCCATTGCGTTAAAAAAAACAGACAAACCCGTGACTTCAGAAACACCTCATATTCCTTTTGCGCAAGGGACCTCGTCCTTATTCGACACTCCATTAACTAGAATAAAATTGTGAAGCCATGGTTATTCTTGCATCGCAGTTGTACGAATTGGCGATATTTTTAATCGTTGTGAGGAACCCAACTTGCCTCAATACACATGCTTACATGGCTGAGCTTGAAAGTCATTGTCCAAATGCACAGTCATAAAGCAAAAGTGTTCATATAATCTGGTTTTGATGATGACAAATGTTATGTATTGCTAATGTGCTATTTAAGTGCACAGAAGAACGGGTCTTTGGGTGTAGAAGCTGGTCTCTGTTATCTGTGCAATACGTAAAAGAGTTATGTGGAGTACTTCAACGGGGGAAATGATCTAGTCATCAGAAATGGTATTCTGAGGACAAGATATACTATCGAGTCCACTATCTCTGTTACAGAGATGAACATCTGTGTCACAATTGCTATAACTCTCCTTGTTGGAGTACTTGCTATGGTTTACAGAATGGTATTTCTGTGAGTGACGATTTCCTTATTGGAAATTGTCCTATATGCGAGCACGTGAAATATTTATCTCATACATCCTTATTGGATCACGTCTAGGTTCATCTTTGGACCTTGAGTTATTTGGAAAGAATCATTTCCTTAACTAACGTGATCATATATTTGGCTACAATCTTATCAGGTTAAGATCTCCCTTTATGGTGAGAATAATTCTACGAAGGGAATGTTTTCATATTATGGAAACTTATAATCCCAATGCTAAATTTGTATAAGGAAGAATGCTGGTTCTGCTGTCGCAGAAAACAACTTCTGAGCATAAGACGTTATCTCTTGTTGAGTGATCATTTTGTTTTATTATTATCTGACGTGACTAAGGGTAATGCTTTATGCTTTTAGAAGTTTTCCCACGGGATTAGATCACGGAGATTATGGCAAGTGAATCAACTAGCCGTTGGGATTGATTGGGAAATTTCGTTCTACGGACAAGCTTATAAGCAAGAGTGAAGCGATGATTCCAAGTTGTCGTTCTACCAAAAAGCTTACTAGAATCCTTGTGCCTTCACCGTTGCAAAAGCTGAGAGCATTCGTCTTGCATTCACCGAGCCGATCACCGCTAACAGAGAGCGTCTTTTGTAACTGCAGACTGTTGGTGCTGTAGTTGCTAATCCTGTTTTGTGCAAGTTGTTAGTCACACAGGTTGTGTGCAAAGGCAGGTGGTAGCCGTCAAGCCACGTTTGGCAGGTGGTAGCCATCAAGCCACAGGCTCAGTGAGGAGCCGGAGTCAGACACGTTGCGTGCGGGTTGTTTAGACACGTGATTACGTGCAACTTGTTAGTCACATTTCTAACAGAAGTGTGCATCAGTGAAGTCCCACATTCCAATCATAGTGAATACACCTTACTTGGGGTGAGAGCTGGGAGAGTGGACGTAGGTATTGTTTGCCGAACCACTATAAATTTTTGTGTCTTACACATAAGATAATTCATCTCAGAACTGAGAATCTGTTTATCAGATCCAGTCTATGTGACCTGACAGAACAATGCTTCTGTGAACGAAAACGTGTCATGACTCTTACGGCACTAATTCAACCCCCTTCTTAGTGCAATCCTATGCGAACAAAAAGCCTTAGTAATTAAGAGACAGAAGGAACAGAGAAGTAGTTGTTGTTGATGAAAAATTAACCATAAAAACATTAAGACATGTCTTGTTTAACCTTAAGCCCTGCAAAAGGCCCAAAAGAAGCAAAACATGACAGAGTAAATGCACCTTAGAAAAGCTTGACAAGGAAGAAAACGCCCCTTCACATAAAAAAAATAAAAACTTAATGGTATAACTATACATACGTAAGTTAGATAAACCCCACTCAAAAATATCAATTCTACGAATGGCAAATGAAAAAGAAAAGGAACGGGGACGTACTGAAATGTTGCTCCGACACATTTTGGTCATAACTTAAAGCATATGTCCCTTGAATTTTGGCCGCCATCCCAAATCCTAAAAGCAGTTATGGGCAAGTGTATAAATGATCAGAATGGTTCGAAAATGCTTCGTGAAAAGCTTGAGTTCGGCTCGATTTTAAACAAGTTGAGCGCGATCTTGAAGTTCTCTTTAAAGTCGAGTTCGAACTCAACTATTTCAATTTTATCGAGCTCGAGCCAAATATTCGGGATTGGCTTTGTGAGCACAGCTACTCTGTTCCTGATCAACACGAACCAGGATGAGTTAAGCATCGAGGGCCGACGACATCATACATTCTTTAATTCTTAGGCCCGTTCATCTATAGGATAAGAAGAGAATGAGGTCAAACTTTTAACTACAAGAGAAGTTGGGAGGTTTGTTAGTCTGTCGGGTAAGTTCGTCTTCTCCAGCTTTCAGGCTGGAGTCATTTAGATTATGGGGTGTTAGGATTTGTGTAATGAAATGAATGAAGGGGAGTAAGTAAGCCCATCCCATGACTAGTGCTGGAAGAATCAACTGTCATCTTTTTTTAGGTTATCAAAACGTATCAATGGAGCCAAAAATGCGACAAAACCCATTACAAATTTCTGGCAACAGAATTCCGGAGACCACAAGTTTGAGCACAGACATATCTTTATTTCGTGGGACACAGAAGATTTTGGGCCTTTGGGCGAATCGATCGGGTTTTGGGGAGAAAACTGGATAATACTGGCTTATCCAGAGAGTCTGAACCCAAGAAAGGAAATAAAGAAAGAAATGAAATGTTAGAATAAAACGAAAGGGAAACTACCTCGATGAATACAAGGGGGCCGTATAATTATTTCAATATGTGATTGGACCAGTGATAAGTTGCCACGTGTTACGATAAGGAGGACGGAACAACATTCGAGGATGAGGACGGACAGACGGGTGGGGTGCTCTTTGCCAACTTTCCTCGTCAGCGCGTAGTCACACCCTCTATCCATTCCCCCACCCCCTTTTCTTTTTGTTTTTCTTATTCCTTCACTATTCATGTTGAGATAATCCCGCGTCCGATAAAAATATCTGGGCCAACACAGAGTTAGAATCTTTCGCTTAATTATTAACTTTTAAGTAAAGAAAAATTTCGACACGATTTTCAATATGGTATTAAAGTCAGATTCATCACGTCGGATAAAGATTTCGAACGAGGACGCCCGATTCCCATACAACTATCCGATATGGAATTACGGAAAGGTATTGAAATAGTCCCATACCGAATAAAAAATACCTGAATCAACCCCTTAAATAGAGTTGAAACCTTTTACCTAATGGAAATTCCGACACGATCGTTATTTTAATTACATAGACATCGGCGGTCAAAGAAAATATCTTCCCCCTGTTTCTGATTTTTTTTTTAACCGGGGGGCGCCGCCTGTTTCCCAGAATTCGAATCCATCAAGTTAATCCCAACACTAATCATTGGACATAAGTTCGGAGGAGTTAAACATTTTCTTCACCCTTCCAAACAAACGCTGTTTTCCTCCTTGTTTCCGCATCGTCTCATTGGTATGTTAGGAAATCCCCAAAATGCCCCTCGTAGTTGTTGTCCGCCCGATATGTCCTTTTTCGTCCACTCCCCCCCAGCCCTGTGTATAAATAATTAAAACATACCGGCAAATCAGACTCCTTTCACCGTTCGCCTCCCCTGAGATTCAGACCGCCCTCCCTCTCTCGGGGGTGTGAAAAAGTCGGGATCTTTTCATAATCCCCCACCTCTTCCCATTTCTCTGCTTCCGGTACTTGCATTCCTCAGATTCGGACCGCGTCTTCCTGTGATTTGACCTCCTTCGTCCCCCTGATTTGAGATCGATTCTTCGGAAAAATGTAAAGAATATGGCGTCGTGATTCGTTTAGTGTTTACGCAGGTGGTGAGGATGGAGGGAGGAGTTGTCCGTGGCGCCGATTCCGTTGGATCTGGGAACTACGGGTTGGCCCAGTTGGATTTCCTCCTCTCGTTTTTTTTCTTGTTCTTTTGGGGTGGTTCTGATGTTTATGTTCATTTGATTTTTTTCGCAGCTGTGTGCATTATAAGAGGGGATGCAAGATTCGAGCGCCTTGCTGCGACCGAGTGTTTGATTGCAGGCACTGCCACAACGAAACCATGGTAAGAAAATTCGTTTTTTTTTTTTTTTTGTCACCAGGTCTTGTTTACTTGTTGATTTTGGCTGGTTGTTGATGTTATTCGTGCTGCGATCATGGTAGGATTCCTTGGAAACCGAAGCTCGTTTTCGACACGATATCCCCAGGCACGAAGTCTCCCAGGTATTGCTTGCACGACTGGTGTCTCCCACGGTAACTTAGCTGGAGGTGATTGGATGGTGACTGTTGGGTGTTAGCAACGCGTGTTTAGTAAGATTTGTTTCCTGAAGATATTTTCCAGTCTGTCAATTTGAATGTTATAAAATAATCTCGCCACCTCATTCCCATTGAATAGTTGAGTGAAATGTAGACAGGGCCGAGTGTTTCTGGAAAGATGCCTTTTTAATTTGGAAAGGATGGCTGCTTGCTTTGGGAATATGTTCTGTTTGGATCATGGACATTTCCATATTTTCAGAGAATTTGACCATTTTTTTTTCATGGAAGCTTGGTTCATGGAATTTTTGTTGATGGCTGCTTTAAGTAAATAGTTAGACATCAGGCATGGAGGTGGCCGATTGCTTCGAGCTATTCCAACCCAATCTCGATTGCTCCAAACTTTAAGTATTGGTTATTTTAGTCTATCAGACCTTTTGAATGAAATCAGCCAACTCAAGCTCTTTCCTGGAATGTTTCTCTTGTCCTGAATATATCTTAGCTGCCCCTATGAACTTTAAAAGGTCTTTCTGTGGATGGTTTTATCTGATCCGATGTTTTATGACTCGTGTTGAACTGAACTTGCAGGTTATTTGTTCTTCTTGTGGCACCGAGCAAGATGTGAGTATCTCACTTGGTTTAAATACTATAAATATATATTCCTTCCTCGTTGGTTCTGCAAGGGGGTTGTTTTTTTATATAGTCTTTTAATCTTACAGGTGCAGCAATACTGTATCAACTGTGGAATTTGCATGGGAAAATACTTTTGTAACAAGTGCAAGTTCTATGACGATGATGTATGCCCTTCTATTCCTTGTCCTCTTTATGTCCATATGGCTTACCAAAAAAGGAAGAAGAAAAAATTCTGACACTCTTGATGATTTTTCAGATCTCAAAGAACCAGTACCATTGCGATGAATGTGGAATATGCAGGTAATTTACTTGCTAAAAGGATGAGCACTATATCATGGTCATATGGATTAAATGCGATGTGATATTGCATACTGGTCTGAGATTCTGAACCTTCAATCTTTTAACTTATGTTCTTGATTGATCTTTGCAGATCTGGTGGCAAGGACAATTTCTTTCATTGTAGCACATGCGGTGAGGACATTAAGCTTTTATCTGCTGCTGTTTTCTTTTCTGCGCTCTCTTCTTTGTTGGTTCATGATTTGCCATGCTTGTTTACCGATACTGGGGCCCCGTGCCAACTATATTGGTGAAAATGTGACGATTAATATTTTGATATTTCTAACTCTGTCGGAAGCATCTTTTACTTAACTAGGTGATTAATCTTTTCTCTAGGATGCTGCTATTCAATTCAGATGAAAGATGCTCATCGCTGCGTGGAAAGAGCAATGCATCACAACTGCCCGGTCTGCTTTGAGGTAAAAATATTGCAGCATTTGTCGCACAATCCTCTGATTCAACTATAGTTATTGATCAAGGCATCAAGAAAGTAGCCTTACCATGTATCCATCCCTTGCAGTTCCTTTTTGACACCACAAAAGATATCACAGTCCTGCCTTGTGGTCACACCATACACTTGGATTGCTTGAAGGAGATGAAGCAACATTTTCGGTGAGCCTCCATTTTTTCCTTTTAACGACTCGCTCAAACAACTCATGCTCTTTGGCGATAGTATTCAATTCCTTAATTGATGTTTCAGCTTTTCATGCCCTGTTTGCTCCAAGTCAGTCTGTGACTTGTCTAATGTGTGGAGAAAGCTGGACGAAGAGGTAGACATCAAATTTGAGTTATAAATCTTCCGCGGCTAATTTAGCTAGGTTTGTATCTAATTCTTTCTCCGCAATTACCTTGTCACAGATTGCAAAAACCCCAATGCCCGAAGCATACAAAAATAAGATGGTGAGTAGTGCAGGCTGATTTATCTGCTTTCCTATTGATTTTCGGGCTCCCTGCATGTATGCATATATATTTACAGAAACAACTACTCTTGCATTTATTAGGTTTGGATCCTTTGTAATGACTGCGGAAACCAGAGCCATGTCCAGTTTCACGTCATCGCACACAAATGTGTAAATTGCCTGTCCTACAATACGAGACAGACAATGGGGGCTCCGCCTGCGTCCTGCTCTTCAGGAGTGTCTGAGATGGTGAGGTGATTATCCAACAGAAGCTAGAGATCTTTAAAATTTACAGAGGAGTGTTGAAGCTCCTGGGACAACTCATGCACCTCCGTCCAATGTACGTCACTCACCACTGAAGCATCCAGGAGCAGGATCTGGTCCTTTGGAAGGACGAAGGGAAATGCCTCTGCAGTAACCGACATGCCCCTCAAATCTAAGCACGAGGATTCCCTATGTCTGGTCGAGAATTCCTTAATTAGCTATGCTAGTTACATTGCTGGGCTTGGTAGCACACTACATTCCACATATACAGTGATTGACCTATCACTCGCTGCACACATGCTATATGCGTGATGCTGCCCCTAAGTCGATCTCGGGGCGACCTATGAATCAAAAACAGGAATCGTCCCTGCGCATTTCCGGTGTTGCCTTGGCCTCAATTGATGTCACTGAAGCAGGTGCCTTGAAAGGCAATGCCCCTAAATATCATCGGCAAGAAGGGGCCAAAGCTTTTTGAAGGTATTGGGCATAGGATGCCAGCCGAATCCTCCGGCATTCGATATTTACTAGTTCATCTTCCCCCACCTTTCTCCAGCCACTCGAGAAGAAGAAAAGAGAAAGGTTCCTTTCCGGGCAGCTTTGATCCGAAATTGTCGGTAGAGGGACAAATCAAGTGGTCCTCCTGTTTAGGCAAAAGTTTAATGGGCAATGAAGACCAAAACCCCACCAAAACAAGAAAAAGGCAAACGACATAACTAATTATGTCTTGTCTGGCCCACACGGCCTAAGAGACGGACAAAGACATTCTTATCATGGTGGTTGTGGAATGAAACTCCCCCAAACGGAACATTAGCACAAGAAAGGGCAGTGTGCTGGGGTACCAATGGTGGGTACATTCTGGCCGCTAAAGATGAGATCAACACTATAAACACCATCTCCAAACAGCAGGGACCGGGGACTGCATGAAAAGAAGTCGACTTTCATAATTTCTAGTCTACTGTTGTTGTAATAAACCCCACCATGACAAAGCACTGGTTGCCGCTGGGAGAACTTTGATTGCTTCGGACAAGATCTACCTTTAAACCTTCCCTTTTTTCAAACAGCTTTCCAGCAGCGTATACATAAATGATATCTCAAGAGGGCCGCCAACTTTCCCTTTTCATTCAAAATTCAAAAATGGGATCCCAAGCAGTGGAAGGCCAAATCAAAAAGGGTTACTCAAAAAGTAGCTCGCTTAAGGTAAGGTCCGGTCTGGTCCTGTCGTTAAACTGTCATCAGGTTGCCTTGGATTGGATTATAACCAGAGCTCCCGAAGCAAGCCTGTTGATCAAACAAAGGGGCAGGGTTCAACCAACACGTATGAATATCAAACTATGGGGTTTGTTGTTATAAATGTACGAAAATCGGTTAGAAGGTTTGATACTCAACTTTCTTCGATCTTCGTCACCTGTTCGTCTTCCCTGAAGGAGTCTACTTTTTTCGAGATTTTGTTCACTGGGGATGGCTCTGTTATTCTTTTACTGCTGGAATTTGAAGAGCTGTTGATGATTAATGTCCTGGAGCCATCAAATCTATCCGAAGAAGTTCTTGGTTTGTCTGACAGAGGCGATCTGATGGGCTCACTTCGAGGTTGCTTGGCTAGGGATGCCTTGATTGATAACGGCATGCATTTAGATCTACCCGATGATGGATTTGGCTCTTTTTCCTCGACTGCACACAATTGCTCAGATGACCTTTACAGAGAAAAAAATAAACAAGTCACAATTCTGATATGTGATTCCTCGGTTGCCCAGGTACACAGCCAAACAATCAAAACTTTTAAACATGTAAAATTAGTGTAAGTAACCATTATGTCGATCCGCGTAAGATTCAAAATTGCAATAAGAAAGGACTCATGAGCAAGGTACTGAAATTGAACCTGTCGGCATTGTAGGACGATGAACGTTTCAGGGAACTCAGACCATCCCTATCTTCGCTAAGGTAGTTGGTCTCGATTAAGCTTCCGCTGAAGTACGCCTTTTCTTCTAGCCGTAGGCCCACCATCCTAGGATTCTCCGATAAACAGTCCAGATCCCCCAGCACCGAAGTGCTTAACCAAGGGGATGAAAGTCTCGAATTAGAAAATCTAGGATGATAAGCTGGAATCAAGCCGAAACTGTGATCTTTCACTGATATCGAGCCACATGATATCAACTGAAGTAGCATGTTGGTAGCTTTAACCCTCGAATTTGCCGGCATAGGTATATGTTCCGCTTCATATATCCTGAACTTAGTAGCATCAGCCTTGATCAAGGACTCCAAGGTTTCCGTCTTTCCACCCGAAGAAGAGGTGCTCGAAGATGCGGGGGGAGGGGACACAGCATCGCTACATACTTCGGGATTCTCGTTAGCTCTCGATGGCCTCTTTGGATGAACTTCATTCTGATCATGTTCTGTTGAACCATCCTCTGTGCAAACGCCTCTCGTACATGTCTCTCGGGTTTTACCCCTGCTAACGTTTTCTTCAGTCTGAGTCGAGGCATCAGCTGAGCCATCATTTTTATCAACCTTATACTCCGTCAAACTCAGAGATCCATTCCAAGAAGACCCCTTTTCAGCTCTTGAATCTGGAGAAACTACCGCCGAACCTGTTTGGCAAGCAGGGGGAGAGTGCTCATCTTCCTGCGAGTTCTTGGTCTCCTTGCCATTCAAGCTCGAAGAAGAAGACGAGTCATCAAGGCTCATACCCACTGGTGGAGCCGGCAGCTGCTTCAGGTTCCTCAAGCTCATGCTCACAATCGGACTGAAACGATCTGCGGTCAATCAAGCGCACACTTAATCTCACTCCATATTAGGTAACTGAACAAAACTGAAGGAATCATGACCAGTTAATCAAGACATGTCATACCTGAATTAGGCTCATCGAAAAGCTCAGAACCTTTGAGCACGTACTCGTTCCCATTAGTGGGGATGATAAGGTCATCCTCGCAGAGATCGTGCCAAACAAAACCATTCTTGTAACTCCTACAACGTCCAGAAACAATTCCAGTCAATTATACACCATAGATCATGGCACTCATCTACAGACTAAAATAAACAACTAAACAACTCGAACTGGAAATTCAAAATTCCACTTGGAATCCAATGAGAAAAGGGAAAATTGTACAAGAAATTCTGTAAATAAGGGAGCTTCAAGAAACCAACCTCTTGGAGGACCAGGAATACAAGGAAGCCATCCCTCTCCCTCTGAGGGCATTCAACCTCTCAATCACATCTGAAACAAACATTTCATCAACGACAGCAACAAAAAACAAACACAGAAAAAAACAGGAACCCAAGAAAAGTGGGAAGAAATCATTCGCATTTCCCAGACCTCGCAAGAAAAGGCCTTGCGGAGAGGTGAGGCTAACTTCCATGAAGTGAGGGTGCTCTAGTTGCCGGTTCCTGCATAGGTAATAAACCACGGCGACCTTCCTGTTCTGGTAATACCTGGGGGACTTCTCCCTCCATACGACCCTCGACCTCTCAGGGCTCACCTCCTCCCTCCCGTACTTCCTCCCCCTAGTCGGCTCCATCGCCCCGGAACTTAACCCCTTCACCAACGTCGCATCCCTGAAGGGAAAACCCTAGAAGAAAAACAAAAGTGGGGGAGATGTTGGGGAAGTGGGTAAGGAGGGAAACGTGGGAAAGTTGCGATCTTTAACAAGACCGGAGAGCAGAGGAGGGAAAAAGAGGCCAAAAAGGCGCGGTCGCCTTGATTTGTGGGGGAGAGTGAGAGGCAAGGTAGAGATGACGAAGAGTCGGTTCAGACAAGTGCTATGATTTGAGGTTGTTCTTGTTGTTTTCCCCGGAACTGCTATTGCAACCAACGGCAATGCAATAATTGCACTCCTTACCTTCCCAGAGCAAAAGATCAGTTACCCCACGACACGGCATTATAATATAGCATTGGTTGCTGTTTTTACCATATAACATGGCTTAGAGATGTAATCAGGTGGCAAAATTCAAATTCCCTCCTTGTGGATGAAATAAGGGATTGATTGCATTTGCCATTGTTTTTAAATATAATACTACTCATTGGCAATTAATTAATGCAGCAACTCTCTCACTAATGTAATGCTTGTAAGAAGAAATGTGCATAGGAACATGGGTTGGTGGGTGGGTTGGGGGGGGGGGGGGGGAAGCTTTATTTGAATTGAATGCCCATATGCTTTGCCAAGATTTGATCTCTGCAATAATGAATTAAGAATAGTAGTAATAAAGGACCCGGGTTCCTTCTCTTCTCTACCTCTCATGGGGATGAAGAAGATGAACAGTCTGTTTATTTTTGGGTGTTTGTTAGTCACACGATGTCGGACCACAAAAAATGGGTCTCCGTTTCGATGGTTACTTCTCCTTGACAGCAACATTACACTCCTCCCTTTCCCTCCCTCCTGTTTTAACTGCATTATTACCTTATCTACAAACATTGATCCTTGCAGAAACCTCCCCATTCTTAAATTCTTCTTATCCCTCGGCCTGTGCTCGGCTGCATGACAGACCAGACAAATGAACAACAACTACTACTAGTGTTACCGAGTTGTCTGTCCATGTCCTGTCTTGTTGTAGCCTTTGAGCATTTTGCTCTTGCTTCCCGGAACTGTTGCTTTCTCCCATTCCCCTCCATGAAAGGATAATGGAATTCATTCTTCCTCCCCCCAACCCCCCACCCTCTTCGAATTCGAAACGTGTGGTGGGATTGGGGGTGGGGCTGAGTTAGGTGGGTTGGCATTAAATCGGAAATTCTCATTGAATGATTCTATCCCACATGACCACATATCCTAAAGTCCATGGAAATCCCGCTATTATTATTATTATTATTATTATTACAAAGTCGCTCGAGTTTATTACATTACCCCCTTATCCATTGTTTTTCATGTCGCCCACGCTATCACTATGATTCGGGAAGCATCGTAGGCCCAAATGCTAATCACTAGGCCAACTTCTAATGGATAAGCCCAAAACAGAATTAGGCTTAATTGGACCGGCCCATAAATAAGGCCACTAGGCCCAATTTCCTAAGCCCATAGAAATAAGTTAAGCCTTCGCCTCAGTAAAAATGGGTTGCTTTTTGAACTGAATTAGGAAAGTGTCGAGTGGGTGCTCTTGATTTTTTTCCCAGTTTTGTCTGGAATTCTTGATGAGCGAGTTGAGTTAATTAGGCTGGACATGAACGACTCTCCTCATTCTTGAGATGTAAAAAAATCCGACTGCATTTCATGGAGGGAAAAGGCGTAATAACAAGCGAGCACTCGTTCTAAATGGGACAACCTCTCTATGCATGGCATGAATTAATCTGTCAAACTTGAAACCTGTGATCAGTCATGTTCCTCAGTAGTTGTTCTCTGGGTTAGTGTAGAGCAGTTCTCTGGTGCTTCCCCTCTGTGGTCGGGTAAGTGGTGCCCGGGTCACACGGTGGCCTTTTCCTTGTCTGGGTAGTGAAGTTTTCGATGCTGGCACTACTCGGGTTAATAATCATCGTGTCCTGGGGAAAGAATGCTGGCGATGGCGGTATTAGTGCCTGGGGCGATGAGGGTATTCTTACTGGTGGGATATTTGAGGTTGCGACCGGAGGCGGGGGGTGTCTCCATTGGGGAAGTGGACCTACCAATAGCAGGGTCTGAAGCAGTGGCCCAGCTTTCAGCACTGCTTGCAGAAGCTTTCCCTTTTCAGGGAGGGGCTTCGTGGACACCAACTCCATCGCTGACTCGTGCCCAGTAGCTGGAGTCGGGGGTAGCCGGGGATGGAGCGTGTCTATCCCAGGGGAGGACACGATGCTTTCTTCGCAGTCGGATGAAGAGAAGGTGTTGTTCGAGTCAATTCCTCTTCTGGGTTCGTCTTCGATTGATGAAATCCCCGATGCCGGAGCCAGGGCTGCAGCCGTGGCGTTCTGCTGGATGAGGAATTTCTCTAGGAGGAGCTTCCGGCATTTGTTCTCAGCTTCATTCCTCTCTCTGGCGGTCCTGTCCAGCAAATCTTCCAGGTTACTCAACTGCTCATCTCTTCTCTTAAGCTCGCCTTGAACAGTTTGCCTCGTGTTCTCCAGCTCCAGAGTAGCACAAAACAGAGAATGCCTCATCTCCTCCATGCTCTGGAATTGAAAAAAAAACCAAAATTTTAAAAGAGAGGTGGAAACAGAGTTAACCTTTTTGCCTTTACTACAAGACAGGGCCAAAACAGAGTTGAATGGGGGGGGGGGGGGGGGGGGAGTGGAGGGATGATTACCTTCCCCTGGCAGTAATTGTCCCAGTGGAGAAGTGGGAGATGGCCATGAGTATCCATCCTTTGCTAGGACTGCAGCTTAACTTTGGGCAGGACTGCCTGGTGAGAAAGAGACAGGAGTGGCAAGTGGAGGGAGATTTTAGCAAGTAATTGAGGAGAATTTCCTTCATTTATAAGAGGTGGGGTTATGGGGTGGCTGGTGTTTAGTTGGGTAAAAAAGAAAGTTCCACCCAAAGCCCCACAGTGGAGTCCCTGTTCGGGGGACAAAAATGAAAAAAGCCAAAAATGCCGAATTCTACCCGATGCCAGTGTCTTCTTCCTCCTCCCTGATGTGTTAAAAACGTATTGTGGGAGTCTGGCTGGTCACAGTCAGTCGCCAATGACTGTTTCTGTGTCTGTATGCACAAAACTGGCGCAAGAAATGAGCGCCAAAACCGGTACCAGAGACGAATTTTCATGGCTGCTGGCAAATGAAAGGGAGATGATGATCACTTTGGACTCGTTTGTCATCAAACCATCATGGGGGTGAAAAAAATTCCCCCCCCCCCCCCTAGTGGGGTTATACCTGGAGCTTATCATTTCGTGCTTCGAGAAGGTATACCGTGTTTTTCCAGTCATTTTACCACTCGAAAATACATTCTTCGACATGTTCTTAACATCAAACTGATCTAAGCTTATCTTTCTAGCAGTAGAAACTGTTCATTGCAGTAGCCAATCATTGTCGACTCAACCGAAAGGGGGAGTTAGGAATCCTCCCGGCAATGTGTCCTTTTGCTGTATCAGTTTTTTAGCCTTTAGGGATCCCGATGCTTGCCTAACACATCAACTTTAACAGTAGCAGAAGATCACAGCCACAGGGAAAATGTTAGGCATGAATAAAAGGAAAGGGTCATAAAGAAGATGTGCTGTAATAACTGAAAATGTAAGAACCCACTTCACTTGTTCCCATACCATCAAAATAAAAACAAACATCCTCTGCACAGACAGATCTCAATTCTTATCCCAAACCCTCACCTCGTGGAACTCAAACTCATTTTACCCATCTCTTCGTGTCCCCTTTCAAATGAAGGTCAACAAACAAACCCTGTTACCATCACTAAAATAGTCAAATAAGGGAGGTAGCCACCCAACCCTTTTCCCAAACGCCCTTGTCCTTGGCCTTGGACTCATCTCTCGAACCTCCCCGAGTTTTCAAACACCATACATAAAAAAGTCCCCCGGCATGGAAAACAAGGGCAGAAGACGTGCATCCCATTTGACTATGTTTGGAGACCCGACAGCCATTTCTTTTTTTTTTAGGAGGGAGTTGGAACAATGACAATTAGTAGCAGGTACCCGTCAACTTCTCACAATCCTTAGATCTTGTCCCGGCAGCATAATTGTTAATTGTTCGTACTATATAATACTATGTCATCCCCACCTCACCTCCACCCCGCTTTGCAAACCAATATTTTTATATGCTTTTGGTCTGCATGCATGGACCAACTCAAAGCTGAGCAAGTTCAAGTCAGAGGAACGTATATGTGGGTTTTTCTTCTTTTCTTTCCTGCATTTTAGTAATAAGGGTTTGGTTAGGGATGGCTTTGTCTGGATTCGGAAAATTGAAAACAGGGTCCTGTCATGGGGGGTTGTAACTTAGGGTAGATCTGAATAGGTGCAGAGTGATTAGACCATAAATGGGTTATTGATGCATGTAATTATTCTTTTTTTGGGTGGGTCAGCAGAGAAAGGAGAGGATCTTAAGGGAATCGGGCTTGAGAAAAGAAAGAGGGTCTTTTTATAGGTGGGAAGTCATTTTCCTATACTTAAAAATCATGCTCATCACTTTCGGTATCCGAAGCTGTTATTACAGCCCCAGAACACCAGGGTCACTCTTTTCGCTTGATCTTTGTCACGCTGTATACAAAAACATAAGATATTTTCGACCCACCTCTCATTATTGAGGGCGTTTGGTTTGGTTTGATTCGATTCGATTTTCGATTTTCGACGTCTCATCATAACCGGTCCCATGAATAAGGCTTAAGCATGGTGTTGGAATTCATTTACACGTGTACGGAACAAGCTTATTTTGGCATGATGATTAGAGGTGATTAATTAGGTTTATGGGGGGGGTGGTTTCTTTGGTGAGAATGATACTTTGGATGGTCCCCATGTGCCCTTGTGTTCTTACACTTTTATGGGAGCGGTAAAAAGAAGAGAAATTGGTGGGTGAGAAAGAAAGTCTGATCATTTGTGTGAATCTGGGGTGCAATCATATGACAGGGATGTTTGCTAATCATGTAGGCACGGGTAATTGGGCTCCAGTTGCCAATGATTTCTGATGATATATGGTGGTTGTTGTTGCTGTTGTGGTTGGGTTGCTAACTTCAGACGAGGTCCCCACGCGTTTCTGTTTCTTTTAAGCTCTCCAGCTCTAAAGATCGGAGATGTTAGACGAGAAACCATTGGTGAAAGAATGAAGATGATAGTGAAGGCCACGCGGTTTCTCCGGGAGCCTGTAGTTCTGCTAGAGTCACGTTAAGTCAAGTCATTGATGAGAAGAATGAGGGATCAGGGTTGAAAAAGAACAGTGGGTTGTGAGATTGAGATTGAGATTGATTAGTGTTAATCAACTATAAGGAAAATCTCGTCCGGGTTGCGGCTAACTGTTGTAACTTTGGGGATTTTCCGGAAAATGGAACTCATCGCAGAGATGGTTCATGCATCTTCTCTGTGCCTGCTGCAGAACAATACTGCACAGGACATATAGGATCGGATCAGCTGGTCTTTGAAGAGGCCATTATTTTCTTTAGCATCCTATAACTCTGATAGTTTCCGGCGGTGTTGTCCGTCTAGAGAGAAGCGTGGCAGCAGCACCAATAGCGGTGACAGCTGCATACACTGAATATGGGTAGAGGCTGAAGGAAGGGTCCAAGAGCCAGTGTGTCCTGAGAGAGTTTCCAACCCCTGTAATATACTTGCTGGGCCAGATGTTAGCACCCGTGATTTTCCCTTACCGATCAAGGTAACCTAAATATTGCCTATTCAGCATTAACCAGGAGGGCAACTTTCATGGCCATGAAGTACTTCCCTGCGACTCTTCTTAGCTCAGCTCACAATCTGTTAACATGAACTGGATCCCGTCGATCAACAAAAAATAACAGGGCAAATAACTCCACTGTACCCTCAGTGAGAAAACAATGTGTTGCACCCAGATTTTGCTCAACGGGAACAGAAGAGACTTGTTGCTGGCGAGAGAACAACCAGTGGCTAGATTAGCTCGCACAATGTGAGTTGACCTATGTGGGAAAAGGAAATTGCCTGCATTAGCTCCATAAGTGGGCGAGGATATGGAGATTGACAAGTTATCATCAATTAGGAATATCTTGTCCCTACTCCACATTGCTAGCTATAAGACTACCGATAATTTCCTGGAAGGGGTACTCTGGAGAGAGACGGTTCTAGCATCATTTTCATGTGTGCAGCAGCATAATACTATTACACAAAGGACACCTGGGACTAGTGATGTTTGTGTTTCATTCTAGTCTTCGGATCTTGATGTTTAGAGGGCATTTCTTTATAGGACTGAACCTTCTCAGCTGCTCTTCTCGAAGGTGTTCCAATGGAGGACCTTTTTGCAGTCCCTTTGACGTTCATCAAGCTGCCGATGCTTTCTTCTTCTTCTTTCGATGGGGACGGGAATGCTATTTCCAACTCCTGGCCAGGGTTTGGCATATTGCTTCCTGGTTGAGTAACGGGAAATTTTGCCTCTTCGATCTCAAACAGGTTTTCTTCGGGTTCCGGAACTTGAGTCTGAAATCTTCCCAATTGTTTTCTCAACGATTGTCTGAAACGGGATTATAACAAGCAAGGGTATAGTCTTCAACATCTTTCCACATGGAGTTTTCACATCACATAGAACACTTGTACTAGACCCTCCTTGTAAAGTAGGAACTCATTCAAGCTTCACCATCTAATATGCTACGATATCCATCACTGACCTTCTGTTTGGAACCTTTAACTTCTCATTGTCTTTGACGCGAGTACTATGAGCAACAAAACAGCTGCAAATTGATCAATTCTCTGGTGTCATTGTCGGTGAAGGAGGAAGAGAAGTATTTGTTGGAGTTGAAATGAAACTACATTGTCGTTGTTGATTTTTTCCTTCTACCATGTGTAACGTGTTTGATGGCAGTTAACTGATCACACGGAGGCCTTGTTGCTTCCGCTTCTTCCTCCTTCTCCTCCTCCTTCTGGAGGCAGAAAAAGCTTGGCTAAATCTTCAATTTAATCATAATCAATGGATACCGGGGGGGCGATGCCAGAATTTATTATATACTCCTGTATACCTGCAAGGCAACATTGAAAAGGCAGACAACTAACAACGCTGCGTTATATTCTAGCCCAAAAGAAAAATCAGGGCTTTGCTATTCGATGGAAGTATAACCACACCAGCCAAAAAGACTAGCAGCTTTTTCCAGAAAGGAAAATAATAGTGCAAATAATTTTACTAAACTGCTGTTGTAAAAGGTACCTCCAGCTCCAACATCCCTTGCTTTTGTTGCACACGAACTCATGCTGTAGCACTTTTAGCTGCAGCAGGCCATGCAAATCATACTCAGGCTTCCAATCAACAGGATCCATTTAAATAAAACAAAAACCGAGTTCCATGAAGTTGTAATTTTTACTTTTATCTTAAACGGAGTTAAGCTCCTGCAACAGCAGCCAATACAGAGTCAAAAAAATCACTCAAATCCAATACATTCCACACAGAACAGCAACCTGCGGTCAACATTTGAGTATTCCACCTTGCAAGAGAATTATTCAGCTGTTGAGGTTTCTGATAATTGACTCTCAACTTCTGCAACGCTGCTCCACTCACTTCAACCATTTTACTACAAAAAAGCCAGAACCAGAAAATGAAAATCATTGATCATCAAATCCTTTTCTGACCCGAACAGAAATTCCAATTATAACATGAGTTAAAAAAAAAAAATCATACGCTCTATCATGGATTAGCTTGATCAACGCAGAATTCTCCTGCACAACAGCGCATCCGGACATGCGAAATCACTCCCAGGATCGGCGTGTAATCAAAAAGGAAAAGGAAGGGACACAAACAACAGCGACCAAGCACAAGAACAAGGAGGCAGGGCAGATTCACGAGGTCAACCGGAGGAAGCTTCCCGATGTTCGACTTCGAGGTACGCGTGAGAGGCAATTTCAGATCAGGAGGAAACAGTGGCGGCTGCAGCAGTATGTGGTTTAAAGAAACTAAGTTCTCTCACTCGCGACCCATGTAGCAAGTATGTCGGTTAGCCCCGTCCTCACCATCACTGGCTTCTCGGCCTTAAATCATTTCCAGGATCGATGAATCCCCCCAGCAACGTTGGTGAGCTTTCCGCTCTCTCGCGAGATAGATTTGTGGATTTCTTGCTATAGAAAATGGCGGGAACAACAGCTCCAGGCGAGGGAGCGTAACGGCAAAGAAGAAATAAACGGCAGAAAAGGAATGCCTTATGTGGGCTCTTTCATTTTAAATGGGCTTCGTTGAAGTGATAATTGGGCCTAGGCCCAACATAATTACAAGTTTGTCCCCCCCCCCCAAAACCCCCAACATTCGAGAAGTGGAATGTCTTCTTGTTCTTCTTCTTACACAACCCCACCCATTATCTGCGATTAAGGTCGCTCGTTTGCCTACAAGAGTGGAGTTTGCATGGAACAAAGGGTGATGGGTCACTTCCCTTTGGCACGAAACATATGCACATGGGGATTCTAGCTGTTCCCAGTTGTGCATGCAAAAGGCACGTGCATTGACACACACAGACACCCGGAATATAATTCTGACCAATAATGATAAAGAAAAGGTATTGAAAAGTAGGGTCAATGTGCTCCCCGCACAAGTATAATTCCCCATACCCTTTTCAGTAGGGGGAGTGGGGGAGGGTACCCTATAACAAAAGGGACATCACTCATAATTGGACCCAACTGTGATTCTTTAGCAATGATTGACTCCCCACAGTGTGACCATCGCGAATATTTTATATTAAACTAGGGTTTTTGAGAGATGGGTCGATGTCTTATTTTAAGGATCAACTCAAAGTGTTGAAAGGAAAGACCCTGATTAATCTGTTGGTTAAGTTGGAATTAAACTTGATGCTTCTGTGAGATATGGGTGAATGGGCAGCCGCAGAAGGACACAAAGTGTGTGGTCCAAACCCATGTTGGATTTGTTCCTTGGGATATTTGCTTCGATCATGGTCATGATAGTTCTCTCCTCTCCTATGTTTCAAACGGGCGAATAAAACAAAAGGAAAAAAAAAAGGAGATAAGATTGTCACGCCAGGTGGACGAGAGATATGTGGTGGTGGAGTTTGAGACACGATTAGTGAACCATTATTTGGGAGCCACGGCTTTTAAATGCTCTCTCTCCCGTGTTGGAATCATTAGGCTAATGGGTTTGGGGGGAGGGGACAAGACTCTGTCGCACGACTGGTCCAATTGATGAGGAAATAATAATGAGGGACATATTGCATGGTCGGCACATGGAGGTAAGACGTCTTTTCTCCTCATGAATTTTCCATCCAGGATGCCAACCGGGTCAGGCCACATGTCCCCAGAGGAACATGTTAACAAGGATCGCAACTTGGTAGAAACTTTGCAAGGAATATGATAATCATTGGACAAGTTGCATATGATACACTCCCAACCCCACCACTCCCCCATTTGACACTGAAACTGATGTGTTGTCCAAGGAAACTCCCCACGAAAAGGACACGTGAGGATATACCAAATTTTTTAAGCAAGTTAAGTGGGTTTTGATTGCTTCGTCAACCGGGTGGTGGATGGATCCCTGCGGATCAAAGCAAAAGCAAAAGAAGAGAGTAGGGAGGCAGGGATGGAGGGCGTTGGCACTTGATTTTCTTTTGAATTTTGATCGTCGCTTCTCCTCCAAGAGACGATGACTCCCTCTCTCTCTCTTTAGCTTTTTTACCAACCCAAAATTGTTTGCCATATATATATACAAACAAACAATGGCCGGAGGTTGAGTGATCTTTTTCCGACGTGTAAAACATGGTAACTTGCAATCATTGTAATAGGGGCAGGCCAGCATTCGTTCCGTGTACGAAAGCCATTGGTTTTCTCTTTTGGACTCAGTCGGGTCAGATGTCTCCATTGCCCTTTTCTGCAACCACGACCAGTATTCGGTCTGATATTAAACCCACTTGGTTCGGACAATGGCCACCCCCCCCGACCCTCATCATCAGCCGCCCTAAACAATACGAGCCATTTTGATTTGACTCTCTCCCCCCTACCTGCCCCAATATTATCCACTCCTGTCTTAAACAGAAAGGAAAAGAAAACTTAGAGAAGAAGATGATATTCTGGTGAAGTGAAACTGAGGTTACTGTAGCATTGAAGGAGTAAAAGAATAGTCATCAAAGAAAAGGGTTCACCAATAATCTTCACGATTATTTTATATTATTTTTTTTTTCAGAGGTCCACCCTTTCTTCATCCTCCTCCTCCATGTGACTCGTGGTTTGATTCAGCCTTTCGACCCAAACAAACACTTTCTCCTACCTCTCCAACCTTTCCATTCCTAATTTATTTATTACAAAGCAGCGTAGGTATTCGACCAGACCCATCCTTATATCGAAGACAAAAGCATCGCTCTTCCTGTCTGTCTGTCTGTCTATCTTTCTGTCAGCCTGTCTCTTTTCCCATCCCTCCCTCTCCGTTTCTATCTCTTTCTCTCCTCCTCTGGTAAAATTTTCTTCACACAAAAACGATCTCCCAACCAACAGAGTACAGACCTGTCTCATCATTATCATTTCATCTTGAAGCTCCTCCATACCCACTCAACCTCAAATCTGATCTAACCCAGGAAAAACCCATTTCACCTAATTCCACCCCCTTATTCTTCCGTTCAATCTTGATAGGAAGGAATCCTTTATTAGGTGACTCGTTTGATGTTGTTGTTGTTGGGTTATTATTACACGAGCGATGGGAGAGCTCAGGAGATCTCCCACCATGAACAAAGGTTTCTACGTCAGGATGAGGCTGTTGCACCCCAAGAATCCCAGGCAACATCAACAACAACAACATCAGCAGCAGCTCCACCAGGACAAGAAGAACTTCTTCCTTAGATATTACAAATGGATTATATGGCTCTCCCTTTCCCTGTACTTCTTCAGCCCTTACGTCCGCCACGGCGGCGACAAGATCACTTCCTTCCAGAGGACTCATCTGTTGAGCTCCGAGTTGTCCAGCTCCCGTGCCCTGTTTGAATCTTCCCTCAACCAGACCCACCTTGATATCCCTGGCGATCGCCAAGGTCCGGTCATTTGTTTTGTCTGGAAGGATGGGAGAGTATTTACCTCCCCTGTTTCGGACGAGTTTGTGATGTCTCTGTTTCCATGTGCGAAGCAGGGTTGAAGGAGCTGATGGTCTACGTTTACGAGCTGCCGCCCGCGTACAACGCCGACTGGCTGTCCAATGAGAGGTGCAGCAATCATCTGTTTGCATCCGAGGTCGCTATACACAAGGCCCTGTCGAACAGCGAATTCAGGACGTTCGATCCTTATGAGGCGGATTTCTTCTTCGTTCCAGTTTACGTGTCTTGCAATTTCAGCACCGTTAACGGGTTCCCGGCGATTGGCCACGCGAGGGCCCTGATTTCCTCCGCGATTAGGTTTATTTCGTCGGAATACCAGTTCTGGAACCGGAGCGGAGGTTCTGACCACGTGTTCGTCGCATCTCATGATTATGGGGCCTGTTTCCACGCCATGGTGAGGCCAAACTAGGAAACTTTCCTGTTTTCTAGCAACCTCTTTTAGCTTGATCCGTGTTTTTAGCGGAAGTTTGATAGTTTGGGTTTTGTTCGGCCACCTGAAGGAGGACCGGGCGATTGCGGATGGAATACCAGAGTTCCTTCGTCAGTCGATCATATTGCAGACGTTCGGGGTGAACTACGATCACCCGTGCCAGGCAGTGCAGAACGTCGTCATCCCACCTTATGTCTCGCCGGAGAGCGTGCACCAGACGCTGGAGAATTTCCCGGTGGATGGGAAGAGGGACATCTGGGTTTTCTTCCGGGGAAAGATGGAAGTTCATCCGAAGAACATCAGCGGCCGATTCTATAGCAAGTAAAATAATGTTCTTCCCTAAGGACTAATAAAAAGTATTGACTTTCGGCGATTTTGACATCGTCAGCTCGCTGGCTTTGCGTTAATGGAGTTCGAATATTTCCGGTTTTGATGTCCCCAGGGCTGTGAGGTCGGTGATATGGCACAAGTACAACAGCGACCGGAGATTCTACCTACGGCGGCATCGCTACGCGGGCTTTATGTCGGAGATTGCCCGCTCGGTCTTCTGCCTCGCGCCCCTTGGATGGGCCCCGTGGAGTCCGAGGCTGGTCGAGTCTGTTGCACTGGGGTGCGTCCCTGTGATCATCGCGGACGGGATCCGCCTCCCTTTCCCCTCCTCGGTGCCGTGGCAGGATATTTCCCTCACGGTGGCGGAGCGGGACGCGGGGAGGCTGGCGGAGATACTGGAACACGTGGCGGCGACGAACCTGAGCGACGTGCAGAGGAACCTGTGGGACCCGCGGGTGAGGAGGGCCCTGCTGTTCAACTCGTACAGGGTGGAGGAAGGCGATGCCACGTGGCACGTACTCCGCTCCCTCGCGGACAGGCTGGAACGGTCGCGTAGGATAGGGAGGGTTACCAGCCAATGAGAGGGAGACACGTGGGGGACTGGCATTGGACTTTGTGGGCGTGGGGTAGGATGCCAGCGGGCTTTCCCAGAGGGTGGGGACAATGCGCGACAGCTGGATTTGGCCTTTGCCCTTGTCCTGGCCCTTGTCCTCCCCCCCAACTTTATTTTAATGCGGAGGACAGGACATGGCCCTTTATTGGTTCGGAGGATTCGAGGTTGTCTTAAACAAGATAAACATTGGGCATCGGGGTTAAGTTTGATCTAATCGATGTGGGCGTGGGGCTGGCACTCAGGGATGTACTTAGGTCTATACTAGGTAGGAGAGACATATAATACGGTTTCGGCTTCTTTATGTACATGCGTTTCTGGATTTGGTGTTTTCCCCCTACGTTTTAACTTAAACCAACCAGTTCAAACAAAGCTTTGTCTGAGCCCTGAGACATAACCAGAATTTAAAGTATCCGTGAGCTGAACAGACAGTTGGGTACTCAATTAACTGAGTTCTGAAAAGCAGGTAATGTTATTTAAGTTCGTGGGGGTGGGAGGGGACGTGAAAGGTCGCGAGTATCGATGGATGGGAAAGTGACAGCATGAGGAGAGAGGAGTTGTCAGGAAAGTTATAAATAGGGTGAGGGGGGCAGTCACGGGCACGGCACACTATCGTTTTTTTCTTTTTTTTTTCGCGGCCGTAGAATTCTCGAGGAGGGAGTTCGTCTTCGTCCCTTGCGTCCTCGTTTTTGCAATAAATAAAAAACCACCGTCTCCCGGAGATTCTCTCAGATGCTTGATATTAAGTTAAAAAGTAATCCGACCTGCCGGAATCGAACCAGCGACCTAAGGATTAGCTGTTGGATTTCCCCACTACAGTCCTCCGCTCTACCAACTGAGCTAAGGTCGGATTTTTGAAATGGTCCCGGAATTTAATTAAATAATACAAGCCTTCCCCCAACGAGAACTCCTACCCGATTTTAAATTTTAGTTGCATTCTGAAAAGTATTATTTAGGATTGGGAAAGGGTCAAAATAAATTATTCCACATTTGACATGTTCGATGATTTCGTGGGTTCATTACAGTCACTATGTCCGGTCGGATTGTTTGGCGGTCTCTAGCACTCAGGGGTGAGCCCGTGGTCCCTTTTTGGGTCAGTGCAATAATCATATACCTTATAATTCCTCTGGACCCATTGCATCGCCTCGTTCTGTTGCGGGCTCAGCCCACCTGCTCTCGATGGGGACACCGATGTGGGACTGCAAGGCCCTGGTGACCCATCGGCTGCGCATCCTTCCACCTTGAAGTTCCTGTACCGACCCACGAACGGCTCGTATCGATAGTCAGCCTTGTACTTTCCGTTGTCCGTGGCCCAGGATGATGCATCCCATATCGACCCGTATACCCACATGGGCCTTGTTGGAAACGTCGTGCCGCCCCGGTTCTTGTACCACCGTATTGGCACGTCGTCTACCAGGAATCTGCGTAAGCGCAATATCTTAGGCCCGAGTCAGGGATGATGCGTGGCATGTTCATAGTAAGTAGAGGCCGGTTGGTTTGATATTGTAACTAACACGATTTCGTTAGGAGTCCATAGGAAGGCGTAGTTGTGGTAGTCTTGTGTAGGATCAAACCAGAGGTGAAACTTCATCTCCCTCCCGATCTTGTTCCCGTCACCGCTCCCTTCTATGTAAACATTCGTTTGGAGGGTGTACGGCTCGCTCGGCGTCGTCCCAAGGAACTCGATGTCTATCTCATCGTGGTGTCCGGGATAGGCCTCGTTGTTCGAGAGCTGTAATCAACCAAAAGGGAGAAAAAAGACGATGAGTCCTTTTACTGGGCCTGGACCGAAATGGTGTTGGGCCGAAAGTCTTGCTTCTGGGATGGCCCATTTCAAAGCCCATGCCAGGTCTCTTGATTATGCGAAATTTAACAGAAGTGGAATCTAATTTCGAGAACTTAGTATTCATTCAAATCATGTAAGATCAAAATGGAGTGGTGGCAGGTCCTACATAGAACGATGTGATGACTCCGGCGGTGTATCCTGGCTGAAGCTTGATGGAAGCGCCGAAATAGCCCGACTGATACGGATGAATGGACTTGAACCCGCTACCTGCGATGCCACAAAAGGTTCTTGTCGTCGTGTCAATCAAATGAAAGGGAGTTTCGTGCTAAAATATGCAAGAGACAAGAGATTAGGGATGTTCTTACCAGAAGAGGTATCAAGCCAGATTGTGAGCAAGCCCTGTTGGTCGAGGCTCTGATGCTGGTGGCCCCACAGGTTATTGAACTCCTGGTTAAAGCTCACATCCCCAAACCTAGAGCTCGGGGAGTACCCGGGAGAGGGTGGTGAACCCTGCGATGAAGCTAAGAAGGGTTTTAAGAAGGTGGTGGCGATGAGGACGAGGGAGAGTAGAGAAAGAATGGGAGACATCCTCCTTTTCTTGGGAGTGCTGTGGTTTGGGATTGGGAAGAGAAGGGTTTGGTATATATAGAGAGAAGAAATGTGATGTGATGAGGGTGATATAGGGTTGGTTAATGGGAGTTGGAATTTTGGAAAGAAGAGATAGGAAACTAAAAGGGTTACCTTTTTGGTACGATAATAAGCTAAACAAAAGCTAAGCTAATCCTAAGTCGTGTGTTAATAGTTAGTTAACTTTTGTAATTAGCGCTTAGGAGGAGTGACGTCATGCTCACGTGTCGTAGTATTAACAATGTGAAGTAACCGAATTTGCTCGTGATCGGTCCATCCTCGAAAGGGAGGAGACATTGGTTGCAGGTAGTATGCAATAAATCGAGGTCCTGGGCCCTTTCTTCCCTGCTTCCTTTTACGTGTGTTTAGTGTCGGAACACACAATCGGTTACTTGCAGCAAACAATCATGCATGAAATCATGGGATTTCATCATACATCAAAACCGTAAGTAAATCAATCATGGGTGGGGCTGTAAGCAAAAATGTTCTTTTTTTTTTTAGGATTCTAAAGATGGGTCGTCATTTCTTTCTGTTTAGAAGCAAAGGGTGGGAATGGGAATACTCAAATGATGAAATCGACCGTAAATCTGAAAGTGACTACAAATACAAAGAAAAGGGTAAACGATAAGATCCTAATCAGATCTAGGATAATAACACTTGATGTTGCCTCCCAAATCGGGCTTGGGTCTAGATTTTCAGGTTTACCAATAATGTCAATAAAAGACACAGGGTTGCCAATAATGTCAATGATGTCGTTTGTTTAAGGAACGACATGCACGTGACGGCATTTGATCAATAATCAAACTTATTGCTAAATTTTATAGTTCCACTTCAAAAAGTCCATGGCTTATTGCTAAATTTTATGAACCGGTCAGCCAATTACATCCTAACTTTGGTCCTAATCAGAAATAAAAATTTTCATAATTTACATAATCTCTTCACGTTAAAATTAAATAATTGCACAACTGTTTAATATTGAAGAAGCCTTTTTGCCGACAACTCTTTTAGTACCGACACTGTTTCAGTCGTGAGGCGGGGGTTACCAACTCCTAAACACGTCGTCCTCATGCATGATTTAACGCGGGGACCAATGATTGCCGGCGAAAAATAATCGTATAATATAATATAAGTCAATATAAATCGATCGCTCTAGATTATATGGATCAATCATGGGATGATACCATGTGTGTGTTAATACGTTATATTCGAGTGATTGGGTTCGATCTTCTTGGCCCGGAATGGCATTTCCTATCCGTGGCCTGATGATGTGTAATTTTTATCCATTTTTTTTTTCTATTTGGCTCGTGGGACAAGTGGAGAGGAGATTTCCTCGTTACAATCTATTTGTCATGAAATCATTTTGTTTGGTGTCCAATCTATGTGTTGTCTGTTGAAATTGGAACATGTTAATTTGATTAGTGATACAATTTGATAACGGGCCCCGAACGGGCACAATATTAATGTGGGCCTTGACTGAAATATTGGGGGCCCAGTTGGACCGCCGAGTAAGAGTAACAAAAAGAGAAGAATACTTTTGAGGGGATGAACACACGGCCCAATTACATGAAAACGGGCAAGACGAAAGAAACGGCTGATTGAAGACACAACAAAGGAGAGGGGGTGCTCGGCTTTTTCATCATGCGCTGCGAGGCTTGAGGGGCTTCACAATCTCCCACGTGAAATCGGGGTCGTCACGGCCGAAATGTCCATACGCAGCCGTCTTCTGGAACCTGAAGTTACCCCCCCTCTTCAGGTCGAGGTTTATCGACATCATCCCTGGCCTGAAGTCGAAGTTCTCCTTAATCAGGTCCAGGATCTCCTTGTCAGGTATCTTCCCCGTCTTGTAAGTGTCCACAAAGACCGACAGCGGTTCTGGAACTCCTATCGCGTACGAAACCTGCACTATGCAGCGGCGTGCCAGCCCTGAAGCCACCACGCTCTTTGCGGCTTGCCTTACTATGTAGGCACCGCTTCGGTCCACCTTGGTCGGGTCCTTGCCTGAGAATGCACCACCACCATGAGCACCCCAGCCGCCGTAGGTGTCGATGATGATCTTCCTGCCCGTGAGACCAGCGTCACCGTGAGGCCCGCCGATGACGAACCTGCCGGAGGGATTCAGGTGGAATATGGTGTTGTCGTCGAGGTACTTGGCAGGAATGACGGGCTTGATCACGTGTTCCTTCAAATCCTGGGCAATCTGATCGTTTGTCACCGTCTCGTCATGCTGGGTCGAGATTAGAACAGTGTGGACCCTCAAAGGCACCATGGCACCGGCTTCGTTCCGGTACTCCACAGTCACCTGGGTCTTCCCATCAGGCCTGAGCCACGGGCAGATCTTGTTCTTCCTCACCTCGGTGAGTTTCGCCCCGAGTTTCGTAGCCAGGACGTGAGTCAAGGGCATGAGCTCCGGGGTCTCATCAGTGGCATATCCGAACATGTGACCCTGGTCGCCGGCACCAATCTCCTCGGGCTTCTTGGTCAGGTGACCGTGCACTCCCTGGGCAATGTCAGGACTCTGCTCTTCAATGTTGACAAGTACCTTGCAGTTATCCGCGTCGAGGCCCACATCATCGGACGTAAAACCAATCCCTCTGCAGGTGTCGCGGACTATCTTCTCATAATCGACCTTGGCCTTGGTGGTAATCTCACCAAAGACCATGACCATGTTGGTCTTGGTGCAAGTCTCACAGGCGACCTTGCTGTCGGGGTCCTGCTCGAGACAAGCATCTAGGATGGCGTCAGAGACCTGATCACAGATCTTGTCGGGGTGGCCTTCGTTGACCGACTCCGAGGTGAAGAGGAAGGTATCCATTGCCGAGTTATATTATCTGCAAAATCACCCAAACACACCCCATAACCAAAAAATAATCATCCAAAGGCATCAAAATCCAAACCATTTCGACCCTACCCAACAGCTAAACAACAGTGCCAATTTTCATGCAAAAGAGCCGAGCCGATGCAACACCGAGATCACAACCCCAACAAAGGTCTAACACTGCGAATCAATTCAACAGAATCCCACGAATCCAATAATCAAAAGAAAGAACATTGAATCACGGGGGAAACCCACCCACCACACCTTACACGTACAATCGAAGCAGAAAGAAAAACCGTCGGAGCACGGGAAGAAAGGAAAGGAGGGAGAGAACGATCGAACGAAGAAGGAATGAACGGGGGGAGGGGGGGCAGGCGGATGAAAAGAGAGATGGAACAGGGGGTGGGGGAGAGGCTTCTCGCCTTTTCCGCGTGGGGTCTAAAAATGGCGGAGACGGTTTGATCGTGGGAGAGAGGACGACGGTTTTTGAGGACTCGTTCCTCCCAACTTCCCTTTCCCTTTCCCTCCACCTTGGAAGAAGGTCGATTTTAGCGCTCCTCCAGCCACCTTCCCCGCCAATCACCTCACCACCTTTCTGCTTCTGGACATCCTCGTTTGCCGCCTCCTGCTCCGGTCCGAGAACGTCTCGATGGGCCACTTTCATATGGGTCGGATTGTCCTTAACGGGACTGACTGAATGGGCCTCCATTATCTAAAATGGGCCATTCAACTGGGAAATTCGGCCCAAATAACATCCTACACATTTTTGTTCGGGACCCCCATTAAATAACAAAAATTCCAATCACATAAAGGAAGATTTCGAGGACACAGCCTCGTTTCCAACATGCTTGTTATTATGTTACATTGTAACAAAGATAAGTGGGTTGACTTTTTAGATGAATCGTGATCTTCTCCCTTCCATTACCAAACAGATTTGACGATATCGACCGAGGGCTGGCTGACGAAGAGTCGGAAGTCTTTGGGTCGTAACTTTCGTTTGATGTTAGGATATGGTAGCGATCATTATTTACCCTCCATAGATAGCAATTGATGTGTTTGTAGTGAAGTTAGGTGCAGAAGTCGTGGCTGAATAATTTGATGGAGAAGAAAGAGGGGCAAAGTAAATGACAATAAAATCACTCAAAGCTGAAAGGGCAGGCAGCAGTTCAAGTCAGAATTTGCTAATCCTATAATGTTGACCCGACCCCGACATATCGTGACGGCTGGCCATGCACGAAAACAACTACACACACACTTAAAAGACCCAATTCTATTACATCATTCTACGTTAATCGATTCACCATTAATTATCACACATTTGAATTGGAACACGATGCTTGTGTTGATACTCCCTCCTACACAAACACCAAAAAAAAAAAAAAATTATTGAGGCATTTTCAATTACAATGACAATACATTCATCCTAGTTCAACCCCGAAGTTAATAGCGTTTGGAGGAGCCAACGATTGGATTGGTCAGCCGCCCGCTCCCCCACAAAGCGATGAGGTCACCCCCTCCTTGTCGGGTCGACGGCTGAAACGACGACACGTGATCAGGGAGGGGCGTGAGGGACCCGGGGGGTGGGGGGAGTCTCAGCTCAGGATTTGGGAAATCCGATTCGGTGATGAAACCCACATCACGGACAACGTAAAGGCAGAGGAGATTGATTGAACCGACAGTGTTTTCTCCCGACACGCAACGCCCGTGCGTCATCACTCCTTTATTTACTTACTTTCGTTCTTCTGTCCGATGATCTTCCCTTCTTCTCGTCCTTCCTGTTCTTGTTGTTCTTGCCATAGGGGATGAGACAGATTAGTTGTCGTGTAAGTGAGACAGATTAGTTGTCCATTTGGAACTTAAATTGACATTTTGGAGTGTCCCGACACAGGCCGCGAAAGAGCCGCGTTTGGTGTGATCATGCCCCTAACGATATTAAACACTTTTCTCCCAAAATGTTAGGGATGCCCGCGATCGTGTCTTAAGGGTCCAGCTCGATATCATGAATTATATCGTGTGATTGCTGTTGACTTGAGATTCATTCTTAAATAAATACTATCACTTTCTAGAGTTGGGGGGGGGGGGGGGTGGCTTTTTAATCGTGATTAGGTGAATATAGTTATGATCCTTCGTTATGGAACCTCAATCATTTGTCTCCTAGCGTCGGCTAATGTCGCTCATGGCTTAACATCAAAACTGCTTATGTTAGCTTAACTAATGCCCCAGTGTTTTCTTCATTTTTCCATTTCTTTCTTACGATTTTCTCACCTGGATCGTCAAAATGTGTCCCGTTATGGTCGAGGGAGGGAACTGACGACGCTTCAATGGACGCCTAAAGCCGACACGAATCATGAAATGACCCAATGATTAGGACAGGTACAATCTTCGGACAAGGGTTTTTGTTAATTAGACTGAGGTGGATGGCTTGACCTTGTAAATGGACAAAATTCCATCCGCTTTAAAAATAGGGATGCTTACGATTGGCTGATTAAACAATGGGCTGGAATGCAACGCGTAAGAAACAGATGTCAATAGAAGAGAGGACAATTTGGAACCGAACGATCACCTAAATACAGCCTGCATGACTTCCTCTTTTTTCAACCTTATCTTGCCAACCACAAGGAAAAAATCAATAATAATCAGTTTTGATTTTAGAGAATTAATTGCACATATAAAGATAGCAAGAGTCAATTGCGGATGACGACACGCAGTCTCGTTGTATTCTAATTATTCCATGACTAAGATTCCCTGCATGCCGATAAAAGACAAGAGATACAACAGGGGCGTGTCAATGTCATTATTACCGGAGGAGCGGCCCTAGTTGAAATTTGTTTTACTTTTCTATTTATTGTATAACACTGACTCATTTGCTTCAAGTTACATGTAAAAAAAGTCGTGCTAAAAACAACAGAGAGAGAAAAATTATTTTTGGGGTTTCCTTAAATAGAATTAGTCTAATTATTCGATTTTTTTCGTTGTATGAAAGAAAGTCTAGTTTTATCAATTATTGAGACATTAACCGAGTCTATCACCAACCCTCGATAATTTTATTTCGGGTCAGTATACAATGATTTCCTTTCTTTAAGGTCCATTAGTAATCGATGTTTTTTTCTATAAGTGAGATTCGAGTGTTGTTATTAATAATAACAATGATGATGCCGATTACTATAATAATGATAATAACAATAATATGTTTAGTTGTTGTGGGGTCTGTTGTCCAAAGCTTGGGATGCTGACGTTATTAATGACGAATTCCAATCAGGCCATCGGACGAAGCTTCCCCCCGATGACATGCAAAATGCTCTTTTAACTTTGGTAAGTGTTTACTGTTAGAAACATTTTAGTCCATGGTTCCTCGATAAGAATGGATTTACGTATAGAATCAGGCCTAATACACGATAATTGCATGTTCTTCATCTCGTGGGACTGCGTCCTTCGCTAAGAAGAACACAACCCGTTGCCATTGCCAGCTGAATAAGGTGCGCCGTCTGATTTCAACGATCGTTTAATGTTGAATATTATGTGAACCCTATTTGATTCGAAGAGAGTAATAGTTTCAAACTTATCAAAGCGAGAGACGTGGGACACGTGTCATAAAATTGAAAAGATAGTTAGAATTTGACGTGATAATGATGTAAAAATTGAGTTTTCAGTTTGCTCTCAATCTCCGGGCATTCTCGTTATTTGTTGCGTTCACTCAGTCTGTTCTACAAGCTTCTATAAGCGTCCGTTCTTGCTTATGGTTTAGGGAAAGAAAAAGACGTCGAGAATGCTCCCGAGGATTTCAACGGCGGCTAAGCTTGAAGCATTTTTTTCTTCTTATATTTAATTATAATTACCGGGTTTGACGATTCAAGGGGTCGGTTTTGCATTAGTCCAACTCGGCAATAAATAATGTATCATAAATTAGCCACTTTGCTTCTAGATGGTGGCTTCTAGAGATACTCTTTATTACATGTTTTCCTGCCCACAGCGTATTTTCTTTCTCAAGGTCGAATACTTGGAAGATGAAGTGATCACGAAAATACAACACCAAACCAAACCATTTTACATGAAAAAAAAAAAAAAGAATCCTGTGAACATTCTTCCCAATTTAACCTACCTCATCAACCTACTTTGTTTGTATTTCTTGTAGACCATGTACATATACATAAATAGGAGGGAGCGACATTATTTACCAACAGTTGCTGTTGACCGGGCTGAATTATTGCAAAAGGCTAAGATTGGACCGATCGATCCCATCAGCTAATAATAATCCACACATATCACACGCATTTTGTTTATTCGTTAGGGCTGGGGAGGGGAGGGGAGGGTCTGTCGGTACTGATGACGAACGACCCAATATATTTATATTTACCTTGGCAGGAGGAATGCGACGGTCGATTTGAATATATACATGTGCGTGTGTGAGAGAGGGGGAGAGTTATTTCAAGTTTGAAGCTGTAAGGGTTCCTCTTATCCATAGGTCGTCAGGATCATCGGATTTTTTTGCTTGTGTCGATGAGATCGAAATTTTTGAATAAGTAATATCGAGATTTCGAGGATCTGCTCTTAACCGCGCACCGCAAACAGGGAAAAGAAAGAAAAATTTCCCAGTTCCCTTCTGCAAAAATGCATTATTGTAGTAAAACAGTTGCTTTGCTTGCGTACTCCATCCCCACAAACACACATACGACAAACAGAACATGCACACGAGATTAGATCTTAATCTTTTCTGTTTTCTGTATTTTAATCGTATAGAATACCCTCAAAATCCCGGATACTTGTAAAAAAAATAACCATATGGGAACGTTTAAATAATGGGATATTTGATATCAGATATTAGTTAAAATAATTGGGGAGTGGAAAAATTATAAACTCAATTGTAGAGTAGACTTTGGTTTAGCTTTTTATATTCATATATTTTTTTAATGTTTTTTTCGGACACTTGAAATGTTTAGAGGAGACAAATGGGAAACTTCCTCCTACATGGAACATTGCTTTCAACCTTTTGACTTGTTAGACACAACAAAAGCCACAGAAGCTTTTCTATCTCTCTTTTTTTCCGAACAAGAAATTATTACACAACCAAATTAGATATGGACAACTCGAATTTGGTTCTTATTATATAAAGAACGCCACAAGCCCATACATATCGAAGGAGACGTGATTTCGGCCTTCATCCGAGAGGAAATAAGGTTTTTAGTATTGGTGGAGAGTTCGTCAGGGAGCTTGTTTAGTTGGAGCAGGGAAGGGAGAAAGGAGATATGGGAAGAGCCCCGTGTTGCGACAAGGCGAACGTGAAGAGGGGCCCGTGGTCGCCGGAGGAGGACTCCAAGCTTAAGGACTACATCGAGAGGTTTGGCACCGGCAGCAACTGGATCGCCCTCCCACAGAAAGTTGGTATGGTTAAGGCCAAGAGGCCGGCCTCTTCCTGTCGGCTCTTTTATCTTGCAATATGTCCTGTCTGTTCATTGCCGGGAATGTTGTAATAATAGGGTTGAAGAGATGTGGGAAGAGCTGCCGGCTCCGATGGCTAAACTACCTGAGGCCGAACATCAAGCACGGCGAATTCTCCGATGAAGAGGACAGGATCATATTCAACCTCTTCATCACTATCGGTAGCAGGTACTAAAAACAAAAACCTAGAAAAAGGAACGCACGATACAAACTTTTTCTGATGTCTACCTTTTCTACCAAAAAAAAAAAAACTTTTTCTGATGTAGAATACGTCGTCTTCTCCGTGCTTCGATTTAGTCATTAACTTTAGATTGTGGTTTTTGTGATTGGAATTTAGGTGGTCAATAATAGCTGCACAGCTGCCAGGCCGAACAGATAATGACATCAAGAACTACTGGAACACAAAGCTGAAGAAGAAGCTCATGGGTTTAATCCCAAACTCCCACCACAGAAAGCAACCGGCGCCACGGCCGCCACTACCTCGCACTGCTTCCCTTCCCCCTCCTCCTCCTCCTTCTCCTCCTCCTCCTCCTCCTCCTCAGTTGTTGTTCCCGTCCTCTTACGAGATCCAGTCCTACCAACAACAACAGCAACAACCTCCGTTGCCATCCACATATTCGCTACCGCCACTGTCCAAAGGCTGTAACTTCTCTTACATGAACAACAATTACCTCTTCACCACAGACAATAGTGCCACCACCACCACCACAACGACAACCTCGTCTTCAGCTGCGACCACAGTCAGCTCCGTCCTTAACTCGTGTTATGAACCGTTTCCCATCAAGGATCAGGACCTTCTCGATTTCGGGTCCGACCCAGGAAGCTGCAGCAGTTTCGAACAACAGCAGTTCCAGGCGGCGACGACGATGATCAAGCAAGAAGAGGGGGAGCTACAGTGGCAGAGGGACAATAATGGACAGATGATGGATGCCGGGTTTGACTTTGAACAGGGCATTGGCATTGGATACTGGGCAGAGAAGATGAGCGATTGCTTCGGGATCGACTGTAGTGATTATTTAAGCAGCAGCGGCAGCGGCAGCAGCGGCATTAACTGGATGATGGATCATCATGCAGGAGGGGGGAGCCAATTAATGGTAGACCAGGATGAGAAGGGATTGTACTATTTCTGATAATATCATATCTGGACACCACCACTGACTTCTTTTGTGATTAACATGTGAAATTGTTAAGGAAGAGATCACAACCGTAGCTGCCAGCTTTCTGATTATACAGTTTGATGATTTGATTCATGGGAGTCATTTGACTAACTTTTTCTCCCCCTTGTGCCACACAGACCATAACTCGGGCCAATAGGGTGGATAGGCGGGGGGACAGCCCAGGATGAAATAATCACACAAGTTGAATGAATCTGCGATGAATGTGCTGATGTTTTGGTGACATATTGACACTGTAGCAGGTTTTTCCTTTTTCTGATGTATCGAGAAATCCCCCCACCAGAGACCCCCGATATGCACAATTCCCCAAGACCCTTCTCCAAGTGTTCTTTTTATTTTAAGCCAAACCAGGGAAGGAAGAAAGAAACAAATTCTTTTATCATCTCCATCCCAAGTTTCAAACCAAGACAGACAGAGAGTCTTTAATTCTGTGCAAATGCAGGAGAAATTATATATATTAGGGGTTGAAAAGGAGTAAAGATGGCAGGTCCAGCAGCAGGAGGAGCAGGAAGATCTTTGCCCTTTCAGTTTCACACGTAAAGATCGGAATGCGAGGTTTCCTTCACAGCTTTTCATGGGGGGGAGAACACAGAGGGGAGGATGCAAAACAAGCAAAATATTTGTATTTCATGCATAATAATTTCAGAAAAGTGTTTATGGGACAGACCCCACAAAAAACTGTGCAAGGTTTTTTTTTTTGTTTTTTAATATTTGGGAGGGTACTCACTTTGTTTCTTTCTGTTCTGACGTTGGTTACTGATCAAAGAAACAAATTTTAATAGTACCAAAAAAAGGTTATAAAATTACACCCACAGATCTTCTTCAATCACGGTGTCGTATTCAGCATATACTTAGAGAGTTGCATTGTGCCACCATATCCACGACAAACCAAATTATACGAATAAATCAGCCCTCCCTTTTTCGTTTCCTATAATTTTTTTTTTATTCCTAAGTCAAATCACCACGTCATGGGAGGAACTTTTGTTTAGGTTGAAACATGTAAGAAGATAAGGTTCTGGGGTCACAGACTCTCAAATGTTATGTGAACTTGGGGAGGCAAGATTTTGAGCCTTTATTTGCAAGCAAAAGGCACACCCACCACCTCGAGCGTCTTTGACTACTTCCGAACCCGCCACGATTTACTCACGATAGTCTTTTTTTTTTAAGAATAAAGTCTCCAAACTTTTCTTACCGCTAAGAAAAAAAACCCAGTGTCGGAGATTTTGCTTGTCCCGAGGGTCGGGTACTTTGACTTCCAGTTTAGCAGATAAACCTCATGTCCAAGCCAGGCAGTTGACTTATCCACATGGGGCAGCTGTGATAATTTTGCTCCTTTTTTTTATAAGGAATATGAATTCAGGGTCGTATGCGGGGGAGGAAGAAAACGAAACGAAACCTCGTGGGTGTCCTCGTGGGTGTGGTAAAAATTCTAGCGGGGGAAGTTCTTCTGGGGACTGTGTCTTGTTTTCCTTTTATTTCCCCAAGAAGGATAAAGAACTCCAGGCAAAGGTCAAAGGAGAGGAATCGACACTTTGACATAAAACCTCATTCAAAGCCCTTTACAAATCTTTCGTAACTTTTTATAAATGTATATTCCATTTTCCGTGTTGACGAATTGTGTTATCTCAACCGCAAGACCCAATTCGTTTTCCGAGTACTCGGCATATCTTTCCACATTGCATGGACCGACAACCCCGTGACGCTTTGACAAAACATCGAATGCGCGGCCGAAACTCGCCCAACTTATTAATATACGGGGGGGACCTTCAGTTTGCACAAACTTGGACTTTCGACAGTAGCAATGAGGTTGTCGATCACGGGTGGACGACGACGAATTCAAACTCCTACTTGTCTGACTTTTGCATCGAAAGGTTTTTATTCGGATGACGGCGGGAACGATAACTTTGGAAGCCCAAATGCCACATTTGAAGTTATTTTCGCCCCACGAGAGGCCCAATATAGGCCCATTTGATTATGTGGGCTTTCTCTAACACCGGGCATAATGAGCCCAAAATAGAGCCCACAATCGGGAAGCGGACTTGCGAGTTGCGACTGCCAGAAAAGACAATAATACCCCCATGGCTGGTTTCGGAGCACGTGGGCGACGGAAGGGAAACCCTCCGTCCTCTTTCCTTATAAATACCCTCCCGAATTTGGGCTTACTTTTCGCCTGAATCTCAATCGCATCGAATCAGAAATCCGGAACGGTATAGAACCGAACTGCCGAATCCCTAGATTTCCTAGAGTTCGTGGCCGACTTCAATCTCCGATCAATCGCCGTCGTCTCAAGGTATTACGGTGTTTCGGTTCCGTTTTCGTCGTCGTTGTCCTCGTGGAAAGTTGATTTCTGTTTGTTTTATTTGTCAGGGATAATTTTTTGAGGCGAGGATGGTGTCGGACGCGAGCAAGAAGAAGGCAGCGCAGAAGAAGGCCGCCGCAGCCGCCAAGAGGGGAGGGAAGGCTGCCGCCGCGACATCATCCAAGGGCGCTGCTGCTGCGGCTGCAGAAAGTAATGGAGCCGTTGAGAGGCTGGCTGACGGGGTTGACAACATGCATATCTCGGATCGGACGTGTACGGGAGTTTTATGTTCTCATCCTCTTTCCAGAGATATCAGGGTTCGTGATCTGCCGATAATGTTTTGTTGGGGAATTTGTAGATTTAATCTGCCTGGATAGCTTGGACGATTCGTAAATTAATTGGACGACATTAGTTAGATTGGTTGTTTTCTCTGGAAAAGGAGGTCTCAACGGTTTTAACTTTTTTATTAGACTATGCTAGCGAGCTCCAATTTTGAGAACGTGGTGCCAGAACATATGCCTGTTGGTGGTGCGAAAGTCTCAAATTTGTGAGTTAGGGTGTCATTTTGTGTCGTGTTCGTTTCAGTAAGATTTGAAGTCGTAGATCTGTGCTTTTGGTCGCTAATTTTGCTATCATCTTTTTGCTGTCTTCTTTCTTCGTTCATCTTGAGCTGATGTGATTAAACCTGAGAAAATTGGAAACCTTATCCCAGAACTTTCTGTTCTGTTTATGTTGATATTTCATCAGTCACACGGTTGACAGCTGATGTGTATTGTTCCTGGATTGTTGCAGATAGAGTCTTTATCAGTGACCTTCCATGGTCACGATCTTATAGTTGATTCAGAGCTGGAACTCAATTACGGCAGGTAGGTAGTGTTTGTTGCTTTTCTAATGAAGTAATGTGGGGTAGGTTATGGGTGTGGTTTTTATTAAAACGGTTTCCCCTCCTATTCATTTAGGCGATATGGTTTGCTGGGACTCAATGGGTGTGGCAAGTCTACTCTCCTGACCGCCATTGGTTGTCGAGAGCTCCCTATACCAGACCATATGGATATTTATCATTTAACAAGAGAGATTGAGGCATCTGACATGTCGTCGCTAGAGGCTGTCATTAGCTGTGATGAGGAGAGGCTGAAACTGGAGAAGGAAGCTGAAGCCTTGGCTTCACAGGTTTGTTAAATTAAGTTACTTCGCCAAACAGATGCACTGTGGCTCGCTGACAAGGTTTGATTAATTTATTTTCTCAATTCCAGGATGATGGTGGTGGTGAAGCTCTTGACCGTGTATATGAGCGGCTTGAAGCAATGGATGCATCTACTGCAGAGAAACGTGCTGCTGAGATTCTATTTGGTCTTGGATTCAATAAGAAGATGCAGGCAAAGAAAACACGAGATTTTTCTGGTGGTTGGAGAATGAGGATTGCTTTGGCGCGAGCGCTATTTATGAATCCCACCATTTTGCTCCTTGATGAGCCTACTAATCACCTCGGTAAGGATGATTTCTTTAGGAATTTTTTTCTGAGTTAATAGGAGTTATAATTGTTACGCTCTTTTCAAATTTTTGTTTAATTGCTGGTAACAGATCTGGAGGCATGTGTTTGGCTGGAGGAGACTTTGAAGAAATTTGATCGCATCCTTGTGGTTATATCGCACTCGCAAGATTTTCTTAATGGAGTTTGCACCAATATAATCCACATGCAGAGTAAGAAACTGAAGATGTATACTGGGAACTTTGATCAATATGTTCAGACTCGTGCTGAACTAGAAGAAAATCAGATGAAGCAGTACAAGTGGGAACAGGAGCAGATAGCTTCAATGAAGGAGTACATTGCCCGTTTTGGGCATGGGTCGGCAAAGCTTGCACGCCAGGCCCAGAGCAAAGAGAAAACACTCGCTAAAATGGAACGAGGTGGACTGACTGAAAAGGTTGCGAGAGATAAAGTCCTTGTCTTCCGATTTTACGATGTTGGGAAGCTTCCCCCGCCCGTTCTCCAGTTCGTGGAGGTAACATTTGGCTACACGCCAGATAATCTCATATATAAGAACATTGATTTCGGGGTGGATTTGGACTCGAGAATCGCTCTGGTTGGCCCAAATGGAGCTGGGAAGAGCACTTTGCTGAAGCTAATGACAGGGGACTTGGTCCCTCTCGATGGCATGGTCCGGCGCCACAATCATTTGAAGATAGCACAGTTCCATCAGCACCTTGCCGAGAAACTGGACCTGGAATTATCTGCACTACAGTTTATGATGAAAGAGTACGCGGGGAATGAGGAAGAGAAGATGAGGGCTGCAATTGGCAAGTTTGGATTGACTGGTAAGGCTCAGGTAATGCCAATGAAGAACTTGTCTGACGGGCAAAGGAGCCGAGTGATCTTCGCATGGCTGGCATGGAGGCAGCCTCACATGCTTCTGCTGGACGAGCCGACAAACCACTTGGACATTGAGACAATCGACTCCTTGGCCGAGGCTCTGAACGAGTGGGACGGGGGATTGGTTCTGGTCAGCCATGACTTCAGGCTTATCAACCAGGTGGCGCATGAGATTTGGGTTTGTGAAAATCAAGCTGTGACCAGGTGGGAAGGCGACATTATGGACTTCAAGGCGCATCTCAAGAGCAAGGCAGGCCTGTCAGATTGAACTCAGTGATGAATACCGCCAGCCTTGTCCGAGCAATATGAGTTGATGTGCTGATGGATCAACAATTGCTGAAGAAGAATGTGACCGGGGTCAACTTGGGTTATTCTTCTACGGGCCCCCTCCGGCCTCCTCAAAGGTTTGGATATTCCTTAGTAGAAGAAGCTACACATATAATGTACTTGTTTTGGTGAGATCAGGATGTGGATACTCAATGCATCCTAATAGTGGAAAGCAAAAACCTACTGTTCTTTCTTTATTATCATCACAATGGTCGACCACGACGACCAAAGGAGAAGATAATGTCATCTTATAGCTTGACATCGGCCTCATTTACTTGTATGGTCTTTTTTTTTATTTCTATATATATGAAAGTGGAAAAGGCGATCCCCTTCTGGCCTGTAGACCTAGCTTTCGAAAGCCCGAGCTTTCGAATTGATCGGAGGCCCCTTTGGCCCATTATAAAAGAGCAGTTTTAAACTCGCCCAGGACTAAGTGTGAGTTCATCGAGTGCCTGAGAAAGATGAACTGCGCATCGCCCCCTGCACTCCGGGATGCCCTTAGTTGTTAATCCCGTGTCACTAGCTGGACTTTCTCGAGCAGGTGAAGTTAGACTGCTTTCATCAGGCAAGGGAAGGACGACCGGCGCTGATGTCTTACGGATTCTATACGATCGATTCTAGTATAGAATCTCAGAACCTCCACAGGAGGAAACAACTTGGCTTAGAAGACACCATCGGATGAAACTGCTAAGAGGGCACGACTGAACTCGAAGAGCTTGGCCAACTGATATACTGCAGGGTAGACAGATATTATCTCCGCTCCTTTCAACTTCTGCTTTATTTTACACCAGCACAACTACATGGTTTAGCTGTTGGAATTTGTTTTAGGATTCCCAAGAAATGGAGCTACTGCACGAAATGCACTTCGTCACGATCTTGCAAAACCTGTGAAGGCCGCGGAACCTTAGCCCCGCAATAACCTTCAGGCCTTTCACACAACAAAACTGAAGGCTTAGTCCCAGGTTTAAGCATCCGGGAGATCAGAACCTCTGCCAGTCCAGCCTTCTCCTGTACATGGATGTCATATGGAGATATATTCCTAAAAAGAACTTTTGTGCGCGATCCGAGATACTCTTTTCCCGTTTCAGTTTCATTTTCCGTAGCATTAACAATATCCACCCCAACCCAACTCTCCAGCTCCAGTCTCCAACTCTCTCGGCTGAGACATGACCAAGCGTGGCCAGTTAACCTCGCGCTAGTTTCTAATTATTTGTTTTACGCCACTTCGACATTGTTGTTGGGAAATCTTCTTCTACGTTCATATCCACATACATGTATTTTTCCTTCTCTTTTTTCTAAAGTGTCGACAAGTCATTCACATTTCATCTTCCTTATCTGTTCAGTTCTTGAGGAGAACAAATGAATGTATGGCTGCTTATCTGGTTCAGACAGATAACTTCTCATTTGTTTAAGGAAAATTCATTGTGTGTTTCGCTTATGCGGTTTCTTCCTGATCTGGATATAAATCGAAAAACAAATCAGAAGGTCAACTTTCTCCTGAGATCTGCCGCTCGGGGGGAATTATTGAACTAAACAAATGGTTTATACTCCATCTTCCTTGCACAGTTCATCATGCTCTGCTATCTTCCAACCATTGATCTTTTTCTTAATGGGGAGTTGAATTCGTATATTCCATTCTGCTTACCAAATGCGAAGTTAGAACATTTGCAGTCCAACTCATTCGGCCAACACTTTGGGCGATACCCCCAATCGCCAAACCCCTTCGTCGTCATCCTCATCTCAGTATATGAATTATATGCATCTTGTAAGCTTTTTTATTAAAACAAAACCGTCAGAGAATGATTCAGTCAATTACATCACGGTGTTGATTTTTCTTATCTTTTGATCTTTCGTCAATTTCACGGTGCTTCCCAATGATTTGAATCTTTGTGTATGACAAGCGCAAACTTAGGCAGATGTAGTAAAATTATACATGCTATAACCGAACTCGAACTCGAACTTGCTTTTATGGAGATTATAGGGAAGAGTTTGAATCCCCAGTACAAGTAAGGCAACTTAAGAATACTATTGAGGAAGAAGAATAACAGCACTAGCACCCCTCAGTTATTCTTCGTTTTACATGCTCCGGTGATCTTATCACTATTATTTTAACTAGACGTGATTCGGGGTAGCATCAGGTGTCATTGGTGCAGCTGCCACCTTCCTCCCGCGCTCGGACTGGCTGTTCCTCGCGAACTTGATGCTTCCGTGATGCATCCCTCTGCTCTTTTCCTCCTCGTTCCACTCCGATCCGTAGTAATATTCCTCAGTGGCCTTTTCCGGGTGGCTGGAAGCTGGGAAGAACATCCCACCCCACTGAGGGAAGTACACCAGGGTCACCGGGAGCGTGCAACAGACGATCATCAGTCCCATCAGCGACAGACCCTTGGAAGTGGACAAGCTCGAGCTAGTGAAGAACACGAGCTGTGTCAGCCCTGACCCGAAGTTCCCTCCCGCCCCGGTCATCCCTGAGATGACTCCCAGGGAGCGGCGTGAGACGAAGGGAATGATCCCAAACGTCGCGCCACATGCAGCCTGAGCCCCCACCGAGAACAGTATCATGGCTACAACAGCGATGGGAAGGGAGTTGGCAAGGCCTAGCCAGATACAGAAGACGCCTCCGAGGGTCTGGAGCGTCCATAGAGTCCATAACCTGCCCCTCATGCCGAAGTACCTCGCCATCCTGTCGGACGTCCATCCTCCGAAAGGACGGGCGACTATGTTGGCCATGCCGAACGTGGCGGCGATCAGTCCGGCCGTGTGAAGGTTTAGATTGAACCTGTCGTAGAAGTACTCAGATATGACGTTGTCGGTGGTGAGCTCCACTCCCATGGAATATCCATAGAGGAGAACAAAGATCCATGTCCTGTAATTCGTGACAGCATTCCACAGCACCTGATGCGTTTAACAAACAAAGATTTAATTAAACTAATCAAATACTCGGAGATCAATTAGGGAGGTGATTAGTTGCGAAATGGTTATAGTAATTACCTTTGCGAAGGAGTCCTTGGCAACCTCGCCCTTCTTCTGGAGTGCACTCAAGTTGCCATCGGGCAAGTCCTGGCCAAGGGTAAGCACAAGGATCCCCATGATTATGTGGAACGTTCCCGGGATGAAGAACGCGATCCTCCACGCGGTGAACGGGGTCGCCCCCGTCTTCCGGATGAGTTCGTACACCAGGGGCATCAACAGCTGCGTCGCCCCTCCCCCCATGTTCCCCCACCCCGCAGCCGTCCCGTTCACCAGGCCGATGATCTTGCTGTTGAACATGGTGCTCATCCAGTACTGGCAGGACACGAAGGTGGCGAGCGAGAACCCGATCAGGAACCTCATGGCGATGTACCCGGACGCCGAGGAGACTATCGACATGAAGAACACCATGGGGGCCGCCAACATGATGAGGAAGGCGCACCCGTACCGGGGTCCCAGGAGGTCGCAGACGGCGCCCATCACCAGCCTGGAGAAGATGCTGCCGGAGACGGAGGCCACCCCGGCGTTCCCAATGTCCTGCTTGGTGAGGTTGAGGTTCTCCCGGATGATAGGAACAAGGGGGGCAGCCGCGAACGTAGAGATGAAGCAGGTGAAGAAGGAGACCCAGGCGAGGTGGAAAGTGCGCATGTGGGGGTTGGCCGTGGAGAGGATCTTGAACTCTGTGGCCTTGTGCTCGGAGTCCACCGGGAGGGCAAACTTGGTCTCCTCGGTCGTGGCAGCAGCCACGTCCATGGAACCAATAGCCATCGAATCCGACAAGTACTGTAGAAGTGATGGGTCTGGGAGGGCTGGTAATGCTGCAAATACAGACGAAATACTATGTTTATGTCGGAATGAATGAAATGCCAACCATAGCGTTAGGCTGTTTATATAGCAATGGGGTGTTGACATTGCCAGGGGAGGGGAAACAACTCGTGACAGTTCCCAATGGTCAGTTAAAATATATATTTTGTTATTTTGTGGGGTTAGAGAATAGAATAGATTCATTTCGCCGCATATGAATCAACTTGGTTTCCAAAAAAAGTCTAATCGTATATCCCCTGAGGATCACCAGAATTCAATCGCATCCATCCCTTTTATTAAAATTAAATGTTAACCAAGTTGCAGATTCCTCCTTCCTTCCCATGTAAACACTCCCTAACTCTTTTTTTGTTTATTATTATTATTACACACAGACATGTTAGCCTCAGGCCACCTTTGACCCAGACAAAGAGATTAGTTAATTACCATTAATTTAATTAACTACAGATTTTCCTTTTTAGCCTTTCGGAGCACTCGAAAGAGCCACATTCAACTGCTGGGTTTTGGTCTGCGGCGAACAGTTGGTTCTTAAAAAAACGAGATTGCTGTGCCCTGTAAAAGTTTCCCTTCCACGTTTTTACCTCAAATTTAGATGTTTTTTGTTCGGGCGATGTTTGAAAGTTAATGTCGTGAAGTTTTTCGAACGCACTGTTAAACTTCTGTCGGGTTCCTCGACTTCAATTTGAATTAACTCTAAAAAAGGTAAGAAAGAAGATTAACCGTATGTTAAAATTATATCAGCAAGGCAATACTACTGACTACATTGTGTTTCTGGGGGGTTGATTGTGATATGATGATCGTGTCAGGCACAGCACATAATTCAAAGTTGACTTCAGCTAAAACAAATTAATAATAATAAATATAACAATAATTTGTGAAATCATCGGGGGCGTCTCTTTCTTTCGGAGTGAGTTCGTCAACGAGAACAAAGAAAGAAGCCGACTTATATCTCCAATATAGTCATGGACAGCTCTGGAGACGTCACTCGCCACGAGGCCGAGAGAGTCTCTGGCTCGCCGAGGACTTACATCGACATTGACCCTCTTGTAACGATACGCCACGGCTCGATCGCCTGGCCGCAGCCAACCGACTAGAACAATAAAAGATTTTCTGACTGTTGTCCGCAGTTTTAGACAATCTGGGTTTTCTTCTTTTTACAGGTACGACAATTCTGGCAAATACAGGACCTTGAGTTCGTCATCAGACTCCATGGAACAATATCTTTTACCAAGAGGAGCAATTTCGAACAATTTTCCAGCCGGGCATATAGTATAGTCTTCGACTAACCAGTCATATTACTCGTGATGATTTCGGCGCCATCAGCTCAAGAAGAAAAAGTATATGAACTAATGGAGGAGGAGTAAATCAGCTGCCTGATCCTCCCCTTCTTTGAACGGCTTTGTAAAGCACTACGCTGACGTACTTGGCATGGAAGCGGTGCGTGAACCCCAGTGCTACTACGGATCTCGGGGCATCTCGGTTCTCTATGTAGAGATGGTTCAGAACCACGCTCATGGGAGGTTGAATGCCTTCGGAGCCGTCCCTTGATGCAGGGTAGCCGAGCAGGGAGCTCTGCAGTTGCTGGGGGACCAAAGGCGGTTCTCGAGCTTCATCTTCACCGATGGGGAACACGCAGTTGTAACTGGTGTCAGGGGAAGCCGGAACTTCAAATCCGGCCACAGCCTTTTCTTCCTGCAAAAGTCATTGCTCCGGCTTATATCGGCATCCCTATTAATGGTTATCGTTCAAATTGCATTCCGCCTTGCAACTCACCGGATCTTCACTGAACTGATTACTCATGTCGAGAATGAGAACACCAGGGAGTAAAATATAAGCATTAAAGAGTAAGTGCACGACAGTGATCAACCTGCAAAAGAACACAATCATCAAGGCACAAAAGTCAGAGAGGAGTTTTTACATTGACACCAAATATCCAAACCAACAACTGCGAGGTATGCTTCATTCCTTAGTCGGCATCAGTTGTTTGTACTCATTCATCACGAGGCGATCTAAATAAAGCTGAAGTGAATTCCCCTCTCTAACTGTTCTAATCTAAAACGGAGGCAATTGCAATCACGATAAAGAAACAAGAACACAACTCAGTCCCCAAATGAAAGACTTGGTAACTCGAAATCACTTCTCAAACCATATCTCTTGCGGGGAATGTATTGTTCCCCAGATGAGTTAATAACTAGAAACCTTCCAAAGTAAGTTCCGTGCCTAAAGACATGCTCAGGAAACAAACATAGAAAGCTACTCCCGCATGAACATGATAAACCCAAGCTCTACCTCTCTTCACTCCATGTCCAAATGCATAAGAAACTCCAGCACGAGAAAAGTACAGGTATAGGTTTAGAAGAATCTGATAATTAATCTTATATCCCACCCACCAGCCCCTCCTGAGAGTGTTACCGATGAAAAAGGATCTCTTGCCTCACACAGGCTTGTTTCCACGTCTGCATGGCATTTTCCACAACCGTCTTGATATTCGAAATACATAACCTAGCTTCTAACAGGAATGGCATTACCAATCTCCCTGACACCTTAAAAAGCCATGTTGGATAAAGGCCTGTGCATTTACGAAGCACCGGAGTGTAACGTGCCCAGGTTAATGCACAAGCATTAAATGGAGGCAACAAAAGGACTTGTTTTGAAGCAACAATGTATTTTATAAAAGAAGAGAGTACTCAATCTGTCAGAAACACGCCGAGCAACAACAAGGTGGGGAAAACTACAAGCGAAGAACTTACTCTTGCTCAACAACTAGAAGCCTTGACAATAGTTCGTGACAGAACGACACACTAGACAGCAGTTAACTTCAGTCAACAAGCAAGCAATAAATCCAAACAAAGCATCATCATCCACCGGACATAATTCAGAATTCAACAGATTGGCCAATCTCACATCACTCGCCAAAAATCCCCAACCCACATTGCAACCAATGCACCCACAAAGCGCCACCCCGACCGATTCCAAGTAACCTGGCGGATCATCAACCCCATTCACCTCGTCCAAAACTTTCTCAAACAAAACCCAGCGGCAAACACTAGATCGACATATCAATGCATCCTCTCTGGAAGGAACTCTCGATAACCCTAAACGAGGCCGCCAAAAATTCAACACTCGAGACAGGAACCGATCTCCAAACTGCTCAAAATGCAGCAAAAAGTAATTCCTGGGCAAGCAAGCAGGCAAGCGCCGAATTCAACACAGTTTCAAACTTTGTGTAAGAAAATACCCAATACTCCGATCAAAATCAACATCCTTCCGTCAGGGCAGCGATTTCCCTCCAGCGGGAGCAAAAAATTGTTCTCTCAAAAGCCAACCCTTCGCTTTCCGAACAAAAAAAGACACGAAATTTACCCAGGAAAAGGGATGCCCAGTTCAATAAGGAAAGTGCCCTAAATTCCGAAACAAATTTGGGAATTGCTGGGGAGGAGGAGGGAATCAGGCAAATTGGGAAAATTTGAGGGGAAGAATTTCCCCCCCAACTTTATATTCCCATTCTTTTTTTCCTTTTTAGCTTCTTCCGACAAAAACTAAAGTGAGGAACCGAGGTTGGGCTGAGGCGACGTTATTATTTATTACAGTTGTTAAGGTGTTGAAACAATTAATAATTATACACATACTCAAAAATTCTAAAAATGATATATCAATTGAGAAAAGAAGGGAAATAAAATAAAAGTTGAGGAGGGGAAAGGACAAGAATAAGTGGCTGGAAATTCATCGGGGGGTCCGCCCCATGCAACAATAATTTTAAGTTCAAATTATCAAAATATATTATGAAATATGTTCTTTTTATTTATTTATTCGGTGATTGGGTTGGGCCTCCCTACTTTTCTCGGGCCAAGCCCAGATTTGTGTTGGGATGTGTATATAAGAAGGAGAGGACAGGAGACGTAGAGGCAGACGTCGTCCTGATGACATCAACCATTGAGAGGGGCGGTCAAGAAAGATAACAACAGGTCAGTGGTTTCAGCCCGGCGACCGTACAATCGCCCACGTGAAGGACACCATGGATCCCACGTGACGCTGCTGGAAACTTCCTCTTTTTTTTTTTAATGGAGGAGGAGGAGGACGATGAGGATGAGCCTGCTACAATTATCACCTCATAGAAAGGAAGCAAGAGCAGCAGCAGCAGCAGCAGTAGTAGTATCTATGCCATGAAAAACCAACCAGAACCCTACTGTGATGTGTTGTGCAGTGTGCCTTTTGCCTAACCTTCCTCCTCTCCGTACATATACAAAAAACACGTGCTTCTCCTCTCTCTGTCTCTCTCTCTTTTTTGGCATTTCTGGTATATATTGAGGAGTGGGACTGCCATTTCACAAAACCCGACATCACCCATTTTAACTGTGCTTCAAAATAATATTTCTTTTTAAAAAATAATTTTAAAATTTTATTTTGTACAAACTCCCCCATTTATATTACTCAAAAAAGACGTAAAAGAAATATCTGCCTCACCACCGCCCAATTTTGGGGTATATAAATATGGGAACGGAAAGAGGGAGGGAATGGGGGATTGTAGACTACTTACTTACTACTGCTCACTTAAAGACTTTTCCATATTTATGACATCTCTTGTCCTCGTACTCTTCCTCGTTTGTTTAAACCTCTTCTCCTTCTCCTTCTTCTTCCTCTTTTGCCCTCTTCGACCTAATTCCCTTTTCGCCCATCAAAACAGTCGTTGTTTGCGGGCGTGGCATCATCAAGATTCACACACGCGGATAGATACAGACACCGCTTTTACCTGGTAAGAAATGGGTTGCCCGTGTTTCTTCTTTGGGGGGTGAGAATCTTGATGATGCTGCATCCGCAATGGACGACTATCCTTCCCACACCACCCATCCATCTTCGCGTTGTCGTGTCGTTTTGTTAGGAGGTAAGAATCGTTCAGAACCCTAACCTCCTCCTCCTCCTCCTCTGTGTCTTGGGTTTGTGTCCTCTTGGACTCATGATTGGAAGCTGAGGCTGAGACTGTACCAAACCAGGATTACACAACTTACTCATGAATGTCCGTGTCCCCACACCATTACCACGTCTTAATTTAAATTATAATGAAATATTTCGCTTGTTATTGATTTAAACATGCCGCAACTGAACATCCCATCTAACCTCGGTGGATCCGCACTGCTGCCAAGAGTCAGATTTTGATGTAGTTTCGCTTGGAGATCATCGATCTGCCCAGAAGTGTCCTCACCCCCCCCCCCCCCCCCCCAACTTCAATTCGAGTAGGGAGTGATCGTTTTTTTATGTTTGTCGATTTTAGCGAATGAGAAGCCGTTGTGTAGGGATTCTATTGCGACCGAGTGATGGTTAGGAATGACAAGTTGCTTCTTTGGTCGATGCATTGCTCGTGACAAACTTATAGAATGTCGTTGGATTTTCTTAAATTCGAGATAAGGAATGTCGAGCTTAACCAGGTTAGCGGCGGCATAAGGTTCGGCTGTGCAGTTAGAAGTCCACTTTCATCTCACTCGGGGTCGAAGGATCGGCAGGTGTAATAAAGTTTCTAATATATGAGTCTCCACGAGGTGATCGCATTTGCCCTTAGAGTTTAGCATGTTGGTTCATGGACAGCTCTATGCACGTGCCACAGTGGTATTTGTTATGCAGTTAACCAGGATTACTAGGGTAACCTTAATGACAGCATTGTCAGCGCTGCCGGAACATCCGTGCTCGATGCCAACACGCAAACACATCTGCATTGACGAAGAGGTTATCATTTTACCATCCGCCGTGTAAGAACGTGTATGCATTTAGTGTTACATGACACCGATCTCAATCTCACCACTTTTGGGAAATAATCGCAGGGCGACATTGACGGGCCAAAGTTTGGTGGTGGATTTTTCAAGTCTACTCGCTCAGATACATGGGATGGAGTCACCATTTGGTGGTTTTTCATAGGGGATGCAGCAGGAAAAGATCTTCCGACAAAGTTAGTTGCCAAATCCAAACATCTGGTTATCAAAGAGCTCGTGTAATAAAATGAATTCAAAGACTGATGACACGACCGCTCACGAGATACATACGATCGGAGTGTTTTCGTTCCTTGCGAGCATGATATTTAGGACAGATACGCTCAGTTAGTATCATGCTAATATATATGCTGCTTGCTACCCACTCTCTTAGTCGAAAAAAGAGAGAGAGAGTGAGTTGGAACATAACCGGGCTCTTCCATGGGGCAAATCTGTTTTATTGAAGAAATATGGCCAGAGATCTGTTCCTTCCCTCGTCCGTGATCTCAAGTCCCCTTCAGAGAGATATAAATGCGCTGAAAAGGCGTCGAACGCCTTTGGCAGCTGACATTATGCTTATGCCAGCGGCATAGATAGGAAAGGAGGACGTTGGCGCAACGTGGCCTGTTAAATGCTCGTCCAACCACTCCAGACGCTTGTTGCGAAACTTACTCCACCCTTTCTTCTTCTTTGGCATAGACGCAGGGATATCTGCATGTACAATCGGCATTATACAAGAGTAATCATCTCGTCTGGATTTTGCCACGACTCTGCCCGGGTACAGGGAAAATCATTTAGGCAAATAAGTGACGGCAATCAAGAATGACGAGCGGAATGACCTCTCCTCGGTCAAATGATGATATACAAAGCGGTCATCAAATATCCAAATCAGATGCCGGCCGGCGTGCTGTGGACAAAGGCAGCTCTTTACCTTCCTCCATGTGGATGGAGTTGTGATGCACCTCGGCCCGAAAACTTAGAAATATAACTACAAATGGGGAACAAGAAACAGCTCAGCGCAGTCATTGAACAATTGATGACAAGAGAGAAAACAACGAGAGGGCGCTTTGTTCAAAGACTGTGAAGAGGACTTAAACATCTTAATTCAAAGATGTTGCTTTTCAATGCTGAGTGCTCTGTGAGTTGTTTTCAACAGGCCCAGGAAGTCAGAAGAAGTTGCAGCTCACAAAAATGTTCAAGTTTAATGATTTAAGACCATCAAGAAGCAAAACGATCTAAATGGTTATTAGAGATATATGAGCAGTTATTCCTCAGCCATTCAAATCCATTTCTTTTTCCTCCTTTCGTCGGTATGGCTCAAGGATGACAAAGTTTAACTAGAGACAATACTTAGAAAAACCAGAATCAGTTCTTGATTCAGATGGCACTTCATATTAGACAAGATTAAGATTTGTTTTGGGTCAAAATAATCGCGGAAGGTGTGTACCAAATCTGCAGGAGCCTTAAATGTCATGTCATCACCCCATTCACCAGTCCTGTTGTCAAACATGAATCGGAATTATATTTCAGAGTTTAGATTGAGAAAAAGGCATAACTAAACAAATAGATCAGGACTTGGCCATCTTCTCCAAATAGTCGTCGAATGCCATGGGAACGTATCCCTCATATATGTCTCGGCATAACTTCAGCTGATAGCTCAAATCATAGGAGACATAAGGATTTCATCTTATCTTGAAGCTTTTCAACATATGGGTGGGAATCAAATGATTGGATGACAAAAGAAATGTCCAACCTGTTCCATGATTTATTGTCTGATGAATTCATGGTGCTCATGGGTATGATAAATCTGGTCTGAAAGTGCCCGAAACTACCAAATTCAATCAATTCATCAGATATGACATCTAACAGAGGTGAACAACAGGAAGACAATTCATCAATGTCGATTTCACCAAAGGAAGCCCAATTCAGAACACTGGGAATATTGCCGCACAGTTTGTGCAAAATACAATAGCAAACTTATAGAACCAAAAGCATGTATACATGGACACACACCTGGCAATTTCCATCTAGCCATAAAGCTGCAATCTACATGTCACGAGTGAAAAGCAACACAGTAACTATCAAGGACAAAGTAGAAAATTATGTACATTGTAGAGTGCAAATAATCAAAGCCAGTGAAAGAGCACCTCTCAAGTAGCCTCTGATGGTCTAAAGTGGCTTCATCGACAGGCGGGATCTCACCATTAGGTTTAGGGGTGTGCTGGATGCGAGAAAATCGGCACAAAAGCTCAGAGTAAGAAATCCGATATCAAAATTCCACAGGGAACATAACTCCAGAGTAATTTGAAATAACACTGTCTACTCTCAATTCTAAGCTTTAAAGAACCAATAATCAGATAATTGATAAACACTGCAAAGAGAAACCCCACAAAATTCAAATTACTAACACCAATGCAAAAAGGAACCTATTGGAAACACAAATCATCTGATTCAACCTCTTCCCAACCTCCTCATCAAAGACATAATCATATGGAATCTTCCAGGTACACGGCCATAAGCTTCTTCACCGGGACTGGAGCATGAACTGGAATGAGATATTGTTTACACAGTAAAGCCATTTTGGGCTTCAATGATGACAAGGCCCATCATTGTGATGGTAGATGCAGTCAAAGGAGCACTCAATCGAAGTTCAAAGACGTCGAAGCAGGACATGTTGAAGTATGGACGAGGCGAAGTTCGAACGAGACCTCGTCGAAGGAAGTACCACTCAAAGGAAGAGTCTCAGTTGAGGTTCCAAGACTAGCCAATTTTCGATGGGAATTTCATCAGGACTTGGTCGAAGTAGATATTGTGCAGTTAGTGTAATAAAACATGTGTAAAACATGTATAGCAGTTGTGCTATCAGTTACGTTAGTGGTTATTGTCCAGATATGAACAAATGTTAGTATTAATGCTGTTAATCATTAGTAATAAACACATAACAATCATTCAAAGACCCCGAATGGCTGCTTGTTTTTCTCTTTGTACTATGTTTTTCCATAAATGGGAGTAAGTTTTCATACTCATGTGCTTTTGTTCTTGTTCTTCACATTATTATCTGTTTGAAAGTCATGGCGACCACATTTCTTTAACTCTACGTTACTCCCCGTTATATCTCGACGTGTTTCGGCCGCAAATAGACATATGCTCTGCTTCCTCCTGTCCTGGATGGCATAAACAATTTAAGGAAGAGACCACATGAATCGGTGTAGAAACAGAAGAGTAATTAATTTTGATTACTTTCTTCCACGTGTACAAGAACCACAGCCTCCAAGACCAGGTCTCGGGAAAAGGTTGCAGATGTTCTGACCCTTCATCAGCAGAATCAGTTGTCTCTACAACAGCTAGCTGGGATAATTCCTCTTGAAGAGCTTGGGCTATGAGTTCGTTACTCTCGATATCTCCACAGTCCATCGTATAACCATTTTGCACAATATAATGGCCCCCATAAAAATCTACATTATCTGGTGTTATGGGATTACAATATCCGCAATCAGTGCATGGATCTCCCTCAAAAAGCTGGAGACCCCAACGCACAACTTCAAAATCTTGTTGTATGCAGTCATGCCCGCCATAATCTTTAGAGCTACGACCCAAGTTTTCCTCAGACAAGCTGTAAATTACTCAGGGAGTTCATTTGCTGGTGGCAGATCATCGGCCAAAGAATAGCTGATGCCCCACATGTCCTTTCAAGTGAACAAAGGAATGCGTTCATTTCAGTCATGGGTTTATCCTCCCCTGAGAACATCACCAAACAAGATAACAAAGATTCAGCATACCACAATGTCCAAGTGACACAGGGGACGCTGAGATCAGGTGACTATCAGTGACCCAAAGAAACGCTTGCGGCAAGGTTGAAATTCAACGTTACAGGGAATCCAGAAAATACTATGCACCACTACGCATCACGCCTACTTCATAAAGTAATTCATTACAAATGACACCGTATCACGCTCATATTGTAATTTTTCAAAAGCAGCAAGGACCCAAAAAATTAACATCACTTAGCTATGAAAGATCTGCATTCCCTGGAGTTCAAATCCAAAGCACACAGCCAGCCAAGAAGTCCAAAACGACAACAGCTGAAACCTCAGATAGTAACGTTTCCAAGAACGAAATAAAAAGACTAAAAAGAAATGGGAAACATCACAGGGTTATCAAACACGCAAGAACAGGGTTAGAAGGTGGAGAATGGAATCTGCGGACAACTAAATCGTTAACATGTCCGACACCTTCCCGATCTAATCCATCCTTGTCCACCAACATCATTCACACTCAACGAAGGCAAGAAAGAACAAGAAAAGAAAACAAGTGGACAAAGGATGATCCGAATCCGATTCAAAATGAACAGGCAACGACCAAACAGAATGATGATCGATCGGGGGAGAGGAAGAGAAGAAGATCGGTCACTACTCATTTTTCCGGTATCTGGCTGGATATGTATATAAATATGTTGTTATCAATCGCTGAGGTCGAGCTGGAGACGCCGCGCGAATGCGGAGTATATGGAGGTGACGATGATGACGGGGGAGGGGGTTGGGAAACAAACGCGGAAGGATGAGACGGAGACAGGAGGACGTTAGTTGATGGGGAGAGCATTCTTTGGCTTTCTTGTTTCTGCACTGCAGCCTTTTTAGCCCTTTCTACATTCTCTCTCCGTCTCGCAGCCTCAAAGTATTCCCCGTCTCTCGGGGTGTTGGGGGGTGGGGGGGGTGGTCCAATTGCCGAGGACCAATAATACGACGCCACGTATGAACTTTCCCCATCCCACGGATCCGCAAACCCCACCCCGCCTCTGCCTCCAATTATTTCTGCATCCCGCAACACCTGTTTCGAGTAAAAAATAAACAATAAATGACTCGGTTTATTTTCATCCGGATTTCTCGAGAGACGCAAGTTCATGATTGTTTTCCGCCAAAAACCATCAATTCATACTGTCATGTCACCCGACACAGGTCGCAACCAGGATAGCCATGGGGCCTTCCAGCCCAGCCGCAGCAGGTGACCCACCGCAGACCAGGCCATTGTTGGAACAAGATAGGCCCGCTTCACGTGTCATGTTGGCCTATGCATGGCTGTAGAGGCGTCGGAAGATGGAGAAGAGAAGGTCTTATCTCCAAATTGCATCTCCCATGAACTTCAGGGCAGGGACACCCCTTATCTCTGCATCAAACAGTGGTGCCTCGATCATACTTAGACCAGAAAGGTGTTGAGATTTCTTAATCAATTCCAGGGCTCGCATTTGATCCTGCCAAAATTCGGAACCCGATTAAGACATCTACCTTCACAAGTCTCGGTCAGAGGAATTTCGCAACAGGAGCTTTCACCAAAATTTACAGAAAAAAGTACTGTGTGCAAGTTCCAGATTCTTGTTGTCCAGCCACTCCATCAACAAATTTAAGTAAAAAGCTCAACGAGTGACAAAAATCATCAACAAACCTACTGAGGAAATCAACAACACCCCAAGGAGACAAATATCTTGTTTAATTTTTCAAGGAAATGTCCCTAAAAATGAAATGCTTCCCAGGAGCACCAAATCATAGAAATATTAAAGATTTTCAGTCTAAGGATCGCTAATAATATTACTTTTAAAGTTAGATTTGGCTTCTTATGCTACCAAAAAAAAAAAAAAAAATTGGCATCTTATAGAAAATAGAAGAAACGGCCGCATCATCACGAACAAGTGTGTGGATTTACCTTTCTTTTCATGGCACAGAATTTGCAGTCTGTCGCGGATGAAGGAAGAAGCTGGTTGACGATCAACCTTCGGACAGGAACACACTCTTTTTGCAAGGATGCACATAATCTTGAGGACTCACTCACTGCCATGACCTATAGACCATATTTTCTGTGAGCCGCCAAAACAACTTCAAAGGATTAAAGCAGTTACAGAGATTTTTCCTCCTAAATTAACTTTGTAATCCATGAAGAAGCTTTTCTACAGAGGAAACCACCCAATGCTGACAATATTTGACTATACGGGTATGAGGCCCTGCAGTAGTAGAATGCTTAACCGTGGATGTTCTACAATCATACAGGATCGAATCACTTTGAGAAATAGACTGGCTTAGATCAGTCACTCTCCATACCACACAGTCAAAACTTCATGTAGCAGGGCTGGGATCTATTTCCAGGCCGGGCGGGAGGTGATGGCCAAGCTACACCTCTGTTTCATATAGCAGCGAAGAAATCATATCCCCTCTGTATTTCAATTACACTTTGGCAATAGAAGGGTCTTCTTACCGTCGGAATTGTGACGATAATGAACTCCATGGCATCTGGATCACGGAAAAGGTCTCGTACTTTTCTCATTTTATCCCTCATCTGTTCCAGTCTGTCTGGCTGCAATGGAATCAAATGATGCGTCAGTACAGGGAAAGGATAAAAAAATGCAGAGTAATATCATATCCATTTACTCTTACAGCATCCTGAGGAGCTTCTTGCCCAAAGACAGACTTGATTGCTGCAGTTGCGGAAGCCAGCTTCTTCTTTACCTAAAATCAATACACGCTCTCCTGGTTAAGGTAAAGAATTTAGACAAAAATAAAGATACCCAATTTTAACAAAATAGAAACATCTCTATTAGCCAGGATTGCCATGTCCAGGTCAGTTCTTGCTTCAATGAGCTAGAAGGACTGAGACATCTGTGTTCATCTGTGTTCTGTTTTCAAGGTTGGAACCATCAAGCTACTCAGCCAACAAAGCCGCAGGATAAATATCAGTATGGCTGGGCCCGAGAGAAACCGATGAACTTTTCAGGGGTAATCATCTTCTATTTTCTCAACTTTGGCTAATATAAATATACTATTAGAAGATGTCCTTTCCTATGCTTAGATCTTTGTATTAGGCCACCACCATGTTTTTGTTTCTCCATTTATTATATATTTATCATATAAATTGAATTTTACAAGGAAGTGCAGCAGATGGCAATACATACTGGTTGTGATAAGTTGAATAATGGGATAAATACCTACAAGAAGCCTACCAGGTACCTAACCACAATGCAAACAATAGATATAGTTCTTGATACATGCCTTCATCATTTTCCCCAAAGATCCATCCAAAAAGTCTGGTAATGATAGAAGTCGAAGAGTGTGTCCCTGTTCATCAACCATTGCGAATAATTAACAGACCAGGTTTGATATAGAAAATGCAATGGAACATTTATCATATAGCCATCCACTTTCGCTCACAGTGGGTGCCGTGTCAAAGACTATACGTGAGAACATACTGTATTCTGGCATTTCAAGAATCTGCATGACCTGGTAAAGAAAAACCAGCATTCGCAAATTCAGCCTACTATCAAGGAAGAAGAACCAAGGAGTAGTAAAAGCTGATGCAAATAGAAACAAATAATTTTCACCTTATATTATTTGAGTAGTAGTAAAAGATACAGACCTTGGAAATTGATATGGCTTCATCCAGTCCCGGCGGAGGGCTGTCCAACAATTCATCTAGCTTAAGGTCCCCCAACTATAAAAAGAATTTAAAACACTATCAGAAACATTCGCCAGCCAACTTCTAATAACTTGGCCTCAAACACACAGGCACAAAGATATAGAAAGCAGGAAATGATTCAACCTGGTCGAACATTGGCCCTAGCCCCATACTATCCATCACATCTTTAATACCACCGCTGCCACTTTTCATGCTCCCTTCTCGAAGCTCTTCCCTGGTTTTCTCCGGATTTATCTGCAAAAGCTTCCGTCAATTGCTAGCACTACCCAAAGTTTTCGCCAAAATGATCCATTTATGAAATCGTTAGCCTAATTAAGCACCTCCAACGCATGTAGGGGCGAGTCAGTTCCTTGGACCGGGACCAGTACTCCTCCCGTCAAATCCTAAGAGTCCGTAACGACAGAAAATCAAATTACTTGGTAGAAATACAAATGCTTAGTATCCTCGCCAAACTAATAGAATGAAATATTGCACGCAGCCTACTTGATCAAATGAGTCGCTGAGCGAGTGAGCAGGGTCAGTGGAAACGACAATGGTAGGGTGACCGTTGTTGGCCAGTTTAACAGAGAGAGAAGCCGCGCAGCTCGTCTTGCCGACGCCGCCTTTACCCCCGACCATGAAGTACTTCCGGTCACCCCCCGTGGTCATCTGGTTGAAGGCGCCCGCTGTGAGCGAAGACGTGTTCAGACAACGCCGGCCCACAGTAAAGGGCGCCGCCGCGAGTTGGCGGAAGATGGTTCTATTCGTCCGGCGGAGGAGCACCGCCGCCATAACGTCGACGAAGGTTCAGCGGCGGAGGTCTTGGGTTGGCGCGAGGGTTTTGAGTTTAACTCCGTTGTACGAGGCGTGGGAAGCCGCGTCCCCAAAATATGGGCCTGTCCATAACGGGCCGAGGGGGAACGGTGAAATATCGTTTCTTAACGGCGTCGAGTGTCTGCGTTGACCGACGGCCCCGGAAATGACAGCGCTAAAAATAAGCGTCGGACTCCACGCGCCTCATCAATTCCTTATGGAAGAACCGTTTCGAGTCCGTCAAAAGAAAAAGAATAATTCCGCCTCCTTTTTCTATGTTTGTTTTTGTTTTTATTTATTTCGGCAAGCTATCTTTTCTTTCCCTCTCTTCCAACTCCCCGCCCCCACTCCGCTGCAGAGGCTCTACCGCTTCCGCCCGTTCGTCCGTCTTTCCCTTCTTAATGCAACCCTTAATCGCTTTCCCCGGACCTTTTTGGGAGTTTACGTTTTCTGGGTCTGCTTAAAAATCCCTCTTTTGTTTTACTCCCCTGCTGGCTGAAAGTTTTCAGGCTGTTGTGTTTTACCTGGGTATGGTATTGGTTGAGGGGATGGCGTAGTTGTTGATGGGATTTGGGGGAGTGTTGGCTGACTCTGGGTGGTTGGCATTTTGGGCTATTTCTTGGATATTTGAGGTATTTAGTGTTGATTCTCTAGTGTGTTGGGCTTGATTGGCGTTTTCCTTTGGTGGTGGTATTGTACTGATGCAGAGCTAGTCTGTTGTTGGGTTTTGGCGTCTTTCTTGTGCTATTTGTTGTGTATAGTCCGTGCATGGTGAGTTTGGCTTGTGGTGATGGTACGGAGTTGCATGCAAGGGATTGCAAATGTTGTGGATGATGTGCTGCTTGAAAGAGTACTTGTTCTTGAAATCTTGTGGGTCTCAGCGATTGGTAGACGAGGGAATATTCAGATAGCAGTAAATATGGAGTGATCGCCATTTGCTGATCTTGAATGTGCTAAGACTGGTGCAATAATGAGTTCGTATGAGTCCTGATATACCTGGTCATTGGAGGGCATTTTCTGTGATTTACTTGGATCCATGGTATCAAAACGTTGTTGAATTTATTATAAAAAAACAGAGAACTTGATTGCCTTGAAAATATCGGCGATTATCCCCTTTCGTGGTTTGACTGAAATTCTAACTGAGTGGTGAAGTGGAGTTTCATGCCATTTTGCGGCTTCCACTTGTTCGTGCTTTGCCCAAAATCAGAATGCCTTGAGTGTGCCTGGAAATTGCTTGATTATGAAGAATCATTTCAAGGCCACTCCAATTGAACCCCGAAACCTCTTATGGGAATGTAAGAAATTAAATGAAATGGAACAAAAAAATTCCATTGGAATCCATTCCGTCTGGGAATGACAGAGAATAGATTTCAGTGAAGTTTTCCAATTCCATTCCGTGAACTAAACACAACCTTAAATGGTCTACTAGGTGTTAACCTGAAACTTATTAGACTTTGCATGCTTCTGGCTTGCCGTCAACTTTTAGTCTCTGGCTAATGGTGATGACTGATTATCTTCTGCCCTTCTTATGACTTGTGCCTTTAGTTTCTCTTGGTGGCAAATGATGGAAATAGTAGAAGATAAAAGAGATGCCACTTTTTTATGACTAGAGTAGTTTTAACTGTTTAATGTTTAGTTGTTATTATTTATTGGCCTCTTGAACGTATACAATGCGTGAATGAATGTGCTAAAGAACTTCCTCTCTTATTGCCTCCCATAAAAGTTCTTCTCCCGGGTTTAGATAGGTTGGCATGTTGCTTGTCCTCTTTCTATAGTGTTAGTTATTTTAATCTTGATGACCTTGGTAATTGGCTATGTAGTCCCTTTTACCCCCCTGGAAATTTGCCGTTGTTCTGTGTTTGCATATCTTTTTTTTCTCTGTGGTTTCAAGATTTGCTACTTGGAGAACTATTGTAAGTTTCCATTTCCTTTCATCTTAGGTAGCATGCTCGATATTGTGGCACCAAGAACATGTCGAATGCTGCAGTAAAGGACGTCACTCTCAATATGGATGAAAATGACAATATATTCAGATCTTGTCTTGAGGTGAGTCATCCTTTATCTCTTTAATTAGGGAAGTCATAAAGGACATGTCATAGGCCCACCGTTCAAAGAGTCTTTGCATTTTTTATTTGTGCAATAAACGGAAGTCCTTATTCCTTCTTTATGGTTTAGCAGGCTATGAAAGAAAGCGTGATTACAAGTAATAGTATGTTACTAAGAATATATTATTCATTTAATATTCTGTGTTTAAGCATGCTTAGACTTTTTAGGAATATTTTCTGACTCTGTTCCCTTCTGTGGCTGGTCATCGTCTACTTTATGAAGGCCGATCGACATGTATCATTTCTGACCGCTTTCGAAGAAGAAGAAGTTGTAGGCCAGCATCCGTTTCTAGGAACTGCTTGTAGCAGAGATTTAGCCAGTGGCCATCTTGCCTTTGGGACATATGAATTGCCAAATTGCTTTGGTGTTGAAAACTTCTCGTCAGGTTTTGAGTACGAGGAAATGACATTAGATCAGGGTATGTCTAATTCATTCTGGTTTGGTACGTTGTGATGGCTATATAAACTAATGTTCCTCAAGGGAATGATGAGTTTACCCCGCATTACTTCCACCTGAGGTTGAATAACTATTTAGGAGTTTCTATGCTTTGGTTGGTATTTATTTTTTACCATCTGACTTAGTTCTCTTGATTGTTAAATTCAGATGCAGGCGATTCTACAATTGTTGCAGACACAAAGGCAAAGACAGAAGTATGTCCATTGCGAAGTCAGACTTTTTTTCCTTCCCTTTCGGCTCCACAGTGCAAATGTCAATTTCTTTATCAACTAATAATATTCTAGCCGGTATGTTTGTTGGTTTTCCATCCGAGTAACTGCCGCTAGTCACAAAAATGGTATTTTTTTGGGTCTCATAGCAAGTCTATAAGGCTTTTGCTAGGCTATGTGGCTTATTGATACTGGATGTGAAGTTATTATCATCTCTTTTGATTCCATTTTAGATAATTGATGAGGTTCTACAAGGAACTGATGGGAGGACAGAGCATGTTGAAGGAAGTGCTGCATGTCTGTCAGGAAAGTGCGGTATGCATCTTTGTTGTTGACCTTGATTGGAGGTTTGATTCTTCCATAACTACTATTACCTTCTATCATTTAGATAATGAAGTCGTCAACGAGGCTGTGGGAATTGATAATGGTCCATGTGTTGACTCTTTTGTTGGGCAAACTTCTAGTCCACAGAGTGAATCAACTGAAGGAAGAGATTGCATCGCCGTTGAACAGTATATGCATCCGGAGAGTTGCACATTAACCGAATATGGGGATGGCCGCGAGTTCTCTCAGTTAGACCAAATGACTGTTCGTAAACTACAAGATGCCTTTAAAAAAATGTTTGGACGAGAAACAAAAATTAGAGACAAGCAGTGGTTGAAGCGGAGGATTTTATTTGGTATTCAAAACAGTGGCGAGGTGCACAAACCTTCAAATTCTGAGGTTTTAGGTGCTTCTTTTGATGAGAATGATGGCAAAAGCCTATCTGGGTCTGCTGCGGTATCTTCTGTGATATCACCTTGCCCGCTGAAACCAGTGCCCGACCACGAAGCCGAGTTGTTCGAAGAAATGAAGCAGAGTATTTCCAATCCATCAGCGAACTCCTCTCCTGGTGGTGGTGAATCTTGCATCAGTTTGCAATGCAAAGAGGAAAGGGATTCAGATCTTGTGAAAGTGAAGAGAGTACATAAGCCCCCAAGAAGATACATTGAAGAGACCATTGAGGTGAAACCGCAAAGGACTCCTAAAAAACCCGGCCTACCATGTAAAAGACCACGAGAAAAGTTAGTGGATGAGAAGATTCTCAAGCCACAAGAAGAAAAGGTGGACGGGAATCCCCAATCCTTGCATCAGTCTGGATCATTCGATGGTTGTATTCAGGTTCCATTTGGGTTACCAGTGGAAGACGAAAACGTCCTAGAAACCCCACCGATTAAGGTAAAACCTTTTTACCTAATGCATGAATATTCTGTCTGGCCTTTGTACTGAATTATATAATGGTGCATTTGCTGCTGTAGGCTAGGATTTCAGAGGATTTGAGTTGCTACCTTCTTCTTCATGTCTTTAAGTGAGTTGGCTTAGGTTTGAGGTTTTATATCTTGGGGGAGGAAGTTCTTTCTTGAGTAAAAGGATTATGAAACCAGTGACAGTTAATCAATGGGGGCCCCTTCTTTGTTGCTAGATAGAGTTCTGCCGCATTAGATTGTGCTCCTCGACTTTTTTCAGATTCTTACGACTGTACCTTACTAGTAATCCAGTGTTTTTGTTTTTTGGTTGTTATCCCCAGGTCTCCAACATTGCTCCAAAGGTTCATCGTCCTACAGTCTCTGCCATGAGACGCCAACCGGCGGCTCCTCCAGGGAAATTGCAGATCATTTCTAAAAGTTCTCCGCCGAAGTTGCATGTTATTATTCCCAAAGAACCACAGGCTACTAGAAGTCCCATGCGGAATGTCAGACGGCAAAGAAAGCATCACGATGTTATTATTCCCAAGGAAGTACCAATAAATACAAGTCCCATTCAGAAGGGCACTCGGCGGAGGAAGCATCACATTTCATGGACTCTTTCTGAGGTCATGAGGTTAATTGAAGGAGTTTCTCATCTGGGAGTCGGAAGGTGGTCTAAGATCAAGCGGCTTCTATTTGCAACATCCAAACATCGCACTTCCGTCGACTTGAAGGTGAGCCTGAATGTTTCTTTAGAATGAAAAAGCTGCGACTAGGTGCTCCTTTCATCTCCCACGCGTTGTGTTGTCCATGAGTTTGCAGGATAAATGGCGAAATCTGGTCAAGGCTAGTGCTCACCTGCGCAGGAAGAAGAAGGTCTGCAAATACATCGCAGGATTACGGACCTCACTCGGGTCCCAATGCCTTAGACTGACGTTTTCAGATGATTTATTTGTCTGCAGGGTATGCAGGCGCGAAAGCCATTAACGCACCAGGCGCCAGAATCCGTTCTGCGTCGAGTCCAGGAACTGGCGGATTATCGTGGATTATCGTGAATGACCTAGCGCAAAAAAAGCTGGATCTGTTGGGTCTGAAGGGGTGGGGGGGATTCCTACTAGGGAAGTCAGTTAATTAATTAGTATCAAAGGGTTGACATTTGTTGGGGAGTTTACTCTGGTGATCTGCTAAGGATAATGTATGTTTATATTAAAAAAGAAGGATACTAATGGCCTTGATGGCTGCCATATCGCCAAGGCCATGGCATGACTTAGAGGTCGAGGCATGAAAGCAGAACCATCCATTACTGACTGGTTCAGCCAAGAAACCATAAATTGGAGTGGGAATGGAGATGAGTCAGTGACTTAAATGGCGACCAACAGAAGAGGGTGGGTAGTAGGGCCTTGTTAGTACGAGAGAGAGCATCGTTCTGTCCCTTTTCTTGCAACTGGGCCTGACTGGAGCAACAAAACTACAACTCTGGGAAATGAAACATAACTGAAGTAAAATTTATGGAGCAATTCCAAATATCTGAGTTTTAGGAGATATAAAAAAAGAAAGAAACGGGAGGACACAGCAGGAAGCAAAGCAAAGCAAAGCAAAGGGCAAGAAAAAAAGCTTGTAAGGACGTGAACAGGGGAACCTCTGGGAATTGGGTAAAATAGTAAAAAGTTGGACTTGTCTGTCATCTGCGTATATTGGGGGAGAGGGGTGGTTTTAGGGTTTCAGATTCGAGGTGGGAAAAAGTTTCACTGTGAAAAGGGACAGGCTGACCTCATCACACCCTTTGTTTTTTTTACCCTGACAAAAATTTAATAGGGGAATGGGGGAGGTGAAGGCCGAGGCCTGTTGTAAAGCAGTGCGGACTGTAGCTATTAAATTAACCCCAAAACCAGAAAAAAAAAGAAAAGAAAAGTGAAGTAAAAGATTGCAGGAGGAAACAGTGGATGATGCCGATGGGTTTAGGGATTGTTCTTTTTGCCGTGTTTTTTGCTTCTTACATATAAAGAAAAATCCACCATGGACCACAGACCAACCCCCCCCCCCCCCCCAACATTTCTTCCTTTCATGCCACTCTATTCATTTTTATGATGAATATGATATGTTGGATAACAGACTAAAAAGAAGACAGCAAAGTGTTTTTTTTTTAGTTGTAGTAGTAGTACTATTATTGCCCCCACGAGATGTCTACATATCACATTAGAGTTGAGAGAGTGAGAAAAGATGGAGAGGTTCTCTGGATCCGTAGATAAAACAAAAGGGAAAAAGGAGATGTCAGTCCCAAATTTATTGACACAATTAAAGATGGGAGACGAGGGCAGAAATGGGACAAATCGAATCTCAGTGAGTGGGGGTGGGGGGGGGGGGGGGAGTGAAAAGGAGAGGAAGATGGGTTAGAAGAGGTGGAGTCTGAGTGTGAGTCCCGGGAGTCCTGAGTCCTCCCTGCATTCTGTGGAGCTACTGATGAGGTAAGGCTTGGATTGGATTCGTAGTTGTACGAGTTATTGTTATTTCCAGAGTTGTGGTGGTGGGGGTGGGGGAGAGTGGGTTGTGTTTATGTGGTAATAACTGAGACTGGGAGTTCACCTGTTTTCCAAAGAGGTGGTGGAGGTGGAGGTGGAGGTGGTAGATGGATGAGACTCACATGCATTCATTCTTTAGCAGAAACAACGAACAGTACTCTTCCCCCTTGGCCTTCCTTCTTCTTTCTTTGTATAAAAATTATGAGCATGGGATGATATTTCTGTACTGTTTATTGGAAAATGGTAATGTTTTTTCTTTCTGGTTTTGCTCAAAATCAACACCAAAAGATCCGGCGGTTGCCCCCAATTCCCTCCCTTTCTTTCTTCGCGGGCTTAAAAATTTCACTACATCTACTACTTCTACAACTTCTACTACTAATAATAATAATCTTCTGATTTTGATTTGACCCTCCATTCCTTCAAACACGCAGGACGAAACCAACATAAATTGAAATGCAGCATTTAATATATATGTTCGTTCCCCCAGGCCCCTCCTCCGTTCCTTATCTCCTCTTTTTTTTTTTATGGTTTCCCTGTCGAAACATCGGATGGTGTTCCTTTGTCCCTTTCTTCCCGTTTCGTCGTCAGTCAGTCTGGAATTATATTATATTTTCATCTCGTTAGGTCTCTCGCTCAAGAGTGTAGGTTTTAGTTTTGGGAGGGAAAGAAAATAACGGGGATTTTTGTTTAGAATTAGGAGGATTTGTATGGATTCCTCTTCCGACCTGTGTTTCCCTTTCCCAGAAGGGGGTAAAGGACGTACCATAATATTTCCTTCTTTTAGGTTTAGCAAGAAATGGTTTTTCCTTAAACAAACAAAGTCTTAGTATTAAATTTTTCCGGTTTGATCACGAACTCGATTGTTATCACGACAGCCGAGACGAAACTGGACAACAACGAAAGGGTTTGTAGTAATATCATGTGATTAATCTAATCATTTGATCTATGCGGGAGAAGATTCTTTGTCCAAATTCTCCGTTCCGTCGTCTGCTTAGGGAAAGTGCTGTGTTCTCTCTCTCTCTCTTTCTCTCTTTATTATTATTATTATTATCTGAAGCTCCGAGACACTCCGTCATCATCATCATCTTGTCATTTCCTTCGTCATCGTTCCCCTTCCCATTCCCATCCCTATGCCTACGTCCTTCCTCATTTTCGTTTAAGAAGAAAAAGGAGGAGAGAAACTCCCGAGATCCTAAAATATGACGACGAAGGTGTGCTCCTCCCCCTCGCGAGTGGTCTTTGTTTCTCTCTTCCTCAGCTGGAAGTGCGGCTGTTTGCCTTCTGTTCCGTCTTTTCTCTTTCATTGTTTTTCTTTTTTTGGATCGATCCCGTGGACGAACTTGCGAGGTCGTGTTATAAGGGATGGGCGTCGATCCTTGTCGGTGTTTCACCCTCGTTCTTTTCTGGTTCGTCTTTTTCTTTGGGGAGGGATTAGGGTTTCTGTAGTGAGTGACAGCTGCTGCTGTAAGAAATGTCCGAACTCGTTTTTTGCTCATCTTTGTCGGCCGGGCTTTAACTTAACACTTCTGTTCTCATCTTACTTCACTGCCGGATCTTTGATAACCTAGTAATGTTACCGAGGTTGTTGTCCAGTTGTAGGATGATAGATATCATTCCGGAATGTTTCTTTTTTTTTTTTTCTAAATTTTGTTTTGGTATTTTTCGTTTTACTTTTTTAACCGAGCAGCCTTGTTCGTCTTCATGGATGTTTCCTCTCCGGCTATCGTGTTAGTGATTGTTGACCCCCTTGGATAGCAGGAATTGTGGTTGATCTGGTGTTGATGGATTAGAAGATCGATCTCCCTTTGGATGGACCCTATTTGGCAGAAGACCGACCCCCACGTAGCTCAACAATGCCGGCGTGAGAGGTTGAGGGCCTCCCACAACGTCGGGGAGTTTCTTGGCCGCTTGGATTCAGCTTCCAGGTCTCCTCGACTGAACCCGGAGTCTGCGGAGTCTCACTGTTACCAGAATATCCACTTGCTTCTTCACCAGGCTGCCTTTTCTTCAGAGACCATGAACTTAGCGAGAGAGTGTAATGGTTCCTCGTCTTCGGTAGGTCTAGGCGGTTCCTTCGAGGCAAGGGCTGGAAATGCTTCGCAGATGAGTCTGCCACGGCTCAGCATTACATCCCAGATTGCCATGCAAAACTTGGATTGGGTTAGTTATGGCTCGGCAGGAATGATGACGAATGGTTCCGCTGAAGGCCACATCCCGGGTTCGGATTTATCTGCCAATCCTGAAGACCTTGATTGCTTGGACGAGGCGGGAGGTAACTTTAGGAAGAATGACCGTACTTATCATTGTGGGCAATCGTCATTGACTAACCACTCCAGTGAAATCTCTAGCCAAGATAGCCCAAACTGTCATGGAGAATCAAATGCGCTGGTGGGATTCTTATTGTCCGCCACCGGAAGTCATGGAGGATCAAATGGGACTTCCCTGGCCCTGGAGAAGACCAAGGACACGGGACATTGCTCATGGCATCCTGAGGTCGCAGGAAATGAGCTTGCTCTTCTTCCCGCATATCCTGAAGTTCATGTTAATCCTGGAACGCGAGTCGATTCCAGCGTTTGGTATGGTGAGGCATCCAAGTCTGACCACACCACAATCGGAAAGGAGGTCGTGGCAGGAATGAACTGTGGAGAAACGAGGAACACATCTCTTACTCTATCCTCTAGCCCGTCCATTGGGATGGTCATAGACATGTCAGGAAAGGGTATTCAAGAGGTAACTGGTATATCTTCAGCCGCCCCATGTAACTCGGGTCCTCTCGGGCCTTTCACTGGATACGCCAGCATTTTGAAGAGTTCAAAGTTTTTGAAACCTGCTCAGCTGCTGTTGCATGAGATTTGTGGAATTCCAGATACATTTACGATCCAAGCGAGATGTCTGCTGGAGGGGTGCTCCGAAGATGTTGGTTTTGGTGGTGCCTCCGGCATTGGTAGCCTAAGCGGCAGCTGTTCTTCTGGTTCCCTTCAGCCCGAATACCAACAGATGAAGGCAAAGCTCTTGCACATGCAGGTGGAGGTTGGTTCGCTTTTCCTTTGCCTTTTTTAAGCTGGAACTTTGGTCATGATGATGGGAGTGTACTAATGAGATGGACTCATGATTTTTCAGGTTTGCAAACGGTATCGCCAGTATCATCAGCAGATGCACTTGGTATTCTCGTCTTTCCAAACTGTCGCCGGCCTCAGTTCTGCCACTCCCTGCATTAGCTTTGCCCTCGAGACAATCTTGAGGAACTTTGACTTCCTCAAGAATGCTATCCTCTATCAGCTCAGGCACTTGAAGAAGTGCTTTGGGGAGGAATCACCTTTCCCTTCAATCGGCCCCGCGACCAATAGAGGAGATCCAAGACGTTCTAAGATGAAGTGCATAAATCCGAGCTTTCCGAAACACAAGCACTCTACCATCGGCAAGGAACGATTTGATGCCCAGCGCGTCCTCAGGGCGCAAAGAGGATTGCCTGAGCATGCTGTGGCAATCCTGAGGGCTTGGCTTTTCGAGCATTTCCTTCACCCGTAAGTCCATTGGCACGGTCGCTTGCTTTCACGTTTTTGTTTTTTCATTTGGAGCTCACATAATCCTCTCTTTATTCGCATGAAGTTATCCGACCGATGCTGACAAGCATATCTTGGCTCGCCAGACGGGTTTATCAAGGAACCAGGTATCCCATTGACACATCTATACTTATCCAGGATGGATCAGTATCTGATATCTCTCGATAGGAAGTCCACTATGACGATTATGACGGCTTATTTTCTTTTCCGTTTTCCAATTTCGTGGAGGTCTCGAATTGGTTTATCAACGCTCGCGTACGAGTCTGGAAACCCATGGTCGAAGAGATCCACATACTCGAGACCAAACAGCAAGCCGAAGCTAGCCAAACTCCCATGGGTATCACAACTCAAGGCATGGAATGTGGACTTATAACTAATATAGACTGGAATCAGGTGATTCGGCATGGTCCAAATCAGTACCCATACCAGTCCGCCAACGAGGGATCCCTGATGGAGTTCACTCCTGCACCTCGTGGTGGAGTTGACTTCAGGGAGCTGGCATCGGCGTCTCTTGCACTAGGCCTACCGCGAACTGCAGAATTCGGGCAGTATCCGCGATGATTACTGTTCTAAAGTCGAGGTCATGACCTGGGGACGACTTCCCCATGGGGGAGTGATCCAAATCGACACCTCATTTTGAGACGGTTGACATGTTAGTTTTTAAGAATTATGACTCTTGACGTAGGCAAGATGCTCTTATCTGGATATTACCTTGCTATCGATATTAATATAACATGCATCCAAAGTAGAGACAAGCAACTGGATAACAGCAGAATCAAGTAAGCATGTTGCAGCAACATTAAGTTCGGTTCAGCGGCCGTTGGGAGTGCCACTAGCGACCGAAGGCACGGTCGGTTGGAAATCTTCCCTCGGTATGTAGTGATGGTTGTCTAAAGTACCCGTGTCAGCCGACTCGAACCCCGAACCATGCCCAACATCATAAATTTCATCCTTCAGTTTCCTGCGAGGACCCTTGAACTCGATATCTGCCTTGAACTTATCCCTCGTGGCCGAGCTTGAGCCGATCAGCAGGAGGATTCCCAGAACAACGACGAAAGCCTTCATCTTCATCTGTCAATACTGCAAGAGACGAGGAAAAACCAGGCCGAACACAATCAGTGAGTCTCTCCTTAACTACAAAACTCATGAAGGAAAATCGCATGCTTACCCGGAACTCTACCATCAACAAAGGACCCGGACAGTCGAGTACAATATGCACCAGTGGATTTATAGACGGGCAAGTTGACGCGGAAGTGCTCTGTGATGGACAGTAAAGTCCACCATTATGAGGCAAAATCTAGTGGGATGCTACAAGGAAAAGAGATGATTAAAGTAGGCAAAAACATGATGAACAACAGAGAAAAGGAATTTTGTTGCACTGAATTTGGCCACTACAAATAGGAACTTCCCACCTCTTGATTTAATGGAAGATCTGTTTCATTCGCCTAGTGATGTCAATGGGAGAAAAAGATAGCATAATATGCGGGAGAATGTTTATGCAAAGTCTTGCCTGGTTTCTGCTCTGTGTAACATCACCCGACACGCCATTTCCTGAATACCTTCTAGTGATAGATTATGGCATCCATCGTTTGCTACTTTCTCTGGAGAAATCATTTTGATTACAGTAAAGCTAATTATCAAATGCAATGCTACTACCCAGTTGACACTTAAGTCTAGTATACAGTAAGCTATCTGCTCATCTAATTGAACCCGGAAGCTGTTGTTGGTAGCGGTGAAAACGAGCCGAGTTGTGACCGAGTACCTTTAGGCTCGAGCTCGGCTCGATTAGGAAAAGCACGAGCTCGAGCTCGGCTCGAACTCGATTGAGCTCAAATAATTGGAACTCGAACTCGGCTTGGTCCAATTATGGAGAGCTCGAGCTCGACTCGAAAGGCTCGAATGTAGATCGAGCCTAAGCTCGCTCGAAAGCTCGAGTTCGATTTTTAAATATACATATATTGAAGTTGATTCGAACTCGGCTCGGTTGGCTTGAAAACATATATAATAAAGTTCACTTCAAAACCATAAATCTGAAATAATAATGTTGCCAAAACATTTCAACAAAATCATACTCTATCTCTTGGTCCTTTCATGCTAACACTTTGAAGATTGTTCTTCAACTTCCTCTTTTCAATATCATAAACTTTCATACAATCTGTCTTGCCTGTAACTTTACCAATCTTTTTTCGTTTGGGTATCCCTAACTTCATCATCATATTGAATCCATCTTCATCCAAAATAGCGGCAATGAGAGCATTTAGCTTTTTTCTCTTCATTCTCCAAAATTTCTTTAAAATCATCCCAAACCGCTGAAGTTTTCTTCCTTTTATTTGCTTTGAATTTCTCATCTTCTAGTGCATCCTTCTTTGTTGTATTATCAGTTTCACCAGCTGAATTTAGTTCTATCATTTTCAATTCCCCCGATTGGATTTGAATCTCCCTCCCCAACTCGTTACTTTTGGAAATGGGGATGGGGATGGGGAGCGTACCTTGACGGAGGGGAAGACGACGGTTTTTTTCTTAGAGTTTGCTTCTACTATAAGAGTGTTGGGAGGGGGAAGGAAAAAGTTTTCTAGGGAATTTTATTAATTTTTTATTAATAAATTATTAAAATTTATTATATAATATTCGCGAGCCTTCGAGCTGTAAATATTTCGGCTCGAGCTCGGCTCGTTTCGTTAACGAGCCGGCTCGAGCTCGGTTAAAGTCGAGCTCGAACCGCTCGCGAACGCCCCGCTCGTTTTCACCCTTAGTTGTTGGTCAACTGACCCGACAGTAGTTTTGCATTAGCGCTTTTATTATCTGTCTTGTAGATATAGTTATCTGGGAACGGCATTGGATTCGCATCGCATGACCCTCTTAGAACCATACTGGATGCACCTTCTTGGGTCATTATCGAAGGAATAGCTTATCAAGTTCAAGTGGTCTATGGGAAGGCCAAGGCCTAAGAGTCTCTCGTGTTCCATACTGTATAGCGAGCATGGATTCAACTGGTATGTTATGTCCAGGAACAGGAGAGCTCAGGACCCACGATGATAGCAACAAGTCGATTAAGGCGGCCAAGAAAAAGAAAAATGAGGACGATCTGTCCAGATGATGCTTCCACTTGTGCGACAAGTGGTAGACGAACACGAGCTTCCCCTCCATCACCTTGGCGACAACGCCACGAGAACACTAGACTCAAAGACGACGATCCATGCAGCAACGTGTGACAGGATCCTGTCCGATATCCGAGCAATCCCTCTTCCAGGAAGCTGTGACTATTATGGAGTTAAACTCACTCTGACTCAAAAAAAAAAAAAAACATTCAGATCTCGGTAATCTGCAAAAGATCTAAAATTTAAGGGCCCAAAATCATGGCCCTGCCATACAACCCGGTCTGGCCATGGTAGAACAGGACCAAAGAAGTTTAGGTAAAGATCACCAGGACTCGGGCATGGCCCAGCTTCTTAATGTAGGGTGTGTGTTGACCCAGAGAAGACACTTCCTAAGTCGAGTTTTTGTAGGAAGGAAGACTTGCTCTTCCTTCTGTTTTGACTGTACAGTTAGTTACTAAGATTGGTCGAGCCGCCAGTTTGAAGAGGTCCTAATCTTAAGGAAGGGCACTCTTTTGGGAGTTTACTGGTTCAAAACGAAGAAGACACCCCGAACCAACCTCGTCTTCTGCAATGTCCCAACCTTACTTAAGATTCCTTCATTCGTTTATTTTATTCATAGTTGGAGAGTCCAGCGAATTTTGAAAGTAGAGGGCGATAGTGATCTCTTTCGAGCTGGAAGTGGTGATGGGTAACTGCTTGCCGATACTGAATCCCGCCAGGTTTTATGTTTATCGGTGGTTTTTTGCTTCTTTCGGATCGAATTATGATCCGTTTACTCGAGTTTCTCATCTTCGCTTGTTTACTTCTGAATCACCGACAGGGTGGGGGACGATTTCGAGTTTTCGAGGCATTCGGATCCGGCCGAAACCTCGTCTTCAGGTTCGAATCCCAGAAATGTTGGACACCTGGAGAGCTTTGAAGATGTCGAGGGGAAGGCGCCCGGAAGGAGGGCAGCGACCGCCTTAAAGGCAGAGGTAGTAAAGACGGTAATCTCAGGGGACTATGAGAGCAGGAAGAGGAGGAGGATACTTGATCCTCGAGGGACGACCATCCAACGGTGGAACAAGATCTTCCTCGCAGCGTGCCTGGTTTCGTTGTTTGTGGACCCTCTGTTCTTTTACCTGCAGATGGTCTGGGAGGAGCAGTGCCTCGATATTGGTGTGCCCCTTGAGGTCGCCCTCACGGCAGTTAGGTCCGTGGCGGACGTCTTTTATGTGGTACATATCATACTCCGGTTTCGCACGGCTTACGTAGCCCGGTCCTCGAGTGTGTTCGGGAGAGGAGAGCTTGTGATCGACCCGTTGAAGATTGCCAGGAGATACTTGAACAATGGATTTTGGATCGACCTGCTTGCTGCACTTCCCTTGCCACAGGTAAAACGAAAGGACACCTCCAGCTTTGCTCATCGAAGCTTTTCATTCCCGTCACTCACTCTTGGTGCCCGATATTTCTGCTTACAGGTGTTGATATGGATTATCATCCCGAACCTTGATGGCTCGATTATTACCAACACCAAGAACGCCCTTCGCCTCATAATCATTTTCCAGTACTTGCCGAGGCTGTACCTCATACTTCCCCTCTCGTCGCAAATCGTAAAGGCTGCCGGCATCGTCACAGAAACTGCTTTGGCCGCAGCCGGATACAACCTCATGCTTTATATGTTGGCAAGCCATGTGAGCATCCAGAAACACTTTATCTTCCTTCACCTAAAACATCTGTGATTTGCCGTTCAAGATCATTGCTATATCTCACTTTCAGTTTATGCGGGTTATAGGTCTTGGGAGCTTGTTGTTACCTCCTGTCTGTCGAGCGGCAGGAAGAGTGTTGGAAACAAATCTGCCATAGAGAGAATTCCACCTGCAACTACGGGTATTTCGACTGTCAAAAGGCTCATGACCCAGGAAGGATTGCCTGGTTTCAATCGAGCAACATCACCAAATTATGCCGACCGGGCAGTGGGCACTACGATTTTGGGATATACGCTGATGTGCAGACGCTAGTCTTGAAATCTTCTCCTTTCGTGAACAAGTACTTCTATTGTCTTTGGTGGGGCTTAAAGAACCTGAGGTACACGAAAAACTCTTGCTAGTCACTGGAGTTCTGATTCTCATACTGATTATGAAGAATAATCCCTAGTTTTACTGCGAAAAATTGCAGTTCCTTGGGACAAGGTCTCTCGACAAGCACGCACATCAGCGAGATCATATTCGCGATCATAATTGCTATTCTAGGCCTCGTCCTCTTTGCACTGCTCATCGGAAACATGCAGAGATATCTTCAATCCACGACTGTCCGGTTAGAGGAATGGAGGTTGAGGAAGAATGATACTGAAAGATGGATGAGTCACAGGCAACTTCCTCCAGAGCTAAGGGAGTCCGTCAGGAAGTACGATAGGTATAAGTGGGTTGCCACGAGGGGAGTCGATGAAGAAGCTATCTTGAAAGACCTCCCTATGGATCTAAGAAGAGACATAAAGAGGCACCTCTGCCTCGATTTAGTCCGTCGTGTAAGTTAGATATTTCGATGTGAAACGTTACTTGTGGTTTCGGCATACTGATTTCTAACATCATGGTTGGTCTTATCACAGGTTCATCTTTTCGATCAAATGGACAATAAGATGCTGGAGGCGATATGTGAACGATTAAAGCCGGCATTATGCGCGAAAGGCGCTTGTTTAGTACGTGAAGGGGACCCAGTTGACGAGATGCAGTTTGTAATGAGAGGGAATCTTGACTCATACACGACCGGCGGTGGCAGAACCGGATTCTTCAACACCTGCAGAATCGGCCCCGGCGATTTCTGCGGGGAGGAATTGCTGACGTGGGCTCTGGATCCCAGTCCCAGCATTGTTCTCCCATCATCTACGCGGACAGTGAAAGCGACCACGGAGGTGGAGGTGTTTTTCCTTAAAGCCGACGACCTAAAGTTCGTTGCATCACAGTTCAGGAGACTTCACAGCAAACAGCTGAGGCACAAGTTCAGGTTCTACTCCCATCATTGGCGAACATGGGCCGCATGCTTCATCCGGGCCGCCTGGCGACGTCACAGACGACAAAAGGAACTAGCCGAGCTAACGGCTAAAGAGAATCTCAATGACTACGACAGAGAATTCCCCTAGCAGGGATCTGATGATATCTCTGCAAATGTTGCCGCGCGTATGGCTTCTCCTAGAACTGGAAGGGGCTGGCCGAGGCATTCTGACTCGGGTTCCGCCATCGTGGGGTCATTGCGGAATCCGACGGAGACCGATGTTTCAGCTGAAACGGGTCGTAAACATGTAAAGATTTAGCTACTGTTATTAAAAACGGAGAAGATGAAACCAAATTGAGATTTGCAACTAGACATTATAAAAACTAAGAAACCAACACGAAGACGAACTCTCGATCGAAAAGCACTGGACGAAAGGTTCGAACTTTTTAGCAGGAGGAATTCGGGTTGTTCACATCTCTCTCCAATTTCATATACCCGTTGAGGAATCCAACGTTGTAGCAACGCCTGTCGCTCTGGTTTCGGGTCACGGGCCAGCCATGGTGGTGGGAGTTCTTGCCCTTCAGGGTTCTTTCAACGAACACATAGCAGGCAAGGGAAGTGGATCCTATACTGTGTTCTAGGGCGTGATTCGAGGTTTTTGTTTGATGTGGGTTTTGGATTTTGGGATGGTGTGTAGCGCTGAGGCGGCTTGGGGTGAAGGCGATTGAGGTGAGGAAGGCAGACCAATTGGAGATGGTGTCTTCGCTGATCATTCCCGGCGGAGAAAGCACCACCATGGCTAAGCTTGCTCATTACCACAATCTGGTCTGCCCCAATTCATCCTTTCGGAGTGTTGAGTTGTTTGACGGATGAGACGCCGCATGTTGCATTTTGGCCGCATTATTTGGAGACCGTTCGTTTGTCATGCTAGGACCGTAAGAAGACGAGCAAGGGCTGTAATAAGTTTATGTTTGCACCATCGAAATGACTAGTTGCGAACATTCCAGTTGCTATATCTGGTGTGTAGTTGTCTCGAATGGATTTGTCGATAGCAAGGCTATACTAATGTGTTCGCGAGGCGCAAAAGTATATTCTTATTCGAATTATGACAGTGGATGGTGCATTTGCAGTTCCCAGCCTTGCGTGAATTCGTTAAGACGGGAAAACCGGTGTGGGGAACCTGTGCTGGACTCATTTTCTTGGCAAACAAGGCAGTAGGTTGATTTCTAACTTTTAGCTCTGGAATGTTCAATCGGCCTAATGAGTCGTTATTTCATTTGATATAAGAAACTGTGGCTATCTTCTTGTTCCGCAAACCATAGTAAGTGTTGTTTCTTTTACAGGGCAAAAGGAAGGAGGACAGGAACTAGTTGGTGGCCTCGATATTACAGTGCACAGGAACTTCTTCGGGAGTCAGGTAATCGTCGATGATAAAAGGAAGTGCAGGATTCAGTGAAATAAACGAAATTCTGTGTTATTAGTAGTTAGATGAATTATTAAAGTGAGGTTTGATGAAATATATAAACTCTGTTGCAGTTGCAAAGCTTCGAAGCGCATCTTTCAGCTCCAGAACTTGTTTCCAGGGAAGGAGGCCCTGATATATTCCGTGCAGTTTTCATACGTGCCCCTGCTGTTCTTGAAGCAGGTCCAGAAGTAGAAGTGCTTGCCGAGTACATCGTCTCATCCGAGAAGGTATGATGACCATTCAGCGGTTTCTTTGCAGTGAATTCTAATCAAATGATAAGATAAAGGGCCCTGAAAATATCTCCAACTAATCATGTAGTCAAAAAATTAATAAATCTCAGGAAGATGGGCACATTCATGACAAAGTAGCTGTAGCAGTCAGGCAGGGCAATTTGCTTGGAACTGCCTTCCACCCTGAATTAACTGCGGACTCTCGATGGTAATTTAGCTCTGTAGTATTGTGATCGCTGTAACCCACTGAGCAACGATCTCATGGGTTTCGCTTGAGCAGGCACAGTTACTTCTTGAAAATGGCAAGGGAGGTTAAAGGAGGCAATTCAGATAGCATAGTTACGGTTACATCATCTCCGGACCTCGGCCTGAACAATGAGGAGCATGCGGTGAATGACCTCCCGATCTTTGAGTAGTCAGCGGTGCATCCTCTTATTTGAAATATATTTACGCACAAGCATTTTCTTGAAACATGCGGAATGCAGAATTGAAGGATATTATTTGAGATTTGGATTATATAGATCCCTTTGATAACTAGCGATTAATAAACAGTGTTCTAAGTTCTGGTTTTACAATCTCTCCAGTAAACTCTTAATTGTTGACATAATTCCCAGATGGATGTTCAAATCATGAATGAAAGTCCTATATTTGAGAGTCATGAATGTGAGACTTCTGAATGGGACAACTCTTTCTGGAAGAATCAGTCGGTCAGGTAGCTCGTACAGACTGGCGATGCTGTTGGGAAGATTGGCGGAGGATGTTTGAAGTCATATCATGAATCCTGGTCATGGTATGATTGTTCTATGCCTAATATACTTCGCAGTGAGATATTACTGGACTATTGATCGAGATTGGGTGAGAAGAATTCTGGGAGGCTGGGCCATGAAGGAAGGCTACTATTGAGTCTGATGTCCCCAGTAGGAAGATTGTGTGAAAAGGAAAAGGGAGATGGGGGAGGTTGTTCGTGCATTGTCTTCTTCATAGTGATGGTAAAAAGCAAAGGCCTGGCATTGGATATGCAAATTCTGGCAAAGGAAAGATGGGAAGGAATATAAAGGGTCAACTCAGCCCTCTGTTGCATTGACAGTGTCCAATTTCTGCTGGTTCAGAAACAGAACTGGACTACCAATCAAAACTGTACTTGCTGTTGGCCTTTCTGTGTTGAGGTTAGGAGTTAAACTCCAAATGGAGTCGCTTCAAAGCAAAGTTTGGTAGAGGGACACAACACACAGAGACAAGACGGTATGACAACTGGGTTGTCTGAATTCGAATCATCCTGGTCTGGCCCTCCTCTCAGTAAGAATTAGTTAGTGGGATGAGAGCAAGGAGAGGGGGGAGACATCCTATTCCACTAGCATACGATGCCAAAATGAGTGAACGTGATGGTTCGTGATGCTGGTTCAATGAACACATGATTCCAGCAGTGCAAAAGAAAGGAACAGATCTCAGATCAGATCAGATCAGGGAGGCACAAAAACATGGTCAAATAGTCCCCTCCTCCCACCCCCTCACTAAAATTCATCATCATCAAAAACAGATGCAGAAAGACTCGGTCTTGATTTCATTGGATGCACGTCGTGTGGAGAAAAGATAACATGACAAATAACACCCAACCCACGCATTTTCTCCTCTTCAAATTCCCTTTCTTTTTCTCAAAAAAAGAAAACTACGTGCCCAGCCATGAAGATGTCATGACCCCCCCCCCCCCCCCCAACCCCCACCCCCTCTGTATTACTTAATAACTCAACATACTAAAAAAAGGGAAAAAAATGCTTTTAGTATAAACTTAATTTCATGTGGCACATAATAATTACAAGGGGATGGATGGAGGGGACAACTGATAGAAACGATCACGTGAAGGCAGGACAAAGACCAACAACAATGCCGGGTTGACCCACCAATTACACGGTCAAAGGTTCGATCGTGACCGTCCGTGTTGAGATCCCACGAGGACCTACGATGAGATCGAACTCACCGTAACATTGCCCCCCCCCCTTCGGACCACCCTACTCCATCAATCAATCGGTTTTCAATTTTTTACCTTATATTATTAAAGTATATATCTTATCTTTTATATATAAAAAAAAAAATCAATTTGCAGACAGAACATGTTATTACCTCCCTCAATCTGTCCCCCACACCCTCATTTTCTTCTTCCCCCTCTCCATGTACGAGTCCGAGCGTGTCGAGTCTTGAGCCATTTCTCTTTCTCTTGTCCGAAGGACTTTTTTGTTTTCCGTTTCTTTTAGGAAGACATTGTTTTTGCATTTCATTTTCTTAAATTTTTTTTTAGTGGGTGCTTTTCTTTTGAGAGAAGGGGGTGTTGGGGTTTCGGACAATGGGAATGAGACTGTCCGTGGGTGGTGTTGATTTTTGAGGAGGGCGCTGTTGTTGTTATTGTTCGGAGCCATGTCATAATGTCAAAGAAGGTAACGGCTTTCCTCCCCCCCCTTCCCCCCTTTCCCCCTTGGTATTTGTTTTTCTTCCCCTGGGTTGTCCGAAAGATTGGTTCCCGCACCACTTTTGAGCTATTTTCCGTCTTCCGAACGAGGGAATGCGAATTGGGTTTGCAGGAAGTTTGGATTTTTCGTTATCCTCCCTAGGCATTTTCATCTGGGTGTCCACGAAATTGAAATGCCCCTCTCGGGTTCTTCGTCCCCCGATCCCCCTCTCGTTTTCTGATCGTCGGTGTTAGGGTTAGTGCCATGGGCTGTTTCCGTCTGCCAAAATGTGAGTAGTAATGCCGGGGTCTTAGGCGTTGGCTCCTCGTAGTTCGATTGCCCGGCTGATGGGAAGCGTTTGCCTGGCCATTTGTCGCAGTAATCGCGGCTGACTGTAATTTCTATTAAAATTTAATGAAGAGCTGCTGTATGAAGACGGTGGTGGAGTTTATTGAAATTTTTGGGGATGTCTGAGGTGCCGACGGTTTCTGCCTCTCGGGTGATAGTGCGATTTTGTTATTTCAATGGACTGTGCAATTGTCATTTCTTTGGTATTTACCGGTATGCCATCGCAACTGTACCTGGTTGGATTCCTTACGGCTTATATAGCCGAAGCAGCTGCATATCCGATTACTGCTTTCTTTCTTCAGTGCTCATTTCCGGCAATCATCGGTGAATATTGAGCTTACACTCGGCCAGAAAGGGTAATGCCGTGTTTTGCTTACGATTTCCTTTGTGATGTATCAGGAGATTGACTTGATGGGCTCCTGGGTAGTTGATGAAAATGTCAATGGTGTGGAGGATGAATTTCTAGACAATTTCATCAAGCACATGGACTTCCCGTTAGAAGATGTAGAAGGTAGCACATCGCTCAAGGATTGGGATGCGAGCTTTCAGCTCTTAGAATTGCCATCATCCGATGTTCTGGAAGGACTGCCGTCCAGTTTCGGTGGGAAGATTTTCAATAGTGATTCAGAATCACCGCTTAACCCCTCCAAGGTGAGTTCTTATCACTATCTGAGCTTAGAACTTAAAATACTTTGGTGATCACTTGTGTATAAGATTATACTTCTTTCCAGCCGTGTGAACCTTCGGATGATTAAATTTGTCAGAATAGTGTTTATTTGCTCATTTTTTGTGGTATACTGCTATCATAGTCTCAGTTGCATGCTCAGCATCCACCATGCATTCCCCCGTAACCGTTTTTTTTAATGCAATATAGATGAGCCTATAATATACCAGTAATTCCCTTTTAACTTACTCTTATGCTGTGAATCCCAGCCATATCCAGACGTGTGGCGATTGCCGTGCAATAACAGCTTGTACACTGTTTCTTGAAAACTGAATCAAAGAAGAATAATTAAGCGTGTTCCCCTCTACAATCTTGACTCTTGTAGGAAGAGTAAACTATCTCAGATAAATTGTTTAAAGCGAAGGTCAGCAGGGTATAATCATTAACAATCGAGATGTGGACATATTTTCTGAATGCTGAAACTAACATTAAGTCAAATTTTATATAAAATCATGCTGTTTTACGTCCCCCGTGTCTGTATTTTTGTCTTTGCATGGACAAAAAGGTTAAGGAAATAATTAGGGATTTGATCCGGTTCAATTTTTTTCATCATTTATCAGATAACTCATTGGTATAAATGCCGGGTAAGAGAAGTGCCTTGTGTTTTCTGTTCCATAAAGCATCAGAAAACCAGATCACAAATGTTCGCCATGGGTTGCTTTTTGTGATCTGACATGTTCTTTTTTTTTTTTGTTACTTTTGATATCTTCTCCTTCTTTTACATGTATACCAGGGCTTAGTGGATTACATTCATGTTGGAAAAGGCACTTGATTTTTGACTGATTTTTCTGTTGTTTCTAGTTGCATGTGTGAATTGCCAAATAGGCTGATAGTCCTAGGGAGAATGTTGGGGCTTTCCCTGCTGTATAAAGGGAAAGAAATCTGACTGGACACGGTTAATGAAGATGACTGAGCTTGTCTTCAGAACTTCAGCATGTATTGCGGACATGAATTGGGATGACTCTGTTCCCCTGTCAACATATCTCGCATTTCTGTAAATGCTCAAATGTAGATGGTTTTCTGCATGATTAATTCGATCCAATACTTGATTGTCATGTATATATTGACAGAAATCACTAATGTTACCAAGCTGCCAAATTGCTGTTCTTCAATCTGGATACTGCTTTCGCAAGTTATTTCTGGAGGGTTGTTGTCCTTCGACTTATGATGTCTGGCTAGCTTAATGTCTAGAGTTTTTTAAATATTTTTTTTTGTTATCTTGGGATTGATGCCATATTCTAGCTAATTGAACATTTTTGTTGGCAGTATGATGAGAAGCCCAAGCTCACTGGTTTGCCAAGTAGTGCTCAACCTACTTCCATTGGAAACACTCGGCGCCATCAAGCTTACTTCAGCAGCAACACCAACCCATTTTGCTCCTCTAGCTCTGTTTCTGTTCTAGAAAGTAGCAGCTCGTGCTCACTCGAGAATTTCAATGGGTCCGGTTCGAGATTCTTTATTCCAGTGAAGCGTGCTCGAAGTAAAAGGCTGCGCCCCATAGCTTTGAACCCAAGACTTAGTGAGACTTTTGTTTCCACAACCCGAGCTGCTACCCATACAGCCTCACCAGCTTGCTCAACAACTTATTTTGAGATGAAGACAACGAGCCTTGCCAAAAAGGAGGGCAAAGAGTTGGGTCCATCTCATCTCCAGGCGAAAGTTGAGAGTTACTCTACTTCAGATCCATCATCAGTCAGAAAGTGCACACACTGTGAGGTCACGAGTACGCCGCAATGGAGGGAAGGGCCACTGGGGCCCAAGACGCTCTGCAACGCATGCGGGGTGCGTTACAGGTCAGGTCGGCTCTTCCCCGAGTACCGCCCCGCGGCTAGCCCAACATTCACCTCGGCATTGCACTCGAATTCTCACAAGAGGGTCGTGGAGATGAGAAAGAAGGCGAATCTTGAGGTAAGGATAGCATCTGGGGAGAGCCTGAGGCTCAACCAACATAGGAACCTAAGCCGGTGCCTGCCTACTTGAAGATGATGACGATTACCTTTTAGGAATTTAGGAGAGGAATTGGATTCAGTTTCCTGATCATTTGTTTTCTTCTCTCAGTTTGCTTCACTCTGGAGAGCTAATTTGTTTGTGTAGTAGAGAGGGTTGTATGCCAATAAGTAGGTTAAGGCGGTTGGTAGTAAAAGCTACGATGACAATGTAAGAAGAAGAGCAGGAGCAGTGGACTTTGTTTGTTTGTTCAATTTTTTCCTAGTGGGGCTGGACTTGATCCTCGCATACCCCATTCCGGTGAGGATGTGGTAGAACTTGTCTTCAGCCCATCATCCCATGTCGTCCCTTACACACCAGTTTGGATTTTGCTGGGTGATGACCCAACAAGGCGTTGTTGACAATGGAACTAGGTTTCTTTTGTCCTTTGTACATCCTAGCTAATCTACAGATGTTGGGGGTTTGGCGACAGGTGTTTAGATTACTAGACTAAGGATGGGACCATCACCCTCCTCCTTTCTTCTTCCTGTGTTTTGAGTTCTTTTAGCTCTTATTACTTGTCTGAATGCCTAGATTTTTGCAAGGAGGGGATTGCTGGCTAGAAAGAGGGAGTAGGGGAGTGAGTGGAAACGGTGCCCGTACTGAGTTTTACACGAACCGGGATGGGAACAGAGGAGTTCGGGGTGGCATCACTCATCATTTTCTCCCTTGTTAACAGACAGAGACAGGATATAGAGAATAGGTTAGGGTAGTTCTGTTAAACAGAGAGATAAGGAGAGCTAAGACATTGAAAGATCTACTTCTGCAGCTTGTCCTAATGAGCTTTGAAGAAGGGGGGGTTTTCTTTCAGGGAATCAGAGGTGTGTAATCTGTGGTCCAGTCCAGGACAAGACACCAATATTTTTTTTTTACCTTAATTATGTTATGGAGGGGAGGAAATCAGGAACTGGGTTCGCTGCATGCAAGAAGGAAATCAAGAGTCTGAATTTCACTTCTCTTTTTGATATTTTTTTAGTTGTAAGGCTCTTCCTGTTCACATGCATCCTCCCCTCCCAAAAAAAAAACACAGCTAAAAGCAAAAAAATTGAATGGATTTGATCTGATACGTCATCTTTACCTCTTTATTATTATTATTTTTTGGTGTGGGTGGAGGTCAACGAGTGCGTGCGTGTCTGTGTTCTTCTTGACTGAAAAGCATCGGGATCGCCGAATCCATCGTCGTCGTATCTGTTTTAAAATTATATGTATGTTTTTAAGGTGGTAATAATAACAATAATAGTAATAAATAGTCTACGTTTGTGCATGTACTGACGATAATTCTCAATCCGACGGTGATCCGGCCGAGTAAGCCAAGCCCTGCATATATAAATTATAAATCAACGCCAACGCCTTACTACAAATTACTGTGCAGGCTATTACCAATTATATCAAAGAAAGATAGGAGAAAATAATTGTTGAAGGTGGGGGGCTCAATCCCATCATCGGACATTCTCACAACCTCGATCATTTTACGATCCGAAGAGGGATGGATGTCAGCCGTAGTAGCTTCAATTTAAAACCCTAGTAATAGATCGAGATGGGTGTTTTGTTTATGCCTCCTCCAATGTATAAAAAATATATATATATACAATAAGAGATATGGTCTATTTGTTATTAGACAGGCAGGGGGGAGGGAAGGGGGGCGGCACCATTAAATGATCAAACTTAATAATAACAATAGCTTTGGTCCCCCTTCTTACATGATTTAATTCCTCGAATTATTTTTTTACCACCCCCACCCCCCCCCCGAGGGTTCCGGCAGTGGCTACACCATCTAAATCTATCCCTCCTGCCTTACCACAATCCATTATTATTATTATTATTTTTTTGGTTATTGTTCAGGAAAAGCTCGAGGCCAAAAACAAAGGGCCGGCGTTTCGTTTTGGTTTTCTCGTTGTTTATCGGGTAAATGGCTAAAGCTTATGCAGGAAAGGAGGAGGAATGATGAACATAGAGCTTAGGGAAACCAAACACTAAGTGGGGTTGGGGAAGAATTCAGTTGACATCATCGTACCATCGTCCCAACTAGTTCACATACGTAGGAAATCCATAATACCACCAACTTAATAGTTTTGCCCCCCCCCCCCCCCCCCCAAATCGTGACTCTCCCTTTTCTTTTTTTATTTTGTATAATGGAAAAATTGAGAAGAAAAGGATAAAGAAGGGTTTTGCTTGCAAGATACAGGTTGATTTGATTTTTAATATATGTATAAACACGAGCGGACAAACGTTTGGTGTTTCTTTTTTTAAAATTTAAGGAGGTCCAAAAAGTCCAACCATTCTTACGACCATTCATTCTATGCTTACGTTCATCAAACTCAACTTGCGTTTTATCTCCAGATTTTGGGATACATGGAGTAAGAAGGCCGACTTACATGCCACCCTTATCGACACGGACAAAGCATGCCTTTCTACAACAGTTTTAGCTCTTTTTATATCCATCGCACGTGCCACCCTTGGAAAAAATAGTAATAATAATATAAATTATGAAATGGGTATTTTATTTTCCATCGTCTGTTGGTCTTTGAAATTAAAATGATTTGTATTTGAAGCTTCTACTTACCCAAACTCAGGATCGATCCCAAGGGGGTTATTTTGACGGGTCAGTCTTCTGACCGACTCAAACCACAGAGGTAAAGAACTTGTCTTTACCATATCTCTCTCCCTCTCTAACAACAACTATCTGACCTGTCTGTTGTCTCTATATTCTCGTCTCACGTTATCAACACTCCCATATCATCATCATTCATCACCAGTCGTCATCCCCCCCCCCCCCCCCCAACACCAACCATTAATATTTCCTTCATTTTTTATATTGTAAGAAAAAAAAAAGGTTTGTCCTTTTCTTTTCCTTTCTATAAGTTTTGGTCCCTCTGTTTTTCGTTCTGTTCCTGTTCTGTTTCTTTTGACAGGGGGAAATATAAAAGAGCGCGTGGCCCCATTTCAGATCCCAACAAAATTCCCAAGAGAGCAAACAAAGATTAGGGGTGGTGGGTGAAAGAGAAGAGAGGAGGAGCAAGGAATGGCCATGAGACGAGACCAAACGATGAGTTAAAAAGGGGTCGGTTGATGAGAGGAAAAGAGAGGGACATTGTGGGTAATGAAAGGGACAGGGGCGGTGTATTAATTGGGTGTTGGTCTGTTTTGGAGTTTAGTGTGAAATATTTTAGAAATGGAGGAAAGAAAGAAAGAATAGCAAAATATATGAAGGTGGGTGTTGGGTGGGGGAGAGATTGAGGTGAAAAAGAAAGCCCTGCTGATATCGTCGTCTAGTCCCTTCCAGTGTCTTACCTCGGTTGTCGTCCTACTTCTGCGTCAGATGTATGTAACAACAGACACAGAGGGTAAGAGGGAGGATGGTGAGTATTTATTTTGTATACTAAAATAAGCAAAGTAATAGGAGAAGGAAGATTAGGAGAGTGAGAGAAAGCCCCTTCTGTTGTCTGCTATTTTGCTGCTGCTGCTGCTTCTTCTTCTTCTCCAAAACCCAAACCCCAAAACTTCTCTCTCTCTCTCTCTCTCTCTCTCCCTCCCCCCCTCTCTCTCTCTATATATATAAATTTCTCTCCATTAACTTCCTAACCCTTTTGTCCCCACCTTTCCCTTTGCTCTCCTTTCCCCCTTCAGTTGATTCTTACACCTCATCTCACCTCTCCCTGTCTGTCTGTTTGTCTGTCGGTCTGTATCTCGAATTATCACGGGTCGGGAGGGGTTCGCAGTCCCAGTTTTTTTTTCTCTTCCCCTTGTTTCATTCTTCCTTTTTTATAATCACCGAGGAAGGGGGTGAAATTCTGGTTGGGGGGGAGAAAATGGATTCCTTTTTAAGGCGTCTTTTGTAATAGTGGTAACAGCAGCAGCAGCAAAGCGAGAGAAGAACAGCAAAGGGACTGTTCGATCTCCTTTTCGTTTATTGAAGCTTCAAATCACTGTTTTCCTCCCAGAACCACATCACAGAGGTAAAAAAATAAAAACAAAAGAAACAGTTCTTCGTTTGTGTGAGAATCTGGGTTTTGTGTCCCCCCCTGTCCTTTCGATCCCCCCCCCCCCCCAAAAGAAAAAAAAACCATCCTTTCTTCCTCTTCTGTTCTGGGCACATCGATTTTCGGGAAAAGATTGGAACTTCTTTTTGTGGGTTTTCGTTTATATAATCGTTAATTTCTCTTTCTGTTGTGCTTGTCTGTCCTGTTGGATTCACCTTCACCCCTCTTCTCCCTCTTCTCCCTCAGCCATTTTCTTCTCGAAGGCACTCCTGGGGATTCTTACATGTTCCTCTCCCTTTGAAAGAGTAAGAGACGAGCTGGCTTTCCCTTTGTCTTGCTGATGTTTTGATTGGATTTGGTGATTCAAAAGGCCTTACTTTTCTCTTTTAATTCATTTTGGTAGGAGTTTTGTTGAATCCGAGGATGAAAGAACAGGAACGGAGTTTGGATCCTCAGCTATGGCACGCCTGTGCCGGAGGTATGGTCCAGATGCCCCCTCTCAACTCCAAAGTCTTCTACTTCCCTCAGGGCCATGCCGAGCACGCCTCCTCCCCTGTCGACTTCCCTAACTCGTCGAGGATCCCTCCCCTCGTCCTTTGCCGCATGGCGGCCGTCAAGTTCCTCGCCGACCCGGAGACCGACGAGGTCTACGCTAAGATCGGGTTGATTCCGTTGCGCAGCAACGAGCTCGACCACGAGGATGATGGTGCCGCGGGACGCCTCGGATCGGATCATAATCCCGAGAAGCCTGCTTCCTTTGCGAAGACTCTGACCCAGTCCGACGCCAACAACGGCGGGGGGTTTTCCGTACCGAGGTACTGCGCAGAGACGATTTTCCCCAAGCTGGATTACTCTGTCGATCCGCCGGTGCAGACCGTGATCGCAAAGGATGTGCACGGCGAGTTGTGGAAGTTTCGGCACATATATAGGGGAACCCCGAGGAGGCATCTGTTGACTACTGGGTGGAGCACGTTTGTTAATCAGAAGAAGCTGGTCGCAGGGGATTCAATCGTGTTCCTCAGGGCTGAAAATGGGGATCTTTGTGTCGGCATAAGGAGGGCCAAGAGAGGGATTGGGGGTGTTCCTGAATCGCACGGCACGGGTTGGAACTCCGGGAACCCGAACTGCATCTCGCCATTTGGCGGCGGGTTCTCTGTCCTGTTGAGGGAAGAAGAGAGCAAGTTCATGAGAGGGAAGAGAAGAGTGAGGCCCGAGTCGGTGGTTGAGGCTGTAAATCTCGCTGGGAATGGGCATCCGTTTGAGGTTGTTTACTACCCCCGAGCCAGCACTCCCGAGTTCTGCGTTAGGGCGGGCTCTGTGAAGGCTGGGATGAGGATTCAGTGGTGCTCGGGGATGAGGTTTAAGATGCCCTTCGAGACCGAGGATTCATCTCGAATCAGCTGGTTCATGGGGACTATTTCTTCGGTACAGGTTGCGGATCCGATCCGCTGGCCTAATTCTCCGTGGCGGCTTCTCCAGGTACATACATACGCGCTTTCTCTAATGTTCTGCTCCTCTGCAATGTAGCGATCTGATCTATTTATCGACAGTGATCTGGTAGAACTGGCTTATGATCTCCATGTTGTGATCTTTGTACCAAGGAGATGAACAAACCATATTCGAGTCTTACTGCTAATGTACAGTCTCGTTGCTTGCTCGCGATCTTTGGAATATTCCTCTCATTGCTTTCGTTGTTATCGATCACACTTCCTACCATCCTGCGGAGGGCTTAAGATTTAGTTTGAATCAATATGTTACAGGTCACTTGGGACGAGCCGGACTTGCTGCAAAATGTGAAGCGTGTTAGTCCATGGTTAGTCGAGTTGGTCTCTAACATCCCGGCAATACACATTTCGCCCTTCTCCCCTCCAAGGAAGAAGCTACGGCTGCCGAGTTACCCGGATTTCCTGTTGGACGCGAATTTCCTCTCCCCGTCCTTCCGGGGCAATCCTCATGGGCCTAGTAGTCCCTTGTGTTGTCTTTCAAATAACGCTCCTGCAGGCATACAGGGAGCCAGGCAAGCTCAGCTAGGAATCATGGCACCGTCCGATCACCTCAACCACAAGTTCTCAAGGCTGGGGTGGTTGTCCTCACCCAATCTCCAGCATTTTGAGCCACGATACTTTCCCAGGATTCCTGGCAGCATCACTACTAAGGACAACACTCCAAGGGGCGATAGTTTGTCGTGTGTGCTCTCCATGGGCATCTCTAATCAGAAGCCCCTGGATAGGAAAGCATGTAAGGAAAAGAAGCCCCATTTTCTTCTGTTCGGAAAGCCGATACTCACGGAGCAGCAGATCGCCTCTGGCCACTCTGGTGATTCGGGGCCTGAAGTCATCGACGGAAATTGCCTGTCGGATGGAGTTTCGCCGAAGGCGAAGTTTCCTTTCGGTGGGCTAGGATATCCGTCCAAAGGCTCGGAACTTTGTCAAGACACGGGTCACTGTAAGGTGTTCTTGGAGTCGGAGGACGTGGGCAGGACTCTCGATATGACAGTCATCGGCTCTTACGACGAGCTCTACAAGAAACTTGCCAGCATGTTCGGGATCGAGAGGTCGGAGATGCTGAGTCACGTCCTCTACCAGGATGCAGTCGGCGAAACCAGGCGTGCAGGGAAGGAACCATTCAGGTATAGACCGCCATTCCATTTTCCCCACAATTTCCATATCCTTCCATGGTCTCTCTCCTCTCACGGGCATAAATCCTTCCTCCCACAAATGGCAGCGAATTCGTCAAGACCGTGAAAAGACTGACCATCTTCGTGCACTCCGGCAGCGGAGGCGTTGGCGTAGGCGGCATTGGAAGGTAAGCCCGTCACGCAATTCCACTCTCGATACCCCTGGAGTCTCCATTAGTTAGCCTCTCCTGACAGTGGATTTTCAGGCCATTGGTCACGGGGATGCGAGCGGGGAGCAACGGGTTTGAACCCGCGACCACAAAGGCAGGTCCGTTGAGCACCTACGCATAGTAGCCGTCGTATCGTGACCAAAACACAGTCGTGGTGTACTCATGCAACCTCTAGGTTATTACCGGAAGAACTACTTTGAATCCTAACAATGGGGATAATGTTTTGAATTGAAACCCTTAATGTTACATTACTTCGTTCGTCTCCGTGGACTTATCCGACGTCGTCGTTGTCGGCAACCGGGCAAATGGAAGGCCAATCTTTCCATCCGTCCTCTACTATTTCATTTCTTATTCTTCATCACATGTCGTGTCGACTCGCTCGTCACACCCGAGACGTGCCATTCCTTGTTTGATTGATGGTGTGTGTTGGTGGGTGGTGTAGTGAGGCATGGGGCAGACACATTTTCATTCTGGCCCCGTGTGTTGTGTCACGACACAAGTGGTTGTGTCACTCGGACGACATGACATGATTAGGTTTTTTTTTTTTTTTTTCTCTTTTCTCCTGTAGTCTTCTTACATGAACAGCGTGCCATGAACGGGACATTGGGAGGAAAATTGTTTTTGTTCCTGAGACCCAAGTAGTAATAATGGATGGATGGATGGATGGATGGACACCCAAAGTCAAAGTAAATTCGTACAAAAATAATAATGATAATAACTGGGGGGGGTTAGCTTGGGATTGTTGGTAATCGCCAACTTGAGTGGATAGATTAATGTGGGTGGGAAGCAACAACACGTGGGTGGCGTAGGCCCCAGTTCCTTTGATTTTTTGCTCCACTTGGGGAACTGGGATTTATCATCATCATTATCATTATTATTATTTATTAATTTTTATTTTTGGGTTTATATTTGAAATTTTTTAATGGTCGATGAAATATATGTTTTAAAGAGTGGTCATGAAAAAGGTAAAGAAAACAAGTGACGCACGTGCAGTGGGGGGAGGGTCCAAATGAGTGCCAGGGTTGTCGCCGTTTTGGTGGGTGAGCCCACCAGCGAATTAAATTCCTCCCTCTCAATATTTTCAAAAATATCACGGCTGGCGATGACTCGATGAATGTTTTGGCTTAGGCTTAATTTTGCAGACAAAAGGTATTTAAATGAAGTTTGACGAGGAAAAACGGTAAAGATGAAGAGTAGGAAGAAGTGGTCAAAGGTGATGTTGGGGATCCGAGCTGGAATCAAATAAGATCCGAGGAAAAGTGTGTCTCTGTGTGTGTGTTTGGAATTCAACATCTTTGCTTGTTCCCGAGAGGCTTCCACTTCTTATTTTTTTACAAATCCCAAGAGGTAATAACTTCTTTCAGTCAATCAGACAAGTTAGCGTTGCCGAGAGGATCCGCCAGGTATCCTGCACTGTTGCACGTGTGTGTGTGTGTGTGTCTGCATGTGTTTCTGTGTCTTTAAACTCTTTTTTATAAATGTCATTAGGAGGCAACAGACAACCACTGATACAACGAGGTCGAGGGTGTCCTTTCTTTCTTCCTTAATCGTGCAACGAAACCCGCCGAATTTCATTTCTTTGACCGAAAGCCCCTCGTGGTCGGTCTCGAGGGGGCGGCCGATCCGATGATTCCCCTCCCCTTTTGACCGTCCGAGGATAAAACAACAAAACGAAGAGCGGGCGGACAGGGCACGGTCATCGTCGTCCTCATGTCAGTAGACGAGGAGAAACGTACGTTGTGATTCATTAAGAGTCGTAGTTTAATAAATTGTCAAAATCTAGAGGCTCGGAGATATGAAAATGTCTTAGATGCACAGCGGAGTCTGTTTAACTCGGTCGATCCCCGATTTCAAGGTGGTGTCGAGTTTCATGGAGATCCGATGCCGAGTTTCGGTATCTTTTTTACTTTCGAGAACATCTCTTTTTTATATTTCGAATCGACACGTGACGCCGAGATCGCGGCATGGGATAAAAAAAAGTTACCCGCGTTGCTCGTTCCGCCGTCATAAGACGAGATGCACGCCCGGAGCATTTCTCGCATCGAATGGCTTTCAGTGGTATCGCCAAGGGGACTGAAGGAAGGAAGGAAGGACTGACTACTTGGAGGGGTCGCGTGGAGCAGATGGAAAGGGATCTCGCTGTCGAGAAGTCGCTTTGAGGCGTATCATCCACAGCCCTTACGCCTCACTTCCGACCGGCCAACTTTCACGGGATCGACAGCGATTTAAGACCAAGTTAAGAAGAAGACATCATCCCTGATTTGGATTAGGGGGATGCTTGCTTGTGTGATTCGATGACATTATTATTAATTAACCACATCAATACGCGTGAATGAATACTAATGAGCGAGCATTCATTAATGTTCAACTGACTTGAAGCCCGACAGAACAACAACTACGATGTTGAAAAGCCGCCGCGACACCCTCTGACGAGCCGGAAATGCTTCTCCCCCAATGCGACTAAATCTTTGGGAGGAAGAAATTCGACAAGGATGACTGGTTTTTTTTTTTATGGATAACAGAAAAAAGAGTAGGGAAATTTTGTGTCTGTACGTTTTCAATGGGCCGAACTTTTCGGCTGTGTGGGCCCGAATCATAAGCCCAAATGGGGTTAGAACTTCACGTTCCTCCTTGGGACGCAGGCATGCTGACACGTGTCATTTGAAAAACCCGAAAGGGCCTTGCTCATTTCAAGGGGGGTGTCGGTCTTGGTCTTAGTCTTGGTCTTGGTCGGACTCTCTGCACGCCAGCGCCCACACCGTTCGACTCCGTTTCGACCGCCCTTTAAACCTCTCTCACGATTACCTACGCTCCGATCCGCACCCATCTTGCGCCCGATCCCGACGGATCGGCCCTTCTCCCAGCAGCAGCCCCAAATCTTCTTTCCCAGTTTAGGGTTTGGTCGAATTCGCGGCCTTCCCACGATTTCTGGTACAAATTTTCTAGCTTTGGGATTCCCCTATCTTCAGTTCGCCTCATTGGATTGGAATGCTCGAATAGGGAGATGGTTAATTTGTTGGGTTGTAATGGTATTGCGTTGGGTAGGCTTGGTTTAGCTCTGATACCGCATTATTTGATTAGTGGCGAGGGTGGGTTGGGTTTTGTCCTTAGATGTTGCGGAGACTGTGATGGTGTTGAAAAGGGGCTTGGTTTTTAAACTTGTTGGGTGCGGGTGTGTCAGGAATTGGATGGGAAGTGGGATGATTTGAGGGACTGTGAGGCTGTGGTGGGAGTGGACGAGAGGCCATGAACATCAGCCACGCGTCGGTTCACCCTGTTGAGGATCCATCCACGGCTGAAGCTCCCAATGCACCAGGGCTGCGGATGAAGGACTTCCAGGGCATGCCGGCCACGTTCGGCGGGCTTGCCTTGCGGCTATTTCAGTTTCTGTTTGCTGCCTCGGCACTTTGCATTATGGCTACTACCAATGACTTCCCCTCAGTGACGGCATTCCGGTATTAGTTCTGCGCGCGTTCTTTGGGCATTTCTTTCCTTGTAAAAATATCATCTGTATTTTCAAAAACCTAGCTTTGGCATGACAAGCACCTCTATTGAAGGTGCTGCCTCCTAAAATGGTCGAATCTGTGTTGTGTTCTTTTCATCTTGTCAGTCATGACCATGGTAGTTGGTATCCCTTAGCTCATAAGCTGTAGTTGTATCGCGATATGTGCGATTGCTCTGACCGTTTCTGATCTATTGTGCTGTATTTAGGAGTTATTTCTTTCCCTGCACTGATGTATTGTAATCTTTTTATTTCATCAGCTACCTTGTGGCAGCTGCTGGCTTGCAATGCTTGTGGAGTTTGTCCTTAGCCATCACGGATATATACGCCATTTTAGTTAGGCGTTCTCTACAAAATTGCCGGCTGGTGACCCTATTTGCAGTCTGTGACGGGGTATGATAATTTTGAGATTCATCATTAATGTTTGATCGGTTTCTAGTGAATTTCTCTGCTTTATCCTGATGCCACAAGTTACGTCAGCTTTTTTTTCTTTAACCTGACTCTCCCTGTTAGTTCGATGTTTAGGTTTGGCGGATGCTGTTTGGTGCTTTATTACATTACTTGCACAGATTGTGGCAACATGATGTCATATAAATATCTTCATCTCCTGGGGATATGGTTGCTTCAGCTCCTTTTTGGCTGCAATCTATCATTTCTTATGTGAAAGTTGATAAGTAAGACCTAATACATGCATTATTCCAAAGGTGGGAAAATTGTTCTGCAGATAATGTCTGATTATGTACTGTTTTGACAAAGAAAAATTGCTTCTAATGACGCCGTTGCTGCTTTCTCCTTATGCTAGAAAGGGGTGCGCGATTTATTCATTAAGTGCCTCAAGTTAAAAAATTAGCCCAATTGCCCTGTTGCCATTGGTAAGCTTCTACATTCGCTGCATTTGAAGACAAGAAAATTGGATTGATTGCAGATCACTTCCACCCTCACATTTGCGGCAGCATGCGCATCGGCGGGCATTACTGTCCTGATCGACAACGATCTGGGAAGCTGTTCCCAGAACCATTGTACACAGTTTGAAGCTGCCACAGCTATGGCTTTTGCAAGCTGGTTTGTGGCCTTGCCATCTTTTCTTTTTAACTACTGGTCCCTGGCGACCCGATGACCAGTCTTGTAAGGGAAGAACTCTATGGCACAGCTGGCCAATGAGTTTGTTGAATTCTTCATTTCATTGCAGGGTATTGAAATTTGTACCATTGGTTGTCTGTGAATAGACTCTTGAGTAGATGGCGATGTATCTCGATCACACACAATTGAGTTTTTGGAATCGGACTGCGAAGTTTTCGCCCGTAGTTGTGTGGTTTTCATACTAGAGACTCGACTAGTCAAGGGAGCTTATGAACCCCAGAGCTTCTCTTGGGTTTGGTTTTCATTAATTCTGACTCTTGACCCGTTGCGAATGTAATTCGACATCACCCTCAATCAACCGGGCGTGTTGGCAGCCCTCTTGCCTTATGCCCATGCTGGGCATGACTTGTAGTTAACGTGTTATGCAATGGATGACTTGCTCGACCCGCCAAGAGCGGAACGTTGAGCTTATGAGCGACTCTCGCATTGGATGACTTGAAAACGTGGCAGTGGGAAAATTAGGATGGACAATGAATTGAAATACAAAACAACAAGAGTGTCGATGACATAATCCAGACCATGTGCAAGTTTTGGAGATCTTTATGCAGTGAATAATATAATTTTGATAAAGACATGTAATAAGAAAGAAATCTGCAAATTAGGGCAGGACGAATTAATTAGTGGAGGTGGAAACCAAACCAGCCTCTCTCTCTCTCTCTCTCTCTCTGTGTGTGTACTAAAAAGTCTAAGTGGTAGTAAAGCAATTGTAATTGCAGGAGGAAGAAGAAGAAGACTCAAAAAATGGCATTGCAGAGAGAGCAGGCAGGGGGGCCATTCCATTAAAGACATGGAGCTAAAATCTACACAAACCCCTCTCCCCTCCAAGCATTTAATTTCCATCACATGCTACTCATTCAATGCATATTTTTTAACACCGATCTAGAAAAGAAATTTTGGATAGGCTTTGATGACCTCAACTCGGCCTTTGCCCCATTATTGGTCATATACATAGCTGTAGCCTCTGGTAAACAAAACACCCGCCTCAAGTTTCTCCAAATTTTAACATGTTGAATTGATGAACTTTTTCTGAGATTAGCTGTAATACCCTCTCCATCTACCCACAATTAATGCCTTCATTAAGGACAATTGATTAAGGATGTTAACAGGTGATCTAGACTTTGTCCTCGCTCCTCCTCCTCCTCCTCCTCTTCTTCTTCTTCTTTCTTCTTCCTCCTCCATGATTGAGGTGGCAAACCAAAGCAATTACTGCAGTGGGATGGCCACCCTAGTTGGGACCTATTAATGAAAGCATTCAATTACAACTCCCACTATGTACAATTGATGAAGATATGCTGTTGAATCCGGACCACCACCCAAAGATTTCAAAAGAAACCAAAAGCTTTATTTCAGAAAATCCTCACTCCCTTCCCTACTTTCTTTTATTTTTTGCATCTTGTCCTGAGACCAAAAAATTATGACACAACTAACGTAACTGCGAGAGAGGAAACGACAGGACAGTGGTAGTTCAGAAACCTGTGTAATGGTTATGGTTGACACAATGACACTCCATTCTGCAACACAAACACAAGCAGAGTTTCTACCGGAGAAACGGACAATCCGGCGCCCAGAAAGAAAGTTGTAAGGAATATGAGTGCGGGGATCGATGCTCATAAGCCAACGGTAGTTCACAAAGTACTAGTATAAAGTAAGAAAAAATGACATGTTCGGCCAGTAGAAAGATCTACCCCTGAAGTGACCGCGGCCAGAGAGGAGAGGGAGAACCAAAAATAAAATGCAGAAACAAGCAAGAAAATGGAACGGGAAAATGAAGATAGTACGTCTTATGCCGGAGGCACCCAAGTAACAGGATCGGAGGACACATTACAAGCCTGAAGGAATAGGGAGGCACCGGAGCATGCACTTCTCTAAGGAGGCTTCGTCATACACTATAGGATCAAATAACTAGGTCCTTCAGTTTCTCGAGTACCTCAGCATTGTCGGCCTGCTTGGTCGGCAAGGGAGCATGTTCCGGTTCCACTCTCACAGCTGCTGTGAAAGCGATGGAGGGAACTGAAGGTATGACCGAGGGGGACCCATTAAGGACAGGGGAAGGATCTTCTTTTATTGGTAGTGGGGCAGCGAACACTGGCACGGCTTGCCTCACGCAGATTGGTGGTGCAATTGCAACGGGAGGCGGTAGCCTCACCGGTGATGGATTACGGGGCGCCGCGAAAACTGGAGCCACAGTCCTAATAGTCACCGGAGGCGCCACTCCACGGCAAGGTGGCCCAAACCGCTGAATAGGTACATATGGAATGGCTCCAACAGCCGGGAACTTCTGAGGCCGAATATTACGACCGTCCAATGTAGACTGAGGAATAGGCGGTGGTAAAGGACTCCCGCTGGGTGAGGCGGGCGATGGTCTGATTCTAGAAGCCACTTTTGGACAAATGAGAGGGAGTATCTTGGACGCAGGTAGATGCTGAGGCTGTGGACTACTCGGTCTTGGGCTCTGAACAGAGTACCTCTTCGCAAATGGCATTGTACCCGTCGGAGAATTAGCCAATGCCACCTTCTCTTTCAACCGGTAATTTAACAAAGCACGGGCTAAGGTAATCTGCTCCAATTCATCTGGGTTTTCTGGCTCGGATGAATAACTAGCAGTTTCCTTCGCCACTGCTCAGAAACATGATGGCAGTAACACACAATCAGTCACAGATCTTCATGGCACAAAATACAGAGAGAACCGCATAGGCTAACCAATGGCAAAAGATACGATGCAGAAATATAATTGTGCAACCATTTATCCTAGATGCGGCAATCGAAATGAACTGTATCAAGAGCAACCAGAAATCCTAAATCGAATGGATCCAACACATGCCAAATGGAAACACGAACTATAACTTGATCAGAGAAAAGACGAAGCAACTGAAAGATAAACTCACATTGCTTGAGAGAAGACCAGGCAGCCATGGCGGCGTTCTTCTCTGCTTGTTTCTTCGTCTTTGCTGGTTCACCGGTGAAAACAATGTCGGCTAATTCCACTGTGCCCGTAAATACCGGCAGGTGCCCGAGACCAGACCTAAAAGTCATATACATGGGCAACGGAGCACCGACTCTCTGCGAAATCTCCTGCAACAGGTTCTTGTAAACTCCGGTCTCATCCTAAAATTTCAAAAAAGAAAATCAGCTCAAATCCCCACACCCTCCAGATACCTATTAAAACACGACGCCACAAGCTAATAACAGAGCAAGGAGGGCAGATCACAAGTGGGAGGATACCGACCAGGACGCGAGCGGCGAGGGAGTGGGAGGGACCGTGGGTGGCAAGGGCGTTGAGTGCGACCTCGGCAGCGGAGTGCTCGGCCTGGCGGAGGGTGGTGCAGTAATTGGGGCTCTCGAAAACCTCGCCGTTGAAGTTGACGGCAGCCTTGAAGCGCGGGGCGTGGTCCGGACCTTCCCTAAGGCAAGTGTAGGAAGGTAGATTGAAGCAGCTCCTCTGCGCCAGCTCCTGCAGCTGGTTCTTATACATCTTCCTTTCCTTACAAAAACCTCAAACCCCCCCAACCCCCCCACACTATCTCTCCAACTTCCTTCCACAACCCCAAAAACCCTAATCGCACCCCAAATCACTCAAACCTCAATCTTTTTCCCTTCGCCTCCTCCCAACTTTCTCCGCCCCCCATCGCTCCCCCTCCAAAGGTGACAACTTGACGACGCCCTGGAAGGTCTCAGGAGTTTGCACGCCGACCCAGATCGAGTTATGTTAGATTACGACTAGGGTTTTGACGAAATTTGGGGGAAGGTGAGGAAAACATCGTAAAGGTTGAGTCTTTTATGAGAGAGAAAGGGAAGGGGGGGGGAGTGGGAAGAAAAAGAAGACCAGGAAAGGGCGAGAAAGTTAGTGTAATAAAAGAGATTGAGAGAGATGTGGGTGGAAATTATTATGAGATTTGGGAGGGGGTGGGGGATGTGGGTCAGTGCCTCTGGTGTGGTCTGTTCCTCCTCTTCATCTGTTTTTTTCTCCCCTTATTTATTAGGGGCGGGGGGAGAGGGGTTAGAACCATCATTATTACCAATGTCATCGACCATTGATTGTTGTTTGTCAATTATTTGATGATAACTACTTTTTAATTTTTTGATTTCTTTTGGGGGCATCCAAATTTTGCTTTTCAGCCGTGAAGTTAGTAAAGTGAAAATGGAGAGGAGGGGCCACCAGCACAAATCGCACACGTTCAAGAACAAAACGCGGTTCAAATCAAACCCCATGTAAACGCTATGGATGTGAGCATTGATGTTTGGTGTAGTAAGACATAGGAGTCCTCCCTCGTATGAGTCAACCCCCCCTCCCCCCCCCCAACACCACAGCACAACTTTTATTAGGGTTAGTTTGATGTGTTCAATGGCTGGCGACAACAACGTGAGCTTCTTCTTCCCCAAGGGAGGAGAGGGACAAAACCCAAGCAAAAACGCGCTTGTCTTTGTTTATTAGAGGGAGGGATATCTGGAGGAAGCTCCCCATGAACTACTTTTTATTGTAATAAGACCCACACCCTCTCGCAAATGAAAGGGGGAGTTGAGGTGAGGTCAACTGGGGTCTGCAAGCTTTTGCATGGATGTAATGCAATGCAATTCATCTCTCTCCCTCCCCACATTTCCACAACAGGCTTTTCTACCCTTTTTCTTTATAGGCAAAAATCGACTGGGGGAGGGAGAGGTTGGTGATCAATTGGTCAGACAGACATTGTTTTGTTCTCGAACATAAAAGATCACTTAGCTGACTGACTCCACCCCCCCCCCCCCCACCCCCCCCCCCAACCCCACCACACACACCTTTTTTGTACTTCTTGCCTGTAGTTTACCTCCTTTCCTTTCCATTCCCAGTAGAGGCATTGTTTTTTTTTGGTTTGGGGAGGCCAAAGGGAATGTTACACAGGGGGGGGAGGGGAGGGAGGGGGCAGTCAAGTGTCACTAACTGGGTTTTATGCATTATCTTTTTTTATTCTTTATTCACTTTTTGTGTAAATGCCCTTTTTTGACTAATCAATCAATGCAAGAGACTAGAAAAGGGTTTTTCATTGGTATTCGTTAAAGGAATGGAGGAGAGGGACATAAATGGTTGGAGTTTGAATATCATCATCAGTCCCTCCCCCTCCCCCTCTTCACTGCACTGACCTGCCTGCCCACTGCATCCCCCCTTCATTTAAATTGCGGATGGTTTCCGACGCTAGCTTTGCTACCAAAATATAACCAGAAACCTAAAAAAATCATTTCATGAGATCAACACCAACACCCCCCTCTCTGTAAGGCCCAATGGGTTAACAAGGCCCAGTGGGGGGAGTGGAGGATAAGAATCGATCTTTGGATACCAAACCAGATGATGATCTGTTTTTTTTTTTAATTTGGATGTCCATTCGACTGTTTGGGGTAATTTTCTCTTTTGATCATTGGAGAAGGACTACATTTTCGTGTTCGTGTAGAGGGTCTATTCATGCCCTGTTCATTTGCAAAGGTGGCAAGAAATACATCAACTAGAAGAATATTTTGGGAAATCAGACATGAAGATCATCAGCCTCTGATAAACCAGGTGAACAGGTCTAACGTGACATGAAAGACCGTCTTACAAGAAAAAAGCATGCACAAATGACACTCCTCTTCAGTCTAACAAAATCGCATCCTCTTGGCCTACTCGAAAAGTTAAACAAAGATCAAATTTAACTCAAAAGGAAAAAACAAAAACATTAACTTAATCTTGGAACCCAGTTTTAGCCCAGATAGCGTTCCTAACCCTGCTGAGGTCCCTCCCTTTGAGGGTCCTCCCCACACCTTCGTGCACGGATAACGAACACCCAATCCTCTTCCCCGCCAGGAACTCGTGAGGCGGGATAAAATCGCGTCCCCCCTTGTCATCCAAATAGTTTTCCTCCCCTCCTCCCCTCCTCCCATACTCCTCCCCCTGCAGTATCCTCGACCAGTCGGAGATATTTATCGGGAGCGACGTGGGGGACGTCGTCTTTTGACGGATCTGATCACGATGGGGATCCTCTGCTCGTTTCGCTGCTGGCTTCCTGGGCCTGTCGTAGATATCCGACTCTTCGAGTTCGAGAGCTGGGTGGTCGTGACGGGTGGCCGCGGGGTAGACCCCGGCATCAACGTAGAAGAACCGGTAGTTCTTGTGGCTAGCCATTGACGCGATCACACGACAGAAGATATCGAAACCCGCACTTTAATTTACTCTCTTATTTTTTATCGTTCTCTTTATTTATTTTTTATCGGTTTTTTCTTTTCTGTGCGTGGGTGGTGGTACTTCTTATAGGAAGTGGGGTCGAAGTGGATAAGGTTATGTTCGTTGTTTGTTGTCGGGTTTGCGCGGGGAGTGGACTGTGGGAATTGACAAGGTTGTCCTTCTGATCCCCCCCCCGTTAACCCGCCATTATTATAAAATATATATATATGGCTGGGGTTGGGAAGACACGTGGTGGGACTTGGTTGAGATTTTTGTGGGGGTTGTTGTTGGGTTTGGCACGTGAGTGATGTCGGCGGCCCCTCAGACACCCCCCCCCCACCCCTCCAAAAAAAAAAGGTGGACGAACGTTTTGGTCCACATTCATACATAATGGGCCGGGTCACAGATGGGCTTTATATAATGGGCCGGGTCATGGCCCAATTAATCACCAGATTGCCGGGGCCGAATAATTTCCTGTAGGAATTCGCGATGACGACAGGGACACGTAAGGACACCGACCAACTTCGCTGTCAGAAGGTCTATCGGACCCTCCTGTCATTAGATGATGGGAGGAGGATTAGCGAAATGACTGACACATGGACACCATATCTGCCATAACCCATCCTCCTAGTCCCGATCCTAATCCCTCCTATCATCCCCTCAAAAAACAGAAAGCGACGTTAATTCGAGTTGATGTGTCGGGGTCCAATCGATCGATGTAAGAAAGAGTAACTTTAAAAGCAATATACGAGAAATTGAAGGGGAGGATCGGTGGCTGTCTTTCTCATAATCATCCCAAACCAACCCTAATAATGATTTTACCTGGGAACTAATCATTGGACACGGGGATGATAAACATGAAGCAATTCCCCCGTTTTCTAGACCATTCCACGAGCCTCCTAAAAGGAAAAAAAAAACAATAAAGAAAAGATTGTTGTAATCATCAATCAATCTTTGAATGGTCGGGTCGGGTCGGGTCGGGTCGAGGAGGTATCTTCTTTCCATCTATCTATCTAACCCTTTTTTTTATTTTATTTTTCTTTCTTAGTCACGAGAGATGTTTCTCCAAATACAAACAAAGATGGGGAATTCGTTAAGCCGAGGAATATGAAATTGTAAGAGGAGGATGGGGGAATATCCGAAAGGGTGTGATGAGAAACAAACAATGGAGGTGAGGTGGTTCCAACGTTACCCTGGCTTTTAGTTTTAGACAGAAATATAGTGGGGAGATGGGATGGTGGGATCACAGATAAGTTCCCCTGGAAATACCATATATATACATATACAGTTAAAAAAGAAAAAGTAAGGTTTGCGTGCCAATGGCGATGCCTTGTTCAGTCTCTCTTGTGGATAACATTTCTGGTCCCATAAGTTTTCATTCAATCGGTGTCATTCAACTCTGGCCCCTGCCCCTGCCCCTGTCCCTGCCCCTGCATGTCTGTCCTAATCACGGGGGACCATCGCCACTTCAACTCAGGCCCCCCCCTCCCCCCGGGCGATCCCCACATTTCAGTCATGCTACACCTATTAATAATAAAATACTTACACAAGATAACATAAAAGAATTCCCATCAATTCATGTCTAAAAAGAGATTGGATGACAGGTAGGAGGAAAGAGAAGATGAGGACGAGAAGAGACAGACAAGGGGAAAAAAAACCCAGAACGAAAGTGTTAGGCTCATGTGGCCGCTCTTAGCCTTTTGTAAGAACCAGACAGACAGAGTGTCCTGTCCTTTCCTTTCCCTTTGAAGCCCCCACACCCAAACACAACAACTCACTCTCTCTTTCTCTTTTTTCACCCATGATAACAAATGACATGGACGGCCAATGACCCCCCAATAATTCAATTCCATTCAATTCAATTCCTCCTAATCCTAATCTCCTTCTCAATTTGACCCATTTTTTTATATTTTTTTTTTAAAATTGTATTTTTAGTTAACATAATCATTCATCATCACCACCCTCCATAACATAAATAAATACGCCCTCTCCTCCGTTGCATATTCTCCGCACTTCTCCGTTCAAGTAACGATAAACAGTGTCTCTACTTTGTTTGTTGTCTTGAACAACCCAACGGCCATGTCCAAGGAGGTTGAGACCGTGGAGACCGCCGAGTTCGCGGCCAAGGACTACCAGGATCCCCCACCCGCTCCCCTCTTCGACCTCGAGGAGCTCGGCAAGTGGTCCTTCCACAGGGCCATCATCGCCGAGTTCATCGCTACCCTCCTCTTCCTCTACGTCACCATACTCACCGTCATCGGCTACAAGAGCCAGTCCGCGAATGACCCTTGCAACGGCGTTGGCGTCCTCGGCATCGCGTGGGCCTTCGGCGGGATGATCTTCATCCTCGTCTACTGCACTGCCGGGATCTCGGGTATGTAACACGAGCGTGTTGGGGCAGCGAATTATGTATGCTCTTGGAGCACTATGTGGCGTGGGGACAGACGACTGACGTGTTTTGTGGTTCCTTGTCGTTGCAGGAGGACACATAAACCCGGCCGTGACGTTCGGGCTGTTCCTCGGCAGGAAGGTGTCGCTGATCCGTGCCATATTGTACATCATAGCACAGTGCCTGGGGGCAATCTGCGGCTGTGGCCTCGCCAAGGCCTTCCAGAAGTCCCTGTACGAAAGGGAGGGAGGGGGCGCAAACGAGCTCCAGGCGGGTTACCGCAAGGGGACAGGGCTCGGGGCCGAGATCATAGGAACCTTCGTGCTTGTCTACACAGTGTTCTCAGCCACCGACCCCAAGCGCAACGCCAGAGACTCCCATGTCCCCGTAAGTCTTGAAAGAACTCCATTTTCCCTCGAGATTAAGGTTACAGATGATGTGATCATTACTTACTTCAAACTCCAAAATAAAAAAATCCCAGGTCTTGGCACCACTCCCAATCGGGTTTGCCGTGTTCATGGTCCACCTCGCGACGATCCCCATCACAGGGACAGGCATCAACCCAGCAAGGAGCTTGGGGGCCGCAGTCATCTACAACAAGCACAAGGCATGGCATGACCAGGTACAACCACCGCACATCCATCCCCTTCTCCTTTCCTCTTTCCTTCTCATCCTCTGTTTATTGTCCCCTAAAATGGGTTCCTGGACTCGGGATCAAATGACTGACTGTTGTCTGGTCAGTGGATATTCTGGGTGGGACCATTGATCGGGGCAGCAGCCGCGGCATTCTACCATCAGTTCATCCTGAGGGCAGCAGCCATCAAAGCCCTCGGGTCATTCAGGAGCAATGCTTGATCTGAGTTGAGGAACCCCCCCTCCCCCCCCAATCAAAGAAACTGTCTGGTGTTGGTATTATAATTTCATTTCGTTGAAGTTGTCCGTCCCGAAGACTGTGTTTTAAGTAGAAGACAACAGATGATGATGGATGATGTATGTAGTGTACATGCAAGAAAAAGAAACAACCTCTGTAAAACTGGGGGAGTTTGACTGTTAGGCTTCTCTCATCTGATCCTCCTGAGATAACAGACCAATTCCTCCGGGGTTCGATTCGCTCGTTCGTTCGTTCGTGTTGGGAGTTTCATTGTATGTACAACCCCCGTGTTTTTCTTGCCTTTTTTTTTAATCTTTTGGGTTTGTGGCCGGTTGTGTTTCATGTAATTTGTCTTGTGGAGTATCACCATTTTCTTTCTAATGGCATTTTGGAGCATTATTTATTTTCCAAAGTTACCCTCGGGGGACGGTCATGTGGAGACCCTTCTCGAGTCATCGAATAAATAACAACAATAAAGAAGAAGGAGAGGGCGAAAAAGTCATGTCCGGCTTCAGTCCTATTGGATCAAACTTCTAGGGGCTTCCTCTCCCTTTACTTTTACTTTTTCATCAAAACCAAGGGCATAAGATGGTCTTTTCAGGCCATTTCATTAGTTCTTTGCACTAAAGAGATAAAGAAAGAAAGGGAAAGGGGGAAATCATTGGAGGGAAGAGGGCTGGTTGCATTTCCAGGCCACTCGAGTGGTGTGGAGGAGGAGGAGGAGGATGAGGATAATGATTAAAACGAAGGCAACTTTTGAGCTGTGGTTTAGGTCGTGTTTAGCTTTCAAGGGACATCATTGATTCACCTCTGACAACGAGATATACACGATATGCGTTTCGAATTTTCAAATTTTGACATAGTTAAGTAAATGTACCATATTTGAAATTTTAAAATACAAAACCCATATATAAATCACTACCCTTAGATTAATCCACATCTTTTTATTAGAGTATATGTGTTTGGTAGTAGTGGGTGGGTGGGGTTGTCTCTCCATAGAATATTTTGATGAGGTTGTGCCAAAGAATATGCCGCTGGCCTAGGTAACAATCATCACATGTAATAAAGATAAGGATGGAAATGACATTTAAAAAAAAAAAAAAAAAAAAGAGGAAAAGCCACGTCACGTGTTAGCCACCAACTCATGTTCCCACGTTGAGCCTACACGTCTCCTGTGAATGGGCCTAGGCCCATAGGAATGGTAATGGATCTGGGCCATCAAAGAGACCGGACAAGAGGCCCCCCCGGATGTCCAATAAGAATCCCGACATCTCAGGGTGAAAACCCAAGACGATAGGCAGTGCATAAAACCAGGTTACTACTACAAAGTACTCACTCGAACTTGCAATGCCGATGGCTGGCTTTTGGCTTTGGGATGGAATGGAATCTCCCCCAGATAGTGGTAGTATCACCACCCCCCACGCGTCGTCTCCTGATTGGACCACAAACACCCTTTGCTTCAAACTAACTGCAATTAACCGCCTTTTACAGATCTAAAGACATTTATCATTCCCTCTCTCCCTCCCCGTTTAAACTCCCCCCCCCCCCACACCCCGACGACTCCGCCATGTCAACCTTTCTGATCTTCCTCATCCTCGCCATCCCCGTCGCGTTGTCCCTGGACTCGCCTTCCCCCTCCCCTGGGCCTGCTGCCGCCGACTCCTCCTCTTCCTCTTCCCCTATCTCGTCCCCTCCTACAACCTCCCAATCCTACTCTCCTCCTTCTCCTCCCCCGGTAGAGTCACCACCTCCCTCTCCGTCCCCGTCCCCATCCCCTGCTCCTTCCCCATCCAAGACTCCCACTCCCTCGCCTTCCCCTGACTCCTCAGATCCCAGTCACGCCGGGGTGTTGGACGACAACTCCGCAGATGGAGGGAATTCGGAGGGTATGAGTAGCAGGAAGAAGGCCGGCATCGCATTTGCGGTGATATTGTGTGCAGTCGTGGTGGTTTTCGGCGGTATTGTGTATAAGAAGAGGCGAGAGAACATTCGTCGGCAGCAGTATGCGTACTCCGGCAGGGGGGGCATCCAGCTCTGAGGATAGTTCGAAGCAGGGCGACATTTACCGATCTGATTCCGAGTACTTAGATTCCGAATCACTGGAATAGCTATCTTTTATGGTTCAAACTGTCTAGGTTGCGAACTGACTGGGCCTACACTGCATTCGATTGATTCGTGTTGCGGTAAAAATACTCATCGTGCTTTTGGATTTGAATACATAGATTGACGTTTCGCTCGAACTTTTCTTGATTCTGGCACTTCACTGTGACCGCAACTGGCTGATCTTTGGCCGCTATCAATAGCAGTTGCCAGTCCCTTTGTGCGTTTTGGAGATTTTGGCACAGTCGTTTCGTTGAGGAAAGCCCTGGATCTAACACGCAAACAGAGGTTGACTTGATTTGATCTGGTCAACGCCCTCATTACAAGACTTCTCGAGCTTTTAACAAAGTTTAAGCATGTAACAAAACAAAAGTAAGATCTTGTTTACACAATAAAGCCTTTTTGGGTAATAATTTGATAAAACGCATTGGATTTGACAAAGAACAACGGATGTATTTTATAGTTGATAGTCGAAGCGCAACCGTGAAGTTTAGTCGTAGGAAATGTTTCAGTCGAACTTTGACTAAGTCTTCGTCGAATGAAATGTTTCAGTTGAAATTTAACAAAGTCTTCGTCGAATGAAAGGTTTCGGTTGAAATTCGACTAAGTCTTGGTCGAAGGAAAGGTTTCACTCGAACTTCGACTAAGTCTTAGTCGAAAGAAGAATTTCAGTCGAAGTTCCAGACTTAGCCAAATTTCAATCGAAGTTCCAGACTTAGCCAATTTTCGGTCGAAGTTCCAAGACTTAGCCAATTTCCGATCAAAGTTCTACCAAGACTTAGTCGAAATATGTTAAGTGTGCAGTTGATTTTAATTTAATATGTGCAAAATGTGTCTAGCGGTTATTGATAGGATAAGATCAAGTGTTAATATAAATGTGGGGTGAGTCTCTTGTAATAAACACACGACAATCATTCAAAGACCCAGAAGGGCTGCTTGGTTGTCTTCATGTAATCTTTTTTCTAGAAATGGAATTAAGTGTTCTTGTTATATGTTTATGTTCTCGTTCTTTACATTTCTATCTTTTTAAAAGTCTTGACGACCATATTTCTTTAACTCCATGTTAGTTCCCGTTATATTGCGACTTGTTTCTTCTACAAACACGTTTTTGGCGACCACAGTCGGAATCGAAAACGAGTTTCGTGTGAATATGCGAAATGTCAATACGTTTTTTGTGCAGTGAGCGTGGATCAAATTGGACAATGATTCCTTCTATGACGAAGGGTTTATTCGATCGTTCAACGCGGATGAGGCTTGGAAAATTGCCTTCCGAGAGTCGGATGCGCGAATAACTTTGCGTTTGGCTGTTCGTACTCGCATATTCAAATAGAAACCCGACGACGAACCGTTGATGTTGATCCGAATATTTATCCTTGGTGTGAAGGGGCAGCCTCGACAGGATCTACCGTGACTGGGGCTGCCGCAGCCGCCATTGGGGCAAAAGGTGATTTCCTTGTCCCTTTCGAAGGACAACTCTCAAAGGTTGAGCGACTCCTGTTCTCGTTCTTTACATTTTTATCTGTTTAAAAGTTTTGATGACCACATTTCTTTAATTCTGTGTTAATCCCCGTTATATCGCGACGTGTTTTGTCGGCAAACAGATCTTTCATTTCTAAAAGTTCAAACTCTAAAAGTTCAAACTCGATGCATGTAAAGAGGTGGTAATGTCAGCTTGCCATGCGCCGACCCCTCGGGAATCTGCCGGGATGGTTTAGTACTCGTGTCAAATTAGATTGTACAGAGAAATGAGCATTCGCTTTCCTTCTCCACCTCGATACCTCCACTGAGATGGAGATCACTTTCAATGTGACATCGAGTTCAGTGAATGTCGCAAACAGCACAGACAGGACTGCTTGAAGCCGAACCTGCACAAAGACATGATGTATATAAATGTATTGTACGACAGGAAGCACATGACTTAGGAGTTTTGGGAGGATCCTCTTACCAAGGAGTAGAATGAATATGAGGGCGAAAACGACCACCAAAGCGGACTGCATCTACATGTTAAAAAGTTCAAGATGTTAGGTGGACGTTTGATTTATGTGCTAGCAGTAACAAGCACATCAACTTGTGTGGTTTGATTATACATTATATAGTTTAATGACTCAGACCGCTCTAATACCATGTAAAAAAATTACCGTTTAACTTAAAAACCTAAGTAATTATGTGAGGCTTGGTTATACATTAGTTGGGAGTAAGTGAGGATAAAATATTCTTCTAAAATGGATCGGAGCATCGCAACAGCTTGTTATAGCCTGAGGCCCAGCCTCAAGTCCAAGTCTTATTAAACCCAGAGTCGAAAGCCCAGGTTAACGCCGAAGCCGAAGTCCATAATAAAAAGCCCATTTATTAGCCAGAGGCCGGACCAAGCCCGGAAATTAAAGCCCAAAAATGAAAGCCGGTATAGAGCCGAACCGCCCGCTCATTTTGTCCGTACGCAATACTCACTTCGAGGGTAAATTTGAAACCCCAAAACCGACTTCCCAAACCACAAAAGTCGA